>OU342746.1:32333897-32962763 GCA_910589775.1 Avena eriantha | reverse complement strand
AAAAGGCACATGCAATGACTCAGGTGGATCCTTATGTGGTTTCTGAAAAGAACATACATGAAATGACTCTAGATGTGGTTTGTGAAAAGAACACACATGCAATGAAATCCGGTGGATCCATATGTGGTTTGTGATAAGAACACATATGCAATGACTCTAGATGTGGTTTGTGAAAAGAACACACATGCAATGACACTGGTCGATCCATATGTGGTTTGTGAACAGAACACACATGCAATGACTCTAGCTGTAGTTTGTGAAAATAACACACATGCAATGACACTATGGATCCGTATGTGGTTTGTGGAAAGAACATACATGCAATGACTCTAGATGTGGTTTGTGAAAAGAACAGACATGCAATGAACTCTGGTGGATCCATATGTGTTTTGTGAGAAGAACACACATGCAATGACTCTACATGTGGTTTTTGAGAAGAACACTTATACAATGACTCTAGTTGTGTTCTGTGAAAAGAATACACATGCAATGAACAATAGTGAATCCATATGTGGTTTGTGAGAAGAACACACATGCAATGACTCTAGATGTGGTTTCTGAAAAGAACACACATGCAATGACACTGGTGGATCCATATGTGGTATGTGAAATAACACAAATGCAATGAGTCTAGATGTGGTTTGTGAAAAGAACACACATGCAATGAATGTAGTTGTAGTTTGTGAAAAAAATGCACATGCAATGACCCAGGTGGATCCTTATGTGTTTTGTGAAAAGTACGCCCATGCAATGACACTAGTGGATCCACATGTGGTATGTGAAAAGAACAGACATGCAATGACTCTAGCTGTGGTTAATGAGAAGAACACACATGCAATGACACTGGTGATCCATATGTGGTTTGTGGGAAGAACAAACATGCAATGACACTTGCTGTGGTTAATGAAAAGAACAGACATCCAATGACACTTGCGGATCCATGTCTGGTTCGTGGAAAAGAACAGACATGTAATGAATCTAGTTGTTGTTTGTGAAAAGTACACACATGCAATGACATTGGTGGATCCATATGTGGTTTGTGAAAAGAACATACATGCAATGACTCTAGCTGTGGTTAATTAAATGAACACACATCCAATGACACTGCTGGATCCATGTGTGGTTTGTGAAAACAATAGACATCCAATGACTCTAGATGTGGTTTGTGAAAAGAAGACACATGCAATGACACTAGTGGATCCATGTGTGGTTTGTGAGAAGAACAGACATGCAATGACTCTAGCCGTGGTTTGTGAAAAGAACAAACATGCAATGACACTGTTGATCCGTATGTGGTTTGTGGAAAGAACAGACATGCAATGACTCTAGATGTGGTTTGTGAAAAGAACAGACATGCAATGAACTCTGGTGGTTCACTATGTGGTTTATGAGAAGAACACACATGCAATGACCCTAGATGTGGTTTGTGAGAAGAACACACATGCAATGACTCTAGATGTGGTTTGTGAAAAGAACACACATGCAATGAATGTAGTTGTAGTTTGTGAAAAAAATGCACATGCAATGACCCAGGTGGATCCTTATGTGTTTTGTGAAAAGTACGCCCATGCAATGACACTAGTGGATCCACATGTGGTATGTGAAAAGAACAGACATGCAATGACTCTAGCTGTGCTTAATGAGAAGAACGCACATGCAATGACACTGGTGATCGGTATGTGGTTTGTGGGAAGAACACACATGCAATGACACTTGTTGTGGTTAATGAAAAGAACAGACATCCAATGACACTTGTGGATCCATGTCTGGTTCGTGGAAAAGAACAGACATGTAATGACTCTAGTTGTTGTTTGTGAAAAGTACACACATGCAATGACATTGGTGGATCCATATGTGGTTTGTGAAAAGAACATACATGCAATGACTCTAGCTGTGGTTAATTAAATGAACACACATCCAATGACACTGCTGGATCCATGTGTGGTTTGTGAAAACAACAGAAATCCAATGACACTAGATGTGGTTTGTGAAAAGAAGACACATGCAATGACACTAGTGGATCCATGTGTGGTTTGTGAGAAGAACAGACATGCAATGACTCTAGCTGTGGTTTGTGAAAAGAACAAACATGCAATGACACTGTTGATCCGTATGTGGTTTGTGGAAAGAACAGACATGCAATGACTCTAGATGTGGTTTGTGAAAAGAACAGACATGCAATGAACTCTGGTGGTTCACTATGTGGTTTGTGAGAAGAACACACATGCAATGACCCTAGATGTGGTTTGTGAGAAGAACACACGTGCAATGACTCTAGATGTGGTTTGTGAAAATAACACACATGCAATGAACTCTGGTGGATCCATATGTGGTTTGTGAGAAGAACATACATGCAATGACTCTAGATGTGGTTTGTGAAAAGAACGCTCATGCAATGCCACTGGTGGATCCATATGTGGTTTGTGAAAAGAACACACATGCAATGACTCTATATGTGGTTAATGAAAAGAACACACATGCAATGACTCTAGATGTGTTTTGTGAAAAGAACACAGATGCAATGACAATGGTGACTCTACCTGTGGTTTGTTAAAATAACACACATCCAATGACACTGGTGGATCCATGTGTGGTTTGTGGAAAAGAACAGACATGTAATGACTCTAGTTGTTGTTTGTGAAAAGTACACACATGCAATGACATTGGTGGATCCATATGTGGTTTGTGAAAAGAACATACATGCAATGACTCTAGCTGTGGTTAATTAAATGAACACACATCCAATGACACTGCTGGATCCATGTGTGGTTTGTGAAAACAACAGACATCCAATGACTCTAGATGTGGTTTGTGAAAAGAAGACACATGCAATGACACTGGTGGATCCATGTGTGGTTTGTGAGAAGAACAGACATGCAATGACTCTAGCTGTGGTTTGTGAAAATAACAAACATGCAATGAACTCTGGTGGATCCATATGTGGTTTGTGAAAAGAACATACATGAAATGACTCTAGATGTGGTTTGTGAAAAGAACACATAATGAACTCTGGTGGATCCATATGTGGTTTGTGAGAAGAACACACATGCAATGACTCTAGCTCTGGTTTGTGAAAAGAACACACATGCAATGACTCTGTTGGATCGTTTTGTGGTTTGTGAGAAGAACATACATGCAATGACTCTGGCTATGGTTTGTGAGAGGAACACACATGCAATTTCTCTAGATGTTGTTTGTGAAAAGAACACACATGCAATGACACGTGTGTACCATATGTGGTTTGTGAGAAAAACACACATGCAATGACTAGATGTGGTTAATGAAAAGAACACACATACAATGATTCTAGCTGTGGTTTGTGAAACGAACACACATGCATTGACACTGGTGGATAAATATGTGGTTTGTGAAAAGAACATACATCCAAAAACTCTAGATGTGGTTAATAAAAAAACACACATGCAATCACACTGGTGGATCCATATGTGGTTTATGAAAAGAACACACATGCAATGACTCTAGATGGGGTTTGTGAAAAGAACATACATGCAATGACACTAGTGGATCAATATGTGGTTTGTGAAAGTAACATACATCCAATGACTCTAGATGTGGTTTGTGAAAAGAACACACATGCAATGAAACTGGTGGATCCATGTGTGGTTTGTGAGAAGAACCTACATGCAATGACTCTAGCTATGGTGTCTCAAAAGAATAGACATGTAATGAACTCTAGTGGATCCATCTGTGGTTTGTGAGAAGAACACACATGCAATGACACTGGTGGATCCATATGTGGTTTGTGAGAAGAACAGACATCCTATGACTCTAGCTATGGTTTGCGAGAAGAACACACATGCAATGACTCTAGATGTGGTTTATGAAAAGAACATACATGCAATGACACTAATGGATCCATATGTGGTTTGTGAAAAGAACACACATGCAATGACTCTAGTTGTGGTTTCTGAAAAGAACACACATGCAATGACACTAGTGGATCCATATGTGGTTTGTGAAAAGAACAGACATGCAATGACTCTAGATGTGGTTTTTGAAAAGAACAAACATGCAATGAACTCCGTTGGATCCATATGTTGTTTGTGAGAAGAACACACATGCAATGACTCTAGATGTGGTTTGTGAAAAGTACACACATGCAATGACACTGGTGGATCCAATGTCGTTTGTGACAAGAACAGACATGCAATGACTCTAGCTATGGTTTGTGAGAAGAACACACATGCAATGACTCTAGATGTGGTTTATGAAAAGAACACACATGCAATGACACTGGTGGATCCATATGTGGTTTGTGAAAAGAACACACATGCAATGACTCTAGCTGTGGTTTGTGAAAAGAACACACATGCAATGACACTGGTGGATCCATATGTGGTTTGTGAAAAGAACAGACATGCAATGAACTCCGTTGGATCCATATGTTGTTTGTGAGAAGAACACACATGCAATGACTCTAGATGTGGTTTGTGAGAAGAACACACACACAATGACTCTAGCTGTGGTTTGTGAAAAGAACACACGTGCAATGAACTCTGGTAGATCCATATGTGGTTTGTTCAAAGAATACACATGTAATGACTCTAGATGTGGTTTGTGAAAAGAACACACACGCAATGACACTGGTGGATCCATATGTGGTTTGTGAAAAGAACACACATGCAATGACTCTAGATGTGGTAAATGAAAAAAACACACATCCAATGACACTGGTGGATCCATGTGTGGTTTGTGAAAAGAACAGACATCCAATGACTCTAGATGTGGTTTGTTAAAAGAACACACATGCAATGACACTGGTGGATCCATGTGTGGTTTGTGAGAAGAACAGACATGCAATGACTCTAGAAGTGGTTTGTGAAAAGAATAGACATGCAATGAACTCTGGTGGATCCATATGTAGTATGTGAAAAGAACAGACATGCAATGACTCTAACTGTGGTTTTGAAAAGAACACACATGCAATAACTCTGGTGGATCCTTATGTGTTTTGTGAAAATAACATACATGAAATGACTCTAGATGTGGTTTGTGAAAAGAACACACATGCAATGAAATCCGGTGGATCCATATGTGGTTTGTGAGAACAACACATATGCAATGACTCTAGATGTGGTTTGTGAAAAGAACACACATGCAATGACTCTGTTGGATCGTTGTGTGGTTTGTGAGAAGAACATACATGCAATGACTCTGGCTATGGTTTGTGAGAGGAACACACATGCAATTTCTCTAGATGTTGTTTGTGAAAAGAACACACATGCAATGACACGTCTGTATCCATATGTGGTTTGTGAGAAAAACACACATGCAATGGCTAGATGTGGTTAATGAAAAGAACACACATACAATGACTCTAGCTGTGGTTTGTGAAACGAACACACATGCAATGACACTGGTGGATAAATATGTGGTTTGTGAAAAGAACATACATCCAAAAACTCAAGATGTGGTTAATGAAAAGAACACACTTGCAATCACACTGGTGGATCCATATGTGGTTTATGAAAAGAACACACATGCAATGACTCTAGATGGGGTTTGTGAAAAGAACATAGATGCAATGACACTAGTGGATCAATATGTGGTTTGTGAAAGTAACATACATCCAATGACTCTAGATGTGGTTTGTGAAAAGAACACACATGCAATGAAACTGGTGGATCTATGTGTGGTTTGTGAGAAGAACCTACATGCAATGACTCTAGCTATGGTGTCTCAAAAGAATGGACATGTAATGAAATCTAGTGGATCCATATGTGGTTTGTGAGAAGAACACACATGCAATGACACTTGTGGATCCATATGTGGTTTGTGAGAAGAACAGATATGCTATGACTCTAGCTATGGTTTGCGAGAAGAACACACATGCAATGACTCTAGATGTGGTTTATGAAAAGAACATACATGCAATGACACTAGTGGATCCATATGTGGTTTGTGAAAAGAACACACATGCAATGACTCTAGTTGTGGTTTCTGAAAAGAACACACATGCAATGACACTAGTGGATCCATATGTGGTTTGTGAAAAGAACAGACATGCAATGACTCTAGATGTGGTTTTTGAAAAGAACAAACATGCAATGAACTCCGTTGGATCCATATGTTGTTTGTGAGAAGAACACACATGCAATGACTCTAGATGTGGTTTGTGAAAAGTACACACATGCAATGACACTGGTGGATCCATTGTGGTTTGTGAGAAGAACAGACATGCAATGACTCTAGCTATGGTTTGTGAGAAGAACACACATGCAATGACTCTAGATGTGGTTTATGAAAAGAACACACATGCAATGACACTGGTAGATCCATATGTGGTTTGTGAAAAGAACACACATGCAATGACTCTAGCTGTGGTTTGTGAAAAGAACACACATGCAATGACACTGGTGGATCCATATGTGGTTTGTGAAAAGAATAGACATGCAATGAACTCCATTGGATCCATATGTTGTTTGTGAGAAGAACACACATGCAATGACTCTAGATGTGGTTTGTGAGAAGAACACACACGCAATGACTCTAGCTATGGTTTGTGAAAAGAACACACATGCAATGAACTCTGGTAGATCCATATGTGGTTTATTCAAAGAACACACATGTAATGACTCTAGATGTGGTTTTTGAAAAGAACACACATGCAATGACACTGGTGGATCCATATGTGGTTTGTGAAAAGAACACACATGCAATGACTCTAGATGTGGTAAATGAAAAAAACACACATCTAATGACACTGGTGGATCCATGTGTGGTTTGTGAAAAGAACAGACATCCAATGACTCTAGATGTGGTTTGTTAAAAGAACACACATGCAATGACACTGGTGGATCCATGTGTGGTTTGTGAGAAGAGCAGACATGCAATGACTCTAGCAGTGGTTTGTGAAAAGAATAGACATGCAATGAACTCTGGTGGATCCATATGTAGTATGTGAAAAGAACAGACATGCAATGACTCTAACTGTGGTTTGTGAAAAGAACACACATGAAATAACTCTGGTGGATCCTTATGTGTTTTGTGAAAATAACATACATGAAATGACTCTAGATGTGGTTTGTGAAAAGAACACACATGCAATGAAATCTGGTGGATCCATATGTGGTTTGTGAGAACAACACATATGCAATGACTCTAGATGTGGTTTGTGAAAAGAACACACATGCAATGCCACTAGTGGATCCATATGTGGTTTGTGAAAAGAACATACATGCAATGACTCTAGCTGTGGTTTGTGAAAAGAACACACATGCAATGACACTGGTGGATCCATATGTGGTTTGTGGAAAGAATAGACATCCAATGACTCTAGATGTGGTTTGTGAAAAGAACAGACATGCAATGGACTCTGGTGGATCCATATGTTGTTTGTGAGAATAACACACATGCAATGACTCTAGATGTGGTTTGTGAGAAGAACACACATGCAATGACTCTAGCTGTGGTTTGTGAAAAGAACACACATGCAATGAACTATAGTGGATCCATATGTGGTTTGTGAGAAGAACACACATGCAATGACTCTAGATGTGGTTTGTGAAAAGAACACACATGCAATGACACTGGTGGATCCATATGTGGTTTGTGAAAAGAACACACATGCAATGACTCTAGATGTGGTTAATGAAAATAACACAAATGCAATGACTCTAGCTGTGGTTTGTGAAATGCTAGGAGCAGTGGCTCAGGGAATATAGACTACAATGGTAACATGCATCAGATAGGATTACTATATATACCGATAAAAGACTTTGGAATCGTTGCACATGGCAAGAATGTAATACTTTGAAAGCATAGGATTTTATCCTGTGTGGGGCTATGCTTGCCTTTGCCTACTGATACTCAGATATAGAACTTCAGGTTCATCAGCTTGGCATCGTTCATCGATAACCTCTGATGGTGTTGATCTCGGTCTTCAATCTTGGACTCGATATTGTTACTCACATCAACTCCGAGGTCTACCGAGAAGAAGCAAAAACACCGGAAAGAGAAGCAGCAATTGATGCAATGCTCAATCAAGAATGATGATATGACATATTTAAAGGTGTTACATCAAACCCTAGAGGTATATGAACCATTTTAAGCGGAGTAGGAATGCTCTAGATAGCCCTTCTGATAAACTCCAGAGGCATATGAGAGGGGTTCATTAGGGTTTCGCTAAGTAGATCATTTTAGTTGTTACAATTATGCATGACTTTGATGCTATGAGATAGATCTCATTTTACTGAACATTTTGATATATTATTTATATTTTTCTGACTTAAAATGAATTAGTTATGATTTTTTTCCCATTTTTGATCCATTTTAAATCATTTTTAAAACAATTAAACATTTTTAGAATTTATTAAATTATTTTCCAACCTGGACGCACATGTCTTAGATTTAATCATTTCCGAAAACATTTCCAAAAAGATTAAAATCCTGACAGCTGGGGCCCACAGAGTTATTTATATTGCAGAAAACAAATTATAAAATATTTAAACAAATAAAAAGGAATTACTGCATCATGCTGATGTCAGCACGACATCGGCAATGGCGAGCTCTCAGGTGGTTACAAGGATCCATCGATCCCAAGCTTTCCTTGGAGCGTGGAGAGGCACATTTGTGAGGGCACGACGTGATCAACCTTGCAGAGGTGGCGCCCCCACTTATTGGCCACCGGAGCATGGCCGGAGACGACGAACTGCGGCGACGGCGGTAGGTCAACAAGGAGCAACGGCTACAATGCGAGAGAGAGAGGATGAAGGGCACCAGAAGGTGCAGAAGCTCACCACGAACGCAGAGGAGGGGTCGACGAGGCGAGGGGAGCTCAAACGGAGGAGAATCGATGGCGTAACTATGGCGGCGACGGTGAGGATGGGCTCAATTCTGGCGAGGTAGGGCCTTCCCGGCTTGCGCGGCTCGACGGGGAGAACGAGGACAGCAAGGCGGAGCTCGTGGAGGTCTCAGAATGGTGAGGGGTGGTCGGGAACGGCGGGGACGACGACGGCCGGCGAGCTAGGGTTTCGGGCTCCGGCTGGAAGAGGAATAGAGAGGAAGGGGAAGAAGATCTGGGCATGGCTAGGGTTTCTCGGCAGCGTCGACGAGGCCTTATAGATGCGGAGGGGCGGTGGCGACGACCATCGGGCAATGGAGCAGCATCCACCGAGGTGCTTCCCGTCGGCAGGGAATACGGCGCGGAATAGAGAGGCCGAAGGGGTATGGGCCGCGGACGGGCTGGTGTGGGCTGAAGGTTGGCCATGTACGGGGCGTGGCAAAGCTTGCATAGCAGGCTCCTGGCTGCTACGTGACAGGCAGAGGGGAGAGGGAGGTGGGCTGCGGGCTGCTGCTCTATTTGTTTCCAAAAAAACCTTTTTTTTATGTTTTCTGTTTTCCATTTTGTAATTTCATTTTTTTTTCTATTTTGGATATTTCTAAAATACAATTATTGTTGCAAGCACTTATGAAATACAAGGGAACCCTTTATAACCATTTGGGTTCCAATATTTTGTAGTTTTCAAAATAAAAAAACCATTTTGAATTGATTTGAGAGAGAGAAGAAACTAGGGTTTTAGGGTTTTCTTTTCTTCCATGCATTTATTTAAAGAAGATGATGCTAATGCTATGCACAAATCAAACCCTAATTTCTATTACTAAAACTAGGGGTGTTACACTGCCGCAGGGGAGAGATCATCTTGGAGGCCTTTTCATCACCATGCCTGCCTCTGGTGCGATGCGTGAGTAGTTCACCCTTGGACTACAGGTCCATGTAGTAGCTAGATGGTTGGTTCTCCTCCTTTGTGCTATCATGTTTAGATCTTGTGAGCTCCGTTCATGATCAAGATCATCTATTTTTAATCTTACATGTTGTGTTTGTGGGGATCCGATGGATATTGAGATGCTATTTCAGATTGATTATTGATTCCATCATGTCTATGTTGTTTGTGATCTTGCATGCTCTCCGTTGTTAGTAACTATCTTGGCCAAGTAGATTCTTGCAACTCCAAGAGGGAGTATTTATGCTCGATAGTGGGTTCATGCCTCTAGTAATCTGGGGAAGTGACAGAAATCTCTAAGGTTGTAGATGTGCTGTTGCTACTAGGGAGAAAATAGCAACCCTTTGTCCATGGGGCAACCGTATTGTATACTTTACACACTTTGCTTAATGCAATTATCTGTTGCTTGCAACTTAATACTAGAAGGGGTTCGGACAATAACCTGAAGGTGGATTATTAGTCATAGATGTAGTTGGATTACGGTCTATGTATTATGTTGTAATTCCCAATCAAATCTCATAGGAGTCAAGATGTCTAGTATATGCATTGTATGCTTTCTCAAATCTGTCAATTGCCCTTGAAATTGCATGTGTGCCCCCATGTGTGGTTTTGGTAATTAATGACAATCTTTATGGACTTATGTTTGCATTGAGTTTTACTTGTAGGATTTGTCCGTAGGCAATGCTTGAACCATATGTTGGCTTCAAGGTTTGAAGAAGAAGAAAGTAGAGAAGATCAAGTGTTGACCAAGGTTTCAATGAGTGATTTAGAGATTGGTCAAGTAAGAGTTGGACATATAGCAAGTGTGTCTTGAAGAATAAAGTTGGAGTGATATCTCTTATGTACCTTCAAGTCACCAACATAATGAAGAAATAATAAATGATGTGCAAGTTCAAGATGAGTCATCTCGAAGAGTTCATTTGCTTGAAGCTTGCCATCCTATGGTGATCATGGATATGAGAAGATGATATGCCCAAAAGAGAAGCTCTACCATAGTGGAGTATGGGGAGCAATTTGCAAGTCTTCCCCAAGCTAGCGCAACCAATCAAGAAAGGTGTTCCATCTTGAGGTGGAGAAGATCGTCATCATCAAGATCAAGTGGAATATGCGCAAGGCAAAGGTATGGTCTTGATAGGGTTGCCTTCTTACCGGTCTCGTGGTGCTAGTTGGAGAGACCGGTTTGTAGGATAGATAACCGTTCTATCAAGAGGGGCTCTCGAGTGAGTAACTTGATCATATCCTTCGGAGAGAGAGCTCAAACCTTTGCATTCTTGGCATCATATTTCTTGGTTATTATTTGGATCTTATCCATGTGAGGTACTAGAGCTTGTGGTAATATTCATAACAAGCTCTAGTTCATCAAAAACGGATTTCCCCTTATACCTTATTGCGTTTTTGATCTTGGAGGTTTTTCTGGTTTCTCACCAAGAGAGGTATCTCACATCATAATACTTGGGTAGCTCTTGTCACCCCCTTTCCAACAAAATTGGTTTCTGGTCAATCGTAGTCCGGATGCAAATGTTATGATCATTATAGTTTTGTTGTTTCCATCAGTTTTGTCTTTGGCAGGTTTTTCAGACCGGAGTCTCCGGAGTGCAGACACCGGAGTCTCCGGTGTGGTCCGGAGTTTCCCCACAAGTCTCCAAAGTGGATCAAAGTTGAAGACCTGGGTCAGCCAGATTGGTGGTCCGGAGCAAGGTCCGGAGACTGACCGGAGTCTCTGGTCCAAGCCCCTGACCGGAGTCTCCGGTGTGGTTGGACCAGAGTCTCTAGTCCACTTTGCCCACAAAAGGGCTGGGTCATTCTGTTTGGTGGTCCGGAGGCTGGTCCGGAGATGGGCCGGAATCAGCGGTGTAGACCGGAGTCTCCGGTGTGCAGGCCAGAGTCTCCGGTCTGACTCTTCTCCAACGGTCAGAAAACGGTAAGGAATCAGTGGGCCTATAAATAGGGGACCTCTTCTTCAACCTCAAGCGGCTCGTTCCAGAAAAAGAAGAACACCATTTGAGAGCCACCAAAACTCCAAGATCTCCCTCTCCAACCACCCAAAGTCCCTGATCTTTGGGGAATCACAGGAGGAGGCCTTGATCTACAGCTTCACCAAGAGAGATCTTCATTTCCCCCTCATTCACTTGAGGGCCCCTTGCTCTAGGGTTTCATTGGAAACCCTAAGCCTTGTTTTGGTTGATTTGATTCTTACCAGCTTGTCTTTGATTGTTTGACAGCTTACTTGTATTCAAGAGCCTCCAATTAAGTTGTGGATGTGTGCCCTGAACTCGTTGTAAAGGTGTCGGCTTCCACCTCGAAGGTGGCCGTATAGTGGAAGAGGTGAAACGAACCCGTTGGGGTGAGATTCATCGGAGAACAAGGGAGGTATTTTGTGGCATTGGTGGTTTGATACCACCCCCTCTCCAAACGAGACGTACTCCATTGTTGGGAGGAACTCGGTAATACATTGTCGTCTCTACGTGCCTCGGTCATCTCTATACCCGAGCTCTTACTTATGCACTTTACTTTGTGGTAGCATGCGTGCTTAAAGTCTATATCTAGCTATCACATAGTTGGTTGTGTTGCTTAGCATAAGTTGTTGGTGCACATAGGTGAACCCTAGTTGTTCTAGGTTTTGTGCTTCACAAAGTAAACTCTAGTTTAATTCCGCCTTTATTAAGCCCATCTAGGAAAAAAAAATTAAACCGCCTATTCACCCCCCCTCTAGGCGACATCTGTATCCTTTCAATTGGTATGAGAGCCCGGTCTCTCATTTTAGGCTTCACCTCCTTGAGAGTAAAGATGTCGGCTAGGGAATTAGTGCACAATGAAATAGTCACATTCGATGGCACAAATTATGATATATGGAAAACTCGTATGCTTATTCATTTTCGGGACATGGACCCAAATTTGGAGCGTATTGTAGATATAGGTTTTTCTCCTCCTAAGGATTTTGAAAATCTATCTTGTGAGGATGAGAAAAACTTATATCTTGATGCTCAAGCTTCTAATGTTCTTATTAATGCTTTGAGATATGTAGTTACATCTTCAATTATTCCTTTTTGGAGCGCTCATGAGTTATGGACAAAACTTCAAGAGAAATATGATGTGTCCAAAATTATTGAGGATGATTGTATTGCTTCCACTTCCGGTCGAGATGAGTTCTCATCTTCTTCCACTTCACCAACATGTGAGTTGTCACAAGGTAATGATATGGTTAGTGGTGATAGAACTTGCAATGTGGATTGTGAGCTAAACATTCATGATCCTTCGTATCTATCTCGTTGCAATGTTGTATCTTTGGGCATGAACACTCGTAGTACTATATGTGAGTTACATCCCAGTGTTGATTTCCCTTGCATATCATGTAGAAATGGATTGAATATAGCTCATGATGATACGCTTGCTTTGCCTTGTTGCCATGATAAATGTGCTTCTATTTCCTCTAGTACTTGTGTTGCTAACCATGTAGAGGAAATCGAAGAATATGTGGACCAAGGCAAGGTTGCGATGGGACCTTCAAGTGGTCCCCCATCATCACCTTCTGCCATCATTCACTTATGCCTCATGGCTAAGGAATCAAAGGAAACTTCTCCTTTGGATACCAATGCACCTAATGATGATCTGAATGTTGACTTAGATGAAGTAGAAAATGATGTTGCTTCTTTAAAAGAGAAGGGGGATCTTGTTCTTCGTGCTCTACACAAAAATAAAAATGCTTGCTCCACTTTCATTGAAATCTTGAACTTTGCCATTGAAAGTAAGGAACTAATTTATGAGCATGAGGACACAATTGAAAACATGAGTAGTCTTAAGCGTGAGTATGCTAATGACATTGCAAACCTAAATGATGCTCTTGAGGAGGAACAAAGCACTAAGGAATCTCTTGAGGAGACTTTTGCTCTAGAGCTGTCTAGAGTGAAGGAATCTCATGATAGAGGTCTTGAGGTGGCTAGTGACCTCAAAAGTAAAAATGATGAGCTTCAAGTTGGTTATGCTAAACTCCTTGAGGATTTTGAGCACCTCAAAAATAGCTCTAGGGTCATCAAGGGTGACCTCATCAAACTCACTGAGTCACATGAGCAACTTAAAGCTTCTTACTCAAAAGAGCTTTCAAAGTTTCCCTCACCTCTTGCAATTAATTATGATGCTTGTGCTACTAACTCTATTCCTTGTGAAGCATCTATCTTGAAGGAAAATGTTGAGCTAAAGACTCAAATTACTTTGCTAACTAGCAAGTATGGGATCTTGGAAGAAAATCATGGTAAGCTATGTGAAAGGGAAATGGACGTCGCCAAGAGGGGGGTGAATAGGAGTTTTAAAATTATTATGGTTTAGGCTCTAATAAATGCGGAATAAAACTTAACGTTTAATTTATCAAGCCAAAACCTATATCCACTAGTTTCACTAAGTGCACAAACAACATATGCTAAGCAATACAAGCAACAAGTTGATAACAAGATATAATACTTCAAGCACGAAGGCTATCACAATGTAAATTGCATAAGTAAAGGGCTCGGTTGAGAGATAACCGATGGACACGGAGACGATGATTTTTTTCCCGAAGTTCACTTCCAAAGAAGCTACGTCTCCGTTGGACAGGTGCAGTGGCGCAATGTACTTCGAACGCCACAAATGGCTCACCTCAAGGTGTGGTGGCTCGATGCTCACCCAACGCCACACAAGGCCTCACCCCAAGATGCGAAGGCACGCAACCTACCGACGCCACAAAAGGCTCACCCTATTCTCCCGTGAGCTCGCCACAAATGCCTACTCACGTTCCACTATGGGACACTTGAGGGCGGTCACCGAACCCGGACAAGGTTGGGGCAATCTCCACAACTCAATTGGAGGCTCCCAACAACAATGCAACAAAGGCTACAAAGCCACAAAAGGCAACAAGGCCACAAAACCCTACAAGACCACAAAAGGTCAACAATCCAACACCACAACCGTCTAGGGTTCCAAGAACCCAAGAGAAACAAGCCCAAGGGCTTGAACTCACTGAATCTCCGAGGAGAACTCAAACCTATGCACCAAATGCAAGAGGCAAGTTCTTAACTCTAAAATTTCACCAAAGCTACAAAAGCTATTGGGGGAATAAGGGAGGAAGAACACAAGAGGAGAACACAAAAACTTTCCAAGATCTAGATCCCAATGATTCCTTCACAAACAAGGGATTTGGTTTGGTGGGGATTATAGATCTAGATCTCCTCTCTCAAATCACTCAAATAGATGCAAGAATCATGGGAGGGAGAAGGGAAGAGGGCAAGATTTTGAAGGTCAACAATGGAGGAGAGAGTGGAAGAGCTAGAAAAAATGACCTCCAAAGTTGGGGAAACTTTTGGTAAGAGGGGGCCCTTAAATAGGGCAAGAGAAATCTGCCCGTTTGGGCCAGATTCACGCCCTACCAGAACTACCTGTGCCCCACCGGTACTACCTCTAAATAGAAACACAAGATACAGAATAAAAACGAGATTTACCGGAACTTTGGCCGGAACTTGGGCCGGTACTACCGCTCAAGCAAAAAACGTTGGACAACATTGCACGAAAACTTCAATAACTTTTGACTCCGGACTCCGATTTCGATGATCTTGGGCTCGTTTTGAAGAGAACAAAAATCTCTAAAATATTTTGAAAATAAACATCATAGTCCAACAAGAGAGGATAAATGGGATGAAACCAATCCTCTTTTGTTGGACTATGATGTTTCTTTTCATAATATTGTAGAGATTTTTGTTCTCTTCAAAACGAGCACAAGATCATCGAAATCGGAGTCCGGAGTCAAAAGTTATTGAAGTTTTCATGCAATGTTGTCTAACGTTTTTTGCTTGAGCGGTAGTACCGGCCCAAGTTCCGGCCAAAGTTCCGGTAAATCTCGTTTTTATTCTGTATCTTGTGTTTCTATTTAGAGGTAGTACCGGTGGGTCACCGATAGTTCCCGTGGGGCGTGCCAAACGGGCAGATTTCTCTTGCCCTATTTAAGGGCCCCCTCTTCCCAAAAGTTTCCCCAACTTTGGAGGTCATTTTTGCTAGCTCTTCCACTCTCTCCTCCATTGTTGACCTTCAAAAGCTTGCCCTCTTCCCTTATCCTCCCGTGATTCTTGCATCTCTTTGAGGGATTTAAGAGAGGAGATCTAGATCTATAATCCCCACCAAACCAAATCCCTTCTTTGTGAAGGAATTCTTGGGATCTAGATCTTGGAGAGTTTTTGTGTTCTCCTCTTGTGTTCTTCCTCCCTTATTCCCCCAATAGATTTTGTAGCTTTGGTGGAATTTGAGAGTAAAGAACTTGCCTCTTGCATTTCGTGCATAGGTTTGAGTTCTCCTCGGAGATTCAGTAAGTTCAAGCCCTTGGGCTTGTTTCTCTTGGGTTCTTGGAACCCTAGGCGGTTGTGGTGTTGGATTGTTGACCTTTTGTGGTCTTGTAGCCTTTTGTGG
The DNA here is from genome assembly GCA_910589775.1 of Avena eriantha. Taxonomy (NCBI): domain Eukaryota; kingdom Viridiplantae; phylum Streptophyta; class Magnoliopsida; order Poales; family Poaceae; genus Avena; species Avena eriantha. The sequence goes on along the minus strand of OU342746.1, from coordinate 32,946,594 downwards.
CCTTGTTGCCTTTTGTGGCTTTGTAGCCTTTGTAGCATTATTGTTGGGAGCCTCCAATTGAGTTGTGGAGATTGCTCCAACCAAAATTGGTTTCCAACAAAATTAGTTTCGTCTCGTTTGGAGTTCGGATGCAAAAGTTGTGGCATTTCTGGTTCTGAAGTTTCTCTGACCGGAAGTACCGGCCAGACGCCGGAAGTACCGCTCGGGCAGAAATGCCGCCGGTAGTACCGGTGTTAATTCCGGCCCAACTTCCGGTGAACCCATTTTTGGTTCTGTACTCTCTCTGTCTGGTTAGCGCTATTTGAGGAACTTGGATCGGATTTTCAGGTCGTAGTACTGCTAGGTTATTCTCGCCACCGATAGTTCCAGTGAAGCAGCGGTAGTACCGGCCAGGCTCGCGTTTGTGTTCTTTCTCTTGCTGTTTTCTGACCATTGGCTGGGTGCCACCGGTAGTACCGGCCACCCACCGGTACTACCGGCCGTGCGCGATTCTGTGGGTAACGGGCAGATCGGGGTGCCCTTTAAAAGGAGATCCCCTTTCCCCTTCGGCCCTACCTAGCTCTTTCTTGGTTTTTGGCTTTCTCTCTCCTCCATTGTTGGCCTTGAAGAGCTTGCTCTCTCTCCCCTTCCCCCTCCTATGATTCTTGCATCTTTTTGAGAGATTTGAGAGAGGAGATATAGATCTACAAGCCCCACCAAGAAAAATCCCTTCTTTGTGAAGGAATCCTTGGGATCTAGATCTTGGAGAGTTTTGTGTTCTCCTCTTGTGTTCTTCCTCCCTTATTCCCCCAATAGCTTGTGTAGCTTTGGTGGAATTTTAGAGAGAAGGACCTGCCTCTTGCATTTGGTGCATAGGTTTGAGTTCTCCTTGGAGATTCGGCGAGTTCAAGCCCTTGGGCTTGTTTCTCTTGGGTTCTTGGAACCCTAGACGGTTGTGTGGAGTTGTGGTGTGTTCTTGGAGCTCCAATTGAGTTGTGGAGGTTCCCCAAGCTTGTTGGCCTTTTGTGGCATTGTGGAGCCTTTGCGGCGTTTCTTGGGAGCCCTCCAATTGAGTTGTGGAGATTGCCCCAAGACTTGTACTGGTTCGGTGACCGCCCTCAAGTGTCCCATAGTGGAACGTGAGTAGGCCTTTGTGGCGAGCTCATGCGAGAAGAGGGTGATCCTTTTGTGGCATCGGTGAGTTGCGTGGCTTCGCATCCTTGGTGAGGCCTTGTGTGGCGTTGGGTGAGCATCGAGCCACCACACCTCGAGGTGAGCCATTTGTGGTGTTCGAAGTACATTGCGCCCCCGCACCTCTCCAATGGAGACGTAGCTTCTTTGGAAGTGAACTTTGGGAAACAAATCTTCATCTCCGCGTCCATCGGTTATCTCTCAACCGAGCCCTTTACTTATGCAACTTACATTGTGATGGCCTTCGTGCTTGAAGTACTATATCTTGCTATTACCTTGTTGCTTGTCTTGCTTAGCATAGGTTGTTGGTGCACTTAGTGAACCTAGTGGATATAGGTTTTGGCCTGATAAATTAAACATTGAGTTTTATTCCGCATTTATTAGAGCCTAAACCGAAATATTTTAAAACGCCTATTCACCCCCCTCTAGGCGATGTCCATTTCCCTTTCAATTGGTATCAGAGCGAGGTCTCTCGCTTCTTTGGCTTCACCTCCTCGAGAGTAAGGATGTCTCCTAGGGGTTTAGTGCACTCTCACACATTCACTTTTGATGGCACAAATTATGATGTTTGGCGTATTCGCATGCTTAGTCATTTCCGGGTCATTGACCCAAATATTGAGCGAATTCTAGATATGGGCTTGTCTCCTCCTAAGGATCCCCAAAATCTATCTTTGGAGGAGGAGACAAATCTTATCTCGAAGCTCAAGCATCTAATGTGCTTGTTAATGTTGTGAGATTTGTAGTTCTTTCCTCAATCATGCCTTTTCGGAATGCTCATGATATTTGGACCAAGCTTCAAGCAAAATATGATGTGTCCAAGCTTAATGATGATGATTGTGTTCCCTCCACCTCCAGCCGTGATGAGTTCTCATCGTATTCCACTACACCAACATGTGAGTTGTCACAAGGTAATGATATGGTGAGTGGTGATAGAACTTGCAATGTGGTAGTGAGCTTGGCATTCATGATTCTTCATATCTATCTCATTGCAATGTTGTATCTGTGGGTATGAACATTTGTAGGACTATATGTGATTTACATCCTAGTGTTGATTGCCCTTCCATATCATGTAGAAATGGATTGAATATTTCTCATGATGATATGCTTGCTTTGCCTTGTTGCCATGATAAATGTGCTTCTATTTCCTCTAGTACCTGTGTTGCTAACCATGTAGAGGAAATCGAAGAATGTGTGGGCCATGGCAAGGTTGCTATTGGAGCTTCAAGTGTTCCCCCATCATCACCTTCTTCCAACATTCACTTATGCCTCGTGGCTAAGGAATCAAAGGTAAATTCTCCTTTGGACCCCAATGCACCTCTTGATGATGTGAATGTTGACTTAGATGAAGTAGATGATGATGTTGCTTCTCTAAAAGAGAACGGGGAGCTAGTCCTTCGTGCTCTACACAAAAATAAAAATGCTTGCTCTACTTTCATTGAAATCTTGAACTTAGCCATTGAAAGGCTTGAGGACACAATTGACAAAATGAGTAGTCTTGAGCGTGAGTATGCTAATGACATTGCCAACTTAAATGAAGCTCTTGAAGAGGAACAAACCACCAAGGAATCTCTTGAGGAGACCTTTGCCCTAGAGCTATCTAGGGTGAAGAAATCTCATGATAGAGATCTTGAGGTGGCTAGTGACCTTCAAATTAAAAATGATGAACTTGAAGTTGCCTATGCTAAACTCCGTGAGGATTTTGAGCACCTCAACAATGGCTCTAGAGTCATTAAGGGGGAGCTCATCAAACTCACCGAGTCACATGAGCAACTTAAATCTTCATACACTAAAGAGCTTTCCAAGTTGCCCTCACCTCTTACTACTATTGATGATGCTTGTGCTACGAACTCTATCTCTTGTGAAGCATCTTTTGTGAAGGAGAATGTTGAGCTACATGCTCAACTTTCTTTGCTAACTAGCAACTATGGGAAATTGGAAGAGAGCCATGCTAAGCTCTCAAGCTCGCATGATGATCTTCTAGTTTCCCATGTTAGGCTAAAGTTGGCTCATGAGGCTATTATGTCAAAGGTAACATCTAGTATGCCTCATGTGGACATTAGCACTACATCTCCTCCTAGTGTAGTATTGCCATGTGCTAGTCCTTGTAATTCATCCACTCATGCTATTGCTATATCTTGTGATGAATTGCATCCCTTGCCTTGTTGCTCTAACAACGTAGCATCTACTTCCTCTAGTATTGTTCTTGATACTAACCATGTAGAGGAAAACAAGAAGCTAAAGGATAAAGTCACTTCTTTGAAGAATGACTTGAAGAAGTGTCATGAAGGGAAGACCATACTCAAGAACGTCTTGGGTGTGCAAAGATCCCCAAATGACAAGAGTGGGCTTGGATATAACTCCAACATTAAGAACAAGCCCACCAACTTGTTGAAGCACAAGGGCAATAAGAAGAATGGCCAAGGTCAAGTGAAGAATCCGGCCAACATTGTGTGCTTCAAGTGCAAGGAAGAAGGCCATCATGTGAGATGTTGCCCATTGAAGAAGAAGCAACAAGGGAAGCAGCCTCAAGCTCCACGTCAAGCTCCACCTCAAGCTAGAAGTGGGCCCCTTCCCAAGACTCATGCTCTTCCTCACGGGGTGGCATCTTCCAAGAAGAAAGATGGCAAGAGAAGAACTTGCTACATATGCCGCGAGAAGGGGCACCTCTCTTCCTCATGCACCATGGGTAACTCCTCACTGAAACCTATCTTGATATATGATGCATATTCTCTTGGTAAGGATGAGGTGGGAAATGTGTTTGCCAAATATGTTGGTGCCCAAAGTGGTGTCAAGAAAAGAACCATTTGGGTGGCCAAGCCTATTGTGACTAACTTCTTAGGACCCAACTTGGTTGGGGACCAACAAGCTAAAACTTGATCTATAGGTGTTGGTTGGAGGGCATTGCGGGCTTGGGTACATTATGAAGAATTGAGGGATCTTCATCATTTATTTTTGTCAAGTCATTTATTTGTCAAGTCAAGCCCATTGGATTATCTTGCTTCTACCTTATATCCAATGTTGCAGATCCCTCAATTGGCTTGACTTGACAAAATAAATGACTTGACAAAATAAATGATGAAGATCCCTCAATTCTTCATAATGTAACCAAGCCTCCAATGTCCTCCAACCAACACCTATTGATCAAGTTTTAGCTTGTTGGTCCCCAACCAAGTTGGGTCCTAAGAAGTTAGTCACAATAGGCTTGGCTACCCAAATGGTTCTTTTCTTGACACCAATTTGGGAACCAACATATTTGGCAAACACATTGCCCACCTCATCCTTACCAAGAGAATATGCATCATATATCAAGATAGGATTGGATGAGGAGTTACCCATGGTGCATGAGGAATAGAGGTGCCCCTTCTTTCGGCATATGTAGCAAGTTCTTCTCTTGCCATCTTTCTTCTTGGAAGATACCACCCCGTGAGGAAGAGCTTGAGTCTTCGGAGGAGGCCTGCTTCTAGCTTGAGGTGGAGCTTGAGGCTGCTTCCCTTGTTGCTTCTTCTTCAATGGGCAACATCTCACATGATGGCCTTCTTCCTTGCACTTGAAGCACACAATGTTGGCCGGATTCTTCACTTGACCTTGGCCATTCTTCTTATTGCCCTTGTGCTTCAACAAGTTGGTGGGATTGTTCTTGATGTTGGAGTTATATCCAAGCCCACTCTTGTCATTTGAGGATCTTCGCACACCCAAGACGTTCTTGAGTATGGTCTTCCCTTCATGACACTTCTTCAAGTCATTCTTCAAAGAAGTGACTTGAGCCTTGAGCTTCTTGTTTTCCTCTACATGGTTAGTATCAACAACAATATTAGAGGAAGTAGATGCTACGTTGTTAGAGCAACAAGGCAAGGGATGCAATTCATCACAAGATATAGCAATAGCATGAGTGGATGAATTACAAGGACTAGCACGTGGCAATATGATACTAGGAGTAGATGTAGTGCTAATGTCCACATGAGGCATACTTGATGTTACCCTTGACAAAATAGCCTCATGAGCCAACTTTAGACTACCATGGGAAGCTAGAAGGTCCTCATGCGAGCTTGAGAGCTTAGCATGACTCTCTTCCAATTTCCCATAGTTGCTAGTTAGCAAAGCAAGTTGAGCACGTAGCTCAACATTCTCCTTCACAATAGATGCTTCACAAGAGATAGAGTTAGTAGCACGAAAATCATCAATAGTAGTAAGAGGTGAGGGAAACTTGGAAAGCTCTTTAGTGTATGAGGCTTTAAGTTGCTCATGAGACTCGGTGAGTTTGATGAGCTCCCCCTTGATGACCCTAGAGCCATTGTTGAGGTGCTCAAAATCCTCAAGGAGTTTGGCATAAGCAACTTCAAGTTCATCATTCCTAATTTGGAGGGCACTTGCCACCTCAAATTCTCTATCAAGAGATTTCTTCACTCTAGATATCTCTAGAGCAAAGGTCTCCTCAAGAGATTCCTTGGTGGTTTGTTCCTCTTCTAGAGCTTCATTTAGGTTTGCAATGTCATTAGCATACTCACGCTCAAGACTACTCATTTTTTCAAATGTGTCCTCATGCTCATAAATTAGTTTCTTACTTTCAATGGCAAAGTTCAATATTTCAATGAAACTGGAGCAAGCATTTTTATCATTGTGAAGAGCACGAAGGACTAGATCCCCCTTCTCTTTTAGAGAAGCAACATCATCATCTACTTCATCTAAGTCAACATTCACATCATCAAGAGGTGCATTGGGGTCCAAAGGAGAAGTTACCTTTGATTCCTTAGCCATTAGACATAAGTGAATGTCGGAAGAAGGTGATGATGGGGGAACACTTGAAGCTCCAATAGCAACCTTGCCTTGGCCCACACATTCTTCGATTTCCTCTACATGGTTAGCAACACAAGTACTAGAGGAAATAGAAGCACATTTATCATGGCAACAAGGCAGAGCAAGCATATCATCATAAGATATATTCAATCCATTTCCACATGATATGCAAGGGCAATCACAACTAGGAGGTAAATCACATATAGTCCTACATGTGTTCATGCCCAAAGATACAAGATTGCAATGAGATAGATATGAAGAATCATCAATGACAAGCTCACTATCCACGTTGCAAGTTCTATCACCACTCACCATATCATTACCTTGTGACAGTTGACATGTTGGTGTAGTGGAAGAAGATGAGAACTCATCACGGCCGGAGGTGGAGGGAACACAATCATCCTCATTAAGCTTGGACACATCATATTTTGCTTGAAGCTTGGTCCAAATATCATGAGCATTCCGAAAAGGCATGATTGAGGAAAGAACTACAAATCTCACAACATTAAAAAGCTCATTAGATGCTTGAGCTTCGAGATAAGAGTTTGTCTCCTACTCCAAAGATAGATTTTGGGGATCCTTAGGAGGAGACAAGCCCATATCTAGAATTCGCTCAATATTTGGGTCAATGACCCGGAAATGACTTAGCATGCGAATACGCCAAACATCATAATTTGTGCCATCAAAAGTAAATGTGTGAGAGTGCACTAAACCCCTAGGAGACATCCTTACTCTCGAGGCAATGAAGCCTAAGAAGCGAGAGACCTCGCTCTGGTACCAATTGAAAGGGAAATGGACGTCGCCTAGAGGGGGTGAATAGGCGTTTTAAAATTATTATGGTTTAGGCTCTAATAAATGCGGAATAAAACTTAACGTTTAATTTATCAAGCCAAAACCTATATCCACTAGTTTCACTAAGTGCACCAACAACCTATGCTAAGCAATATACGCAACAAGGTGATAACAAGATATAATACTTCAAGCACGAAGGCTATCACAATGTAAATTGCATAAGTAAAGGGCTCGGTTGAGAGATAACCGATGAACACGGAGACAATGATTTGTTTCCCGAAGTTCACTTTTAAAGAAGCTACGTCTCCGTTGGAGAGGTGCGGGGGCACAATGTACTTCGAACACCACAAATGGCTCACCTCAAGGTGTGGTGGCTTGATGCTCACCCAACGCCACACAGGGCCTCACCCCAAGATGCGAAGGCACGCAACCTACCGATGCCACAAAAGGCTCACCCTATTCTCCCGTGAGCTCGCCACAAAAGGCTCACCCTATTCTCCCGTGAGCTTGCCACAAAGGGATTTGGTTTGCTGGGGATTATAGATCTAGATCTCCTCTCTCAAATCCCTCAAAGAGATGCAAGAATCATGGGAGGGAGAAGGGATGAGGGCAAGATTTTGAAGGTCAACAATGGAGGAGAGAGAGTGGAAGAGCTAGCAAAAATGACCTCCAAAGTTGGGGAAACTTTTGGAAAGAGGGGGCCCTTAAATAGGGCAAGAGAAATTTGCCCGTTTGGACCAGATTCGCGCCCCACCAGAACTATCGGTGGCCCACCGGTACTACCTCTAAATAAAAACACAAGATATAGAAGAAAAACGAGATTTACCAGAACTTTGGCCGGAACTTGGGCCGGTACTACCGCTCAAGCAAAAAATGTTGGATAGCATTGCACGAAAACTTCAATAACTTTTGACTCCGGACTCCGATTTCGATGATCTTGGGCTCGTTTTGAAGAGAACAAAAATCTCTACAATATTATTCAAAGAAACATCATAGTCCAACAAGAGAGGATAAAAATAAAATGGAGAAAGGTATGACCACTCAGAACCAACGAACCGGTAAAACCTCCAGAACCCAAAACGCAAGAAGTTGAGCTTGGAAACTCTAAATGGGATGAAACCAATTTTGTTGGAAAGATAATAAAGAGTAGAATCAAACAAAAGGTGAAATATTTTGTATCACCAAGGGAGAAAATAGGATGAATATATATTTGAGATACCTCCCAAGGTGTGGAGCCGAAAAACCCGCAAGATCAAAAACGCAATAAGATATGCAAGGAAAATCCGTTTTTGACGAACTAGAGCTTGCTATGGAGATAACCACAAGCTGTAGATCCTCATATGGACAAGAACCAAACAACAACCAAGAAATATGATGCTATATATGCAAAGGTTTGAGATCTCTTCGAAAGATACGAACGAATCACCCACTCGAGAGCCCCTCTTGATAGTACGGCTATCTATCCTAAACCTGGTCTACCAACAGTACAAGAACACTACAAGAGACCGGTAAAATAGAAACCCTATCACGATCATACCTTTTATTTGAGAATCCCACTTGAGCTTGATGTAGATGATCTTATCACCTTCAAGATGGAACACCTTTATTGATTGCACTTGCTTTCTCTTGCTTGATGAAGTCTTGAGAAATGCTCCCCCATACTCCATGGGGAAGCCTCTTCTTCGAACTTGTCTTCATCATTCCATGATTGCCGAGGATGGCAAGCTTCAAGAATGAGATCTTCTAGAGATGACGCATATTGAGCTTGCACTTCAATTCTTGATGATGTCTTGAAGATATCCATGAGGAACTCCATCTTATTCTTCTTCTTCTTCAAGACATACTTGATCTTCTTCTTCTTCTACTACTTGATTCCAATAGGCACAAAGCCCTTGGACAATGCTTCTTCTTATTCATCCTTGAAACCAACACATGGTCCAAGCGATGCAAATGGACAAACCTACAAGTGAAACTCAATTTGCACATTAGTCCATAGGGATTGTCATTAATTGCCAAAACCACACATTGGGGCATACATGCCCTTTCAATCTCCCCCATTTTGGTAAGTGATGACAATCCCCTAGAGAGGGTTTAAATAAGGAATTTAACGACCAAAATGGATGCCCCAACATCAAATACTACACAAGTATGTGATGTTGGTACAACCACAATATATAGAGCAAACGCCCCCACAATCTATGCATGTGTGATGAACTTGAATTTCATTGCATAGATTGCCAACCATTACGGGTGGTTTAGTTTCCTCTATATATTAAACATGCAAAGCAACAACAAAGATGCAAGAGCATGCAAGGATAATGCTTAAGAACCAACTCAACGCATAAACCAACTTCCCTTAAACCCTCTAAAACTTCTCCCCCATTGGCATCGATTGCCAAAATGGGTGAAAAGTTCTAGATGGCCAATATAGTGAGAATTCCTCCAAAGGTGTGCATATGCACATATCCAATGATGGATCCTTGGAAGGAAGTAAAACTATATTGAGGACCCAAAGATTGCAAAAAAAAAACGAAAGAAGCTTCAACAAATGAAGCAAGCAAACAAAAGATCCAAAAATACCAATTGACAACATCAATTGATACCAAAAGAAAAACACAAGACATAATGATACGAACAAATGAGTGTTTAGATGTAATAGGGAAGATCCCCAATTTTTGTGCACAAATTATAACCATTTATTTGAATACATAATGCACAAAAATGGAATCCCCACCACCCCATAAACATCTAAAACACAAAAGATGAGAACGCAGGAAAATGAGCATTCTTAAATGAATTGAAGAAGCTCCCCAAGGACTATGCACCAATTATAATAATTGTATTTGGAAACAAGGTGCACAATCATGGAATCCTCACTCCTATAAACTCATTTAACAATACACGGCAAGAGAAATCAAATCATGAGTGCCCGGAGATGCAAACAAATGGGACAAGAACTCATAGGAAAAATAATTTGGAAGCCACCGAAGAATCAACAAGAAATAAAGGGTGGTCTCCAAGGAAAACACAAACAACCAAAGATTTATCTTCTCTTGTGTGTATAAGTTTCTAGGTGAAAATATCACAAAGACATATGCCCACAAACAAACATGCACACACAAAATAGATACACAAGAAATCACATGAACAACAAAATGAAATCATATAATGTACAAATAGGATGTTTGCTTGAAAGCATGGCCAATTGCTCAAATATATCTTATTGTACATCAAAGAGCTTCAAACACCGACACACTACATACGTTACAACTATTACCAAGGGAGAAAGGGAATAGTTGGAATATATGGAGAAAGGCAACAAGTATCACAAATCGAAATCAACTTTACAAAATACTCACTATTGCACATGAGAGAGAATTGAGGAAAGGATATGCAATATAATTGCTAGAATGACATATTTGGGATAAGTGAATCATGAGCATGATTTTGTATAGTACCCATTATATGCACTCCTCTCAACATACTCACATTTGCAATAGAGAGATCTCCTAAAAACTAACAAAAGAAACACAATATGCAAAAACACAAACTCATGCCAACAAGCAACCTACAAAAGGTTGGAAGCAAGATGTGTATGCATGAGAGAGATACTTGTTACCGAGATATAATTGGTAGGATGTAGAGGCTAAGAATTTGTTGATCATCCTAGCTTGCGTCCAATTGACATGAAAACATCACTTCTCCCTTTTTCAAGACACAAGCACCCAATATATCTCCAATGTACCTAAAACACAATTAAGTATACTAGGTTCCCAAACAAATTGGGTCCACAGTAGTTAGTGCAACTACAATATATAGGGGAAGCTCCACATAAATATGTGCATATTAATATGAAACTGAATTTCATGCACATCTTAGCCAATAGGATTTGGTGGAGTTTCGCCTATACATTGGATCATAGAAAGAAAGCATGCCATACTATATACAAGAAATAAATATGCATGCACTAGACTTTCAAGAACCAAAAAGGAGATACAATTTGAACTAAAACACCAAGTAAACCAAGAAGTAGCACACAAGAGTGTGATATGACAAAAGGTGTCCAAATTGTATCAAAGAGCCAAATCAACACATGAAAGGACACCAATTAAACAAAGGAACACGACAAAAGCCAAAGAGCAATAGATCCACAAAACACACAATGCTCAAGGATTTATCTCATTCTAAAATATCAAAACAAGTAACAAAGAATGAGACAAAGCCAACTCCCAAATAGAGCAAGGTTCCAACACACAAACCCACACTCTCTACACTTTTCATGATGGCACAAAGTACCAAAACAAAAGATCAAGCATCCAAGCACAAGAACACTATATGGATCAATTTAAGAAGCATAAAAGGAGTGTTCTAGATAGTATAGGAGAGATCCCCCATGAATGGTGCATTATATAGAATTTTTCTTTTGAATACAAAATGCACACAAAAGAGATCATCACCACTACCTACATTAATTAAAACACAAGAGAATACCAATAAACTAAAAGGATCCACAAGAGGCAAGGAATACATGGGAGAAAGAGATAACATTTTCTTAGACAAAGATAGGACAAAGAAAAGCAAAGGCCAAAGTGAACAAGATCAATAAATCCTACCATATATTGAGTGTCACTTGTCCAAGGACAAGAATTATGGGGAAAGTTTTCCCGAGGTAGTTTGCAAGGAAATCATGATCATATTCACACAAAGATCATGTAACAAGATATAACAATTATGCTTGATGCTTAGAGAGAGATTCTTGATAGCTCCAAATAGTCACACAATCATTAAAGATTAGTGTAACTTGAAGCACATGGTTTCCATGGAGGATATTGGGGTCCAAATATGAGGAAACACATATCAAGAAAACTCTCAGAAACAAGATCCAAAATATGAGCAATAAAAGAAACAAAGCAAATTAGAACTTGGTTGAGCTAAAAATGCCACATAGGAGCTAGATAATTCTCAATATCAATTCTAAGTGGCACTACCTCAAATATTCACATTTTCTAGGTTTGTAATATGCACCAAGCATATGACTCCCCCATAATGTGATAAACCAAGAGATCTCGACAAGAGGCAAAAACATCAAAAAGGAGATGATTAATGGACATTATGGAATACTAATTCTTCATGAGAATGACATACCACATAGAGACAAGACAAACATGTAATGTAAACACTAAGTGGTATTCCTCATGTACACACATTTTAGGATTGTGGAATGCCCAAGCATAACACTCCCCCAAAATGGGATAGTCCATTAATCACTCCCAAGAGCCAAGAAATATACCAAATAAATTCAACAAAGGCTCAAACACAAGAACACAAATACATGATGTGCCAACCAACATACACAAATATACTAGACAACACAATATAGGTATGAGGGAAGCACAACATGTACAAACGCATATAATGGTACAAAACCAACACATTCACAAGTGAAAGGGCATGTATGCCCCGATGTGTGGTTTTGGTAATTAATGACAATCCCTATGGACTAATGTGCAAATTGAGTTTCATTTGTAGGTTTGTCCATTTGCACCACTTGGACCATGTGTTGGTTTCAACGATGATGAAGAAGAATCAATGTCCAAGGGCTTTGTACCTATTGGAATCAAGTAGAAGAAGAAGATCAAGTGTGTCTTGAAGAAGAAGAAGAAGATGGAGTTCCTCATGGACATCTTCAAGACATCATCAAGAAATGAAGTGCAAGCTCAAGATGCACCATCTCTAGAAGATCTCATGCTTGGAGCTTGCAATCCTTGGCGTTCATGGAGTGATGAATAAAAGGCCAAAGAAGTGGTTTTCCCATGGAGTATGGGGGAGCCATTCTCAAGTCTTCATCAAGCAAGAGCAATCAAGAAAGGTGTTCCATCTTAAAGGTGACGAGATCGTCTACATCAAGCTCAAGTGGGATGCTCAAGGCAAAGGTATGATATTTATAGGGTTTCTATTTTACCGGTCTCTTGTATTGTTCTTGTAGTGTTGGGAGACCGAGTTTAGGATAGATAGTCGTACTTTCAAGAGGGGCTCTCGAGTGGGTGATTCGTTCGTATCTTTCGAAGAGATCTCAAACCTTTGCATACATAGCATCATATTTCTTGGTTGTTGTTTGGTTCTGGTCCATATGAGGATCTAGAGCTTGTGGTTATCTCCATAGAAAGCTCTAGTTCGTCAAAAATGGATTTTCCTTGCATATCTTATTGCGTTTTTGATCTTGCGGGTTTTTCCGGCTCCACACCTTGGGAGGTATCTCAAATATATATTCATGCTATTTTCTACCATGGTGATACTCAATATTTCACCTTTTGTTTGATTCTACTCTTTATTATGTTTCCAACAAAATTGGTTTCATCCCATTTAGAGTTTCTAAGCTCAACTTCTTGCGTTTTGGGTTCTGGAGGTTTTACCGGTTCGTTCCTTCTGAGTGGTCATACGTTTCTCCATTTTATTCTTATCCTCTATTCTTGGAGTATGATGTTTCTTTGAATAATATTGTAGAGATTTTTGTTCTCTTCAAAACAAGCCCAAGATCATCGAAATCGGAGCCCGGAGTCAAAAGTTATTGAAGTTTTCGTACAATGCTGTCCAACGTTTTTTGCTTGAGCGGTAGTACCGGCCCAAGTTCCGGCCAAAGTTTCGGTAAATCTCGTTTTTCGAATGTATCTTGTGTTTCTATTTAGAGGTAGTACCGGTGGCCCATCGATAGTTCTGGTGGGGCATGAATCTGACCCAAACGGGCAGATTTCTCTTGCCCTATTTAAGGGCCCCCACTTCCCAAAAGTTTCCCCAAATTTGGAGGTCATTTTTGCTAGCTCTTCCACTCTCTCTCCTCCATTGTTGACCTTCAAAAGCTTGCCCTCTTCCCTTCTCCCTCCCATGATACTTGCATCACTTTGAGGGATTTGAGAGAGGAGATCTAGATCTATAATCCCCACCAAACCAAATCCCTTCTTTGTGAAGGAATCCTTGGGATCTAGATCTTGGAGAGTTTTTGTGTTCTCCTCTTGTGTTCTTTCTCCCTTATTCCCCTAATAGCTTTTGTAGCTTTGGTGGAATTTGAGAGTGAAGAACTTGCCTCTTGCATTTCGTGCATAGGTTTGAGTTCTCCTCGGATATTCAATGAGTTCAAGCCCTGGGGCTTGTTTCTCTTGGGTCCTTGGAACCCTAGACGGTTGTGGTGTTGGATTGTTGACCTTTTGTGGTCTTGTAGGCTTTTGTGGCCCTGTTGCCTTTTGTTGCTTTGTAGCCTTTGTGGGATTGTTGTTGGGAGCCTCCAATTGAGTTGTGGAGATTGCCCCAACCAAAATTGGTGTCCAACAAAATTAGTTTCGTCTCGTTTGGAGTTCGGATGCAAAAGTTGTGGCATTTCTGGTTCTGAAGTTTCTCTGACCGGAAGTACCGGCCAGACGCCTGAAGTACCGCTTGGGCAGAAATGCCGCTGGTAGTACCGGTTTTAATTTTGGCCCAACTTCCGGTGAACCCATTTTTGGTTCTGTACTCTCTCTGCCTGGTTAGCGCTATTTGACGGAACTTGGATCGGATTTTCAAGTGGTAGTACCGCTAGGTCATTCTCGCCACCGGTAGTTCCGGCGCAGCAGCGGTAGTACCGGCCAGGCTCACGCTTGTGTTCTTTCTCTCGCTGTTTTCTGACCGTTGGCTGGGTGCCACCGGTAGTACTGGCCACCCACCGGTACTACCGGCCGTGCGCGATTCTATGGGTAACGGGCAGATCGGGGAGCCCTTTAAAAGGAGCTCCCCTTTCCCCTTCGGCCCTAGCTAGCTCTTTCTTGGTTTTTGGCTTTCTTTCTCCTCCATTGTTGACCTTGAAGAGCTTGCTCTCTCTCCTCTTCCCCCTCCTATGATTCTTGCATCTTTTCGAGGGATTTGAGAGAGGAGATCTAGATCTACAAGCCCCACCAAGCAAAATCCCTTCTTTGTGAAGGAATCCTTGGGATCTAGATCTTGGAGAGTTTTGTGTTCTCCTCTTGTGTTCTTCCTCCCTTATTCCCCCAATAGCTTGTGTAGCTTTGGTGGAATTTGAGAGAGAAGGACTTGCCTCTTGCATTTGGTGCATAGGTTTGAGTTCTCCTACGGAGATTCGGCGAGTTCAAGCCCTTGGGCTTGTTTCTCTTGGGTTCTTGGAACCCTAGACGGTTGTGTGGAGTTGTGGTGTGTTCTTGGGGCTCCAATTGAGTTGTGGAGGTTCCCCAAGCTTGTTGGCCTTTTGTGGCATTGTGGAGCCTTTGTGGCGTTTCTTGGGAGCCCTCCAATTGAGTTGTGGAGATTGCCCCAAGCCTTGTATTGGTTCGGTGACCGCCCTCAAGTGTCCCATAGTGGAACGTGAGTAGGCCTTTGTGGCGAGCTCACGGGAGAATAGGGTTAGCCTTTTGTGCCGTCGGTGAGTTGCGTGGCTTCGCATCCTTGGTGAGGCCTTGTGTGGCGTTGGGTGAGCATCGAGCCACCACACCTCGAGGTGAGCCATTTGTGGCGTTCGAAGTACATTGCGCCCCCGCACCTCTCCAACAGAGACATAGCTTCTTTGGAAGTGAACTTCGGGAAACAAATCTTCATCTCCACGTCCATCGGTTATCTCTACACCGAGCCCTTTACTTATGCAACTTACATTGTGATAGCCTTCGTGCTTGAAGTACTATATCTTGCTATTACCTTGCTTGTCTTGCTTAGCATAGGTTGTTGGTGCACTTAGTGAACCTAGTGGATATAGGTTTTGTCTTGATAAATTAAACGTTGAGTTTTATTCCGCATTTATTAGAGCTTAAACCGTAATATTTTAAAACGCCTATTCACCCCCCTCTAGGCGACGTCCATTTCCCTTTCAATTGGTATCAGACCAAGGTCTCTCGCTTCTTTGGCTTCACTGCCTCGAGAGTAAGGATGTCTCCTAGGAGTTTAGTGCACTGTCACACATTCACTTTTGATGGCACTAATTATGATGGTTGGCGTATTCGCATGCTTAGTCATTTCCGGGTCATTGACCCAAATATTGAGCAAATTCTAGATATGGGCTTGTCTCCTCCTAAGGATCCCCAAATCTATCTTTGGAGGAGGAGACAAACTCTTATATCGAAGCTCAAGCATCTAATGTGCTTGTTAATGTTGTGAGCTTTGTAGTTCTTTCCGCAATCATGCCTTTTCGGAATGCTCATGATATTTGGACCAAGCTTCAAGAAAAATATGATGTGTCCAAGCTTAATGAGGATGATTGTGTTCCCTCCACCTCCAGTCGTGATGAGTTCTCATCGTATTCCACTACACCAACATGTGAGTTGACACAAGGTAATGATATGGTGAGTGGTGATAGAACTGGCAATGTGGATAGTGAGATTGGCATTCATGATTCTTCATATCGATCTCATTGCAATGTTGTATCTGTGCGCATGAACATTTGTAGGACTATATGTGATTTACATCCTAGTGTTAATTGCCCTTGCATATCATGTAGAAATGGATTGAATATTTCTCATGATGATATGCTTGCTTTGCCTCGTTGCCATGATAAATGTGCTTCTATTTCCTCTAGTACTTGTGTTCCTAACCATGTAGAGGAATCAAAGAATGTGTGGGCCATGGCAAGGTTGCTATTGGAGCTTCAAGTGTTCCCCCATCATCACCTTCTTCCAACATTCACTTATGCCTCATGGCTAAGGAATCAAAGGTAAATTCTCCTTTGGACCCCAATGCACCTCTTGATGATGTGAATGTTGACTTAGATGAAGTAGATGATGATGTTGCTTCTCTAAAAGAGAAGGGGGAGCTAGTCCTTCGTGACAAAATAAATGATGAAGATCCCTCAATTCTTCATAATGTAGGCAAGCCTCCAATGTCCTCCAACCAACACCTATTGATCAAGTGTTAGCTTGTTGGTCCCCAAGCAAGTTGGGTCCTAAGAAGTTAGTCACAATAGGCTTGGCCACCCAAATGGTTCTTTTCTTGACACCCCTTTGGGCACCAACATATTTTGCAAACACATTGCCCACCTCATCCTTACCAAGAGAATATGCATCATATATCAACATAGGTTCCAATGAGGAGTTAGCCATGGTGCATGAGGAAGAGTGGTGCCCCTTCTCGCGTCATATGTAGCAAGTTCTTTTCTTGCCATCTTTCTTCTTGGAAGATGCCACCCCGTGAGGAAGAGCATGAGTCTTGGGAAGGGGCCCACTTCTAGCTTGAGGTGGAGCTTGACGTGGAGCTTGAGGCCGCTTCCCTTGTTGCTTCTTCTTTAATGGGAAACATCTCACATGATGGCCTTCTTCCTTGCACTTGAAGCACACAATGTTGGCCGGATTCTTCACTTGACCTTGGCCATTCTTCTTATTGCCCTTGTGCTTCAACAAGTTGGTGGGCTTGTTCTTGATGTTGGAGTTATATCCAAGCCCACTCTTGTCATTTGGGGATCTTCGCACACCCAAGACGTTCTTGAGTATGGTCATCCCTTCATGACACTTCTTCAAGTCATTCTTCAAAGAAGTGACTTGAGCCTTGAGCTTCTTGTTTTCGTCTACATGGTTAGTATCAATAACAATACTAGAGGAAGTAGATGCTACGTTGTTAGAGCAACAAGGCAAGGGATGCAATTCATCATAAGATATAGCAATAGCATGAGTGGATGAATTACAAGGACTAGCACGTGGCAATATGATACTAGGAGTAGATGTAGTGCTAATGTCCACATGAGCCAACTTTAGACTACCATGGGAAGCTAGAAGGTCCTCATGCGAGATTGAGAGCTTAGCATGACTCTCTTCCAATTTCCCATAGTTGCTAGTTAGCAAAGCAAGTTGAGCACGTAGGTCAACATTCTCCTTCACAATAGATGCTTTACAAGAGATAGAGTTAGTAGCACAAGCATCATCAATAGTAGTACGAGGTGAGGGCAACTTGGAAAGCTCTTTAGTGTATGATGCTTTAAGTTGCTCATGTGACTCGGTGAGTTTGATGAGCTCCCCCTTGATGACCCTAGAGCCAGTGTTGAGGTGCTCAAAATCCTCAAGGAGTTTGGCATAAGCAACTTCAAGTTCATCATTCCTAATTTGGAGGGAACTTGCCACCTCAAATTCTCTATCAAGAGATTTCTTCACTCTAGATATCTCTAGAGCAAAGGTCTCCTCAAGAGATTCCTTGGTGGTTTGTTCCTCTTCTAGAGGTTCATTTAGGTTTGCAATGTCATTAGCATACTCACGCTCAAGACTACTAATTTTTTCAAATGTGTCTTCATGCTCATTAATTAGTTTCTTACTTTAAATGGCAAAGTTCAATATTTCAATGAAAGTGGAGCAAGCATTTTTATCATTGTGAAGAGCACGAAGGACTAGCTCCCCCTTCTCTTTTAGAGAAGCAATATCATCATCTACTTCATCTAAGTCAACATTTGCATCATCAAGAGGTGCATTGGGGTCCAAAGGAGAAGTTACCTTTGATTCCTTAGCCATGAGGCATAAGTGAATGTTGGAAGAAGGTGATGATGGGGGAACACTTGAAGCTCCAATAGCAACCTTGCCTTGGCCCACAAATTCTTCGACTTCCTCTACATGGTTAGAAACACAAGTACTAGAGGAAATAGAAGCACATTTATATGGCAACAAGGCAAAGCAAGCATATCATCATGAGATATATTCAATCCATTTCTACATGATATGCAAGGGCAATCACAACTACGATGTAAATAACATATAGTCCTACATGTGTTCATGCCCAAAGATACAAGATTGCAATGAGATAGATATGAAGAATCATCAATGACAAGCTCACTATCCACATTGCAAGTTCTATCACCACTCACCATATCATTACCTTGTGACAACTGACATGTTGGTGTAGTGGAAGAAGATGAGAACTCATCACGGCCAGAGGTGGAGGGAACACAATCATCCTCATTAAGCTTGGACACATCATATTTTGCTTGAAGCTTGGTCCAAATATCATGAGCATTCCGAAAAGGCATGATTGATGAAAGAACTACAAAGCTCACAAAATTAAGAAGCACATTAGATGCTTGAGCTTCGAGATAAGAGTTTGTCTCCTCCTCCAAAGATAGATTTTGGGGATCCTTAGGAGGAGACAAGCCCATATATAGAATTCGCTCAATATTTGGGTCAATGACCCAGAAATGACTTAGCATGCGAATACGCCAAACATCATAATTTGTGCCATCAAAAGTAAATGCGTGAGAGTGCACTAAACCCCTAGGAGACATCCTTACTCTCGAGGCGGTGAAGCCTAAGAAGCGAGAGACCTCGCTCTGATACCAATTGAAAGGGAAATGGACGTCGCCTAGAGGGGGGGTGAATAGGCGTTTTAAAATTATTACGGTTTAGGCTCTAATAAATGCGGAATAAAACTTAACGTTTAATTTACCAAGCCAAAACCTATATCCACTAGTTTCACTAAGTGCACCAACAATCTATGCTAAGCAATACAAGCATCACGGTGATAACAAGATATAATACTTCAAGCACCAAGGCTATCACAATGTAAATTGCATAAGTAAAGGGCTCGGTTGAGAGATAACCGATGGACATGGAGACGATGATTTGTTTCCCAAAGTTCACTTCCAAAGAAGCTACGTCTCCGTTGGACAGGTGCGGTGGTGCAACGTACTTCGAACGCCACAAATGACTCACCTCAAGGTGTGGTGGCTCAATGCTCACCCAACGCCACACAAGGCCTCACCCGAAGATGCAAAGGCACGCAACCTACCGACGCCACAAAAGGCTCACCCTATTATCCCGTGAGCTCGCCACAAAGGCCTACTCACGTTCCACTATGGGACACTTGAGGGCGGTCACCGAACCCGTACAAGGTTGGGGCAATCTCCACAACTCAATTGGAGGCTCCCAACAACAACGCAACAAAGGCTACAAAGCCACAAAAGGCAACAAGGCCACAAAAGGCTACAAGACCATAAAAGGTAAACAATCCAACACCACAATCGTCTAGGGTTCCAAGAACCCAAGAAAAACAAGCCCAAGGGCTTGAACTCACTGAAACTCCGAGGAGAACTCAAACCTATGCACCAAACGCAAGAGGCAAGTTCTTCACTCTCAAATTTCATCAAAGCTACAAAATATATTGGGGAATAATGGAGGAAGAACACAAGAGGAGAACACAAAACTCTCCAAGATCTAGATCCTAAGGATTCCTTCACAAAGAAGGGATTTGGTTTCGTGGGGATTATAGATCTAGATCTCCTCTCTCAAATCACTCAAAGAGATGCAAGAATCATGGGAGGGAGAAGGGAATAGGGCAAGCTTTTGAAGGTCAAAAATGGAGGAGAAAGAGTGGAAGAGCTAGCAAAAATGACCTCCAAAGTTGGGGAAACTTTTGGGAAGAGGGGGCCCTTAAATAGGGCAAGACAAATCTGCCCGTTTGGGCCAGATTCGCGCCCCACCGGAACTATCGGTGCCCCACCGGTACTACCTCTAAATAGAAACACAAGATACAGAAGAAAAACGAGATTTACCGGAACTTTGGCCGGAACTTGGGCCGGTACTACCGCTCAAGAAAAAAACGTTAGACAACATTGCACAAAACTTCAATAACTTTTGACTCCGGACATAGATTTCGATGATCTTGGGCTCGTTTTGAAGATAACAAAAATCTCTACAATATTATTCAAAGAAACATCATAGTCCAACAAGAGAGGATAAAAATAAAAAGGAGAAAGGTATGACCACTTAGAAGCAACGAACCGGTAAAACCTCCAGAACCCAAAATGCAAGAAGTTGAGCTTGGAAACTCTAAATGGGATGAAACCAATTTTGTTGGAAAGATAATAAAGAGTAGAATAAAAGAAAAGGTGAAATATTGGGTATCACCAAGGGAGAAAATAGCATGAATATATATTTGAGATACCTCCCAAGGTGTGGAGCCAGAAAAACCCGCAAGATCAAAAACGCAATATGATATGCAAGGAAAATCCGTTTTTTACGAACTAGAGCTTGCTATGGAGATAACCACAAGCTCTAGATCCTCATATGGACAAGAACCAAACAACAACCAAGAAATATGATGCTATGTATGCAAAGGTTTGAGATCTCTTCGAAAGATACGAACGAATCACCCACTCGAGAGCCCCTCTTGATAGTACGGCTATCTATCCTAAACCCGGTCTCCCAACAGTACAAGAACACTACAAGAGACCGGTAAAATAGAAACCCTATCACGATCATAACTTTTCCTTGAGCATCCCACTTGAGCTTGATGTAGATGATCTTGTCACCTTCAAGATGGAACACCTTTATTGATTGCACTTGCTTGCTCTTGCTTGATGAAGTCTTGAGAAATGCTCCCCCATACTCCATGGGGAAGCCTCTTCTTCGAACTTGTCTTCATCATTCCATGATTGCCGAGGATGGCAAGCTTCAAGAATGAGATCTTCTAGAGATGACGCATATTGAGCTTGCACTTCAATTCTTGATGATGTCTTGAAGATATCCATAAGGAACTCCATCTTATTCTTCTTCTTCTTCAAGACATACTTGATCTTCTTCTTATTCAAGACATACTTGATCTTCTTCTTCTTCAAGACATACTTGATCTTCTTATTCTTCTACTACTTGATTCCAATAGGCACAAAGCCCCTGGACAATGCTTCTTCTTCTTCATCCTTGAAACCAAC
Organism: Avena eriantha; assembly: GCA_910589775.1. NCBI lineage: Eukaryota > Viridiplantae > Streptophyta > Magnoliopsida > Poales > Poaceae > Avena > Avena eriantha. The sequence goes on along the minus strand of OU342746.1, from coordinate 32,925,191 downwards.
ACATGGTCCAAGCGATGCAAATGGACAAACCTACAAGTGAAACTCAATTTGCACATTAGTCCATAGGGATTGTCATTAATTACCAAAACCACACATGGGGGCATACATGCCCTTTCACTATCAAGCTCTCATGAGGATCTTCTAGCATCCCATGCTAGGATAAAGTTAGCTCATAAGGCTAGCTGTACAAAGGTAATTTCTTGTGAGCCACATGTGGTCAGTAGCACAATCTCTACTAATAATGCTATATTGCCATGTGCTAGTCCTTGTAATTCGTCCACTCACATTATTGCTAAATATTGTGATGAATTACATTCTTTGTCTTGTTGCTCTAACAATGTATCATCCACTTCCTCTAGTACTCTTGTTGAAACTAACCATGTAGAGGAAATCAAAGATCTCAAGGCTCAAGTAACTTCTTTGAAGAATGACTTGAAAAAGGGTCATTAGGGGAAAACCGCACTCAACAAAATCTTGAGTGTGCAAAAATCTCCCAATGACAAGAGTGGGCTTGGATTCAACTCCAATGTCAAGAACAAGTCCGCTATCTATTTGAAGCACAAGGACAACAAGAAGAATGACCAAGATCAAGTCAAGAATCTGGTCAACATTGTTTGCTTCAAGTGCAAGGAAGAAGGGCATCATGTTAGATCTTTCCCATTGAAGAAGAAGTCTCTTAGTGTGAAGCAACAAGGGAAGCGGCCTCAAGCTCCACCTCAAGTCGTGGACGGGCCACTTCCTAAGAGGACTACTCGAGCTCTTCCTCGAGTTGTGCCTCACCTAAGAAGAAAGATTGCAAGAGAAGAACTTGCTATATATGCCGTGAGAAGGGGCATATTTCTTCCCCATGCACTATTGGTATCTCCTCATCCAACCCTATCATGATAGATGATGCTTATTCTCTTAGGAAGGATGAGGTTGGCAATGTGTTTGCCAAATATGTTGGTACTCAAAGTGGTGTCAAGAAAAGAACCATTTGGGTTGCCAATCCTATAGTGACTAACTTCTTAGGACCCAACTTGGTTGGGGACCAACAAGCGAAAACTTGATCAATAGGTGTGTTTGGAGGGCATTGGAGACTTGGCTACATCATGAAGAATTAAGGGAACTTCAATTATATTCTCTCAAGCCTAGTCATTTAGTTTATCATATATCTATCATATATCCATTGCTCCTCCTTGCGGTAACATGTTCTCAACTCATTTACATTGAAAGTTACTTGCCCCTTGTGCATGTGTTAGATTTGTACCTTGCATGTGTTTTGTATATGTTGTGCTTCCTACTTACTTAACTTGAGAAATCAAGTATGTGTATGTTGACTTGCACACCATGTATGTCTTTCGTGTTTGAGCCTATTGCATCTTGTTTATATCTTACTTGGCTCTTGCGAGGGATTAATGGACTATCCCATTTTGGGGGAGTGTTATGCCTGGGCATTACACAGTCCCATGAGGAATACCACCTAGTATTGATATTAAAATATTATCGAGTCTCTATGTGGTATGATTCTCATGAGAAATCTAAGTTCAATAATGTCCATTAATTATCGCTATGTGGATCATTTTGCTTCGTGTTGAGATTTATGGATGTATCACATTATGGGGGATTCATATGCTTAGTGTATATCTCAATCCTAGATAATGTGAAAATTCGAGGTTGTGCCACTTAGAATTGATATTGAGAATTATCTAGTTCCTATGTGGCACGTGAGCTCAAACAAGTTCCTTTTCGATATAATGGTTTTCTCTCTTATCTTTTGGATCTTCTTTGCAAGATATTTCCTTGGTATGGGTTTCATCATATATGAATTCTTATATCTAAGTTGGCAAGAATTTTGCCTCTAGTTATTCTAATCATTGTTGTGCATGATTGGTTAACTAGTTGAAACCCTCAAGGATCTCTTTCATGTCTTGGTTTTTAATTCCTATCTTTTGACACTTGCTTTCTCTTTGAATATGATCTTGGATATATTTTCTACTTACGACCAAGAAATATTTGCAAGACCTTTGTCCTTGGACAATTGGTACTATAACATGTGGTAAATCTTCTTGATCATTTTCACATTGGTTTTTGCTTTATTTTCCTTATCTCTTGCCAAGAATTTGTGTGTCTTGTATCCTATGTCTTCCTTAATACATATGTATCATTCTTTGTCTCGAAATCATTTAGTTCTCTAGTTGATGTAGGGAGGGATGATGATCCCATGTGTGTGCATCTTGTATTCAAATGCAAAATCTTAAATAATGAACTAATTATGGGGGAGTTCTCCTATATTATTTAGAACACTCATTTTATGTTTCTTCATGACATGTTTTGATCCATACAATGTTTTATGCCTTTGGAAGATAAATCTTTTCTTTGGTTGTGCCATACGTGTAAAATGTTGAGAGTTTAGTTCTTTTGTTGGAACCATTTATTTTTTTAATTGATATGTTGTTTGGGAGTTGATTTTCTCATTCCATTCTTTCTATTTAACCATTTGCATGAGATAAATCGTTGAGCATTGGTATTTGTTTATCCTCTTTGCTCTTTGGATGTTGTCGTGTTCATTTGTTGAAATTGTGTCCTTTCATGTGTTGATTTGGCTCGTTGATGCAATTTGGACACCTTTTGTCGTGTCACACTCTTGTGTGTGACTTCATGGAATACTTGTTGTTGTTCAAATTGTATTTCCTTTTTGGTTCTTGAAAATCTTGTGCATGCATGTTTACTACATGTGCTATATTATGGCATGCTTGCTTTCTTGATCCAATATATAGGGGAGTCTCCACCAAATCCTATCGGCTAAGATGTGCATGAAATTCAACTTCATATCAATATGCACATATTTATGTGGAGTGTCTCCTATGTATTGTAGTTGTATTAACTACCTCAGACCCAATTTGTTTGGGGACCATAGTGTACTTAATATTGTTTTAGGTACAATGGAGATTCATTGGTTGGTTTTCTCAATTATAAGAAGATGTGGTGACTAAATGATAATTGAAGGAAAGCTAGGATGATCCACAAACTCATATCTACTTCACCCTACCAATGGTATCTCGGTAACAAGTATCCCTCTCATACATACTTTTCTAGCATCCAACCTTTGTGGTTGCATCATGGCATGATTTCCTTCAGTTGCTTTTATTGTGGTTCTTGCAAGATTTTGATTGTATCATCCGTGGTGTGGTATGAGTATGTTGAGATGAATGCACATTTTGGGGAGTATATACAAATCATGTTTATGATTCACCAACCCCACGTATGCCAATCTGGCAATTCTATTGCCAATCATTACCTCAATTTCTCCGTGCGCAATATGGATGAATTTGCAAGGTTTATTTTTTTTATGATACTTGTTGCTTTTCCAAATGCACTCCAACTATCTCGTGTTCCTGTGTGATAGTTGTAATGTATTTATTGGTGATTGAAGGTCATTGATGTTCAATAAGATATATCCGAGCCTTTGGCCATGCCTTCTAGCAAAAATCTTATTGGCTTTATCTATGATGTTTGATTGGATATCTTGTTCATTCTTTAGTATCCATTTTGTGTATACATGTTTCTTTGTGGATGTATATCTTGGTGATTGTTGTCTACCTCGAAACTTATATACATAATTATGGCTAAATCTCTAGTTGATATCCTTTTTCTTTGGAGTCTACACCTTGTGCTCATTCCTTTTTCTTTGGTGGTTCCTAAAGTTTTGCTTTAAGTGCTTGACCTTTTTGTTTGCATCTTTTAGCACTTGTTGGTATTAAAAAAAATTGATCTCTCATCCCTTTGTGTTGTTAGGTAAGTTTGGGAGAGCAAGGATACCATGTTTATGTTTGGTGCATAAAACCTTGGGGAGCTGTCCTAATTTACCTAAGAACACGCATTTGCTTTCTTGGTCTTGTTTGGTGTTTTTGTTTGATCATGGGGAGTTAGGATTCCATAATTATGCACCTTGTTGTGCATGAACCTTGGGGAGCTCCCCATTTTCATCTAAACACCCATTTTCTCTAATCATAATATCTTCTCTCTTTCTCATGGTCGTGGTCTAAGTGATATAGAGGGAATGAGGATGCCATGTCTGTGCATATTGTATTCAAACGCAAATTATAATTTGTGCACAAACCTTGGGGAGTCTCCTCATATTATTTGGATCACTCTCTTTTCAATATCATAATATCTATCTTTATTTTGGTATCTTCCTTTTGTAAAGTGCTTCTTTTGATCTTTTGATTGCTTGCTTCATTCGTTGATGCTTCCTCACCATTTTATTTCTTTGTAATCTTTGGATCCTCAGTTTAGTTTGATTTCCTCCTAGTATTCGTCATTTGGATTCGTGCATTTGATTCCACTCATATTATGAGAGATGCAGACCATATGGAGGAACTCTCACTAAAATGGCCTTCTCAAGCTTTTCACCCATTTCAGCAATCGATGCCAATGGGGGAGAAGTTTTAGAGGGTTTTTGGGAATTTGCTTGTGTGTTGTGAGTTTTGTACTTAAACACTTGCCCCGTGTGCTTTGCATCTTAGTGTGTTGCTCAGCATCTTGTATATATAGAGGAAACTCCACCACCGGTAATGGTTGGCAATATATGCAATGAAATTCAAGTTCATCCACATATGCATATATTCTGGGGGAGTTTGCTCTATATATTGTGGTTCTAATAACATCACATACTTGTGTAGTATTGGATGTTAGTACAACCGTTTTGTTTGGTTAATTCATTATTAAACCTTCTAAAAGGGATTGTCATTAATTACCAAAATGGGGGAGTTTGAAAGTGCATGTGTGCCCCCATGTGTGGTTTTGGTAATTAATGACAATATTTATGGACTTATGTTTGCATTGAGTTTTACTTGTAGGATTTGTCCATAGGCAATGCTTGAACCATATGTTGGCTTCAAGGTTGGGAGAAGAAGAAAGTAGAGAAGATCAAGTGTTGACCAAGGTTTCAATGAGTGATTTGGAGATTGGTCAAGTACGAGTTGGGCCTATAGCAAGTGTGTCTTGAAGAATAAAGTCGGAGTGATATCTCTTATGTACCTTCAAGACACCAACATAATGAAGAAATAATAAATGCTATGCAAGTTTAAGATGAGTCATCTCAAAGAGATCATTTGCTTGAAGCTTTCCATCCTATGGTGATCATGGATATGGGAAGATGATATGCCCAAAATAGAAGCTCTACGATAGTGGAGTATGGGGAGCAATTTGCAAGTCTTCCCCAAGCTAGCGCAACCAATCAAGAAAGGTGTTCCATCTTGAGGTGGACAAGATCGTCATCATCAAGATCAAGTGGAATATGCGCAAGACAAAGGTATGGTCTTGATAGGGTTTCCTTCTTACCGGTCTCATGGTGCTAGTTGGAGAGACTGGTTTGTAGGATAGATAACCGTTCTATCAAGAGGGGCTCTCGAGTGAGTAACTTGATCATATCCTTCGGAGAGAGAGCTCAAACCTTTGCATTCTTGGCATCATCTTTCTTTGTTATTAGTTGGATCTTATCCATGTGAGGTTCTAGAGCTTGTGTTAATATTCATAACAAGCTCTAGTTCATCAAAAACGGATTTCCCCTTATACCTTATTGCGTTTTTGATCTTGGAGGTTTTTTTCGGTTTCTCACCAAGAGAGGTATCTCACAGCATAATACATGAAATGGTCTCTCTTGGTGGTATCCAATATTTCAACTGGGTAGCTCTTGTCACCCCCTTTCCAACAAAATTGGTTTTGGGTCAATCGGAGTCCGGATGCAAATGTTATGATCGTTACAGTTTTGTTGTTTCCATCAGTTTTGTCTTTGGCAGGTTTTTCAGACCGGAGTCCCCGGTGTGCAGACACCGGAGTCTCCGGTGTGGTCCGGAGTTTCCCCACAAGTCTCCGGAGTGGATCAAAGTTGAAGACCTGGGTCAGCCAGATTGGTGGTCCGGAGCAAGGTCTGGAGACTGACCGAAGTCTCCAGTCCAAGCCCCTGACCGGAGTCTCCAGTGTGGTTGGACCAGAGTCTCCGGTCCACTTGGTCCACAGAAGGGCTGGGTCATTCTGTTTGGTGGTCCGAAGGCTAGTCCAGAGATAGGCCGGAATCTCTGGTGTAGACCAGAGTCTCCGGTGTGCAGGACGGAGTCTCTGGTCTGACTCTTCTCCAACGGTCAGAAAACGATCAGGAATCAGTGGGCCTATAAATAGGGGACCTCTTCTTCAACCTCAAGCGGCTCGTTCCATAAAAAGAAGAACACCATTTGAGAGCCACCAAAACTCCAAGATCTCCCTCTCCAACGACCCAAAGTTCCTGATCTTTGGGGAATCGCAGGAGGAAGCCTTGATCTACAGCTTCACCAAGAGAGATCTTCATTTCCCCCTCATTCACTTGAGGGCCCCTGGCTCTAGGGTTTCATTGGAAACCCTAAGCCTTATTTTGGTTGATTTGATTCTTACAAGCTTGTCTTTGATTGTTTGACATCTTGCTTGTATTCGGGAGCCTCCAATTAAGTTGTGGATGTGTGCCCCGAACTCGTTGTAAAGGTGTCGGGTTCCACCTCGAAGGTTGCCGTCTAGTGGAAGAGGTGAAACGAACCCGTTGGGGTGAGATTCATCAGAGAACAAGGGAGGCCTTTTGTGGCGTTGGTGGTTTGATACCACCCCCTCTCCAAACAAGATGTACTCCATTGTTGGGAGGAACTCGGTAATAAATCGTCGTCTCTGTGTGCCTCGGTTATCTCTATACCCGAGCTCTTACTGATGCACTTTACTTTGTGATAGCCTCCGTGCTTGAAGTCTATATCTAGCTATCACATAGTTGGTTGCCTTGCTTAGCATAAGTTGTTGGTGCACATAGGTGAACCCTAGTTGTTCTAGGTTTTGTGCTTGAGAAAGTAAATGCTAGTTTAATTCCGCCTTTGTTAAGCCCATCTAGGAAAAGTTTTTAAACCGCCTATTCACCCCCCCTCTAGGCGACATCTGTATCCTTTCAGCCCTGCTGTAATTTGTTCACCCAACATGCTATTTATCTTAAGGAGAAACACCTCTAGTGAACTATGGCCCCTAGTCCATTCGTTTACCATTGATATACCATCTACTGTTTACAGTTTACTATTTACTTTCTACAAGAAATTACTATCTTCCACACTATACGTTTAATCCTTTGTTTTCAGCAAAACTAGTGAGATTGACAACCTCACTGTAAGTTGGGGCAAAGTTTTGTGGTTGTGTTGTGCATGATTCCAAGTTGTTAGCAACACCTTGGAGTTGTTTCCTTGCTCTTACTGGTTCGAGAATCTTGGTTTCATAACTAAGGGAAAACTTATTGTTGTGCTAATCATACCTTTCTATTGGGGTTCCCAACGAGCTCTACATTTTGAGCCATAAAGCACTTTTTATGGCGCCGTTGCTGGGGATTTAAGGACAACTTGCAAGGGGAGTCTTTCACAACCAATCTCTTTACTTTGTTTTTGTTTTGCTTAGTTTATTTTGTTTTGTTTGCTTGTTTCTTTCTATCAAAAACACACAAAATATAGTGGTTTATATTTCTGTTGGCTTCCTTTAATCTTATATAAAAATGAATACTCCTAAAAACACTAAGTTGTGTGACTTCACTAGCACAAAGAACAATGATTTCATGTGCGCACCTATTTCTCCACCTGTTCCTGAAGCTTCTCTCTTTGAAATTAAACCTGCTTTGCTCAATCTTGTTATGAAAGAACAATTCTCTGGTGCTGGTAATGTTGATGTTGCTGCTCACCTTAATAACTTTGTTGAACTTTGTGAGACGCAAAAACATAGGGATATTGATGGAGATATTATTAATCTTAAATTGTTTCCTTTATCTTTGAGAGGAAACGCTAAAGAATGGTTGCTATCCCCACCTAGAAATAGTATTGATTCTTGGATTAAATGCAAAGATGCTTTCATTGGAAAATACTATCCTCTTGCTAAGATTATATCTTTGAGAAGTGAAATAATGAAAATTTAAACAATTTGATAATGAACATGTTGCTCAATCTTGGGAAAGAATGAAATCTTTGTTAAAGAATTGCCCCACTCATGGACTAACTGCTTGGATGATTTTCCAAACTTTTTATGCAGTACTAAATTATTCTTCAAGAAATCTACTGGATTCTGCTGCTGGAGGCACCTTTATGACCATTACTTTGGGTGCTGCAACAAAGCTCCTTGATAATATGATGGTTAACTATTATGAATGGCACACTGAGAGAGCTCCACAAGGTAAGAAGGTAAATTCTGTTGAAGAATCCTCCTCCTTGAATGATAAAATTGATGTTATTATGTCTATGCTTGTTAATGGAAAAGCTCATACTGATCCAAATCATGTTCCTTTAGCGTCTTTGGTTGCTCAAGAAGAGCAAGTTGATGTGAACTTCATTAGAAATAATAATTTCAGCAACAATGCCTATAGGAATAATTTTGGTAGTAATAATTATAGGCCATATCCTCCCAACAATGGTAATGATTATGGAAATTCCTATGACAACAATATAAGTGCACCCTCTGAACTTTAAGGCATGCTTAAGGATTTTGTTAGTAAACAAACTACTTTCAATAAAATTGTTGAGGAAAAACTTTTGAATGCTGAAAAAATATTTCATCTTTGTCCGAAGCACAATCCTCTTTGATAATAAAATGGCTGCTAAACCTGAAACTATGGAAAACCCCTTTGCTGCTACTAATGCCATATAAGTTAGAATTGATGAAAATGTTAGATTGTTAGCTAAATTGCATGCTAAGTGGGAAAGATAAGATGAAATTGCTAGAAATAATAGCATATGCACTATTACCACCACCAATGTTGATGCTAGCAAACCACATGAAGTCCCCATTCCTTTTGCAACAATGCCTAAACCCAATGGAACCTTTTTCCAATAAAAATGCTAAAATTCTTAGAAATATGGGAAACAATAGCTCTACTACCTTGGATGGTAATTTTGATTTTGATCTTGACGGTTGCAATATTTCTGAAGTAATTATGTTCCTACAAAATCTTGCTAGAAGTCCTAATGCTAGTGCTGTCAATATGCCCTTTACAAAAAACATTACAGATGCTCTCATAAAAATTAAAGAAGAAAAATTGAAACATAAAGCTTCTATTCTTAATAAATTAGAAGATGGTTGGGAACCTATCATTAATATGAAAGTGAATGATTTTGATCTCAAAGATTTATGTGATCTTGGTACTAGTGTCTCTACTATGCCTAGAAAGATTTATGAAATGCTTGATTTGCCACCATTGGAAGATTGTTATTTAGATGTCCAACTTGATGATAATGCTAAAAAGAAACTCATGGGGATTATTAATGATGTTCTTATTATGGTTAACAATACCTATGTCCCCATTGATTTCTATGTTTTGGATGTTGAATGCAATGCTTCTTGTCCTATTATTTTGGGAAGACCCTTTCTTAGAACTGTTGGTTCTATTATTTATATGAAGGAAGGCACCATTAAATATCAACTCCCAGTCCAGAAAGGTATAGAACACTTCCCTAAGAAGAGAAAGAAGATACCTTTTGCCTCTCCTATTAAAATAAAATTTGGTCTTAATGCTTCTTCATTCAAAAATACTTGAACCTTGCTTCCTATGCCTAGATGAAAGGCGTTAAAGAGAAGCACTATTGGGAGATAACCCAAAATATTTTTACTTTCAGTAAGTTTTTGTTTTGTTGAGTCTTGGAAGTTATTGCTTCATAATAACTACTCCTTATCCTTTTTGTGTGGTTTTTGTGCCAAGAATAACCTCTAATGTGAGAGAAGTAAGACTAGGGAAAGTTCCTGTCCCGAAACAGATTTTTGTTCTTCACTGTAAAAAATCATAAACAATCCTTGTATGTCAGATTGAGCTGTAATTGTTTGTGCTCATGCCCCAGATTATTATATAACTTTCTCTAGTTTAGCACTTTTCGATTTGAATAACAGAAGGTCTTCGAAAAAATTGGCTTTTACCTGTTGGTCTGTTTTGACAGATTTCTCCCATTATTTGCATTTGCCTCTTAATCTCTTTCTCTTTGAGTTCTCTTTGATCACTTGAGATTTTAGAAGGAATTGCTACAGTAGCTTTTGTTTTAATGGAAGTTTTACTTTTGTTGAAACTAAACCCAAAGACTTATTATCTTGAATACACTAATGTTGATAATGAAGATTGTGTGAAGTTTTGTATGAAGGAATTTTTCAAGTGTAGGGAAGAATAATGTGATGAGATGAAGTATGGAAAAAAGCTCAAGCTTGGGGATGCTACCCGTTTCACCCAAAGAAATATTCAAGAGTTACAAGCATAAAAGCTTGGGGATGCCCAAGGCACCCCCTTCTTCATCAATAAAAATCTCAGGTTTTCTTCCAAAACACTTCATTTTTATTGTTTCATGCACAATTGTGTTGTTCTTGGAGCATCTTCGTTCTTGTTTTTAGCTTTATTTTGTTTGGTTTGCTTAAATAAATTGGTTGGACCCCCGCATTCATACATTGTTTCAAATAAATTCGTTTGAGCCCCCTGGAGCGCCACCGAACTTACCCCTTTGCCTATAAAAGTGTCCCGAGATGAAAACCCTAAGTACCCGATCAGGAATCCACGAAAGAGTCTGTAGCCGCCGCCATCTCCTTCCCTAGATCAAGCGGATCCGAAGGTCTTCTCGGCACCCTGCTGGAGGGGAGAGATCATCCTGGAGGCCTTCTTCATCACCATGCCTGCCTCTGATGTGATGCGTGAGTTGTTCACCCTTGGACTACGGGTCCATGTAGTAGCTAGATGGTTGGTTCTCCTCCTTTGTGCTATCATTTTTAGATCTTGTGAGCTCCATTCATGATAAATATCATCTATTTGTAATCTTACATGTTGTGTTTGTGGGGAGCCGATGGATATTGAGATGCTATTTCAGATTGATTATTGATTCCATCATGTCTATGTTATTTGTGATCTTGAATGCTCTCCATTGTTAGTAACTATCTTGGCCAAGTAGATGCTTGAAACTTCAAGAGGGAGTATTTTTGCTCGATAGTGGGTTCATGCCTCTAGTAATCTGGGGAAGTGACAAGAATCTCTAAGGTTGTAGATCTGGTATTGCTACTAGGGAGAAAACAACAATCCTTTGTCCATGGGGCAATTGTATTGTTTACTTTACACACTTTGCTTAATGCAATTATCTGTTGCTTTCAACTTAATACTGGAAGGGGTTCGGACGATAACCTGAAGGTGGATTATTAGTCATAGATGCACTTGGATTGCAGTCTATGTATTATGTTGTAATTCCCAATCAAATCTAATAGGAGTCAAGATGTCTAGTATATGCATTGTATGCTTTCTCAAATCTGTCAATTGCCCCGCTATAATTTGTTCACCCAACATGCTAGTTATCTTAAGGAGAAACACCTCTAGTGAACTATGGACCCCAGTCCATTCTTTTTACCATTGATATACCATCTAATGTTTACTGTTTACTGTTTACTTTGTGCAAGCAATTACTATCTTCCACACTCTATGTTTAATCCTTTGTTTTCAGCAAAACCAGTGAGATAGACAACCTCACTATAAGTTGGGGGAAAGTTCTATGGTTGTGTTGTGCAGGATTCCAAGTTGTTAGCAACACCTTGGAGTTGTTTCCTTGCTCCTACTGGTTCGATAACCTTGGTTTCATAACTGAGGGAAAACTTGCTGTTGTGCTCATCATACCTTCATCTTGGGGTTCCCAACGAGCTCTACATTTTGAGCCATCACTTATGCATGCTAGCAGTGTGCTATACCAGCCGAAGTATGAGGACTCCTTCTCGGAAGAATCGGGGGTTTACTTTCCGGCTATGGTAGTGTAGGAGATTTTGCTGATATATGGCGGATCTAGACAAGGCTAGTTATATCGCTTCTTCCAGCAGATCAACATCATTTTTTTGGGCTTCCTGCACTTCAGCTTCTGTGTATTGGGTGACCCTAGGCAAATCATGCTCTATGTCGGCTGGTAGTACAACTTCTGCCCCATATACCAAAAAATGGTGTATAGCCTGTTGATCGATTCGGAGTTGTTCTTAAACTCCACAGTACGGCTGGTAGTTCTTCTATCCAGCACCCCGCTCATCTTTGTAGTGGCTCAATGAGCCGGGGTTTTATCCTAGACAAAACTAATTCGTTGGATCTTTCCACTTGCCCGTTTGAAGTGGGGTGGGCTCCTAACGCAACATCTAGCCGGATCTTCTTTTCTCGGCAGAACCTCACAAATGCTCCTTTAACAAAATTCGTGTCATTATCAGTTATGATACTATGGGGATAGTCGTATCTCAAGATTATATCTTTGAGGAATGTCACAGCTATTGCCCCATCACATTTCCTGATTGGCTTTACCTTAATCCACTTGGTAAATCTATCTACCATAACCAAGATATGGGTCATGTTTCCTTTTGCTAACTTAAATGGTCTGACCATGCCCAAACACCATACCGTAAATGTCCAAGTGATAGGTATAGTTTTCAGTTCTGACATAGGCATGTGTGTCTTTGTGGCATACCTCTAACAACCATTGCATTTCCTTGCAAGATCCTCGGCTTGCTCCAATGCATTTGGCCAGTAAAATCCATGTAGGAAAGCTTTTGCCACTAATGCTCTAGATGATGCATGATGCCCACATTCCCCCTGATGGATATCCTGGAGTATGTTGATCCCTTCTTCCAGGTCAACACATCGTTGCAGGACACTAGTGACACTTCTATTGTATAGTTCAACATTAATAATAGTATATGCCTTTGCTCTTCGTTGGATCTGCCTCAAAAGTATCTCATCATTCGGCAAAGTTCCTTCTTTCAAGAACTCAAATATTGGCTTTGCCCATGCAGGTATAACTCGAACAGGAAAGAGATCCTCGTCAATTTCCATCGCTTCCATCGGCATAACTCCAGCCGGATCAAGCTGAATAGTCCCCGGGTTCTTAGAGGCAGTTCCCGGGTTTGGTGATATGTCGCCCCCATCTATATCCATAGGAATAGCCTCTGATCCAGAGTGAGCCAGGACATAAATTGAGTCGAATTCCGGTGAAGGTGTGATATATGGTTTTCTCAACTGCTCCAAAGCAACGCCTGGCAAGATTGGCTGCTGAGATGACCCCAATTTAGATAATACTTCGGCTGCCTCATTTTCAAGCCAAGATACATGGTGGAACTTGCAACCTTGAAAGAACCCACTTATCTTTTGGACATGGAATCTGTAAAGAGCCATGTTTGCATCCAGAGCATCCCAATTGCCAGACACTTGTTGTACCACCAAATCCGAATCTCTGAAGCATTGTATCCGACGTATCCCCACTTACTTTGCTACCTTAAGCCCATGCACGAGCGCCTCATACTCGGCAACATATTTGATGCGCTAAAATGGATCTGGGGGACATATTTCAGTTGATCTTTCTTGGGCGAGGTAAGCAGTACCCCAGCCCCTGTCCTTCCTTCAGCTTTGATCCATCAAAGTGCATCCTCCAATAGTTTGAGTCCGGCAAAGGTGGTTCGTATTGCATCTCGACCCAATCCATGAAGAAATCCGCCACTCCTTGAGGTTTAATCGCATCTCTCCTATCAAACTGTGGTGCGTATGGGGCTAACTCAATTGCCCATTTTGCAATTTGGCCACTAGCATCTTTGTTGCTCATTATCTCGGATATGGTCGCTTCGCATATCACTTTGATGGGGTGTTCCTCAAAGTAGTGTTTTAGCTTCTTTGCCACCATATACACGCCATATGCCATCTTCTAGTAGTGAGGGTAATTCTGCTTCGAAGCTGATAACACCTTGCTTAGGTAGTACACTGGCATTTGCACCGACTAACCTTACTCATCACGCTCAACTACTATCACTGCACTTATGACTCGGTTGGTCGCTGCTATATAGAGCAACATTGGCTCTTTAGATAGTGGCGAGGCTAAGACTAGTGCAGAAGATAACATCTTATTTAACTCATGGAATGTGCTATCAGCTTGCCTGTCCATGTAAATTTGGCAGCCTTCTCCCCTAGCCGACTTAACGATGCAAGGCAACCTGTGAACTTCTGCACTCATTAAGACGCTTCGAGACTTCCATTCTTTCTATAGCTCGGATTTTTGTGGGGCTAGCCTCGATACCTCAGCTAGATACAAGAAAACCAAGTAACTTCCCTACCAGCACACCAAAGGTACATTTTTCCGGGTTAAGCTTCATCCGGAACCTCCTTAGGTTCGCAAATGTTTGGCGGATATCATCAAGGACCATTTTGATTTCCTTAGTTTTTATCAACATCATCCACATAAAATTGCACATTTCGACCAATTTGGTCATGTAGACATTTTTGGATGCATCGTTGATATGTTGCTCCTGCATTACGTAAACCAAACGGCATAGTGCAATAGCAATAAGCCCCGTATGGGGTGATAAACGCAGTCTTTATTTGATCATACGGGTTCAAAGGTATCTGGTGAAAGGTAGAATAAGCATCTATGAATGATAACAACTCACACCCAGTAGGTGAATCTATGACCTGGTCTATCCTTGGCAGTGGAAATGGATCTTTTGGACACGCCTTATTCAGGATCTTTTTAGCACCAACATTGGGTTTTCCAACCACTCTGAGTGGAAAACCTCAATGATGAATCCGGCTGCAAGCATCCGGGTGATTTCTTCACAAATAGTTCTTCCCTTCTCCTCATCGAAGCGGCGTAGTGATTGTTTGACCGACTTTGCATCCGGCCTGACATGTAAAGAGTGCTCGGCGAGCTCCCTCTGAACACCAATGTCCTTGCTTTCCTATTTGCTGTCAAGGCAGTCTCCGACCAGGAAAAACTTGTCCGGTTGGGCCTCATTAAGCAGGATCTTCTTGGTGCCCTTTGATGGCTTGAACTGTGCCTCTCCGACTTGCTTTGGCTCGCCAGCCGGCATGTCCGCCTGCAAGGCCGGCACGTTCTGCATAATGATGCACTTCTCCTCCATGATGATCATGGCTTCGGCTATGTTAGAGCTGCCAGTGTCGCATTCCACCAACCGCATGTAGTCACCCATGATGGTGATTACTCCCTTTGATCCGGGGAGCTTCATCTTGAGGTATGCATAGTACGGCACCGCCATGAACTTGGTTAGCGTTAGACATCCGAGCATGGAGTGATATGCGCTGTATAGGTTAACCACCTCAAACCAGATGGGCTCACAGCAGAAGTTGTCTTTTGTGCCGAAGATGACATCCAGCCGGATCCTACCGATGGGCGAATGTGATGGACTCAGAATGGATCCGTGGGAGGAGGTACTGGATGGCTCCAACTAGGACTCGCTGATGCCAAACCGGTCCAGAGAGCTGCGATACAGGAGGTTGATGGCGCTGCCTCCATCAACAAGGACGCGAGAGAACCTGCACAAGTGCTTCTTGGAGATGACCATGGGATCCAGGACCATTGCATATGTGCCCTGGTGCGGCAGCATGTTCAGTTGGTCATTCCGGGTCCACATGATCTCTTGCTCAAACCAGTTTAGGTACTGAGGGACGGGGGACGATTGCGTTCACCTCTGCCTCGCGGCGCCTCTTTCTATGCTTGGTCTCCGGCACGGTGGTGAAGATGTGGTAGTTGCCTACCCGGCGAGGGTAATCTCTGCCGTCCTCATCCTGGTGGTTATGGCGCTCGCGGTTGTCCTGCTAGACACCGGTTCATGGAGGCGGGGGCGATGGTGGCAACCCACACACTTCGGTCGTCCTTTTTTTATAGGTGCACTCGCGAGTTGTATGCGTGGACGACTTGTTGCCACCACTGTGGAACTTGCACCGGCCATCAAGCATCAATTCGGTGGTGTACATGGGCCGATGCGTCCGGTCCTTGGGCTTCTGCCTCCGGCTACCGCCTTTAGCCGGGTCCTCTTGAACGGCTGCTACCTGCTTCGATCCATAAAGGTTGTCAAGCTGGTCATCCTTTCTCTTGCCATGGTGGTTGTCGTGCCTCCAGGAGTTATTTTGGTGCCCACCGGCTACCGTCGGTCCGTGGAACTGTCCACGATGATCTGCCCCTAGTCATCCACCATGATGGCCTTTTTCATTACCGTGTCGAGGTGGCGTACTTGTCCATGATAGCCATGGCCTAAGCCATGTTGGTGGGATCGACCCGGCTGAGCTTATGCTTGAGAATTGTGCCATCTCGGAGGTCATTGACAAAGAAGTCAATCGCCCGGTTCTCGCGTACCCCTTCGTAGGAGTTGTGCATGCTTGTCCACCGGCTGAGGTAGGAGCAGTCGGATCCGTCATTGTCCTGAATGCACCAGGCAAGCTCGCGAGGCTGTCTTGGCCACCTATAGGTGCTGGTGAAGTTCCTGATGAATGCTTCCTCGAAGACAACCCAAGCATTAATGTTTTTGTCGGGGAGACAATTCAGCCAGGTTATGGCTGAATCCAGGAGCATGAGGGGGCCGTAGCGTACAACCACCCCCTATTGCCGGTAGCTATGCCCACCGCAGTGACAAAGTCTACGAGCTAGTCCTCCGACTTGACCGAGATGTCGTACTTTGGCGTGTCTCTTAGGAGTGAAAATCCCTTTGGAAATGGTTCGTTCCGGATGCTTGGTCCAAAACATCTTGGGCCGGCTGGGCTTTCTTCCTCTAGCGCACGTGACTGCATCAAGAGGTCGATGCATGCACGTGCGTCGCGTTTTTCTGGCTCGCGCAGGCCCTGTCACACCGTCAGGTGGGACTTGGCCGGTGCATGGGTTCTCTCGGCTTCTTCAGCCAGTTGCTGGTGTTGCCCTTGCCTGGCTCTATCAGCTGGAGAGCGGTTTCTGCTCGTGAAGGCAGTGGCCTCGGGTTGATGATATACGGGGCCAGCTGATCCGCCGTGTGGATAGCTGTTCTGCTTTGTCCTGTTTGGAGAGTAGGCCTTGATACCTCCAGCTGCCGGGTCAGCCATCCAGCAAGACAGCTGGCTCTTGCTGTTTCCTCCGAGGCTTGCTCCTGCCTTGGCCTGCTGCTTGTTGGCCGTAGAAACAAGGAGCTGAACGCATGCCTGCTGGGAACATAGCTCGTCACCCTCCAAGTGTCTTAGCTCAGAAGTGGCTGCTTCTGCGGCCCTCATATTGTTGGTCGGAGTACTATAAACCAGCTGAGCCATGTGGATGCACGAGTTAGCAGCACAATCTAGTTCCGAGCCCAAGTTGCGGCCCTGGGGTGGAATCTGCCGATTGGCACTGGGTAAGCGGGTGAAGCTGTGTGCGCTGTTGTACTCCCGCATGGTCGTGTCCAGGCGGCATTGGTGAGCGGCGACCTTGCTGGCTTCCTCCAGGAGGTTCTAGCGTGTGGCTTCCAGCGCAGCCGTGCCTGTCGCTAGGTACACCTCGGGGGCAATGGGGTTGCGAAGTTTCTGGATGGAGGTGGCCAGTAGATCTGGATCTTGATCGTGTAGAGCGTCATTGTTAGCGCCTACTTTGCGCTCTAGAGGCGGGCTGCGGCCTTCGCCTGAACTGTCCATCATGACCTCGACGCTGCCGCTAGCGAGGCGTGGAGCAGAGAAGCCAGGCGGTGCACTAGAGATGGCGATGACTTTGCAAGGGAAGTCCTTGGTGATGGTGGTGATGTAGATGTGGTGCTCACCGAAGTGCATGACGGAGCAGTCGCTTGTGAAGGTTTCCCCGTTGAAGCATGATGCATTGTCGATGACACAGTCGAAGGTGCCAAAGGTAAACACGAGGCTAGAGGAAACTTGCTCACTGATGACGATCGAAAGTCCCATGCGAAAGAACCCTAGACGAAGCGCTATGCCCCACGGTGGGCGCCAACTATCATGGGGTGGAACACATCAGTGCCATCGGAGATGGCATGAAGGGGAAAATCAGGATGCTATCGGTGGCTACTCGAAACGGGTTGGGCACAGATACTGCAAACACAACGATGTACCCAGGTTTGAAGCCCTCTAGATGAGGTAGCACTCCTACTCATGCAAGGATCTACTATATGGGGAGCGAATGGTCAGTACAAGTGCTCCTTGAGCTATTTCCGGAGCTGCTACTGAGAGCTAGAGGAAGAGGAACTACTAAACTGGTGGAATCTAGAGAACTTGGAACCTCTACCTAGAACCCTAGCACTACCCCCTTATGTACTGGGTGGGAGAGGTAGGTTACATTGTGGGATCTAGGGTTTACTGTTTGGGCTTTGGGTTTACAAAGCGGGCCGACTGGCCGGGCCTGGCCGTTGGGCTAGGACCTGGTCAAGCCTTCAGTACTGGGGGATAGTGCCACAATGTCCTAGGGTCGTTGCTTTGGGAGTAACCCGACACTCTACTCATCAGCTTGGCACTTTACTCGTCAGCCGACTTTACTTGTCAGCCGCTGCTTTACTCGTTAGCTTCCAGCCTTGGTGCTTTGGCACCATCGTCCTGTAGCACCATTAGGGCGGGATGCCATCCGGTCAGGGGTGTGCTCAACAAGGAGCATCACCCCTCCGTATCTTTGGCCAACAAATCCAAGGCAGCCAGGTAGAGGTGGCCACCGAGCCGGCTCTTCTGGTCACCCGGCTAGATGGGCCAGCTAGGAAATCTTGAGGGTAGACCGGATGGATCGGTCCACTCGCTTGTGGTTTTTTGTCTTGCGGCCATCTGGCTAGGCCTCTCTAGAGCCGCCAGTTGAGCCTAGCTTTTCCTACCCGGGGGTCATCCCCCCGACAAACCGCGTCTTTCGCCATTTGGTCTAGCTTAGCTTTCTCTCTAGCGGTGGCTCTAGCGTTACTCGTCTCCCTGAGAAGCAGCTCTTGGTAATGAGGGTCTCGCAACCATCTCAAATCATGTCCGACACCTTTATCTTCCTGTTCCTTCCCGGTGCCACCTTGATTATCTTCATGTTCATGCCCAACGCCATCTGCTTGATCTTCATCATGTTCATCGCTGGTGCCACCTTGATCTTCATGATCACCTGCCCCGCCAGCATCTTGATCTTCGTCTTCACCATTATTCACATCCTCATCATCATCTTCATCATCACGTATCCACCTAGTGTAGCCATCCATGAAACCACGCCGGAGAAGGTGTGACTCCAGCATTTCGTAATCATGCTTTATCAAATACATCAGTTTGTTGTCATGACACGAACATCTTATCTCCGTAATGTTTGTCCGTGTCATGTCGGCCCTCACGCATCTCATCCACCTATCCACGAGGGGTGTGCTCAGTGGTCAGACCATGGTCTCCTGCGCGGTATACAAAGATCAAAAGAATAATTAGCGCATGGACGTTGAGATCACCGAAAAATTCGGCATGACCTCCCCTAAAAAGGGGACGTCCGCCGGGCACCAGAAATTCGTTGGAACGGACATGAATCGACATTCCGGTGACACATTGGAAACCCAAAATGAAATCCTTGCAAAAACAAAGGAAGCACACAACACAATCTAGTCAGTGCCGCTGACAACGCTCATACATGCAACATTGCCTTCACGCTTCCTCCAACGATGATTAGGAGTAGGAGAGCCAGATGAGAAGTAAAGTGAGATCTTGTAGATCTAGAAGTGCAAGATCTTTCACTTACATATGTGTGTTAACCAATAGAGGTTTAGCAAGCTTCTATGGTGAAATAATGGAGAAAATGAGGTGGGGAGGAGGGGGCAACTAGATCTTTCTTTGTGTAGAAGAGAAAAGAAGTGAGAGAGAAGTGAGTGAGGTGTAGGCGCATGTGCATGTGCCAAAAAAGTGAAAAAGGTGGTGAGATTACTTGAGGCGCATCCCATACAATATGCGCCTTGTATAGATAAAATACCTGAGATGCGCCTCGAGTGTCTGGCGTCTGCCACCCCTGGGCCCACATCACTTACTCGAGGCGCGTGTCACAGTGATGCACCTCTAATATTTAAAAATACTTGAGTCGCATATATGTTATTGCGCCTCGTATATTGTGGCACCTACCACTATTGGGCCCACCCACGGAGGATATGCGCCTCAAGTAGTTGAACTACTCGAGGCGCATATGGAGCAGATGCGCCTCGAGTGAGGGGGTAGCCAGATCTAGTCCGTACATGCGATATAGGATACACCTCCCTCAAGAATGCACCTCTAGTACTAATATATAGGAGTCGCACCATTTAGACATGCGCCTTTTATATTTAGTGGAGGCGCATGTGATGCGCCCCCTTTGAGCATTTCTCCTATAGGCTTTTTCCTAGTAGTGATGACAACTATACGAATTACAACATCTCCTGAATCTATTTGTAAACATAAAGTACTGACATTTTATCTCATTTTCTCACGAACAACTTGACCCCGCAAAAATGAAGAAGAGTATCGAATGAGAGGGATCAACAAAGTCCAACCTGAACAACAAGTGATGGTGAAACTACTGATCCAGCTAAAGAGTATAGAATAGATCTGCTTCTCTTTCTTCTTATGAACAGAATTGGCTTCTTATTTTTAATGAAATGAAATAAATATTAACACTTTCTGACACAGAATCCCCTAGAAGGGTTAGGTACATAGGATATGGATAGTCTTTTCCAATGCGATAAAATAGAGCGACAATCCTTTTAGTATGTTAAGGATACAATACAGATATATCCACAATTCATTTAGAGTTACTTAATAGCCTATTTCTTATACCATATCTCTATCCCGTGAAATTCTCGAGCCGAAAGATGGATGCATATGCTGTGTTTCATTTTGCTAAATGATATCAATTAAATGGTGTATCAATTCCATAAATTGGATATAGCAAAAACGGACCTCCCCAGATGGTAATCTTAAAGTGGCCGATTTACCCTCTTTTGCAATCAGTTTCGCAAATAATACTAAGAAAATAGTATAGTATTGATTTCCATTCATCTTAATATTCAATATTATTATATATGCGCCTTTGTTTATAGGATTGTATGTCTAATTATTCAATAAATTAGATTAAATTTTCTTTAAAATTTAAAAACTGCTGTTTTCAAAAAAATCAAAATCAGTGGACATGATTTTGTTATTTCGTGATAGTAAAACGTTTGATACATGTCCTATAGGTGACACCAAACCCACCGATGTGTACAAGAAGTTCAAAAGATATAGCCCATAAATCACGAGCAACAAGCACTTGTATACAATGGATTGATAGACATAACTCTGACCCTAGAGTTGAAAGATCTCATCTATACCCCACCCAGAATGTTATGAAAAAGAATAAAAGCCCGAACAAACATGGTAACCTGAATTGAAATGATAGCAATGTTGCTCCAAGCTTTGTACCTACAAGAAGAAGCTACAGAACGCCAAAAGAGACGAGCAATAGAAAGAGTAACAGTAGTTCACAAAACCTAGTCAAACAAACAATGATTACAAGAAGCAGTACAACGTAGAGAACTGTGTCAAGCCTTGAATGCCCTCAATATTCAGTTCACGGGAATGTACAAGCAAGTAGTCCTGTAAATTCAGTAGTCAAATGTACAAACAAGAAACATTCCTCAAACTCGAGTGATAAGAACCGTCAAAACAAGGCAAAGCACCATCCAAGATTAAGTTCCTTATGGTGTTAAAATCCTGGAAAAAATACACGGTCGTCTAGAATGGTATTTGACTAGGGAAGTTCAACAACCAAGGCAATATTTAGATGTCATGGAAATATTATAACTATGGTACATGTTATAACAAATGATTTCTAACAATGTTTTTTTCAAGAGAAGGACTAGGAATAGGGGTTGATACAGACATTCCTAGGTATCACACAAAAATAGGGGAAAGATAATATACTCATAGCAAATGTAAGAAATTACAAATACACCTTATTATAGAGGAAAGCTTTTGTATTATGATATAACTTGTTATTCACTGGTAAAACAAGGATACATTTAGTACAAGCATACATTGCATTCCACCAATTCTGTTAGTAAGCTAAAGTATTAGAAACAGTAAGCATAATACTATTAGGACACTCTACTATTGTTTCAACTATTAGTTTCGCGCTGTCTATTCAATGGAACAAAGCTCACAAAGAAAAATTGCCATGTATATGTATCATGCAAAAAGAACAGCTCAAAATGTTTCATTAAATAGGCACAGTAGAATGTTTGCATATTGTTCTTATGGAATGTAAGTACGAACACTCGTCGTGCATAAACAATATCCCGTGCAGTGCATGGACTGCATCAATATACATCCGGATCTTACATAATAAGGCAGTGCAGAATCTTTTCGATAGGCAACATTTTCCTACCAAATCCAATGGGCATGTGAAACGTATTTGTGGGCCTTGCTTTATTGCAGGAGCATTGTTATGGTTGCGAAGTTTTCAGATCTGGTATGGTCAATTTTTATGTGGGCCTTTTTTGTATTATGGCTACGATGTGCATAATCGGTTGGTTATAAAGATAAGAGTAGTCATGAAAGCGAGAAAGGCGGGAGTTGCAGGGTCACCAGAAGAAAGAGCACAACGGTTCATCATTTGTGGTGCCAAATCTGCAAAATCAAGGTGCCTTATCATGCGATGTATTACCTCTTTTTGTCTATTCGATCACATTCATGTTCTTATGAGTTTGATCCTTACTACCTAATGAGGGAAACATAGATTACCGACGTGTTCCTAGACGTCTTCATTCCAACCATGACGGTACGAGCTTCAGATCATGGAGACTCACCAAATTCCTGCTCATGGAACGATGGTTCTGACAATGTTGTACACCAATGAGGAGTCCATAGTTGACAAAACACTAGCCATGTACGAGGGTTGGCTTAACGAGGTTTGTACTGATCCAAAATTACTGTCCTTTTGGTCCAAATGATTTTCACAGGAATTCTGAAGGGTTAGAACATATAGGTAGTATTCCTATTAAGGTTGTTTAATTTGTAGAATTGTTTCACATGGTCATTTTCACTAGTTTTCCTAACAAGTCCTCTGAACTAGTTTTCATATGAGTCAACCATCAACCAATACATCTTTTTTAGATCAAAATCCCTTGTTTTTCCTATGGTCGAATCAAATAAAATATTATAAATTTGAATTCCTATAGGATTAGAGTTGGCATGGCATTGCAATCCTACATTTTCTTTACTCTCTTACGGTTTTTCCTATCATACAATCAAATATGCAAAGCTCCTAATTGTATCCTTCTCGCTTTCGTTTCACCAGATTCTTCTACTAATGATCACATTTTATTTGACATGTTTAGAGCAAGTACATAGGACTCGACCTCGAATACACTTCTCACAGAAGTCAACAAACCATCACCGTCGTACAACTCGCCATGAGGGAGCATGTACTAGAGGGGAACAAAGAAATGCTAGGGGCTTCGTGATTTTCTCAAGGAAAAGAGATCACCTTCGGTAGCATTGACAAGTAGAATGACTCAATGATTATGAAGAAAGAGAAGTTTTTCATCCCTAATGAGTACCACGTAGACATACACGATATATTAGAGGTAGTCCGAGGTGATAATTACAAGGAAGTTTGCCTTGTCTTGCAATAGTACTCATTAATGCCTCATACACTAAGATGAAGATACCATCCCGTGCCTCAACAATGTCCATGGAGAATTTGTATTACTCAGCAAAATATGGATATCTCCAATACAAGTTGTATAGGAAAATCACATTTAGTAGGAATTGCATCGGTTTAGGTAGACCAGTTCTCAATAGTAGGTTGTGCATCGGGTGCAAAGAAGGAAAAAGATATAAATCCACCAAACGTCAGAAGCAGTCAGAGGTTCGTTATATGATAGCAAGAACAAGTTGGAGGAGGAGGAATGCATGATGTATCCAATAGAATATGTCGACAGGTGGGAGAAGAACGACACATGGTGGGCAAATAGAGACGAGGAGGAGGAGGACTGATTTAGGTAAATACCATCATAGTATGGTTGCAATCTACCAGCAGTGTGTTCATTTAGTACCGACAATTTGTATTATTTAAGTTGATCACCACATATACCATTGTGGTTATGATTTATTATGTTATATTTGCAGAACAATGTAATTAATTTGGTTGAAACCTTGTCTAGTGTGTGTAAAAATTATGCTGGTTTTTATTATTATCATATAAAGTGTGTAATTACAACATTTCAATTTATAGTTGTGTTTCATCTGTATATTATGAATGTGGTCTTGAAGATAAGCAAGATCTTTGCTGATAAATATGCAAAATCATTTTCAAATGTTATTTTAACAAACCAAGAAACAATGAGAGTGAACTATTTTTTTATAAAAATGTGCAGGACTACATGTCTACCTACCAAGAGAAAAGCATACAACTATTGCACCAAGGAAAAAATATAAATAACATAATGACAAAAAAGAATCAGAATAGGGAATTGCATAAACATTTCCTTGATCAATTCACTCCTAAACATCAGCGCAAATTCAGATCAGATTGTCTTAAACCAAATATAAATAGATTCCTCAATGACTCAAGAAAAACCATAGTCAATTGTATACAACACAAAAAGAAACTACTTTGATAATTTTTTTAATAGAACTACACAACCTGATGCATTACAGAAACATGTAAAGATACACTCGAGAGTAAGAAGGTAGAGCACGCGTAAAATTTCTGGTAGTGCATCCGCAAAAACTAAAAGGTAGTTAGTCATATCTAATTATGACAGATTAGTTAGGATCACTCATACAATTTGGAGCATTATCATAACTTAGCATAGAGTACAAGGAACTGAAAAAAGAATCAACCAAAGAAGTGCATAAACTAAAAGATGGAAGTGCATGCACTGCACCAAGATACACTCATAAAACATAATTACATAGTTCACTCATACAATTTGGAGCATTGCATCCACGAAATATAAACAAGTAGTTAGTCGTTTCTAATTACGACACATCAGTGAGGACTACTCCATGTATCAGTACTTAGCATAGACTACAGAGGAATAAGAAAATAATCAACAAAAGTAGTGACAAAAGGAAAAGCCGAATGTGCATGCACTGCACCACGATACATACGGATCTTACAAATAATGAAGTGCATAAACCCATCAGCAGGTAGTCCATTAAAAACCAAAAAAATATTCAGGTGAGATTGACTATAGCAAAATAGATAATAGATTCGTCAATGGCTCATGCAGCACAAATTTGAGTGTATATAACGCAGAAAAAACTGGTTTGCCAATAATTCTAATAAAACTACACAACATCTATGCATTATTATAAACACAAGTGAAGATGGATTCGAGAGTAATAAGGCCGTGTAAGCGTAAAATGTCGGGCAATGCATCTACAAAAAGTAAAATGTAGTTTGTCGTATCGGCCCAATAGCATGACCGGCGCACCAACAAAGTCAGCGTGACATCTGGATCCTTCTGGGCGTGTCGGAACACAACATGAATGACGCATGGCCCAGTGCTGGCAGCAACCTAGCAACCAGCCAAAGCAGTCGGTCAGATTTATTAGAGTCAAGGCATTGAGCTGTCTTGTCGGCGATGCGCCCGATAGTGGGCTCTGTTGTGAGCTTCACGACGAGCCATCAATTCTGAAAACATCTCGCCTCCTCCTCTCTGGCATTTAAATACTATTGAATCATCTTTACATTTCTCCACAGCCTCCCTACATGCGAAAACTATTCGAACTCCCCTAACTATCACCGCCGTCAGAATGCCTCACCGCCGGCACACCTATTAGGCCAGGTTCTCTCCGGGTGCTTGCATCCTGGTGCCAACGTTGCCTAGCTCCGACGATGAGCAGGAGGTGGAGGAGGTCTCGACGCAGGAGTCGGTCGCGAAAAAGTAAGACGTAGCCGCTGCGGAGGACGAGCCTAGCGACATGAACCTTGACGGGTATGACTCTTACTCAGGAGACAGCGATCACTCCTACGACCTCATGTTGCCGCCAAACCCAGAGGATCAAGAGGCCATCCTCAACTTGTACGAGACGGAGAAGAAGAGGCGGGAGGATGCCCATAACCACGAGGAATAGACAATGTTTCTTGCCTCCATGCATCGCGAGAGTGTCACTACTTCTGTGGTGGATAGAGCAGCCATTCTTGAGGAAAACCACGTCGTCATCCTAGAAATGACCAACCAGATGCGCCGGGCCGCAGAGGCAAGGAGAAACCAACATGCGGTGGTGGTAGTTGTTGCGAATCGAGCGGCAGCCGTGAATGACAGCGAGGCGGGACCATCATGCGTCATCCACATCTCCATCAACAACGAAGACTAGGGGATTAGGCTTTATATTAGACATTGGTTTATATTTCCGTAGATCCAAGATCTTGTAACATATCTCCTAATTTGGATGGAACATGAATTTCCCTAAATTTATTTGAAAGGCGTCCTTTCGTGCTAGCGCTGCCCAACCGGGCCACCGGTGCTACTGCAGCACGCCGATTAAGAGCATCTCCACCAGCGGTGCTATACTCTGGTGCTGTAAAACTTGGGTGTAGCGCATAGAACATAAACAATAAATATGGAAGTGCATGCAATACATAAAGAAAATTCCGTATCTTTCAAAGTAAGCCAGTGCATATACCGGTTGAGAGGCGGTTCATTCAAAATATCAACCAAAGTTTAGGTCTGATCCACTACAAGTAAATAGAAATAGAATCGTCAAAGTCTACGGCAACACAAATTCTAATCTAATATATATAACGAAATAAGAAACTGGTTTGCTAAAAATTATAATCGAACTACAAGTAAAGTTGCACTTGGGAGCAAGAAGGTTGTCCACTGGTAAAACACCAGGCAGTGCATCTACGAAGACTCAAACAATAATTCTTCTTACCTAATTACAACAGATCCATTAGGAACCCTACACGCATCAAAATATAGCAGCGATGAAAGGCGAGTTAAAACAAAAAAAAATCAAACTGGGCATTACATGATGAACGACCTAGGTAGTTCATTGACTGCATTGATATACATCCGGATCTTATATAATAAGGCATTGCATAATCCTTACAAGTGGTAGTGTTTTTATACCAAAGCCAATGAACCCATGAAACATATTCGTGGGCCTTGCTTGTATCACATGATACTTGTTATTGTTGCGAAGTTTTGAGATCTGGTATGGTCAATTTTTTATATGGGACTTTTTGTATTATGACTCTGATGTGCATGATCGGTTGGTTATAAGTAGAAGAGTAGTCATGGAAGCAGGAAAGGCTGGAGTTGTAGGGTTACCAGAAGCAAGAGTGCAACAGTTCATCATTTG
Source organism: Avena eriantha (assembly GCA_910589775.1). Taxonomy (NCBI): domain Eukaryota; kingdom Viridiplantae; phylum Streptophyta; class Magnoliopsida; order Poales; family Poaceae; genus Avena; species Avena eriantha. The sequence continues at coordinate 32,898,145 of OU342746.1, read as the reverse complement.
CAGTGCCGAATCTCCAAAATCAAGGTGTCTTCTCGTGCGCTTAATTATCTATTTTTGTCTGTTCGGTTATATACTTGTTCTTATGAGTTTGATCCTTGTTGCCTATCGCGGGAAAAACATAGATTCCTGGCGTGTTCCCACACATCTTCGTTCCAGCCATGACGAACGATGGGATCCATACCACGGAGACTCATCACATTCCTGCTCATGAAACGACGGTTCTTACGGTGGTGTACACCAATTAGGACTCCATAGTCGATAAAATCCTAGCCATGTACGAGGATCGAGGTTTGTAATGATCCAACTAACTATCTGTTTGATTCAAAGGATCCGCATATGAATTTTGTAGGATTAGAACATATAGGAAGTATTCCTATTGCGGTTTTTTGATTTTTAGGATTGTTTCCCATAGTCATTAGCACTAGTTTTCCTAACAAGTACTTTGCACTAGTTTTCTTACAAATCAAATATCGACCAATACATCTTTGTCAGACCAGAATCCCTTGTTTTTCCTATGGTCAAATCAAACAAAATATGATTAATGTGAATTTCTATATTATTTGAGTGGGCATGTCATTGAAATCCTACTTTTCCCTACTCCTACATCATTCATATTGTACGAATCAACATGCAGGTTATAAACCGTATCCATCTTGATTTCGTTTGACTAGATTCTGCGAGTAATGATCACATTTTATTTGACAGGATTATAAGATCAGATATGTAGGACTCGACCTCGAATACACTCCTTATACCTGTTAACAAACCATCGCCATTATATAACTCTCCATGAGGGAGAAGGACCTAGTGTATCACTATGCTAGGAGCACAAAGCAATGCCATGGGCTACGTCATTTTCTCAATGAAAGATAAATAAAGTTCATTACCATGGACTAGAGGAACGATAGAAAGATGATGATGAAATGGGGAGTACCATGTGCAGATACATGATATATTCAAGTCAATCCCAAATGATAATCATAGGGATGGCATGTCCACTCTTCCAACAAAACTCATTGTTAGCTCATACACTAAGATGAAGACAGCAACCCATTCCTCAAAAATGCATGGCAGATGGGGGTGAAAGCCAATGCTGATGGAGAATCTGCATTACTCAGCAAAAGATGGATGTGTCAAATACGAGTTGTACAAGAGGATCCTATTCATCATGGATCTCTCTGGTTTAGGCAAACCAATTCTTGATCAAAAGTTGTGCATCAGGTGTAGAGGAGGATATAAACCTTACGAACGTCATAAGTACATAGGTCTGTCAGAGGATAGCAAGAACAAGTGGGAGGATGAGCAATATAGGATGAACTGTTGGGAATATGCCCTAGAGGAAATTATGTATGATGTTATTCCCAATGTATTCATAAAGTTATTGTCCATGTATGAACTACTGATATATATCATTGAATATGTGATTCGATTGTGGAACTATATATTCATGTTGTTCATACTAATTGTCCTTGGCCATTGAGGTTGTGTTAGACAAACAACTTAGACTAATGTGAAAGTCGACAAATGACTCGGTTCCACTTTTCATGGGCATGCAGATTCTATTCTGACTTACACGGATTCGACTAAAGAGTTTAGAGAGTCAGACTGACCCATATTGATATGCAACAAACAAGTCGTCATTTTTATGTCTCAATCAATGTAATCCTTAGACCTAAGATTATTCCACAATCCGAGTTGAGGATCACCGACTTAGGTTCTGTCAAACGTTGTTCTATCACTGGGCAGTTATAAAGGCAAAGTTCGGGTCGACTGAGAATCAAGCTGCATGATGTGAATAATCAAGATGAAATTTTTCCCCTCCGACTGGAGAGATATTCTCTAGGCCCTCTCGGAAGATATGATTTGGAAAGCATGGCCATGCTCGACTCGGTTAAGTGTTAACAGAGGAGATCAACTAAAAGTTAGTCAGATGAATCACTTATCTCAGATCAAGAAAGAGAGTCAAACTATTTAAGGGATGGCGATAATTCACCTATAGTTCGACAAGGTACATCGTGAGGCAAAAGGGACTCAGACAAAAGTCGCATTAGAAGCTATGTCATCATAACTCCTTGGTACTTGGGAGTCCGCATGTTCTGCTAGGAGCCGCTACCGATTGATCGGTCATGAGTGAGACTCGGATCGTGTCTGAGTCACCATGAGCCTGTCGAGTCACACACTTAAGAGAGGGAGCAAGTTTGGGTTAGACCCAAACAGGAAATCTATTTGGGTTGGACCCAAATCAGACATGGACTGAGTTAGTAAGTTTGACTCGTAGTGACTAATATAGGCCTTTTTGTGAATGGGCCACAAGTGAGTGGAGCCCACTTTCACTCCCTATATAAGATAGGGCGCAGGTGCTTAGAGCACAAGGTTAGGTCACTCCATGTGTTAGAAACCCTAGCCCCTGTCCAGTCCTATCGCTGCCGTACCGGACCTAGCAGTCCAGCACCGATGCTCCTCCTCGTACATCTGGATACTGGCGGAGGTGTTGTACATTCAACACTTCAACAATCGTGGATCGGAACGGACCATGAGGACTACACTGCATCCAGCGACGTGCTTCATCGATTCCGCAACCGCGCGTCTAGTGGTAATTCTCATGGCCTACTACCTCAGCTAGATCTTGGGTTCACCGCGTAGGGATATGTTTTGTTTATCTCTACGTGGCCCAACAGTGGTATCAGAGCGATAGTTTCTGGTTTTAGGCTCGAGATCATGCATGTGTGATATGCGGTTGGTATTAGATTGGATCTAATTGCAGTTTTGGTGGTCGATCTATGAGATAGATCTGTTTTGTACGAAGTTGATTGGATCAACTGTACTCGGGGAATTGGATGAGATGGTTTCCGTGATCTTACTGCAGAGGTCGTGGAACGACATACCCCTACCGGTCGGCTTCCGCCATTGGGTAGACTATGACACGTAAATCCGGATGCAGTGATCAACGATCGAAGAGTTTGGTCGAATTGGAGTCCAGATCGGATTTGGGTAAAATTGTTTTATCTGATGACGAAACCCATGTTTGGAATACAGATGAGTTCTGCGTTTCCGGATAAATCACCGGGCACTGTTCGCACCCGCGAGGGGCGCTGCCCATTCGATCCCCACCCGCTATCTGGCTAGCGGGACCGCCGGCTTCGCCCTGTCGTAGCGCCTTAGATGTCGTTGCAAGTTTCACAATGCCGGTAGATATCATATCTATGTAAAACTTGTTTTTGAAGGATGATGTTGTGAATGGTATGTCTTATGTGCATGTGATGTGTGTAATCCATATGTGGTCTGCGTATCATGGTTTTTGTCAGCCGGCTCGAGCCTAGGTATTGTCACCTTATTGTATAACGACATGCGTGTCAGATTCTCTAAGTAATTTACTTTACTGGCTAGTGTAGCTGTTTGGAGAACCCGGATGGCATGCAAGTCAATGTACAAGTCAGCTACATGGTGTAAGACGACACGTGACAAGAGTTGGCACGAGTCAGATTACAGGCTTTGTGGAGATGGAGATCGCCATGTAGAGAGCCATACCATTTCACATTACAATTGCTCAATTTTGTGTTATTGTTATGTCTCTGTTTTACCTCTATTAGATAGTTGTTAGAAAGTAATCCCTCAAAGAAGGTCTAGTCGGTTTCCCCGCCAGTGCTGCACCATCATAAGTCAGACATTTTTGGTAGTGGGCTCATAAAATTGAGGTGCTATCAATTCTTTCTGATGAGGTGGGTTCGAGTCGGACTCTTACAGCGGAAGCACTTGGTAATCTAGAAGGGTCTATCACAACGGTTGTGGGACTTGAGGAAAAGTCGGACGGGAGCCATGGCATGTGATGCCACCCATCCAACAGGAGTCGTATGAGATGCGATTGACAAGGAGTTGTCTACTTAGATCACTTGACAGCTAGCGGTGATGCTAAAGCTTACTAGTCGGCTTGCTTATTTAGGGTCCTGAATCACTTAGTAACCATCATAGGGGTGTTGGTTCTAGTGGGAGCATAACTATTAAAGTGTATAATATGCTTGCTATTTTATGGATACATGTCTTAAGTGTTTTTGCATATTTTTCTGTTGTAGATCAATGGCACCTAGCAGTCTTCCTCAGTTATCCAGTTTTCCTTTGAGAACAATCTTAGAGAAAGATAAGCTAAATGGAACTAACTTCACCAACTAGTATCATAATCTAAAATTGTTCAAGCAAGAAAAGTGGAACCATGTCCTAGACAACCCACTTCTAGCTGAGCCGAATGAGAATGCGAGTGTCGCAGCCACCAATGCCTACCGTAGAACTTGTGACGAGTCTACGGAGATAAGCTGTCTTATGCTTGCTCACATGGAACCGGACTTGCAACAGGAGTTCGAGAATGTTGAGGCCTACGATATGATCGAAAGCCTCAAAAGTATGTTCCAGGCTCAGGAAAAGACTGAGAGGTATCAAGTCTCTCAGGCTTTGTCGAGTCGCAAGCTTAAGGATGGCGATCTACTGAGTCCAAAGGTGATCAAGATGGTTGGTTACGTGCCGTCTCCAGAAAGGCTAGGCTACCCAATTAGCGAAGAGTTCGCTATGGACATAATTCTGAACTCTCTTCCTAGTGCGTATGGTCAGTTCATAACGAACTACCACATGCATGGTATGCATAAGAAGCTCACTGAATTACATGGGATGCTCAAGCAGGCTGAGGCGGATCTCAAGAAAGGCGTCAGTCAAGTGTTGATGGTGCATAATAAGGCTAAGTTCAAGAAGAGTTCTTGGAATAAGAAGAAGAAGAAGAAGGCAAAGTCGGGAGGTAAGGCTAATGACCCGGTCCAAATAGCTTCCTCGGGGACTAAGCCATCTTCTGCAATCGGATCCACTTGCTTCTATTGCAAGGTAGATGGCCAAACCAGCGCGCCCACTAGCTCCGCCCAACCCTACCGCCGCCCACGGTCCACCCCTCGATCAACCCTAGCCCCTGGACCACTCCCCAGCAGCGCCACCCTTTCTCTCTGCGAGCAAGCCAGAGCGCGCTAGAGCGCGATTGCCGCCAGCACGTAGCAGGCCGCGCCTTGAACCCATACCACGCACGCCGCTCCGCCTTGACACTAGCAGCCCGCCAGAAACGGCCGTGCACCGCCGTGCGACCCACAGTCGCCATGATTGCCGTCGAGCACCGCCTCTGTCTCCCAGAGCGCGCGACTCTCCCGACCAAATGCCACCGCCCCTAGCCTCGCCATAAAGCCGTAGAGGACCACCAGGAGGCAAGCCACCATCCTCCTACCTCGCCACACCGATAGCACCCCTATGCCGTCATCACCGACGAGCTCCGCCCACACCTCTCGGTCTCATCGTCGAGCCTATATAAGGAGGCCACTGCCAGCCTCATTCTGCACACACCATTCCACTCCCCTCTCTCCACTGACCATTTCCCCTCTCTCACCAGAGCCGCTCGAGCCGCCATTCACCAGAATTGCACCGGAGGAGGCCGCAACAGAGGACAAGACGCTGCCGTCGATTCCGTCCACCTCAGCCCTTGCCGCGACCTTGCCTGAGCCCACCGTCGCCGTCCAGTTCGATCGCCCACCTAACCGCACTAGCTGGAGCCCTGGTACGTCCCCAGTAGACTCCCACTGTCCATTTAGGGTTTGGTTTTGCAGGGGACGAGTCCGTCGTCGACGACGACTGTCAGCCGTTGTTCCGCGTTCTAATCATGTGGCCCAGATCGCTTGATACTGTTTCGGGTTTTAAGTCTCGCTGACAAGCGGGACCAACCTGTCAGCCGCCCTTAGTGCCGCTGAGCATCACTGGGCCGGCCCGTTAGCTTTCCCACGCGACCTAGTTAATTCAAATAGGTGTTTTTCTATTTTGACATAAAACTATTTCTGTCCCTTAGTTCAAAAATCAATTCAGGAAGATTTACTGAACCAAATTGAGTGATTCCAATTTTGTTGGAAAGCTTCTTAAATGATCTATCCAAGCCCGTTGGATTTAATTCATTTAGAGTTAGAGATCTCTGCTAGTAAAAATAACAAGACAGAAGTATTTGCACATTTAAACATTTTTCAAAAATCAACCATAATAGCTTTTGAGTTGATTCCAACTCTCAAAAATCACATTTCACCATACCTATCTGAATATGTAATAATATTGAGGTTTGCATGCAGTGAATTTGGACTATTACCAAAATAAAGCTATATAGGCATTTCTAGTTAGTTTAAATCATTAAGTATTAAACTTAAACATATTAAAATGATATCCAACCTTTAAATCACATTCCCATATGTTAGAATATGTGGTGATGACATGTGTCCATATGATCCCATATTTTAATTGGAGAATATTAAATCTTAGTTAATTTCAATGAGTAGAAATTACTTTTCTCAAATAAAAAGAATGAAGCTAGTGAATAAACCTTCTGATGCTTGTGATGATAATAGATCATCCAATGTGTGCCTTAGTGTGCTAAGTAGACTAGTTAAGTATTGTTTGGTGATTGTGTATCCCGTATGTATTTATAGAAGATAGTACCGACCAAGCTTTCGAGGAGGAGGAGTTCTACCAAGAGGAGGAGGAAGAAAAGTTCAACCACTACACTGCACAAGGCAAGCCTAGAACTTCAAGTAAACTGAGCAAGATATTGTTAGCAAGCTAGAATTAAACTAGATAACCTAAGGAAGATGCATTAGGCATGCTTTGGTTATACCCCTTTGACTATTACTTACCCCAAGTTTTATTTTTCCAAGCTTTTACTTCCTTTACTTTATTAAAGTCCTTTACTTGTTTCAAGGTAGCATAAAAAGTATAAAACTTGACCTATCTAGATAACCTTAGATGTCATTCTATGGCATGAGATTGACATTAGCATCCTACCTTAGTGGACACTCTTAACTTAGTAGTTTAGAGCTAAACAAAAACTTGAGTCACTTTAGATGGGAGTACTTGGTGAAAATGACTTGTGAAAACAATTGAATGACGAGTCATTATATTGAGATGTTTTGACATGTGTTGAGAAACACAAATGGTTTATGATTATGAAAATGCTGAGGCATGAGCCTTAGCCCTTTTACAAAACTGATGGTTGGGTTCGGATGCGATACAATTCCAATTTTACCGTACAACCACAATACCTGAATTGGGTAAGGCTTAGCCGGAAGTTTATATGCATTAGTATTAGTTCCCTCGCTGGAGAGGTTTGAGCTAAGGCTACCTCTCAATGTTGTCCACCTATGCAGTGCCCAAGATGACAGATGGTCATGGTTGGGAGGCCATACTCATAGGAGGGGTGCTTATACTAGGGTGTGTAAAGGAAATATTATGATTGATTATCCACATACTAAGTATGATTGATTCAGGGTTATCCCTGACGGATGTATCGAATTTTGTGGTCAAAGTGTACCACCTCTGCAGAGTGTCAAACTATTCGAATAGCCGTTTCCACGGTTATGGACAATTGGAGTGGCCATACTGTTCCGTTGTCAGATGTTTTCAAAATGACTTATGATATAAATGATGAATTTTGACTTGACCACAACATAGTTGTGATTATGACACTAGCTTCCTAACTTAAGTGATTCTAGAACTTTATTTTATCTTTCTTTGTTTCTGAACTCAACTTAGGTTTCAAACTTAACTTTACCAATAAACTTAGAGTTAGCACTCCTACTAGGACGACCTTACTTGTTAGTGATAGTTTGTGAGTACTTAAAGAGTACTCATGGCTTTTGTACCTGGCTATTCCTATGTCCAGACTATGAAGGAGACTACCAAAATTAAGGACATCAGGACGGCTATGATAACTAGGACTATCTTCCATCGGTAGCATTGCCTATGCCCCTAAAGATGGACCCCACAGCTACGCTTATTATTTATTCCGCTGCTTGTTGTATTAAGACTGGATCATGAGATCCTTTATTCGTGTAAGACCTTATTATGCTTTGTAATGGATGATGTACTGTGATATCCAATCAGTTATGTCTCACAAAAAGGGTAATTCTGGGATTGCGATGTATGACATAACAGGCATCTGGGATTAAAAATCCAGGTGTTGACAAGTTGGTATCAGAGCCATCCTGACCATAGGAGACCCTACTTAGAATGGACGTCCGAACAAAAACTTAATTTCAATACCAAAGTGAGTATTTATGAAAAAAAATCCTCTCTTAACCTTGGGAATTCATTCTTTCTCAAAAATTCATGTTCCTAAATTCTCACCATTACTACATAAAATTGGACACACTTGATCACTTCACTAACTTACTCATCCTTTATTCTTGTAGATGAAGACTCAGTTTAGCAAGTTCTACCAGTTGGGCAACGTAGGCCAACTGATCTTCGAGAGGGATCTAGATTCACTGTCTGAGGTCTTGGGACACCCACACCCGGAGTTTCTTAGAGCTCAACTTCCTAGACCCCCAGGAGGAGACTTACAATGGCTAGTCACTGCTGATCTTCGAGGAAGTATAGAAGCACCAACATCTGGGAGAATCCAGTTCTCCGTAAGAGAGAACAACTGGCTAGATGGCTTAGCCAGGGCAATGCATGAAGCTCTCGCACGTCTGTGTGCCTAGAGTGTCAACCAAATCCAAGGAACCTGCTTTGTTCACTATGCATGGCGTGACTTCATGGGAATGCCAATGGAGATGCCAAGTCACCCAGAGTTGAAGCGTCAAGCGGAGAACCTTGACTTCCTGCTATACGACCGCCAGAAGGAATTGGATAATGCTAGGGAGTTTTCCAACCACAACCTTGCCATTGCCGCCCAAAAGGCCCAGACTTTCTCACTGCTTGTCATGGACCATCAGTCTCTTTGCCGCCAGCGCGAAAAGAAGGATCGCACCATCGACCGTCTTCGCAAGAAGGTGGCCAACCTCGAGAAGACCATCAAGGAGCAAGAAGCTCAACTTGCAGCAAAGGAGGAAGAAGAGGAAGGTGAAGACATCCAGGGAGATATGGACTCTAACCTCAGCAATGATGATGACTTTCTAGAGGAGGATGACGTGGACTTCCACACCGACGATGACGACTCTGACTTCATCGATGATGAGTAGATGCACTAGAGCACTATTGTAGCATGACATGTATCGGTCCCATTGTATCGTAGCTTACATAATGGTTCTTAAAACCATCTGTTTTCCCTTGTTGTTGTGGTGTGTGTGTGTTTGTATCGTGTGCTTGTTTGAATGAATGAAAAGAAGTTAGTTGCAAAACCTGAGTCAAACTCAAAGTTTTAGCTTTGAAACCAAAACCATGAACCTTAGAACTTTCCCTCTTACCCCTTTATCTATCTCAATATTCAGATGACTCGTGTAAACCCCGGAGGGAGCAGCTCATCGCAAGGCCCAATGCTGCAGATTATGCAGATGTTAGTGGCAGACCGTGAAGCAAGCAGGGCAGAGCGCCAGACCAACTTAGCAACACTACAACAGATAGCCTAGATGGCCAAAAACAAATAAGGGTATGGAAATCAGGATCATCAAGGATCCAATCTGAAAAACTTCTAGAATACCAATCCCCCAATCTTTAGTACTTAGGAGAACCCCATTAGATGCTGATGACTAGTTGTAGACGATGGAGAACAATTTGGAAGTAGCCAGTGTTGATGACAACGAGAAAGTTCTCTTTGCCACCCACTACTTGGCAAGAGATGCAAGAGCCTGGTGGAACAGCATCCGCCTAAAGAACCATGGTCAAGTAATGACATGGGAAGCCTTCAAAATCAAGTTCCGCCTCACCCACGTGCCGCAGGGCCTAGTCAACAGAATGAGGGATGAATGCAGAGAGTTGAAGCAAGGCAGAATGACTGTGGTGGAGTACCATGACAAATTCCTATCACTTGCCAGGTATGCACCTGATGAGATCAACACGGAGGCCAAGAAGAAGGAGAGATTCCTGAACAGACTACATGATGAGATGCAGACTGTCCTCGTCAACATCCGCTTCGAGGATCTCGAAGAGCTAGTCGATTCTGCCATTCAGATGGAAGGGAAGATTAACCAGGCAAACGACAACCGCAAAATTCATATGATGCACCAAGCTGGATCCAAAAGTCACCAGAAGTACCGTCCCAACCCGTATGCAGGGTATGCACCAAGAAACAACCGACCCCCAATGTCCCGCCCAAGCTACCCCAACCGTAGCGGAGGTAATGTGAAGTCCGGAGGAAACAACAACAACCCCGACAGCACCAGCAATTTCAATCGTGCACCTCCAAAGAGCAACAACAACAACAACACTGCACCCAGAACGGGAAGCAATGCTGTGCCCGTCACAGCTAAAGACCAGTCTCAGATCACTTGTTTCGAGTGTGGAGTGAAGGGTCACTATTCCAATGAGTGCCCCAAGAAGACTGCCGCCACTGCCAATGTGAATGCCCCAGCCAAATAGCAACATCGTGTTCAACCAGGAAGAAGATCTGCCCTAGGGAACCCTCACAACCGCAACAGCCGTCTTCCACATGAACGCCGAAGAAGCCCAAGAAGCGCCAGATGTAGTGCCGGGTATGTTTTCTGTCAACTCAGTTTTAGCAAGGGTGTTGTTTGATTTGGGAGCATCGCATTCATTTGTCACCAAAGAATTTGCATGCACTAGTAAGATCCACCCAACCAACTTGAAGCATGTCATGATAGTTGAAATCCCCGGTTCAACTACAAATGCTAGAAAAATTTGCAAAGTTGTGCCTATTAGAATACATGGGATAGATTTTTATGCTAATCTAATAGTACTTGGAACCAAAGCATTGGAAGTAGTTTTAGGTATGGATTGGATGTCAAAGCATAAAGGACTGATAGACTGTGCTAAGAAAGCCATCACCATGACCAGTAGCTCTAGAGTAACAGAAGAGCATATATCTAAAACCTTACCTCGTCAATTCAAGTGCAACAAGAGTCTAGCCCTACCCACCATAGACCAAGTCAGAGTAGTCTGTGAATACCCCGGCGTATTCCCAGATGAATTGCCCGGTATACCCCAGGTTAGGGATATTGAGTTCATTATCGAACTAATCCCCGGAACCGGACCCATAGCCCAGAGACCCTATAGCATGAACCCCTCAGAGTTAGTAGAGTTGAAGAAGCAGTTGGATGCTATGTTAGCAACATGCTTGATTCAACCAAGCGCATCGCCATGGAGATCACCAGTGTTATTCGTCGACAAGAAAGATGGAGGCAACTTTTTGTGCACCGATTACAGAAAGCTGAAGGATGTCACCATCAAAAACAAGTAGCCTTTGCCAAAGATAGAGGATCTATTTGATCAGTTGACTGGTGCCCAGGTATTCTCAAAGAATGATCTTAGGACTGGTTATCACCAACTTAAGATTCGTGCAACGGATATTCCGAAGACCGCCTTACTACTCGTTATGGTTTATACGAGTATACGGTCATGTCTTTTGGATTAACCAATGCCCCAGCTTATTTCATGAATCTCATGAATAAGGTCCTTATGAATTTCATAGATAAATTTTTCGTTGTGTTTATAGACGATATCCTTATCTACTCCAAGTAAGAAGAAGAGCATGACCAACATCTGAGAATCATCCTAGAAACCCTGGGAGAGCATCGGTTATATGCCAAGTTCAGCAAATGTGAGTTTTGGCTGAAAGAAGTAGGATTCCTAGGACATATTGTGTCTGCCGGAGGAGTCTCTGTTGATCCCGCCAAAATTAAAGATGTCGAAGAATGGGAGGCCCCAACCACTCAAACCCAAGTCCGCGCATTTCTCGGATTAGCGGGATATTACCGCAAGTTCGTAGAAGGATTCTCGAGCATGGCCAGACCCATGACCCAATTGTTGAAGAAGGACAAGAAGTTTGAATGGACCGACAAATGTGAAGCCAGTTTCCAAGAACTGAAGAAGAGATTGATTTTAGCCCCAATATTGATCATGCCAGACATCAAGAAGCCATTTGATGTGTATTGTGATGCATCCAAGATTGGTCTCGGATCTGTATTGATGCAAGAAGGAAAAGTCATCGCTTATCTGTCTCGACAACTGAAGAAGCATGAGCAGAACTATCTGACCCATGATCTTGAGTTAGCAGCCGTAGTTTTGGCATTGAAGACATGGCGTCATTATCTTATGGGTAATCATTGTGAGATTTACTCAGATCACAAGAGCTTGAAGTATATTTTCACTCGGAAGGAGCTAAATATGAGGCAAAGGAGATGGATAGAGTTAATCAAGGATTATGACCTTGACATTCACTATCACCCAGGCAAAGCCAATGTGGTAGCGGATGCTCTTAGCAGATTGCCGTGCAGGCTAAACACCATGATCAAGGAAAAGCAACCAAGTTTGTATGAGGAGTTGGAGCAGTTTAGAACTGAGTTTGTTAGCAAATAAATTCTAGCTAGCATTGAACTTCAACCCACGTTGATTAGCCAAATCAAGGAAGACCAGCAGGGAAATGAAGTATCGACGGAATCAATCATCGTATTGGTATAGGAAAGGTACCTGGATTCACCGAAGACGAAGAAAGAGTTCTGTGGTACAAAGGACGTATCTGTGTGCCAGCAGATTCGGAGCTGAAGCAAGTTATCATGCAAGAAGCTCATGATACTCTTTATTCTATCCACCCCGAAGGAACGAAGATGTATCAAGATTTGAAAGAGCAATTTTGGTCGCACAAGATAAAGAGAGAAATCAGAAGCTACATCGCCAAGTGTGACATCTGTCAAAGAGTAAAGGCAGAAAATTAGAGACCCGCAAGACTGTTCCGGATTGGAAATGGGATTCTGTCGGAATGGACTTTATCACCGGTTTGCCTACTTCTAGTAGGGGCAATGACTCAGTCTGGGTCATTGTGGATAGACTGTCAAAGGTAGCTCATTTTATACCTGTCAAGACTATCTACCAGAGTTCGAAGCTAGCAGAGTTGTACATTGCTAGAATTGTTCGTCTGCATGGAACCCCCAAGACCATAGTATCGGATCGAGGAACCAAATTTACCTCGAGATTTTGGCAGAAAGTTTAAGAAGGATTAGGAACCAAGTAGAATTTTAGCACCGCTTATCACCCGCAAACCGATGGACAGACTGAAAGAGTCAACCAGATCTTAGAGGATATGTTGGGAGCTTGTGTGTTAGAGTACAGATCAAAATGGGAAGATTGCCTGCCTTTCGCAGAATTCTCATATAACAACAGCTATCAAGCCAGTTTGCAAATGGCACCATTTGAGTTCCTATATGGGAGAAAGTGTCGTACCCCTTTGAATTGGTCGCAAGTAGGAGAGAGTCAGATTTTTGGACCTGACATTCTCCGAAAGATGAATGGTTATGCTGACAAGAGAAGGACAGACCTGACTTTCAATGTCGGAGATTTTGTCTATCTCAAGGCTTCGCCATTGAAGGGAACCCAACGTTTTAGTATGAAAGGAATGTTAGCCCCCAGATAATATGGCCCTTCAAGATTCTGAATCGTCGAGGAGAAGTATCATATCAACTGGAACTTCCAGAAGAGATGTCAGCCATCCACAATGTATTCCATATCTCGTTACTTCGCAAATGCCTAGAAGTGCCGGAGAAGACCGAAGTTTTCAAGAACATCGATCACCGAGCAGTTGAGATCAACAAGGACCTGACGTATCATGAAGTACCCATCCATATCTTATAGGAAGCTTACAGAACCACCAGGACTAGGAGTATAAAATTTCTCAAGATTCAATGGAGCAACAATACCGAAGAAGAAGCCACTTGGGAGCGAGAAGATTACATTAGGACAGAGTTCCAAGATCTCTTTAGTTCCTAGTCTTCTTTCGTAAATCTCGGGACGAGATTTTGTATAAGGGGGAAGGTTTGAAACATCCCAAAACTTAATCCAAGGTTAATCAAGATCAAATCTACCCAATTTAGCGTTAACAAAAACTTTTCCATTTAAAATCATTAAGCATTCATATGTGTGGGCATTTAAATTAGGAGTTGTTTTGAATTGCCATGTTTGAGTGATCCATTGGTTGTAAAATGATTCTACGGTGAATTAAACATCATCTAGATCATTCCCAAACAAATCCCAAAGAAAAAAAAATCAAAAAGAATAAAATAAGAAAACGGTCACTTTTTCCATTTTAATCACCTAGCCTACTTTGGCTATTCCTAGAACTCAAATCTTAACAGAAACCATTGTGGTTCTTTGCACCCATTGCTAGTACAAGTAGTGAAAGTACCAAGGCCCACTTTGTTTCATCCCAAAAACTTTAAAACACTAAATTTAAATGACAATTAAAAATTGAATGTAGTTCATATGTATAGATCACACTTATTCAAAAACCACTCAAATGAACTCCATTTCAAAAAACCAAGCACACCTAGAAGCTTAAGCATTTTGTTCTTGCGGCCATTTGATCCCAAAATTGAATGTAGTTATATCACTCCAACAAAAATTAGCTCAAAATTCAAACATTTTGTTCTTGCGGCCATTTGATCGAACATGTGGCAGACAAAGATCAACTGCCTAACTATTACTGTTTCTAGTTAAGCCATTGTCCCCCATTGCACCCTCTCTACTCTCCTCTGTCTCCCCTGAGTCCAACCAAGTCCCCAACCAGCTTCCCCCTTAGCCACAACACTAGTGCAGCGCCGCCCGTTTGAGGTCATCGTCGGCCAGACGCGGATAGCATGCCAGGGACCGCGCCGCGCCAAACCAGCGCACCCACTAGCTCCGACCAACCCTACCGCCGCCCACGGTCCACCCCTCGATCAACCCCAGCCCCTGGACCATTCCCCAGTAGCGCCGCCCTTTCTCTCTGCGAGCCAGCCAGAGCGCACGAGAGCGCGATTGCCGCCAGCACGCAGCAGACCGCGCTTTGACCCCATATGACGCACGCCGCTCCGACTTGACACTAGCACCCCGCCAAAAACGGCCGTGCACCGCCGTGCGAGCCACATTCGCCGTGATTGCCATCGAGCACCGCCTCTGTCTCCCAGAGCGCGCGACTCTCCCGACCAAATGCCACCGCCCCTAGCCTCGCCATAAAGCCGTAGAGGACCGCCAGGAGGCAAGCCACCGTCCTCCTACCTCACCATGCCGGTAGCACCCCTATGCCGTCGTCACCGACGAGCTCCGCCCACACCTCTCGGTCTCATCGTCGAGCCTATATAAGGAGGCCACTCCCAGCCTCATTCTGCACACACCATTCCACTCCCCTCTCTCCACTGACCATTTCCCCTCTCTCACCAGAGCCGCTCGAGCTGCCATTCACCGAAATTGCACCGGAGGAGGCCGCAGTAGAGGATGAGACGCTGCCGTCGATTTCGTCCACCTCAGCCCCTGCCGCGACCTTGCCTGAGCCCGCCGTCGCCGTCCAGTTCGATCGCGCACCTCACCGCACTAGCTGGAGCCCTGGTACATCCTCAGTAGACCCCCACCGTCCATTTAGGGTTTGGTTTTGCAGGCGACGAGTCCGTCGTCGACGACGACTGTGAGCCGTTGATCCGCGTTCTAATCATGTGGTCCAGATCGCTTGATACCGTTTCGGGTTTTAAGTCTCGTTGACAAGCGGGACCAACCTGTCAGCCGCCCTCAGCGCCGCTGAGCATCACTGGGCCGGCCCGTTAGCTTTCCCGTGCGACCCAGTTAATTCAAATAGGTCTTTTTCTATTTAGACTTAAAACTATTTCTGCACCTTAGTTCATAAATCAATTCAGGAAGATTTACTGAACCAAATTGAGTGATTCCAATTTTGTTGGAAAGCTTCTGAAAAGATCTATCCAAGCCCATTGGATTTAATTCATTTAGAATTAGAGATCTCTCCTAGTAAAAATAACCAGACATACGCATTTGCACATTCAAATATTTTTCTAAAATCAACCATAATGGCTTTTGAGTTGATTCCAACATTCAAAAATCACATTTCATCATACCTATCTGAATATGTAATAATATTGAGGTTTGATTGCAGTGAATTTGGACTATTACCAAAATAAAGCTATATAGGCATTTGTAGTCACTTTAAATCATTAAGTATTAAACTTAAACTTATTAAAATGAGATCCGACCTTTAAATCACATTCCCATATGTTAGAATATATGGTGATGACATGTGTCCAGATGATCCCATATTTTAATTGGAGAATATTAAATCTTAGTTAATTTCAATGAGTAGAAATTACTTTTCTCAAATAAAAAGAATGAAGCTAGTGAATAAAACCTTGTGATGCTTGTGATGATAATAGATCATCCAATGTGTGCCTTAGTGTGCAAAGTAGACTAGTTAAGTATTATTTGGTGATTGTGTATCCCGTATGTAATTATAGAAGATAGTACCGACCAAGCTTTCGAGTAGGAGGAGTTCTACCAAGAGGAGGAGGAAGAAAACTTCAACCACTGAACTGCACACGGCAAGCCTAGCACTTCAAGTAAACTAAGCAAGATATTGTTACCAAGCTAGAATTAAACTAGATAACCTAAGCAAGATGCATTAGGCATGCTTTGGTTATACCCCTTTAACTATTACTTACCCCAAGTTTTATTTTTTCAAGCTTTTACTTCCTTTACTTTATTAAAGTCCTTTACTTGTTTCAAGGTAGCATAAAAAGTATAAAACTTGACCTATCTAGATAACCTTAGATGTCATTCTGTGGCATGAGATTGACATTAGCATCCTACCTTAGTGAACACTCTTAACTTAGTAGTTTAGAGCTAAACTAAAACTTGAGTCACTTTAGATGGCAGTACTTGGTGAAAATGACTTGTGAAAACCTGTGAATGATGAATCATTCTATTGAGATGGTTTGACATGTGTTGAGAAACACAAATTGTTTATGATGATGAAAATGGTGAGGCATGAGCCTAAGCCCTTTTACAAAACTGATGGTTAGGTTCGGATGCGATACCATTCCAATTTTACTGTACAACCACAATACCTGAATGGGTAAGGCTTAGCCGGAAGTTTATATGCCTTAGTATTAGTTCCCTCGCGGGAGAGGTTTGAGCTAAGGCTATCTCTCAATTTTGTCCACCTATGCAGTGCCCAAGATGTCAGATGGTCATGGTTGGGACGCCATACTCATAGGAGGGGTGCTTATACTAGGGTGTGTAAAGGAAAGGTTATGTTTGATTATCTGCATACTAAGTATGATGATTCAGGGTTATCCCTGACAAATGTATCGAATCTTGTGGTGAAAGTGTACCACCTCTGCAGAGTGTCAAACTATTCGAATATCCGCGTCCGCGATTATGGATAGTTGGAGTGGCCATACTGTTCCGTTGTCAGATGTTTTCAAAATGACTTATGATATAACTGATGAATTTTGACTTGACCACAACAGAGTTGTGATTATGACACTAGCTTACCAACTTAAGTGATTCTAGAACTTTATTTTATCTTTCTTTGTTTCTGAACTCAACTTAGGTTTCAAACTTAACTTTACCAATAAACTTAGAGTTAGCACTCCTACTAGGACTACCTTACTTGTTAGTGATAATTTGCGGGTACTTAAAGAGTACTCATGGCTTTTGTCCCTGGCTATTCCTATGGCCAGACTATGAAGGAGACTACCAAGATGAAGGACAGTAGGAAGGCTATGATAACTAGGACTATCTTCCATCGTCAGCATTGCATGTGCTCTGAGGATGGACCCCACCACTATGCTTATTATTTATTCCGCTGTTTGTTGTATTAAGACTGGATCATGAGATCCTTTATTCGTGTAAGACCTTATTATGGTTTGTAATGGATGATTTACTGTGATATCCAATCTGTTATGTCTCACAAAAATGGTAATCTTAGGATTGCGATGTATGACATAACAAGCATCTGGGATTAAAAATCAGGGTGTTGACAAGTTGGTATCAGAGCCATCCTGACCATAGGAGACCCTAGTTAGAATGGACGGCCGAACAAAAACTTAATTTCAAAAACAAAGTGAGTATTTATGAAAAACTATTTCCTCTCTTACCCTTGGGAATTCATTCTTTCTCATAAATTCATGTTCCTCCAATTCTTACCATTAATACATAAAATTTGACACACTTGATCACTTCACTAACTTCCTCATCCTTAATTCTTTTAGATGGAGACTCAGTTCAGCAAGTTCTACCAGTTGGGCAACGGATGCCAACTGATCTTCGAGAGGGATCTAGATTCACTGTCTGAGCTCTTGGGACGCCCATACCCAGAGTTTCTTGGAGCTCAACTTCCTAGACCCCAAGGAGGATACTTACAATGGCTAGTCACCGCTGATCTTCGAGGAAGTATAGAAGCACCAACGTCCGGGAGAATCCAGTTCTCCGTAAGAGAGAACAACTGGCTAGATGGATTAGCAAGGGCAATGCATGAAGCTCTCGCACGTCTATGTGCCCTGAGTGTCAACCAAATCCAAGGAACCCGCTTTCTTCACTATGCAAGGCGTGACTTCATGGGAATGCCAATGGAGATGCCAAGTCACCCAGAGTTAAAGCGTCAAGTGGAGAACCTTGACTTCCTGCTATACGACCGCCAGAAGGAATTGGACAATGCTAGGGAGTTTGCCAACCACAACCTTGCCATTGCCGCCTAGAAGGCCCAGACTTTCTCACTGCTTGTCAAGGACCGTCAGTCTCTTTGCTGCCAGCGTGAAAAGAAGGATCACACCATCGACCGACTTCACAAGAAGGTGGCCGACCTCGAGAAGACCATCAAGGAGCAAGAAGCTCAACTTCCAGCAAAGGAGGAAGAAGAGGAACGTGAAGACATCCAGGGAGATATGGACTCTTACCTCAGCAATGATGATGACTTTCTGGAGGAGGATGCCGTGGACTTCCACACCGACGATGACGACTCCGACTTCATCGATGATGAGTAGATGCACTAGAGCACTATCGTAGCATGAGATGTATCGATCCCATTGTATCGTAGCTTACAGAATGGTTCTTAAAACCATCTGTTTTCCCTTGTTGTTGTGGTGTGTGTGTGTTTGTATCGTGTGC
The DNA here is from genome assembly GCA_910589775.1 of Avena eriantha. Taxonomy (NCBI): domain Eukaryota; kingdom Viridiplantae; phylum Streptophyta; class Magnoliopsida; order Poales; family Poaceae; genus Avena; species Avena eriantha. Next base: position 32,879,275 of record OU342746.1, on the reverse strand, counting down.
TTGTTTGAATGAATGAAAAGAAGTTAGTTGCAAAACCTGAGTCAAACTCAAAGTTTTTGCTTTGAAACCAAAGCCATGAAACTTAGAACTTTCCCTCTTACCCCTTTATCTATCTCAATCTTCAGATGACTCGTGGAAACCCCGGAGGGAGCAGCTCATCGCAAGACCAAAGCTGTAGATTTGCAAGATGTTAGTGGCAGACCGTGAAGCAAGCAAGGCAGAGCGCCAGGCCAACTTAGCAACACTGGAGCAGATAGCCCAGACGTCCCAAAATAACCAAGGGCATGGAAATTAGGATCATCAAGGATCCAAGCTGAAAAACTTCCAGAATACCAATCCCCCAATCTTTAGTACTTCGGAGAACCCATTAGATGCTGATGACTGGTTGCAGACGATGGAGAACAATTTGGAAGTAGCCAAAGTTGATGACAACGAGAAAGTTCTCTTTGCCACCCACTACTTAGCAGGAGATGCAAGAGCCTGGTGGAACAGCATCCGCCAGATGAACCATAGTCAAGTAATGACATTGGAAGCCTTCAAAATCAAGTTCAGCCGCACCCACGTGCCGCAGGGCCTAGTCACCAGAATGAGGGATGAATTCAGAGAGTTAAAGAAAGGCAGAATGACTGTGGTGGAGTACCGTGACAAATTCCTGTCACTTGCCAGGTATGCACCTAATGAGATCAACACGGAGGCCAAGAAGAAGGAGAGATTCCTGAACAGACTGCATGATGAGATGCAGACTATCCTAGTCAACATCCGCTTTGAGGATCTCGAAGAGCTAGTCGACTCTGCCATTCAGATGGAAGGGAAGACTAACCAGGCAAACGACAACCGCAAACGTCGTATGATGCACCAAGCTGGATCCAAAAGTCACCAGAAGTACCGTTCCAACCCATCTGCAGGGTATGCACCAAGAAACAACCGACCCCCAACAACACCGCCCAAGCTACCCCAACCGTAGCGGAGGCAATGTGAAGTCCGTAGGAAACAACAACAACCTCGGCAGCACCAGCAATTTCAACTGTGCACCTCCCAAGAGCAACAACAACAACAACAACACCGCACCCAGAACAGGAAGCAATGTCGTGCCCATCGTAGCTAAAGATAAGTCTTGGATCACTTGTTTCGAGTGTGAAGTGAAGGGTCACTATTTCAATGAGTGCCCCAAGAAGACTGCCGCCACTGCCAATGTGAATGCCCCAGCTCAACAACAACATCGTGTTCAACCAGGAAGAAGATTTGCCCAGGGAACCCTCACAACCGCAACGGCCGTCTCTTCCACATGAACGCCGAAGAAGCCCAAGAAGCGCCAGATGTAGTGCTAGGTATGTTTTCTGTCAACACCGAAGAAGCCCAAGAAGGATATTGTTTTATTCGGGAGCATCGCATTCATTTGTCACCGAAGAATTTGCATGCATTAGTAATATCCACCCAACCTACTTGAAGCATGTCATGATAGTTCAAATCCCTGGTTCAACTACAAAAGCTAGAAAAATTTGCAAAGTTATGCCTATTAGAATACATGGGATAGATTTCTATGCTAATCTAATAGTACTTGGAACCAAAGGATTGGAAGTAGTACTAGGTATGGATTGGATGTCAAAGTATAAAGGACTGATAGATTGTGCTAAGAAAGCCATCACCATGACCAGTAGCTCTGGAGTAACAGTGGAGCATATATCTGAAACCTTACCTCGTCAATTCAAGTGCAACAAGAGTCTAGTCCTACCCACCATAGACCAAGTCAGAGTAGTATGTAAATACCCCGACGTATTCCTAGATGAATTTCCCGGTATGCCCCCGGATAGGGATATTGAGTTCATTATCGAACTAATCCCCGGAACCGGACCCATAGCCCAGAGACCCTATAGCATGAACCCCTCAGAGTTAGTAGAGTTGAAGAAGCAGTTGGATGCTATGTTAGCAACATGCTTGATTCAACCAAGCGCATCGCCATGGAGATCACTAGTGTTTTACGTTGACAAGAAAGATGGAGGCAACCGTTTGTGCACCGATTACAGAAAGTTGAATGACGTCACCATCAAAAACAAGTACCCATTGCCAAAGATAGAGGATCTATTTGATCAGTTGACTGGTTCCCAGGTATTCTCAAAGATTGATCTTAGGATTGGTTATCACCAACTTAAGATTCGTGCAACGGATATTCCAAAGACCGCCTTTACTACTCGTTATGGTTTATACGAGTATACGGTCATGTCTTTTGGATTAACCAATGCCCCTGCTTATTTCATGAATCTCATGAATAAGGTCTTTATGAATTTCATAGATAAATTTTTCGTTGTGTTTATTGACGATATCCTTATCTACTCCAAGTCAGAAGAAGAGCATGAGCAACATCTGAGAATCATACTAGAAACCCTGAGAAAGCATCGGTTATATGCCAAGTTCAGCAAATATGAGTTTTGGCTGAAAGAAGTAGGATTCCTAGGACATATTGTGTCTGCCGGAGGAGTCTCTGTTGATCCCGCCAAAATTAAAGATGTCGAAGAATGGGAGGCCCCAACCACTCAAACCCAAGTCCGTGCATTTCTCGGATTAGCGGGATATTACCGCAAGTTCGTAGAAGGATTCTCGAGAATGGCTAGACCCATGACCCAATTGTTGAAGAAGGACAAGAAGTTTGAATGGACCAACAAATGTGAAGCCAGTTTCCAAGAACTAAAGAAGAGATTGATTTCAGCCCCAATATTGATCATGACAGACATCAAGAAGCCATTTGATGTGTATTGTGATGCATCCAAGATTGGTCTCGGATCTGTATTGATGCAAGAAGGCAAAGTCATCGCTTATCTGTCTCGACTACTGAAGAAGCATGAGCAGAACTATCCAACCCATGATCTTGAGTCAGCAGTTGTAGTTTTGGCATTGAAGACATGGCGTCATTATCTTATGGGTAATCGCTGTGAGATTTACTCAAATCACAAGAGCTTGAAGTATATTTTCACTTAGAAGGAGCTGAATATGAGGCTAAGGAGATGGACAGAGTTAATCAAGACTATCACCCAGGCAAAGCCAATGTGGTAGCGGATGCTCTTAATAGATTGCCGTGCAGGCTAAACACCATGATCAAGGAAAAACAACCAAGTTTGTATGAGGAGTTGGAGCAATTTAGAACTGATCTTGTTAGCAAAGGATTTCTAGCTAGCATTGAACTTCAACCCATGTTGATTAGCCAAATCAAGGAAGCCTAGAAGGAAAATGAAAGTATCAACAGAATCAAGCATCGTATTGGTACATGAAAGGTACCTGGATTCACCGAAGATGAAGAAGGAGTTTTATGGTACAAAGGACATATTTGTGTGCCAGTAGATTCGGAGCTGAAGCAAGTTATCATGCAAGAAGCTCATGATACTCTTTATTCTATCAACTCCAGAGGAATGAAGATGTATCAAGATTTGAAAGAGCAATTTTGGTGGGACAAGATGAAGAGAGAAATGCGAAGCTACATCGACAAGTGTGACATCTATCAAAGAGTCAAGGCAGAACATAAGAGACCCACAGGACTGTTGCAACCATTGCAGATTCTGGAATAGAAATGGGATTCTGTCGGAATGGACTTTATCACCGGTTTGCCTACTTCTAGTAGGGAAATGACTCAATCTGGGTCATCGTGGATAGACTATCCAAGGTAGCTCATTTTATACCTGTCAAGACTACCTACCAGAGTTCGAAGCTAGCAGAGTTGTACATTGCTAGAGTTGTTAGTCTGCATGGAACCCCCAAGACCATAGTATCAGATCGAGGAACCAAATTTACCACGAGATTTTGGCAGAAAGTCCAAGAAGGATCAGGAACCAAGTAGAATTTCAGCACCGCTTATCACCCACAAACAGTTGGACAGACTGAAAGAGTCAACCAGATCTTGGAGGATATGTTGATAGCTTGTGTGTTAGAGTACAGATCAAAATGGGAAGATTGCCTGCCTTTCGCAGAATTATCGTCTAATAATAGCTATCAAGCCAGTTTGCAAATGGCACCATTTGAGTTCCTATATGGGAGAAAGTGTCGTACCCCTTTGAATTGGTCGCAAGTAGGAGAGAGTCAGATTTTTCGACCTGACATTCTCCGAAAGATGAATGGTTATGCTGACAAGAGAAGGACAGACCTGACTTTCAATGTCGGATATTTTGTCTATCTCAAGGCTTCTCCACTGAAGGGGAGCAACCATTTTAGTCTGAAAGGAAAGTTAGTCCCCAGATAATCGGGCCCTTCAAGATTCTGAGTCGTTGAGGAGAAGTATCGTATCAACTGGAACTGCCAGAAGAGATGTCAGCCATCCACAATGTATTCCATATCTCGTTACTTTGCAAATGCTTAGAAGTGCCGATGAAGACCAAAGTTTTCAAGAACATCGATCACTGAGCTGTTGAGATCAATAAGGACCTGACGTATCGTGAAGTACCAATCCGTATCTTAGAGGAAGCTTACAAAACGACCAGGACCAGGAATATAAAATTTCTCAAGATTCAATGGAGCAACAATACCGAAGAACAAGCTACTTGGGAGCGAGAAGATTACATTAAGACAGAGTTCCCAGATCTCTTTAGTTCCTAGTTTTCTTTCGTAAATCTCGGGACGAGATTTTGTTTAAGGGGGGAAGCTTTGTAACATCCCAAAACTAAATCCAAGGTTAATCAAGATCAAATCTACCCAATTTAGGGTTAACAAAAACTTTTCCATTTAAAATCATTAAGCATTCATATGTGTGGGCATTTAAATTAGGAGTTGTTTTGAATTGCCATGTTTGAGTGATCCATTGGTTGTAAAATGATTCTAAGGTGAATTAAACATTATCTGGATCATTCCCAAACAAATCCCAAAGAAAAACAAATCAAAAAGAATAAAATAAGAAAATGGTCACTTTTGCCATTTTTAATCACCTAGCCTACTTTAGCTATTCCTAGAACTCAAATCTTAACATAAAAAATTGTGGTTCTTTGCACCCCTTACTAGTACAAGTAGTGAAGTACCAAGGCCCACTTTGTTTCATCCCAAAAACTTTCAAACACTAAATTTAAATGACAATTAAGAATGGTATGTAGTTCATATGTATAGATCACACTTATCAAAAACCACTCAAATGAACTCCATTTCAAAAACACAAGAACACCTAGAAGCTTAAGCATAAGTTACATCACTCCACAAAAAATGAGCTCAAAACTCAACCATTTTGTTCTTGCGGCCATTTGATTGAACATGTGGCAGACAGAGATCAAACTGCCTAACTATTACTGTTTCTAGTTAAGACATTGTCCCCCATTGCACCCTCTCTACTCTCGTCTGTCCCCCTGACTCCAACCAAGTCCCCAACCAGCTTCCCCCTTAGCCGCAGCACCAGTGCAGTGCCACCCGTTTGAAGTCATCGCCGCCAGACGCGGACAGCATGCTAGGGACCGCGCCACGCCAAACCAGCGTGCCCACTAGCTCCGCCCAACCCTACCGCCGCCCACAGTCCACCCCTCAATCAACCCCAGCCCCTAGACCACTCCCTAGCAGCGCCGCCCTTTCTCTCTACGAGAAAGCCAGAGCGCGCCAGAGCACGATTGCCGCCAGCACGCAGCAGACCACACCTTGACGCCATACCGCGCACGCTGCTCCGCCTCGACACCAGCACCCCGCCAGACACGGCCGTGCACCGCCGCGCGACCCACAGTCGCCGTGGTCGCCGTCAAGCACCGTTTCTGTCTCCCAGAGCACGCGACGCTCCTGACCAAATGCCACCGCCCCTAGCCTCGCCATCAATTCATAGAGGACCGCCAGGAGGCAAGCCACCGTCCGCCTACCTTGCCACGCCAGTAGCACCGCTGTGCTGTCGTCACCGACGAGCTCCGCCCATAGCTCTCGGTTTCACCGTCGAGCCTATATAAGGAGGCCACCCCCAGCCTCATTCTGCACACCATTCCACTCCCCTCTCTCCACTGACCATTTCCCCTCCCTCGCCGGAGCCGCTCGAGCCGCCGTTCGCTGGAATTGCACCGCAGGAGGCCGCAGCAGAGGAGGAGATGCTGCCGTCGATTTTGTCCACCTCAGCCCCTGCCGTGACCTTCCCTGAACCGTCGTCATCGTCTAGTTCGATCGTCCGCCGCACCGCACTAGCTGGAGCCCTGGTACGTCCCCAGTAGACCCCCACTGTCCGTTTAGGGTTCGGTCTTGCTGGCGATGAGTCCGTCATTGACGACGACTATGAGCCGTTGATTTGTGTTCTAATCGTGTGGCCCAGATCACTTGATACCATTTCGGGATTTAAGCTCGCTAACAAGCGAGACCAACCTGTCAGCCGTCCTCTGCGCTGCTAAGCGTCACTGGGCTGGCCCGTTAGCTTTCCTGCGCGACCCAATTAATTCAAATAGGTGTTTTTCTATTTAGACTTAAAACTATTTCTATCCCTTAGTTCAAAAATCAATTCAGGAAGATTTACTGAACCAACTTGAGTGATTCCAATTTTGTTGGAAAGCTTCTGAAAATATCTATCCAAGCCCGTTGAATTTAATTCATTTAGAGTTAGAGATTTCTCATAGTAAAAATAACAAGACATAAGCATTTGCACATTCAAACATTTTTCAAAAATCAACCATAATAGCTTTTGAGTTGATTCCAACTCTCAAAAATCACATTTGACCATACCTATCTGAATATGTAATAATATTGAGGTTTGCATGTAGTGACTTTGGACTAGTACCAAAATAATGCTATATAGGCATTTCTAGTCACTTTAAATCATTAAGTATTAAACTTAAACTTATTAAAATGAGATCCAACCTTTAAATCACATTCCCATATGTTAGAATATGTGGTGATGACATGTGTCCATATGATCCCATATTTTAATTGGAGAATATTAAATCTTAGTTAATTTCAATGAGTAGAAATTACTTTTCTCAAATAAAAAGAATGAAGCTAGTGAATAAAACCTTGTAATGCTTGTGATGATAATAGATCATCCAATGTGTGCCTTAGTGTGCTAAGTAGACTAGTTAAGTATTGTTTGGTGATTGTGTATCCCGTATGTATTTATAGAATATAGTACCGACCAAGATTTCGAGGAGGAGGAGGAAGAAAACTTCAACCACTGCACTGCACAAGTCAAGCCTAGCAGTTCAAGTAAACTGAGCCAGATATTGTTAGCAAGCTAGAATTAAACTAGATAACCTAAGCAAGATGCATTAGGCATGCTTTGGTTATACCCCTTTGACTATTACTTACCCCAAGTTTTATTTTTCCAAGATTTTACTTCCTTTACTTTATTGAAGTCATTTACTTGTTTGAAGGTAGCATAAAAAGTATAAAACTTGACCTATCTAGATAACCTTAGATGTCATTATATGGCATGATATTGACATTAGCATCCTACCTTAGTGAACACTCTTAACTTAGTAGTTTAGAGCTAAACTAAAACTTGAGTCACTTTAGATGGGAGTACTTGGTGAAAATGACTTGTGAAAACCTTGGAATGACATAACATGCATCTGGGATTAAAAATACGGGTGTTGACACTAGATAACACCAGAAGAACAAACATATACTCATGCGGTACCACCTGATTCGCCAGTTCATGGATCAAGGTGATATCCAGTTATGCAAGGTACACATAGATGCAAATATTGCGGATCCATTGACAAACCCGCTACCACATCCAAAGCATGAGGTGCACTTGAGAGCTATGGGCATTAGATGCCTAGACATGTGATGTCGGATGATTGACTCTAGTGCAAGTGGGAGACTGTTGGGAATATGCCCTAGAGGCAATCATGTATGATGTTATTCCCAATGTATTCATAAAGTTATTGTCCATGTATGAACTACTGATATATATCATTGAATATGTGATTCGATTGTGGAACTATATATTCATGTTGTTCATACTAATTATCCTTGGTCATTGAGGTTATGTTGGACACACAACTTAGACTAATGTGAAACTCGGCAGGTGACTCAGTTCCACTTGTCATGGGCATGGAGATGCTATTTCGACTTACACGGATTCGACTAAAGAATTTAGCGAGTCGGACTGACCCATATTGAGATGCAACGAACAAGTCGTCATTTGTATATCTCAATCAATGTAATCCTTAGACCTGAGATTATTGCACAATCCGAGTTGAGGATCACCGACTTAGGTTCTGCCAAACGTTGTTCCGTCACTGGGCAGTTATAAAGGCAGAGTTCGGGTGGACTGACAATCAAGCTGCGTGATGTGAATAATCAAGATGGCATTTTGCTCCTCAAACTAGAGAGTATTCTCCGGGCCCACTTGGAAGATATGATTCAGAAAGCATGGCCATGCGCGACTCGGTTAAGTGTTAACCGACGCAATCGACTAAGAGTTAGTCGGATCAATCACTTATCTCGGATCGAGAAAGAGAGTAGAACTATTTATGGGATGACGATAATTCACCTATAGTTTGACAAGGTATATCATGAGGCAAAAGCGACTCAGACGAAAGTCGCATTGGAAGGTATGTTATCATAACTGTTTGCTACTTGGGAGTCGGCATTTTCTGCTAGGAGCCGCTACTGATTGATCGGTCACGAGTGAGACTTGGATCGTTTCTAAGTCACCATGAGCCTATCGGGTCACACACTTAATAGCGGGAGCAAGTTTGGGTTAGACCCGAACCGTAAATCTATTTAGGTTGAACCCACATCAGACATGGACTGAGTCAGTGAGTTAGACTCGTAGTGACTAATATAGACCTTTTAGTGAATGGGCCACAAGTGAGTGGAGCCCTCTTTCACTCCCGATATAAGATGGGGCGCAGGTGCTTAGAGCAAAAGGTTAGGTCACTCCATGCGTTGGAAACTCTAGCCCACTCCAGTCCTATCTCCGCCATACCGGACCTAGCAGTCCAGCGCAATTGCTCCTCCTCGTACGTGTGGATACTGGCAGATGTGTTGTATGTTCAGCACTTCGACGATCGTGGATCGGAACGGATCGTGAGGACTACACTGCATCAAGCGACGTGCTTCATCGATTCCATAACCACGCGTCTAGTGGTAATTCTCGTGGCCTACTACCTCAGCTAGATGTTGGGATCACCGCGTAGGGAAAATTTAGTAAAGATTGTTATAGTCTCGCTATGATCTGCTAGCAGTGTTTTTATTTAAGTTGATCACCACAAATAACATGTGGATTTGATTTAGTGTTTTATATTTGAAGAACAATGTCCTTTTTAACCTTGTTGAAACATTGTTTAGTGTGTGTAAAATTATGCTGGTTATTACCATTATCATATAAACTGTGTAATTATAGCATCTGAGTGTGTAGTTCTATTTTAATATGTACATCCTGAATGTATTCTTCTACAAAAGTAGTGTAGAAACGAAAACATGTCACTGCATGCACTGCACCAAGATTCATACGGATCTTACAGAATTACGCAGTGCATACACCCATCGTGAGGCAGTCCATGAAAAAAATCAAAAAATCTGGTCATATTGACTTCAACAAAATAAAACTAGACTCGCCAATGGCTCATACATCACAATTTAGATTGTATAACGCATAGAAAGAATCTGGTTTGGTCAATTTTCAGATAGAACTACCGAACCTGTATGCATTACAAAGACAAGCAAACATGCACTTGAGAGTAAGAAGGCAGTGCACGTGTTCACTTTTGGGCACTGTATCCTTGAAAACTCAAAAGCAAAGGCAGTTTGTTGTAAATAATTAGGGAAGATCAATCAGGATTAGTCAACGTGTCATAATCTAGCATAGTGTGAGTAGTACATTTTATCAACACAAGGCAGAACATCTAAACTCGCACTGCATACACTGTTTCGTGTTCCTTCTCGTCTCCGACCTAGGAAAAGGTAACAAGATTTAAAAAAGCCGCGGAAACATAGTAGTCATTCTGCTATAGTCCTCGCCATCGGCCAGGAGCAACAGCATCCAGGAAACAACCGCCCAGCACCGGCAACCGCAAAAAAACCACATCCCCAACCCCAACCCCCCATCCACCCACATCCCATCCTCCCACCGGAAACCTCGACAGTTTCCAAAGAGAATAGCACACACATTCGTCCCCCCCAAAACATCAAAAGGAAGAAGATCGATCTGGCCAACATCGGCGGAGAGGGTGGAACCTTGCACGCCACATCGATAGGGTGAATAGATTCTTGAAATAAATTGTCCGGGAAGGGGTGAAGGCAGTGGAGGGAACCTGCTTCCTCCCACACACGCAAACAAGTAAGCACAGTTACCTACAACACAAGGTATGTCAAATCCATATGATTCAAAATCATATCCTCGGTGTTTAACTAAAGGTTCTTTGCAATTGATTACTAGAAGGAAAATTGTATAGTCAATACTAATTAACTTCACATCATATCCATTCAGGTCATTCATTGAGGTTCATTATCAATAAACAATGTATATGTGATTAACAGTGAAGATTACATACACGCATTTTTTCTTCAAAAGTTCTTATACCACAAATAAGAAAACATAATTCATCCATAGAAAGGATATACATATATATAAAAACATCCAATGAGTGTAAAAAAATTAAAAGGATTAAAACACTGCCTACAAAAGTACTAAGTTTCTGCCACATTTATTAGGATTTATCTTATGGTCAACTATTATTTCATTATTAGGTGAAATGGAGGCCAACAGAAGTCCTAGCCCTGCAAAGATATAGAGAAATATGCAACATGCCTCATTAGCATAAATATAAAATAGCATGTATTTAATACAACTTGCTTACAACAGGTACTTGATAATGCCGATGCTGATGAATCACACGCCTTGGTGACTGAAGGTAGTGATGTGAAAGAAACTCAAAGTTCATATTATTACTATTTTTTCTTGATACAGTAAGGAATAATAATGCTCCAAACGTATCAATGATAAAAATGCCAACAAGTTAAACATAGGTCGCTAGAATACTAAGATTAGGCAGCCATAAAATATGTCTAGTCTTATATTTAACTATATGTTTTCTATGGGTATGATGGAGCCAAAATACAATGCTAGTCATAAAAAGGTACAAACTACTCTACAAACAAATCTGTATCCCGATTAAATTACATAAAACATTAACAACAAATTAATATATCTTGTTTATTTGCAGGACACTGATGGTGATCATACTACAAAGAACAAGTCCATACTTGCTGAAGGAAATATTAGGGCACATCATGACAACACAACTTCCATAAAGAACACAAATAAAGACAAAATAAACTCATTTGTTGATCCATAAGTCATGGACGATGCCACCGCTAATCTATCTAAAATAGATGACCGGAACATCAGTCAAGTCCACAATAGCCAGCTAATAGTAACACCATCACAAAGTGTGTACTGCTCAGAAACACCAACACAGGAATTGAAGGTGGATAAATAACTCGTAGAAGAGGCAGAGAAGATATAGAGGAAGAAAGCAGAAAATGAAAAAATCACCCTGGATAACAACCTGAGACAAAAATATGGACAATGAGCAAAATGAACAAAACATACTAGAGGATGAGCGAATCCCACTATGTGTTCAGCTTCTAGGGAGCAGTACCACAATACATTCATAGGCCAGTACTAGAAGAATCAAACGGCAAAAAGCGATAATTTCACAAGAGTAAGGTAACCCTCAAGAAAAAAAAAGATTGACTCGTATATCAAAGACACAAAAAGGACATCCACAAGAACAAGAGTATATCACAGATGAAGATGAGAGTAGATGTGACGTTGATGAAGACTACAACATTGATTCAGAAGTGAAATAATCCGACGGAGGAGACCCTGATGATTTTGAAGAGAATACAAAAGACGATGGAAGAGAACTGAATTTACAGGTTAGTGAATCTAAACAGAAAAGTGTTTCTCAGAAAGCATTCAATTTTGAAAATCCATAGCATGAACTAATAGCAAAACATCTAACTTACATACAACTAGTCAAAAATTTAAATGCCAGGATAAGAGAAAGAAGGCAAATATCACAAACCTAGGTATATATTGCTGGCAAAAAGCTCTGCAAGGACACATGCTCAAACTACACAGTAAGATGTTCACTCAGGGTGTTGAACCACTTGTTAGAAAAAGTTCTTAATGATGGTCAGAGGAAGGAGCTAAGATATGTTCGATGGGGATTCCTGTTTGATTACAAAGTAACTTCAAATATCTCACGACCAATGATTTTGTGGTTATACGAGAGAATTGATAGAGTTACAATGAAAATGAAACTTGGAGCAGGCGTGGACATTGAAATCACACCAGGTATTATTGAATATGTATTTAAATCCCCTGATGGCCCTCTCGTAGCTCCATTACCATCAAAGGATGGTAAGACAGAAGCCCTACAATGGTTGAAGAAACAACTTGGAATAGGAGATAAAACTAATGTTACTCTTGAAGTTTTGTATGCAAAAATACGGAATTGTGGCACACAACCTGTCAACACCCGGATTTTTAATCCAAGATGCCTGTTATGCCATACCTCGCAATCCCAGGATTACCATTTTTGCGAGACATAACAGAATTGGTACCATAGTACATCATCCATACAAACCATAATAAAGGTCTTACAAATAAAGGATCTCATGATCCACTCTTAATACAATCAAAACAGTGGAGAGTAAACGTAGTAGGGGCTCCATCTTTAGGGTCACAGGTAATGCTGGTGATGGGAGATGATCCTAGTTGTCATAGACCTCTTGCTGTCCATTATCCTGGTAGTCCTCCTCGTAGTCTAGCAACGGGAATAGACAGGGACAAAGCCATGAGAACTCTTTAAGTACTCGCAAGCTATCACTAACAAGTAAGGTAGTTCTAGTAGAAATCTTAAGCATAAGGTTTATTTGCAAAAAGCTAGGTTTATTTCTAACTGAGTTTAGAAGTAAAGAAATCTAATTTAAAGTTCTACATCACCTAAATGGGAAACTAGTTTTCATGTCCACAATCCTGTTGTGGTCAAGTCAAAGTCATAGTTCACTTCACAAGTCATTTTAAAAACATCTGATGATGGAACAGTATGGCCACTACAACTATCCATGACCACGGACGTGGCTATTCGAATAGTTTGACACTCTGGAGAGGTGGTACACTTTGACCACAAAATTCGATACATCCGTCAGGGATAACCCTGAATCAATCATACTTAGTATGCGGATAATCAATCATAATATTTCAATTACACACCCTAGTATAGGCACCTCCCCTATGAGCTTGGCCTCCCAGCCATGGCCATCTGCCATCCTAGGCACTGCATAGGTGGACATTCACATGAGGTAGCCTCAACTCAACCTCTTCCGCAAGGGAACCCATACTAAGGCATATAAACTTCCAGTTAAGACCTACCCAATTTAGGTATTGTGGTTGTACGGTAAAATTAGAATGGTATCGCATCCAAACCCAACCATCAGTTTTTATAAAGGGCTAAGGCTCATGCCTCGACATTTTCATCATCAAATAATTTTGTGTTCACAACACAAGTCAAAACATTTCAATAGAATGAACCATCATTCCAAGGTTTTCATAAATCATTTTCACCAAGTATTCCCATCTAAAGTGATCAACTTTATTCTTAGCACTAGCCACTAAAGTTGAGGGTATTCACTAATAAGGGGTGCTAATCAAGTATAACTATCCAACTCTAATGTTATGCCTTTTGATGACATCTAAGTATAACTAGTTAAGGCTAGTTTTATACTCTTTATGGTATCTATCCTATTTGTCCAATACCGATAAATCACTAACTGAAGGTAAAGAACTTTGTTAAAAGAAAAAGAATAAAGCTTGCAAGTAAAACTTGGGATTGATATAATCAAAGTTGCATAACCAAAGCATGCCTAATGCATCTTGCATAGGTTATCTTGCACAATTATAGCTTGCAAGTGTTAGCTTGCTCAGTTTACTTGAAGTGCTAGGCTTGCAAGTGTTATCTTGCAATTAGTGATGGCTTGCCTTGAGTAGTGCAGTGATTGAAGTTCTCATCTTCTTCTTGGTAGTACTCCTTCTCCTCGTATCCGGGTCGGTAGTATCGTCTATAAATGAATACAAGGTACACAATCACTAAACAATACTTAACTATTTCTATTTAGCACACTAAGGCTCACACTTGATGATCTAGAATCATCATAAACATCACATGGAATAAAGACTTAATCTTGTTTATCTTATTTTGGAAAAGTAATTTCTACTCATTGAAAATACTTAAGATTTAATATTCTCCAATTAAAATATGGGATCAGGTTGACACATGTCATCACCACATATTCTAATACATGGGAATGTGATTTAAAGTGTTTGTCATATTTTATAAAGTTTAAGATTATCATTTAATAGAATTAAAGTGACTAGAAATGCCTATACAGCATTCATTTGGTACTAGTCCAATGTCACTTCATGTCAACCTATATATTTTTACATATTCCGATAGATCTTGTTAAATGTGATTTTTGAGAGTTGGAATCAACTCAAAAGCATTTATGATTGATTTATGAAAAATGTTTGATGTTGGAAAAGTCTCTGTCTTGTTATTATTACTATAGGTGATCTCTAACTCGAAATGGTTTGAATCCAATGGGCTTGGATATATATTTTTAAGACCTTTCTAACAAAATTGGAATCATGCAATTCGGTTTAGTGAATCTTTTTGAATTGATTTTTGAATCTACTAACAGAATATGGTTTTAACTAAATTGGAAAAATCCTATTTGAATTTACAGGCCTGCGCCGGAAAGTAAACGGGCCGGCCCAATCTGCACAGCGCGGCGCAGAGGGCTACTGACAGCAGGGTCCCACTACTCAGCGACTCTATCTAACCAAAACGGTATCTTTCCATCTAGGCCCTACGATTAAAATGCGATCTAACGGTTGAGGTTTATCTCCTACGTCGAATAGCTCCAGCGAGGACTGAACCCTAACGTTGCCGTGGGGGTAGTGTGAGGCTCACCAGGGCTCCAGCTACGATCTGTGATGGGGGCGAACAACGTTCTTGATGATGGCGGTTCGAAAGGTGGTCGCGGCGGCTCCTAGGGCGTCTCCAATCGACGACTCCTCTTCTCCTCTGCTGCGGCAGCATCCGGCCAAATTCCGGCGGGCTGGTGCTCGCCTTGCTCCGGGGAATGGTGTGGGACGTTCTGTGAGGAGTGGGAAGTGAGGTGGTGTGGAGAATGGAGGTGGAGGGAGCCTCTATTTATACACTGGCGAAGGGACATTGTGGCATGGGCTCGGGCTCGTCGGCGACGAAGATACAGTGGGCTATCAGCGTGGTTGAGGGTAGGGGTGACACAGTGCTCCCTGGCTGTAGTCACGGGCTTAAAGGCGCGGCACGGGGTGGTCGAGGATGGTTAGGCTCAGGCGGTGCTCTGTGCAGAACTGGCGGTGTTTGAGACGGCGCACGGGGGCTAAGGGTCGCGCGACGGCGAACGGGGATGTCTGGGACCTAGGTGGTGTTAAGGCGAGTGTGTGCACGCTCGGTGGGGGCGAGGCATGGCGTGGGAGAGCTGGTCGACTGTGGCACTCTGGCGTGCACTCGGCACGGCGCAGAGAAAGTGGGCGTGGCAGTTTTCTGGTGGTCCATGGCCTGGCTATGGTCAAGGGCTGGACAGGGGGTGGCGATGGACGGTGGCCTGCCTCTTGGAAATCATGGATGCATGCGGCAATTGCTGTGGCGAGCAGTCCATGGTCGGCCGGCGTGGCCAAGTTCGGGCGGCAGCGCACTGGTGCAACGGCAAAGGAGGGAGCTGGTCTGGTGCATGGTTAGACACTAGGGGGACAGAGGAGTGAAATGGGGTCAAATGGTCGAGTGATGAATGCTCCAAACACTGAAGTTAGGCAGGGTTTGATCTGTGTCTACAATGTGTTCGACCAAATGGCCGCAAGAATTTAAATTTGAAATTTTTGAATGAATTTTGGTGAGGGTTTTGATCTGATGCTTGAGTGTCTATGGTTGCTTGGCAAAGTCAAGGTGAATTGATTTGGGTGGTTTTTGTGAAATAGTGATCTTACCATATGAACTTGATTCAATTTTGAATTGTCCTTTAAATAGATTTGAAAATAGTTTCTGTGAGTTTGTAAAGTGGGCTGGTTCACTTTACTTGTTCTAGCAAGGGGTGAAAATAATTGGAATTGTTTCTGTTAGAAATCTTTTACTAGGAACACTCAAAGTGGTCTAGTGGTTAATTTTGGTCAAAATGACCATTTGATCATACGCTTTATATTTGAATTTCTTTTCTTTGGATATTGTTTGTAATTGGCCTAGATGATGTAGTAATCATCTTTAAACCATTCCTTATCATTTGTAGCAATCAAACATGGCAATTGCACTCAATTCTACACTAATGCAAATCACACATACACTCATATTCAATTTAATACTAAAAGTTTTTGTTAACCCTAAACTTGTGTTATTTGAACTTGATAATCTTGCTTAATAGTTTTTGGGTGTTACACAACCTTTCACAATGCAATGCATATTTCGCATGATTTTCAAGTGTGTTATCTGCCTACTCTGCACTCAAGGATCGACCGAGAAGCTGGGATGGTACACGAAGTAGACTGCAAGGATCTGCAGAATTTGGATATCTGCCGCGTACTAGCGTATGAACTAAAGAGAGGAGTTCACAATTTTGTTGTAAAGAACAAGAAGAGAATTCAGGCAAAGAATATGGGCAATATAAAAAAAGAATAACAAGGCAGCTAAGGGTTGCGCAATACTGCCTTTAATTGTTTACCTAGCCACTAAACGGTGTGAGCATTCTGTTAACATGATTGAAACACCAAGGCTGAATCTTCTCAACAATAAAGCATTACAAAATATCATGCTCATGGTCAGACAGAAAGATAACCTTGAGGAATTCGAAGCATTAATAAATGTAAGTACACGTACTAATTTTTTTATTGCATAGTTAATTTCATGCCCATCATAAATAAGGGTGAGCATTAAAATATCTAAATTCTCCTTCTCATCTTTAAAGGTTAAGACTAGCTCTGAGCTACTGCACTACAATAAAAAAATCATGGGAACAAAAACAGTACCTCAATTGGAATGGAGGATAATGACCAGGATAACAAGAAGAAAAAGTACGCAATATTTCTTGCCAGTGACAACTAAAAGATGCCAACTGAAGAGCCATGTGTCTAGAAAAATTCCACCAGACGTTTGATGACATATTTTAGGAAGTTGCAGCAAGCAATAAATCTCGTAAAAGAGATTACAGAGACTCCAAACGACATATAACAAAATTTATATAATGACACTGAAAAGGCCTCAACAGTAGATACAAAGAATGATGAAGAAAGCAGGAGATTACCTCACAGAAACAATGGATGAGCTCAAGATTTATATGGAATCAAGAAAGATACAACAGTTAGATTGATAACAAAAAAATGCTGATAGAAATAATGTTCATGCGTCATGTTCATTGGCAGAAAAGGAAATTGATAACAACAACTCTAACAATGTTGATGTATCAAAAGAGAAGGAAGACACAAGGATTGAACCTGTCAAGGTATGATATATTATTATTACAACTTCCATGAAATAATAAGGATGATTGTTGCAAGTTTCACATTGATGCCTTCTCTGTAGAATGCATTGACAAATGATGCAGACGATGCCAATGCAGAATCTGCAGCAAAAGCAAAGAAGCACGCAACTTCACCAATGATAATATACCGAGATTTAAAGGTAGATGCTTTTTCTTAAAATAAATAAATTATTCTTCTCTAAAACAAAAGAGATATTTCTGATGACCAATAGAACATTTATAATATATGAAGTAAAAAACTAATATATAGTTATGTTTGTAGCATGCTACTAGAGGAGATAGAAACAACATGACTGCCTCTCATGAGGAAGCACCAGCAGAAACAAGCAAAGGATGCTCTATCACCGCAGACAGGCAAAAGCAGGATAAACAAGAGGAACATCAGATAGAAGACAAATTGGAAGAGAACAAGAAAGAAAAAGACAGTGAAGTTGGATGCACAACAGAAGATTTACGAACATGTAGTACCAATCTGATAGTTCAAGGTCATGTGCCATAAATACAACTTATATTTATCAAATTACTTTGTTCAACTATTTGATTCCTTTGTAATATATCATGCTACTGGTGTGAAATAAGTGACGTTGCACTTGCAACACAGAGTTTGCTTCAGATCTCAAAAAATGGGGGTGTAACACAGTGAACAAATAAGTATGAACGAAGTTGGTTACCATAGTACATATTTGCCAGTCTGCCCTTTGAAGTGTCACTAGTCCAACACTACTGGTGCACGAATGCACTGTCTTATGTACCTCAAATGAACTTACATTCAACTATCATTCTGATGCATTTCCTAACATTATTCATGGCATTGACTTACTTGTACTTCTTTACTTCCTAAGAAAACAAGGCCAGCAGGCAAACAGAATCTAAATGGACCAATTTTTATAACCTGATATGTATATTTAGAGACAAAGAATTGACAAAAATAAGAGACCATAAATATCAAGTGTGATGATTGAAACAATTATTATTTTGTAATTTGCATTTGATAAAGAATCATACTATGTTCTAATTAGAATTCCTTCCCTGTGCAGATCCCGCATTCTCTTGGAGCACGATGAAAACAATGTAAACGTACCATTCTATTACGTCTTAAATGCTTTCAGGATGGAAGGACGGCTAGGGGATATAGTTGTTGAAATGGTGTTAACTTATCTTCAAGGACAACTTAGAAAATACAAGTCGAAGAATAAAATTAATCCTTATAGAGCAACTGTAAGTAATATAGAAGTAGAAACTGAATCCGACATAATGTTTACTTCACTTAATGGTTTTGGTACTAAACAAAAATATTTATACACTGAGAGTACACATACTAATGGTTGTTTTACAGCAAAAACATATTATTGTTCGTAATGTCGAAGACGAAAAAATAAGTAAATCAAACAATAATGTTCTTCCAAGTACATATTTCAAAAAGTAGAGAACAATATAGTGCATGTACATATTTGAATATTAAATTTTGGAACAAGACAACATTTTAACAAATCTTTTTTAATTGCTCATGCAAATCGAATTTCCTTTCCACGAAGAACCTCCTAAGGAAAGTAGAAGTACAATAGGCCACTTGTTCAAATTGACAATATATATTTTGGAGAAGAAATTCAGAATTTACAATTCATTGAGAGAGCCAGGGGATGTTGATCTTGAACAAATATGCACACGATTGATCGGAAAAATAAAGAGATTATGGAGCGAAGGTTTCGGAACAGCAGAAGCAAATTCTAGACACTCGATGATTTTGAGGTAGTACACATGCCTCTACAAGATAACATGTATTATCGATACTTAAAATAAAATTTGGTCCTACATTGTACTAAATATGTTTGTCTTCTTATAACCGACTGACAAAAACTAAACTAAAATATGCAATTCTAACTATAGATTCTTCATGTTGTATATGCTCGAGAACATCACTAGAGATCATGTTATGGAATTCACCGAAAAGGATATTCCGCATTACAAGGAACTACTTATCATGAAGATGATAACATGAGACATCTTCTATATAAATATTGAAGCATTAGATGGTACAATATTAGGTAATGCTCAACACAAAATTTGAGGAGTGTTGATCATACTACAATATGTTGTTTTATAGTACTATTATTATCACACACATGATAAAATGAATCAACTTTAGATACTTATGCATTGAAAAATATTGACCAGAAGCAGTTCTACAACAAATAATACAATATTCCTGATATTATTGTGACAATAGCAGAGATAAGTATTTACAATTCTGTAACATATGCGGGCCAATCAGAATATCAACAGCTATTCACAAGAATATATTTTCAAGACTTGAAGAAATATATATTGCTTTGAATTCTGTAGAAAGAAAACAGGATGTTAAACAAGCCAATGATACAACTAAAAGAAACATCAGAGAAAGAAATCTTCAAAAAAAATATACAAGAAAACCAAAAGGGTTCAAGGTTTTGATGGAATAACTAAAGAATAAAAAACTAGAAGAAATACTTGTATTCATTACACCTGACTTTAAGGAAATAGAGAAGGCAAGGAAAGTCCGGGAAATAATAATCAAGGATGCATCAAAACCAGAGTACAGAGAGCAAGTGTAAATCTTAACTTCATACATCAACATATCTTTTATATATCCCTGATCTTATTTTTCGAATAAAAAATAACAGCCATGCAATATTAATCCTATTTTATATCTTGCAACACGAAAGTTTTTATTAATACAGCAGCGTGCAATCAATCAAGAAAATTTACTCTGGCATATACCGCAAGCGAATTAGCAAACAACTACATAGAAAATGGATGGACAGACAACGAATTTATAGATGCCCTCATCCACACGTGAAGAAGTATGAGTTCTAATATCTTT
Organism: Avena eriantha; assembly: GCA_910589775.1. Classification (NCBI taxonomy): domain Eukaryota; kingdom Viridiplantae; phylum Streptophyta; class Magnoliopsida; order Poales; family Poaceae; genus Avena; species Avena eriantha. The sequence goes on along the minus strand of OU342746.1, from coordinate 32,858,904 downwards.
TCTAGGAAGGTAAAAGTGTAATTCTACCCACACAAGCAACAACAATATTATATTTTGCAGCCAAAAACAAAGATTTCGTACTTGAAGACATTGTTTACACCCTCGATTACCTCATAGATAGACACGATGAGTTATTTAAAAAAACTAGCATTAATTTTTATTTTCTTAAGATCCCTCGCAAAAATAAAACATAGAAAATGGTTAAAACTAATTTGGGAATTATATCTACTTCCATACACATATATTATTACCGGTTCATTGCAAGAATCATTCAGTTTATGTCCTAAATGGATGTATTCGGAATCCAAAAGTTAATATCTTAGACTCCTTCGGATACAAGGTGTAACATCCCAAAACTTTAATCCAAGGTTATTAAGATCGAAATCATAAAACTTTAGGGTTAACAAAAACTTTTTCCATTTTAAGATGGTTAAGCATGCATATGAGTGTTGCATTAAATAGGAATTGTTTTGAATTGCCAATATTGAGTGATCTATTGGTTGTAAAATGACTCTAAGGTGAATTACACATCATCTAGATCATCCCCAAGCAAATCCCAAAGAAAAAGATATCAAAAGGAATAAAATAAGGTAAATAGTCACTTTTGCCATTTTAATCAACTAGGACACTTTGGGTGTTCCTAGGACTCAATTTCCAACAGAAACAATTATGGATCTTTGCACCCCTTGCTAGTACAAATAGTGAGGTGCCTAGGCCCACTTTGTGATCTCCCAAAAACATTCAAGCTCTAATTTTAAATGACAATTGAAAATCGAATCTAGTGTATGTATCTAGATCACACTTTTTCAAAAACCATCCAAATGAATTCCATTTGGAAAATCCTAGCAACCACAGAGGTTTAAGCATGTGATAAACAACTCCACCAAAAATCTTTGAAAAATTCAAATCTTTTTGTAATGCGGCATTTGATTAAACACTTGGCCTGTATGAATCACACTCTAGTTTAGGCTCACTATTTCTACAGGGTTTTGCCACCCATTTGACGTCAATTTACTCCCTCTGTCCCTCCTAGCTATAACCAAACCATAATCAGCCCATCCCCTTGTCCCTAGCAGCAGTGCACCGCCACCCCGAGGACATGCCCGCCGGCCAACCTTGCCCAAGCTACAACAGACCGCCAGTCCCTCTCCGCCGCTCCAGGAAGGGAGGCGTGACCTCACCGCCGTCCACGGTCCACCCCACGATCACTGCCAGCCCCTGGACCACCCCAGAGCAGCGCCCGCACTATCCTCTATACGCCGCGCCAGAGCACGCCAGAGCGCCATCACCGCCAGCACGCCACACGCCGCCCCTCAACACCAGACCGCACGCACCGCTCCGCTTTAACCACCTCACCCCGCCAGACACGGCCTTGCACCGCCGCGCGACCCACAGTCGCCAGGAACCCCGTCAAGCACCGCCCTGTCTCCAAGAGCGTGCGACGCTCCTGACGGCTCGAGTCGCCATTAAGTCCTAGCTGACCGCCAGGGAACCGCCCACTGTCCACCTATCTCGCCCACGCCGGTAGCTCGCTGTATCGTCATCACGACGAGCTCCGCCCACACCTCTCTACCACTTCGCCGCACCTATAAAAGGAAGCCTCCCCAGCACGAATTCCTCACACCATTCCACTCCCCTCTCACCCCTAGTCCTTCCCCACATCTCGCCGGAGTAGCTCGAGCAGCAGGTCGCCGAAATATCACCGGAGGCAGCCACAGTAGAGGAGGAGACGCTGCCGTCGATTCCGTCCACCCCAGCCTCTGCCGCGACTTCGCCTGAGCCTGCCGTCATCGACTCATTATTTGCCCGCCTCGCCGCACTCGCTGGAGCCCTGGTACGCCCCCACTGCACCCCCGCCACGTAGATAAGTCACCGTCTCGCTGGCGACGTGGTCGTCGTCGATGACAACCGTGCGCCGTTGATCTAGTTCTAATCGTGCGGTCCATATCGCCCCGTACCGCTTCGCGTGAGATGTACCGCTGACATGTGGACCCCCTGTCAGCTGTCCTCTGCTCCGCGGAGTGTACACATGCCAGCCAAATTAGTTTCCCGCGCGACCCATTTGATTCAAATAAATCCTTTTCTATTTTAGCTGAAACTTAATTCTATCCCTTAGTTTGAAAATAAATCCAGAAAGTTCTACAAATCTAAATTAGATGATTCCAATTTTGTTGGAAAGCTAGTTAAAATCTTTATCCAAGCCCGTTGGATTTAAATCAGTTAGAGATAGAGATCTCTCCTAGTAGAAATAACAAGACATAAGCTTTTTCACATTCATACATTTTTCTAAAATCAACCATAATAGCTTTTTAGTTAATTCCAACTCTCAAAAATCACATTTCACCATACCTATCTGAATATGTAATAATATAAGGGTTTGCATGTAGTGACTTTGGACTAGTACCAAATTAATGCTATATAGGCATTTCTAGTCACTTTAAATCATTAATTATTAAACTTAAACTTATTAAAATGTGATCCAACCTTTAAATCACATTACCATATGTTAGAATATGTGGTGATGACATGTGTCCACATGATCCCATATTTTAATTGGAGAATATTAAATCTCGGTTATTTTTAATGACTAGAAATTACTTTTCTCAAATAAAAAGAATGAAACTAGTTCATTAAACCTTGTGATGTTTGTGATGATACTAGATCATCAAATGTGTGCCTTAGTGTGCTAAATAGACTAGTTTAGTATTGTTTGGTGATTGTGTATCCCGTATGTATTTATAGACGGTAGTGCCGACCAAGCTCTCGATGAGGAGGAGTTCTATGGAAGAGGAGGAGAATTTCAACCACTACACTACACAAGGCAAGCTATTGTTAGCAAGCTAGAATTAAGCTAGATGACCTAAGCAAGATGCTTTAGGCATGCTTTGGTTATATTTTGACTTATACCTACCCCAAGTTTTCTTACAAGCTTTACCTTGTTTTACTTTACCAAAGTTCTTTACCTTGTTTATAGATAGCATAAAGAGTATAAAACTTGGCCTATCTAATTAGACTTAGATGTCATTCTATGGCATGAGATTGAAGATTAGTATCCTACTTTAGTGAACACTCTTAACTTAGTAGTTTATAGCTAAACCAAAACTAGATCACTTTAGATGGGAATACCTGGTGAAAATGAGTTGTGAAAACCTTGGAATGATGAGTCATTCTATTGAGATGTTTTGACACGTGTTGAGAAACACCAATGGTTTATGATGATGAAACTGTTAAGGCATGAGCCTTAGCCCCTTTATGAAAACTGATGGTTGGGTTCGGATGCGATACCATTCCAATTTTTACCGTACAACCATAATACCTGAATTGGGTAAGGCTTAGCCGGAAGTTTATATGCATTAGTATTAGTTCCCTCGCGGGAGAGGTTTGAGGTGAGGCTACCTCTCAATGTTGTCCACCTATGTAGTGCCTACGATGACAGATGGTCATGGCTGGGAGGCCAAGCTCATAGGGGACATGCTTATACTAGGGTGTGTAATTGAAAGGTTATGTTTGATTAACTACATACTAAGTATGATGATGTAGTGTTATCCCTGATAGATGTATCGAATCTTGTGGTGAAAGTGTACCACCTCTACAGAGTGTAAAACTATTTGAATAACCGCGTCCGTGGTTATGGACAGTTGGAGTGGCCATACTGTTCCGTCGTCAGATGTTTTCAAAATGACTTAGGAAATGAATGATGAATCTTGACTTGACCACAACAGGGTTGTGACAATGAAACTAGCTCCCCAACTTAAGTGTTTCTAGAATCTAATTTTATCTTTCTTTGTTTCTGAACTCAACTTAGGTTTCAAACTAAACTTTGCAAATAAACTTAGAGTTAACATTCCTACTAGAACTACCTTACTTGTTAGCGATAGTTTGCACTTAAAGAGTACTCATGGCTTTTGTCCCTGGCTATTCCCATGGCCAAACTATGAAGAGGACTACCAAGATGAAGGACAACAGGACGGCTATGATAACTAGGAACATCTCCCATCATCAGCATTGCCTGTGACACTGAAGTTGGACCCCACCGCTACGCTTATTATTTATTCCGCTTCTGGTTGTATTAAGACTGGATCATGAGATCCTTTATTCGTGTAAGACCTTATTATGGTTTGTAATGGATGATGTATTGTGATATCCAATCTGTTATGTCTCGCAAAAATGGTAATCCTGGGATTGCGATGTATGGCATAACAGGCATCTGGGATTAACAATCTGGGTGTTGACACAAGGACAATAAACAGATGCGTGATTACCATAGTAAGATAGGAGAAACTATGCTAAGACTCCTTCCATATTAAGACATACCTAGAATACTTTTATTAAAATAAGAATGTTATTTTCCATAAAAGAAACGTATCACAACTTACTACCTCTTTTTTTAACAAGTTGGTATGAGAGCCATCCTGACCATAGGAGACCCTAGTTAGAATGGACGTCCGAACAAAACTTAGTTTCCAAACCAAAGTAAGTAGTTATGAAAACTATTTCCTCTCTTACCCTTGGGATTTCTTTCTCTCAAAAAATACATGTCCCTCCAAATTCTTACATTTCTACATAAAATTTGACACACTTGATCACTTCACTAACTTTCCCATCCTCAATTCTTATAGATGGAAACTCAGTTCAACAAGTTCTACCAGTTGGGAAACGGAGGCCAGCTAATCTTCGAGAGGGATCTTGATGCACTATCGGAGTACCTGGAGCGTCCGCATCCGGAATTCCTTGGAGCTCATCTTCCTCGACCCCTCGGAGGAGATTTACAATGGCTAGTCACCTCTGATATTTGAGGCAAGATAGAAGCACCAACGTCTGGTAGGATTCAGTTCTCCGTGAGAGAGAACAACTGGCTAGATGGATTAGCCAGGGCAATGCATGAAGCTCTCGCTCGTCTTTGCGCACAGAATGTTAATTTGATCCAAGGAACCCGCTTTGCTCACTATGCAAGGCGTGATTTTATGGGAATGCCCATGGAGATGCCAAGTCACCCGGAGTTGAAGCGTCAAGTGGAGAACCTTGACTTCCTGTTGTATGACAGACAGAAGGAATTGGACAATGCTAGAGAGTTCCCCAACCACAACCTCGCGATTGCCGCCTAGAAGGCCCATACTTTCGCCCTACTCATCAAGGATTGTCAATCACTTCGCCGCTAGCATGCAAAGAAGGATCGCACCATCGACCGTCTTCGCAAGAAGGTGGACGACCTCGAGAAGACCATCAAGGAGCAAGAAACTCAGCTTGCAGCAAAAGAAGAAGAGGAAGGTGAAGACATCCAGGGAGATATGGACTCCTACCTTAGCAATGATGATGACTACCTGGAGGATGATTCCATGGACTTCTACACCGACGATGATGACTCCAACTTTATCAATGATGAGTAGATGCACTAGAGCACTATCGTAGGAGTGAGATGTATCGGTCCCATTGTATCATAGCTCACAGAATGGTTCTTAAAACCATCTGTTTTCATTTGATATTGTGGTGTGTGTGTGTTTGTATCGTGTGCTTGTTTGAATGAATGAAAAGAAGTTAGTTGCAAAACCTGAGTCAACTCAAAGTTTTATCTTTGAAACCAAAACCATGAACCTTAGAACTTTCCCTCTTACCCCTTTTATATATCTCAATCTTCAGATGACTCGTGGAAACCAAGGAGGGAGCAGCTCATCGCAAGACCCAATGCTGCAGATTCTGCAGACACTCATTGCAGACCGTGAAGCTAGTAGGGCAAAGCGCCAAGCAAATCTAGCCACCCTGTAGCAGATCACCCAGATGGCTCACAACAATCAGAACCATGGAAATACGGATCATCAAGGATCCAAACTCAAAAACTTTCAGAATAACAATCGCCCAATCTTTAGCAAGTCTGAAGACCCACTAGATGCAGATAACTGGTTGCAGACAATTGAGAACAACTTAGAAGTAGCCAGAGTAGATGACAACGAGAAAGTTCTTTTTGCCACCCACTATTTGGCAGGAGATGCAAGAGCATGGTGGAATAGCACCCACACAATGAACCATGGTCAGGTGATGACATGGGAAGCCTTCAAGATCAAGTTCAGCCGCACCCATGTGCCACAGGGATTAGTCACCCGCATGACAGATGAGTTCAGAGAGTTAAAACAGGGCAGAATGACTATTGTAGAGTACCGTGATAGATTCCTGTCGCTTGCCAGGTATGCACCCGATGAGATCAACACGGAGGCCAAGAAGAAGGAGAGATTCCTGAACGGACTGCACGATGAGATGCATACTGTTCTCGTCAACATCCGTTTCGAGGATCTCGAAGAGCTAGTCGACTCTGCCATTCAGATGGAAGGGAAGATTAATCAAGCCAACGACAATGGCAAGCATCGAATGATGCACCAGAGTGGATCCAACCATGTTCAGAAGTACCGTCCCAACCCTTCAGCCGGATATGCCCCGAGAAACAATCGACCCCCAATGTCTCGCCCAAGTTACCCAAACCGAAGCGGAGGCAATGTGAAGTCCGGAGGATACAACAATCACCCCGGCAACTCAAGCAATTTCAATCGTGCACCTCCCAAGCACAACAACAACAACAACAACAATACTGCACCCAGGACTAGAAGCAATGATGTGCCTGTTGCAGCCAAAGACAAGTCTCAGATTACTTGTTTTGAGTGTGGAGTTAAGGGTCATTACTGCAACGGGTGTCCCAAGAAGATTGCTGCCAATGTAAATGTAAATGCCCCTGCTCAATAGCAGCGTCATGTTCAGCCCGGAAGAAGGTTTGCCCCAAGGAACCCTCACAACCGCAACGGTTGTCTCTTCCACATGAACTCAGTTTTAGCAAGAGTGTTCTTTGATTCTGGAGCATCGCACTCATTTGTCACCGAAGAATTTGCATGAACTAGTAAGATTCACCCAACCAACTTGAAGCATGTCATGATAGTTCAAATTCCTGGTTCAACTACAAAATCTAGGAAAATTTGCAAAGCTGTACCTATCAGAATTCATGGGATAGATTTTTATGCAAATCTAATAGTACTTGGAACCAAAGGTTTGGAAGTAGTACTAGGAATGGATTGGATGTCGAAACATAAAGGGTTAATCGACTGTGCTAAGAAAGCCATCACCATGACCAGTAGCTCTGGAGTAACAGTAGAGCATATTGTGAAACCTTACCCTGTAAATTCAAGTGCAACAAGAGTGTAGCTCTACCCACCATAGACCAAGTCAGAGTAGTCTGCGAATACCCCAACATATTCCCAAATGAATTGCCCGGTATGCCACCAGATCGGGATATTGAGTTCATTATTGAACTGACCCCTGGAACTGGACCCATAGCCTAGAGACCCTATAGCATGAACCCATCAGAGTTAGTAGAACTTAAGAAGCAGCTGGATGCTATGTTGGCAACAGGCTTGATTCAAGTGCATTGCCATGGAGATCACCAATTCTGTTTGTCGACAAGAAGGATGGAGGCAACCGTTTGTGCACAGATTACCGAAAGCTGAATGATGTCACCATCAAAAACAAGTACCCACTGCCAAAGATGGAGGATCTATTTGATCAGTTGACCGCTGCCAGCGTGTTCTCTAAGATCGATCTTAGGACTGGTGATGGCACAAAATATATCGAGATTGTTGGGGAACCCCAAGAGGAAGGTATGATGAGCACAACAGCAAGTTTTCCGTCAGTACGAAACTAAGGTTATCAATCTAGTAGGAGCAAGGAAACACCCCAAAGGTGTAGCTAGCTGATCCTTGGCAGGGCACACTACCGGTGCCAGTAGCAACGTGGAGACCTGCACAACACAACCACAAAACTTTGCCCCCAACGTATCAAATGGAAGGAAGTAATAGTTTGCAAAAAGTAAACACAAAGCAGTAAACAATTTGATTGTAGATTAAATGTAAAAGAAAGGACCGGGGTCCATAGTTCACTAGAGGCGGCTCTCCTTAAGATAGATAACATGCTGGGTGAACAAATTATAGCGGGGCAACTGAAAAACATCGAGAAAGCATACAAGCATATACTAATCATCCTCCTTTGAGATTCGATTGGGCATTACAACATTATACATAGACCACCATCCAATTGCATCTATGACTAATAATCCACCTTCAGGTTATCATCCGAACCCCCTCCAGTATTAAGTTGCAAGCAACAGATTATTGCATTACGAATTGCGTGCAAAGTAAACAATACGATTGTTCTATGAACAAATGATTGTTGTTTTCTCCCTAGTAGCAACAACACATCTAGTACCTTGGAGATTTCTATCACTTCCCCAGATTACCAGAGGCATGAACCCACTATCAAGCATAACTACTAACTCTTGGAGTTGCTAGCATCTACTTGGCCAAGATAGCTATTAACAACGGAAAGCATGCAAGATCACAAATGACAAAGACATGATAGAATCAATAGTCAATCTGAAATAGCATCTCAATATCCGTCGGATCCCCGCAATAACAACATGCATAAATTACAAATAGATGATCTTGATCATGAACGGAGCTCACAAGATCTAAACATGATAGCACAAAGGAGGAGAACCAGCCATCTAGATACTACATGGACCCGTAGTCCAGAGATGAACTACTCACGCATCACACCGGAGGCTTGCATGATGATGAAGAAGGCCTCCAGGGTGAATTCCCCTCTTCGGAAGGGTGCCGGGAAGAGCTTCAGATCCCTCTCGATCTAAGGACAGAGACGACGACGGCTACAGAATTTTGATCGGGTACTTAGGGTTTCTGTATCAGAGGCCTCTTATAGGTGGAAGGAGAGGTCGAGGGGGTGCCTGGGTTGACCAGACCACCCCCTAGCGCGGGCCAAGCCTGGCCGCGCGGCCAGGTGGTGTGGCCGCCCTCTGGACCTTCTCCATCTCGTATTCTGGCTTCGTGTGTCCCATCTCGTATTCATTTTCTGTTTTCCGAGAACCAAAAACAATAGAAAACAAGCAGCTGTCACTGTGTCTCTTGTTAATAGGTTAGTCCAAGAAATCATATGAAAAGTACTCCAAAGTGTGGACAAGACACAAGAAAGTATATAAAACCAAGCATGGAACATCAAAAATTATACATACATTTGTAATGTATCAACATCCCCAAGCTTAACTCCTGCTCGTCCTCGATTAGGTAAGTGATAAAAAGAAAGAATAATTTTTGAGGTGACATGCACCATCATAAACTTGATCAAAGTATTTGTAAAACATTCAAACCTGGGATAATAGTACTTCAATCATAACATGAAAGACAAAGTTCTAGCAAAAAGACAAAGAAACTATGTTGCAACATGAAAAGGCACAAACAAAAGAGTCATGAATAACAATGCTTTGCCAGACGTCTGTTTGTTTCACATAAAGAAAACATAGCATAGTAGCATTCGGCTTGTCCCTCATAGAGTAGCAAACATAAATGCATAGGACACCTTCAAAGTTCATAAGAGTGACTAGATACAAATAGTTTAAAACAAGCAATATCAAGGTTATGCATCAATCAAGAAGTCTTGGGACAATGCACATAGAACTAAGAATGGCCACTATGCTCTGAAAGTAGGTGCGTAAAGATAGAAGGTGGAGACTCAATATATAAGTGGAAGAAAGGCCTTCATAGAAGGAAGTATGGATTCAAGTTTCATAAAGAGCTTCCAAAAATTATGGTACTTACAGCTTTCAGCTCTCATTGCCCCTATCATAAGCATCTTGAAGTGATTAAGGTTAAAGTGAACAAACTATGGTGTACATGCTTGATGAAGTATAAGTTAGAAATCTCATGTCCCTTGAATACGAGGGCCGCTTGTCATGCTACTCATGTTTAGTCACCAGTAAGTTCTTGTCATCGTAAGTACATGTGTATCATAGAGAACCGCCAACGGGGTACCCCTTGCCCGATGGTACGGAAGAATCCCCATATCAAAATGACAAGGCAAGCAGACAACGAGCATCTCAGCAATGTTCTTATTTACCATGGGAATATGGTGCTTTTTCTCTCTTTCCACTTTTCATAATCTCTTTTTTCCCTTTTTTCTCAATCTAGGACTCTTTTTTTATAAGAAGAATGCTTCATAGACAGCTCATTATTGTTACGCTACAAGTTTCCACCATGTCAGCATGGATTAGACCAGTGGCCCAGGCATTTCTCTAACACATATACATAACTCCATGGACTTACAAGCTACCCTTTCATTTCACACCGATGACATCCATAGAAAAAAGAGCATGATATCAACTAGGTACAAAGTACCAGTGCAATGTTGAAAGCGTTCCCCATGATAGCATGGTTCTGCTAATCCCCAACAAATAAGTGCACGCATATACAACATAGACGACACAATGGTTCACGTTTATTAAGGGCAAGAAAAGTAAAGTGTGCCATCAAGTTCGTGAGTGCTTCAATCACTAGTTGTCTCATAACAAGTTTAATTTGGAAGGTAAACAAAAGCATGAATATACTTGGAATAGCATATGCTAGTAGGTAGGTATGGTGGACTCGTTGGAATAACTTGGTTTAGGGAGTTGGATGCATGAGTGGAACTCATACTTGGTTGTGGAGGCTAGCAAAAGACTGGGAGCGACAAACTAAGAGAGAAATAATGGCCATAATAATGCAGAGCGACAAAACATCATTGATCAAAGCATAAAGTGATACTACAAGTTGAAAACTAAAGTATCATAAAGGCTTATGGTGACTTGAGATAGTCATATGGTGTGAGCATGCGCCAATTCAACCCAAATAAAGCATCAAAGGAGAATACCACTATACTATGCTTTAATATGCTAAAACAACGCATGATTCATCCAAGGCACATTAAGCAATCTCAATTGTTTATAACAAGTCAAGCTACAACAAAGAATACTAAGCATAAACTCAAAACAATATCAAGCATGGCATGACAAAGCATAGGCCACAGTCAAAAACAAACTCTCTTTACCACTTAAGCATGAGTTTTCCTACTCTTTTCCAAACCAAACGAAACTATTTGAAAACCAATATATGAATAGGGGGTCCAACCAGTTTATTCAGCAAACTAATAAAAAAAATCAAACGAAAAACCAAAAAAAAACGAAAAAGAAGACGCTCCAAGAAAAACACAACTGTGCATGAAACAATAAAAATGAAGCGTTTGGAAGAAACCTGGGATTTTTATTGATGAAGAGGGGAATGCCTTGGGCATCCCCAATCTTTGACGCTTGTACTTCTTTGATATTTCTTGGGGTGACACGCGTGGCATCCCCAAGCTTGAGCTTTAGTCCATCCTTCATCTCATTACTCATTTCTTTCATACACCTGAAAATTTTCCTTCATACAAAACTTCACACAATCTTTATTAGCAACATTAGTGCACTCAAGAGAATAGGTCTTTAAGGTTCAGTTCTAACACTAATAAAACTTCCATTAAAACACTAGCTACCATAGAACTTCCCTCAAAAATCTCAATTACCCAAAAAAACTCAAAAAGGAACCAACAATAAGCAAATGCAGAAAATGGCAGAAATCTGTCAAAATAGACCAGCAGGGAAAGATGAATTTTTTCGAAGACGTTTTGTTGCTCAAATAAAAAATTGTTAAACTAACAGAAGTTAGATAACAACCTAGGGCAGAAGCGCAAAAATTCACACCTCAAAAAGACGTACAGAGATTTTACACGAATTTTTACGGTGAAGCACATAAATCTGTTTCGGGACAGCAACTTTCCCAATCATTATTTCTCTCTCATTAGAGGTTACTCTTGGCACAAAAACCAAATAAAAAAAGGATAATAAGCGGTTATTACAGAAGTAATAACTTCCAAGAGTCATCTAAAACTTTTGGGTTATCTCCCAATAAGTACTTTTTTAACGCCTTTAAGTTTGGCATAAGAAGCAAGAAAAAGAATCAAGTGTTCTCAAATGAAGAAGCAATAAGAGAAAATTTTGTTTTCATAGGAGAGGCAAAAGACATATTCTCTCTCTTCTTAGGGAAGTGTTTTATACCTTTCTTGAGTGGGAGTTGATATTTAATGGTGTCTTCCTTCATATCAATAATGGCACCAACAGTTCTAAGAAAAGGTCTTCCCAAAGTAATAGGACAAGAAGCATTGCATTCAACATCCTAAACATAGAAATCAACGGGGACATAGGCATTGTTAACCATAATAAGAACATCATTAATACTCTCAATGAGTTTCTTTTTAGCATTATCATCAAGTGGGACATTCAAATAACAATTTTCAAGTGGTGGCAAATCAAGCATATCATAAATCCTTCTAGGCATACTAGAAACACTATTATCAGGATCACATAAAGCTTTGAAATCAAAATCATTCACTTTCATATTAATGATGGGTTCCCAACCATCTTCTTGTTTTATAGGAATAGAAGCTTTATGTTTCATCTTTTCTTCTTTAATCTTTATGAGGGCATCAGTAATGTGTTTTGTAAAGGCCATGTTCATAGCACTAGCATTAGGACTTTTAGCAAGCTTTTGTAGGAACTTAATAACTTCAGAGATATTGCAACCATCAAGATCAAAATCAAAATTATCATCTAAAGTAGTAGAACTATTACTAGCCTCAACACTAGTGGTAGTGATAGTAGAAACACTAATGTTTCTAGCAATTTCATCTTCTCTTTCCCACTTAGCATGTAATTTAACTAATAGTCTAACATTTTCATCAATTCTAACTTGTATGGCATTAGTAGCTGCAAAGGGATTATCATTAGTTTCAGGTTTAGCAGCCATTTTATTTAAAGAAGATTGAGCTTCAGCCAAAGATGCTATATTTCTTTCAGCATTAGAGAGTTTTTCCGCAATAGTTTTATTGAAAGCAGTTTGTTTACTAATAAATTCTTTAAGCATAACTTCAAGTTCAGAGGGAGAACTCCTATTGTTGTAGGAATTTCCATAAGCATTGCCAATGTTGGGAGGATATGGCTTATAATTGTTGTTACCAAAATTATTTCTGTAGGCATTGTTGCTAAAATTGTTATTTCTTATAAAGTTCACATCAACTTGCTCTTCTTGAGCAACCAAAGAGGCTAAGGGAACATTATTTGGATCAATATGGGCTTTCCCATTAACAAGCATAGACATAATAATATCAATATTATCACTCAAGGAGGAGGTTTCCTCAACAGAATTTACCTTCTTACCTTGTGGAGCTCTTTCAGTATGCCTTTCAGAGTAATTAACCATCATATTATCCAGAACCTTTGTTGTAGCACCCAAAGTAATGGTCATAAAGGTACCTCTAGAAGCAGAGTCCAATAGGTTCCTTGAAGAATAGTTCAATCTTGCATAAAAGGTTTGGATGATCATCCAAGCAGTCAGTCCATGAGTGGGACAATTCTTTACCAAAGATTTCATTCTTTCCTAAGCTTGAGCAACATCTTCATTATCAGATTGTTTAAACTTCATTATTTCACTTCTCATAGATATAATCTTAGCAGGAGGACAGTATTTTCCAATAAAAGCATTTGTGCACTTAGTCCAAGAATCAATACTATTCCTAGTTAAGGAATTCAACCATTCTTTAGCTTTTCCTCTCAAAGAGAAAGGAAACAATTTCAGCTTAATAATATCTCCATCTATATCCCTATGCTTTTGAATCTCACATAGTTCAACAAAGTTATTTAGATGGGCAACATCATCTTCATTACCAATACATGAAAATTGTTCTCTCATAACATGATTGAGTAAAGTAGGTTTAATCTCAAAAAAAGTAGCTTCAGGAACAAGTGGATTAATAGGTGCGCTCATAAAATCATTGTTGTTGGTGCTAGTGAAGTCACACAACTTAGTGTTTTCAAGAGTAGACATTTTTATGTTTTTAATAAAGAAAGCAAACTAGTAAACTAATTTTTTGTGTTTTTGATAAAGAAACAAGCAAACAAAGCAAAAGTAAACTAAGCAAAAAATATAACAAAGTAAAGAGAGTGGTTATGAGGGACTCCCCTTGTGAAGATGTCTTGACTCCCTGGCAACGGCGCCAGAAAATATGCTTGATGGCCCAAAATATATCGAGCTCGTTGGGGAACCCCAAGAGGAAGGTATGATGAGCACAGCAGCAAGTTTTCCTTCAGTACGAAACCAAGGTTATCAATCCGGTAGGAGCAAGGACACACCCCAAAGGTGTAGCTAGATGAGCCTTGGCAGGGCGCACTACCGGTTCCATCAGCAACGTGGAGACCTGCACAACACAACCACAAAACTTCGCCCCCAACTTCCTATGAGGTTGTCAATCTCAACGGTTTTGCGGAAAACAAAGAATTAAACGTATCGAATGGAAGGAATTAATAGTTTGCAGAAAGTAAAAACAAAGCAGTAAGCAGTTTGATTGTACATTGAATGTAAAAGAAAGGACCGGGGTCCATAGTTCACTAGAGGTGGCTCTCCTTAAGATAGATAACATGCTGGGTGAACAAATTATCGCGGGGCAATTGACAAACATCGAGAAAGCATACAAGCATATACTAATCATTCTGACTCCTTTTAGATTCGATTGGGCATTACAACATTATACATAGACCGCCATCCAACTGCATCTATGACTAATAATCCACCTTTACGTTATCATCCGAACCACCTCCAGTATTAAGTTGCAAGCAACAGATTATTGCATTACGAATTGCGTGTAAAGTAAACAATATGATTACTCTATGAACAAAGGATTGTTGTTTTCTCCCTAGTAGCAACAACACATCTAGTACCTTAGAGATTTATGTCACTTCCCTAGATTACCAGAGGCATGAACCTACTATTGAGCATAAATACTAACTCTTGGAGTTGCTAGCATCTACTTGGCCAAGATATCTACTAACAACGGAAAGCATGCAAGATCACAAATGACAAAGACATGATAGGATCAATAATCAATCTGAAATAGCATATCAATATCCATCGGATCCCCGCAAACACAACATGCAGAAATTACAAATAGATGATAATTATCATGAATGGAGCTCACAAGATCTAAACATGATAGCACAAAGGAGGAGAACCAGCCATCTAGCTACTAAATGGACCCGTAGTCCAGAGATGAACTACACACGCATCACACCGGAGGCTTGCATGATGATGAAGAAGGCCTCCAGGGTGAATTCCCCTCTCCGGCAGGGTGCCGGGAAGAGCTTCAGATCCCTCCCGATCTAGGTATAGAGACGGCGGCGGCTACAAACTCTTTTGTGGAATTTTGATCGAGAACATAGGCTTTCCGTATCAGAGGCATCTTATAGGCGGAAGGAGAGGCTGAGGGGGTGCCTGGGCTGGCCACACCACCCCCTGGCGCGGGCCAAGCCTGGCCACGCGACCAAGTGCTGTGGCCGCCCTCTGGCCCTTCTCCGCCTCAAATTCTGGCTCCGTGTGTCCCCCGGTAAAATAATGATTTTGGCTTTTGTCCCGTCCAATTCTGAGAATATTCATTTTCTGACTTCTTGGAACCAAAAACAGCAGAAAACAGGTAGCTGGCACTATGGCTCTTGTTAATAGGTTAGTCCAAGAAATCATATGAAAAGTACCCCAAAGTGTGGACAAAACACAAGAAACTAGATAAAACCAAGCATGGAACATCAAAAATTATAGATACATTTGCAATGTATCAACTAGTTATCACCTACTTAAGATTCATGCAACGGATATTCCAAAGACCGCCTTTACTACCTGTTATGGATTATACGAGTATACGGTCATGTCTTTTGGATTAACCAATGCCCCTGCTTATTTCATGAATCTCATGAATAAGATCTTTATGAATTTCCTGGATAAGTTTGTCATTGTGTTTATCTACGATATTCTTATCTACTCCAAGTCAGAAGAAGAGCATGAGCAACATCTGAGAATCATCATTGAAACCTTGAGGGAGCATCGGTTGTATGCCAAGTTCAGGAAATGTGAGTTTTGGCTGAAGGAACTAGGATTCCTAGGACATATTGTGTCAGCTGGAGGAGTCGCTATTGACCCCGCCAAGATCAGGGATGTTGAAGAATGGGAAGCCCCAACCACTCAAACCCAAGTCCGTGCATTTCTCGGATTAACGAGATACTACCTCAAGTTCGTCGAAGGATTCTCAAGCATCGCAAGACCCATGAACCAATTGTTGAATAAATACAAGAAGTTTGAATGGACAGACAAATGTGAAGCAAGTTTCCAAGAGCTGAAGAAGAGATTGATTTTGGCCCCAATATTGATCATGCCAGATATCAAGAAGTCGTTTGATGTGTATTGTGATGCAGCCAAGATTGGTCTCGGATGTGTATTGAAGCAAGAAGGAAAAGTCATCGCCTATTTGTCAAGACAACTGAAGCAGCATGAGCAGAACTATCCTACCCATGATCTAGAACTAGCAGTTGTAGTTCTAGCATTGAAAACATGGCGTCATTACCTTATGGGTAATCGCTGTGAGATTTACTCAGATCACAAAAGCTTGAAGTATATTTTCACTTAGAAGGAGCTGAATATGAGGCAAAGAATATGGATAGAGTTAATCAAGGATTATGACCTTGACATTCACTATCACCTCGGCAAAGCCAATGTGGTAGCGAATGCTCTTAGAAGATTACCAGATAGGTTAAACACCATGATCAAGGAGAAGCAACCAAGTTTGTATGAGGAGTTGGGCAGTTTAGAACTGAGCTCGTTAGCAAAGGATTCCTAGCTAGCATTGAACTTCAACCCACTTTGATTAGTCAGATCAAGGAAGCCCAGAAGGGAAATAAAAGTATCGATGGAATCAAGCGTCGTATTGGTACAGGAAAGGCACTGGGATTCACAGAAGACGAAGAAGGAGTTCTGTGGTACAAAGGACGTATCTGTGTGCCAGTAGATTCGGAACTGAAGCAAGTTATCATGCAAGAAGCTCATGATACTCTTTATTCTATCCACCCCGGAGAAACGAAGATGTATCAAGATTTGAAGGAGCAATTTTGGTGGGACAAGATGAAGAGAGAAATCGGAAGCTACATCACCAAGTGTGATATCTGCCAGAGAGTCAAAGCGAAACAACAGAGACCCGCGGGACTATTGCAACCATTGCAGATTCTGGAATGGAAATGGGATTCCATCAGAATGGACTTTATCACCGGTTTGCCTACCTCTAGTAGACGAAATGACTCAATCTGGTCATTGTTGATAGATTGTCCAAGGTAGCCCACTTTATACCCGTCACGACAACCTACCAGAGTTTAAAACTAGCCGAGTTGTACATTGCCAGAATTGTCAGCTTGCATGGAACCCCCAAGACCATAGTGTCTGATCGAGGAACCCAATTTACCTCAAGATTTTGGCAGAAAGTCCAAGAAGGATTAGGAACCAAGTTGAATTTTAGCACAGCTTATCACCCGTAGACTGATGGACAGACTAAAAGAGTCAACCAAATCCTAGAGGATATGTTGAGAGCTTGTGTGCTCGAGTATGGATCAAAATTGGAAGACTGTCTGCGGTTCGCAGAATTCTCATACAACAATAGTTATCAAGCTAGTTTGCAAATGGCCCCATTTGAGTTTCTATACACAAGAAAGTTCCGTACCCCTTTGAATTGGTCGCAACTAGGAGAGAGTCTGATTTTTGGACCGGACATTCTCCGAGAAGCCGAAGAGAAGGTTCACAAAGTCCGTGAGCACCTCAAGACCGCCCAATCAAGACAGAAGAGTTATGATGACAAGAGACGTAGATACCCAACTTTCAATGTCGAAGATTTTGTGTATCTCAAAGTGTCGCCGTTGAAGGGAACCCAACGTGTAGTCTGAAAGGAAAGTTAGCCCCCAGATATATCGGACCCTTCAAGATTCTGAACCATCGAGGAGAAGTATCATCTCAACTGGAACTGCCATAGGAGATGTCAGCCATCCACAATGTGTTCCATATCTCGTTACTTCGCAAATGTCTAGAAGTACTGGAGAACACCGAAGTTTTCAAGAACATCGATCACCGAGCCATTGATATCAACAAGGATATGACGTATCGTGAAGTGCCCATCCGTATCTTGGAAGAAGCTTACAGAACCACCAGAACCCGGAGTATCAAATTTCTCAAGATCCAATGGAGCAATCATACCGAAGAAGAAGCCTATTGGGAGCGAGAAGATTACATTAGGACAAAGTTCCTAGATCTTTTTAGTTCCTAGTTTTCTTTCTTAAATCTCGGGAGGAGATTTTTTTTAAGGGGGGAAGGTTTGTAACATCCCAAAACTTTATTCCAAGGTTATTAAGATCCAAATCATAAAAATTTAGGGTTAACAAAAACTTTTTCCATTTTAAGATGGTTAAGCATGCATATGAGTGTTGCATTAAATAGGAATTGTTTTGAATTTCCATCATTGAGTGATCTATTGTTTGTAAAATGACTCTAAGCTGAATTACACATCATCTAGATCATCCCCAAGCAAATCCCAAAGAAAAGGAAATCAAAAGGAATTAAATAAGGCAAATGGTCACTTTTGCCATTTTAATCAACTAGGACAGTTTGGGTGTTCCTAGGACTCAATTTCCAACATAAACAATTATGGATATTTGCACCCCTTGCTAGTACAAGTAGTGATGTGCCAAGGCCCACTTTGTGATCTCCCAAAAACATTCAAACTCTAATTTTAAATGACAATTGAAAATTGAATCTAGTGTATGTATCTAGATCACACTTTTTCAAAAACCATCCAAAAGAATTCCATTTGGCAAATCCTAGCAACCACAGAGGTTTAAGCATGTGATAAACAACTCCACCAAAAATCTTTGAAAAATTCAAATCTTTTTGTCATGCGGCCATTTGATCAAACAGTTGGCATGCATGAATCACACTCTAGTTTGGGCTCACTGTTTCTACACGGTTTTTCCACCCATTTGACCTCAATTTACTCCCTATGTCCCTCCTAGCTCTAACCAAACCATAATCAGCCCACCCCCTTGTCCCTAGAAGTAGTGCACCGCCACCCCGAGGACATGCCCGCCCGCCAACCTTGCCCAATTCACAGCAGACTGCCATCCCCTCTTCGCCGCTCTAGGAAGGGAGGCGTGACCTCACCACCGTCCAGGGTCCACCCCACGATCACTGTCAGCCCCTGGACCACCCCAGAGCAGCGCCGCACTATCCTCTTTGCGCGCACCAGAGCATGCCAGAGCGCCATCACCGCCAGCACACCACACGCCGCGCCTCGACACCAGACCGTGTGCGCCGCTCCGCCTTAACCACCTCACCCCGCTAGACACGGCCGTGCACCGCCGCGCGACCCATAGTCCCCAGGAACCCTATCGAACATCGCCCCTGTCTCCCAGAGCGTGTGATGCTCTCGACCGCTAGCCACCGCCCCTCGAGTCGCCATTAAGTCCTAGCTGACTACCAAGAAACTGCCCACCGTCCACCTATCTCGCCCACGCCGGTGGCTCGATGTATCATCGTCACCGACGAGCTCCGCCCACACCTCTCTGCCGCTTCGTCGCGCCTATAAAAGGAAGCCTCCCAAGCTTGAATTCCTCACACCATTCCACTTCCCTCTCACCCCCTGTCCTTCCCCACCACTCGTCGGAGCAGCTCGAGCAGCAGGCCACCGGAATTTCACCGGAGGCAGCCTTAGCAGAGGAACAGACGCTGTCGTCGATTCCGTCCACCCCAGCCTCTACCGCGACTTCGCCTGAGCCCGTCGTTGTCGACTTGTTCGTTTGCCTGCCTCGCCGCACTCGCTGGAGCCCTGGTACGCCCCCACTACACCCCCGCCGCATAGCTAGGTCACCGTCTCGCCGGCGACATGTTCGTCGTCGACGACGACTGTGCGCCGTTGATCTAGTTCTAATCGTCCGGTCCATATCGCCTCATACCACTTCACGTGAGATGTACTGCTGGCATGTGGACCCCCCTGTCAGCTGTCCTCTGCTCTGCGGAGTGTACACGGGCCAGCCCAATTAGTTTCCCGCGCTACCCATTTGATTCAAATAAATCCTTTTCTATTTTAGCTGAAACTTAATTATGTCCCTCAGTTTGAAAATCAATTTAGAAAGTTCTACAAATCCAAATTAGATGATTCTAATTTTTTTGGAAAGCTAGTTAAAATCTTTATCCAAGCCCGTTGGATTTAAATCATTTAGAGTTAGAGATCTCTCCTAGTAAAAATAACAAGACATAAGATTTTTCACATTCAAACATTTTTCTAAAATCAACCATAATAGCTTTTGAGTTGATTCCCACTCTCAAATATGACATTTAACCATACCTATCTGAATATGTAATAATATTAGGGTTTGCATGCAGTGACTTTGGACTAGTACCAAAATAATGCTATATAGGCATTTCTAGTCACTTTAAATCATTAATTATTAAACTTAAACTTATTAAAATTTGATCCAACCTTTAAATCACATTCCCATATGTTAGAATATGTGATGATGACATGTGTCTACATGATACCATATTTTAATTGGAGAATATTAAATCTCAGTTATTTTCAATGAGTAGAAATTACTTTTCTCCAATAAATAGAATGAAACTAGTTAATTAAAGCTTGTGATGTTAGTGATTGTACTAGATCATCAAATGTGTGCATTAGTGTGCTAAATAGACTAGTTTAGTATTGTTTGGTGATTGTGTATCCCTTATGTATTTATAGACGGTGGTGCCGACCAAGCTCTCGAGGAGGAGGAGTTCTATCAAGAGGAAGAGGCAGAGAATTTCAACCACTGCACTATACAAGACATGCTATTGTTAGCAAGCTAGAATTAAGCTAGATGACCTAAGCAAGATCCTTTAGGCATGCTTTGGTTATATTTTGACTTATACCTACCCCAAGTTTTCTTACAAGCTTTACCTTGTTTTACTTTACCAAAGTTCTTTACCTTGTTTATAGATAGCATAAAGAGTATAAAACTTGGCCTATCTAGTTAGACTTAGATGTCATTCTATTGCATGAGATTGAAGATTAGTATCCTACTTTAGTGAACACTCTTAGTAGTTTAGAGCTAAACCAAAACTTGATCACTTTACATGCGAATACCTGGTGAAAATGACTTGTGAAAACCTTGGAATGATGAGTCATTCTATTGAGATGTTTTGACATGTGTTGAGAAACACCAATGGTTAATGATGATCAAAGTGTTAAGGCATAAGCCGTAGCCTCTTTATAAAAACTGATCGTTGGGTTCGGATGCGATACCATTCCAATTTTTACTGTACAACCACAATACCTGAATTGGGTAAGGCTTAGCTAGAAGTTTATATGCAATAGTATTAGTTCCCTCGCAGGAGAGGTTTGATCTAAGGGTACCTCTTAATGTTGTCCACCTATGCGGTGCCCAGGATGACAGATGGTCATGGCTAGGAGGCCAAGCTCATAGGGGAGGTGCTTATACTAGGGTGTGTAATTGAAAGGTTATGTTTGATTATCTGCATACTAAGTATGATGATGTAGTGTTATCCCTGACATATGTATCGAATCTTGTGGTCAAAGTGTACCACCTCTACAGAGTGTCAAACTATTCGAATAGCCACGTCCGCGGTTGTGAACAGTTGGAGTGGCCATACTGTTCCGTCGTCAGATGTTTTAAAAATGACTTTGGAATTGAATGATGTATCTTGACTTGACCACAACAAGGTTGTGACTATGAAACTAGCTCCCCAACTTAAGTGATTCTAGAATCTTATTTTATCTTTCTTTGTTTCTGCACTCCGCTTAGGTTTCAAACTAAACTTTACAAATAAACTTAGATTTAACATTTCTACTAGAACTACCTTACTTATTAGCGATAGTTTGCGAGTACTTAAAGAGTACTCATGGCTTTTGTCCCTGGCTATTCTCGTGGCCAGACTATGAAGAGGACTACCAAGATGAAGGACAACAGGACGGCTATGATAACTAGGATCATCTCCCATCGTCAGCATTGCATGTGACACTGAAGATGGACCCCACCGCTACGCTTATTATTTATACCGCTGTTGGTTGTATGAAGACTGGATCATGAGATCCTTTATTCGTGTAAGACCTTATTATGGTTTGTAATGGATGATGTACTGTGATATCCTATCTGTTATGTCTCGCAAAAATTGTAATCCTGGGATTGCGATGTATGGCATAACAGGTATCTGGGATTAAAAATCCGGGTGTTGACACAAGGACAATAAACAGATGCGTGATTACCATAGTAAGATAGGAGAAACTATGCTAAGACTCCTTCCATTTTAAGACATACCTAGAATACTTTTATTAAAATTAGAATGTTATTTTCCATAAAAGAAAGGTATCACAACTTACTACCTCTTTTTTTAACAATGCGATTGTAATGTTTCAATATCCAGCTAAGCAAGCTCGAACAAGTGTTAGAGTATATTTAAAAAGATGACCCATTGCTAACATGGAGTTCATCATTCAAAAATTCATGCTACGTAAGAACAAAAGTAAGAAGAACATGCATGTGAACAATGGACACTATATTACATGCAGAGATACAACGGCGAAGATATAGCAAAAGGAAAGGCGTCAAATTTAAGGAATAATTAGATACATATTTTAAAAAAAAATTGATTACAGATCATTGAAAACTAATAGGACTTTGCAATCCTTAGAAGAACACAAGCTCCCTTATCATAGATGAACAACCATACATAATATTGTTCCAAAGATCTAACGAAGCATTGAAAAACCTACCACATGATCTAAAGGAGTTAGGTCTAGTCATAGATATGCCACAAATTGACATAACATTAAGCGATTAGGCAAACCATACGAAACATCTACATCAATTCATCAAACATAATTGTAGGAACATATTGAAACTCATTAGTGTGAGGCACAGGAGAGTGCAATATCAATATGCAGAAGTTGGCACATGCTAGTCTCTAACAGACACACTTATTTTTATCACATTAAATGATTGCGAAAGTCACGAGTTCTGAAAATTACATAGTGGTAACCTGCCATGATTACAAGTCCTCTTCTGCCTACCAACATTATATTATAAGTTAAAAAATTTATATTTTGAACACAAGCAACTACTAATAACAATCTTAAAGGGATTTCCTTACACTGCCATAAACAACTGCGTACATGAGTATGGAAGGCAGTGCAACCGTATGCATAAGGCAGAACAAGCTTCGGTAAAATGCACGCACAGTGCACCGGATCAAGCCAAGGCAGTGCACATAGGAAAATTTTCCTAATGGTCCGTACGATAACAAATGGGCAGTGCAGAACACTAGTACCATGGTGTAGCAGTCGTAGAGTAGTGCGTCGGAACCTACGCAGGCAGTGCATCCCACACTCAAAACATTAGGTGTTCATAAATGTAAATATCTTGTTTTCACCACATCCAACCCATATGATCTGCTTAAAGGAATTTCCTAACACTTCCATGAACAACTCAGTACATGAGTTGGTATGCATCAGGCAGAATAAGCTTATGTAAAACACAAGCGCAGAGGAGACCGTTGTGCAACTGAGAAAGCCAGTGCAGTGCAAATAGGTTAAGTTATATGTATGTCTGTACTAGATATGTTGGACATGTGAAACAACATAGTCTTACTTACCTTCTATGTTATATTGTGTTTAAACCAAGTATTCTGCATTTTTTGAAAAAATATGCGAGTTGCATTGAAATAGAAGTTATCTCAAAACTACATGGCCACTATATCAGACACTACGTGAGCAGTGCATCAAGCAGGACATACACGGTGCATCAGGCATAACATGCACAGTGGATCAGGTATTATGCGGCTAGTGCACTAGATTGTACGTGGGTAGTGCACACGCCACTACAAGAGCAGTGCATCAGACACTGTATCAGGCACTAGGTGGGTAATGCATCAAGCACTACGTGGCCACTTCATCAGACACTATGTGAGCAGAGCATCAAGAAAGACATACAGAGTGTATCAGGCACGATAGGCATAGTGGATCAGTCATTATGCGACCAGTGCACCAGACAGTACATGGGAAGTGCACCTGCCACTATGAGGACAGTGCATCTGACAAATGTCAAGCACTAGGTGAGCAGTGCATCAAGCACTACGCACTATGCGTAGTGCATCAGGCAGGACATACACAGTGCATCAGGAACGACATGTACAAGTGGATCAGGCATTATGCGGCCAGTGCATCGGACACTGTGTCAAGCACTAGGTGGGCAGTGCATCAAGCACTAAGCGTGCAGTGCTTCAGGCACTACGTGGCCACGACATCAGATACTGTGTGAGAAGTGCATTACGCAGGACATACATAGTGCATCAGGCACGACATGTAAAGTGGATCATGCATTATATGGCCAGTGCACTAGGAAGTACTTGAGCAGTGCACCCGCCAATACGAGGGTAGTGCATCGGACACTGTGTCAGGAACTAGGTGGGCAATGCATCAACCACTAATCGCGTAGTGCTTCAGGAACTACGTGGCCACTGCATCAGACACTACCTGAGCAGTGCATTAGGCATGACATACACCGTGCATTAGGCATGACATGCATAGTGGATCAGGAATTATGCGACCAGTGCACCATACAGTATATGGGCAGTGCACCCGCCACTACGAAGGCAGGACACTTGTCAGGCACAAGGCGGGCAGTGCATCAAACACTAAGCGGGAAGTGCTTTCGGCACTACACGACCACTACATCAGACACTATGTGAGCAGTGCATTACGTAGGACATACACAGTGCATAAGGAACAACATGCACGGTGGATCAGGCATTATACAGCCAGTGCACCATATAGTATGTGGGCAGTGCACCCGCCACTATGAGGGCAGTGCATCAGACACAGTGTCAGGCACAAGGTGGGAAGTGCATCAAGCACTAAGTGGGTATTGCTTCAGATACTACGTGGCCACTGCATCAGACACTACATGATAAGTGCATCAGGCACGGCATACAGAGTGCATCATGCATGACATGTAAAGTGGATCAGGCATTATGCAGCCAGTGCACCAGACAGTATGTGGGCAGTGCACCCACCACTACGAGGGTAGTGCATCAAGCACTATGCACATAGTGCTTCAGGCACGATGTGGCCACTGCATCAGACACTACGTGAGCAGTGCATCAAGCACGACATACACAGTGCACGAGGCATTATGCAACTAGTACAATAGACACTATGTGGGTAGTGCACCAATAACTACTTGAGAAGTGCATCTGACACAGCGTCAGGGACTAATTTGGCAGTGCATCAGGCACAACTCAAGGAGTGCATCTGATACTATGGGAGAAGTGCATCCAGGCACCGTGTGGGTAGTGCGTCAGGCACTGTATGGGAAGTGCATTAGGAAATACGTTGGCAGTACTTGCGCAATGCACCTAGTAACACGTGAGTAGTGCATCAAGCACATACTGCAACATACATGGGAAAGTATGTCGGTCATGTATCATATAATATGTAATAGACATGTGATGCAAACTACCAAATAAGAGATAACGAAATAAAAAGTGCATACATTAAAAAATGGGCAATGCAAAACACTAGTACATTGTGCAGCAGGAGTAGGGCAGTACACCTGAAACTACGTCGGTAGTACATTGGTCAAGTAGATAATGTGCGCATAGTGTTAATAAATGGGCAGTGCATAAAACTAGTACCATCGTGCAACAAGCATAGGGCAATGTAATGGAAAATAAGTAGGTAGTGCACATACAGAATATATCAAAGTACTTCAAGAGAAAAACAAGGAACAAATGTATCGTTGCGTCAAAATAAGAAAAACAGTGCACCTACCAAATATTATGAAGCAGTGTAGTAAACCCGTAAAATATTTTTCTAAGTTGACGTACATAACATATATGTGTAAACGGTTGTGTATAAGTAAATTATAAGTACAATATATTATTTTTCTAAAGTACTTGTATTAAAGGACTTTATAAGGCATCATCTACACAAAAGACATCATTCAGAATGCTGGCATAGATACAAAATTCCGCAAGACCAGTCAAAAGAAGACAATACAATTGCGAATCTTTAGAATACAATAAAACTATTAATTCAAGACTATAAACCGGTTGTACAAATTGTGCTTGGATTTAAAATACAGAAGGTGCGTCGATTTGGTAAACATTCATCTACAGGAATCATTTGGATAGCTTTTCCCAGAGCTATTCGACCTCTTTGTGAATGTCATCCGTGCAATTCTTTATTTTATGAAGGCGCTCAAGAATGTCCTTTATAGATTGCATTGCATGAAACCTGTCAAGCCGGAAATTCTTTGTTGTTTCAATGTCTTCAAAATGCTTCTCTATCATTTCACCCAACTGCTAATCAAGCTTCTGTCTGTTAGCTAGTAGATCTTCCATATCCATTATCAGTGTATCGACACTAGTGGTATTTTGTTCCTGCTCTAACTCTCAGCTAGCAGCGTCAGCTTTATACTTGTTGACCTCCACTTCAACATGCCAGCATCTTGGACAACGAAATGGATTATGCTCACACTCTGCAGTGATAGAGTTCCTTTCTGCATCCTCACGGAGAGCTTGACGTTGAGTTCCGCCACTCTTGCCTAATTTGCATCAACATGGATAATCTCGTGGATCTTTCCCTCCAAAAATCCTGTAGCTAATGCACACGAATCCTATTTTTACATAGAAAACAACCACAAGATTAAGTCTAAGAAAAGTATTACTGGTTGTAGTAAAAAAATAAACGGCATACAAGCACACACATTTATTCGACCAATGGGATGCACCACAAGGACCGACGACTGAGGAGTAGTTGCAACATGCAAATAAGAAAGAACGCCAGAGGAGTGACACCTATATATAAGTTGCAACCTCAACACATAAAGAGTTTCAAAACCCTAATCCGAAAAAGTTCAAATGCTAAAACGAAAGGATCACAAAGCAAACTAACCCGGAGCCGTCGATATTGCGACGCTCGCACCTAGATGACAACCATCTAGATGACAACCCATCGCAGAAGGAACTACATGTTAATGCATCCTCACTGGCCCGTAGTAGCGCATCGGCCTCCGACTCCATTTCCTTCTCACCGCGGCTTCCAAAAAATTCATAGCGGTTGTCTGCTGCTTTCCGGACAAAGGCTTTCTTACTGGATCCTTGGCCTAAAGAACTGGCGAGGGAACTGGAAGAGAAACCGTCTAGTGGAAAACAAACCATCTAGTGCAAGAGGAACTGGGAGTGGAATGCAAAATTTTAAGCGTAAAGGTAAGATTTTGTAATGTACTTATACACATTGAATAGTCCCCTGGCCTACCCACGACCAAATACAACCACACATTATCCTTGATCAGTGATTGAAAAAACAATAACAGATGCAGTACATTGCATGCTTAGTGCACTGCCGCCGCACCTTATCTTGCACCCTACGCACACACAATTTACAAAGCATAGGAATGAAGTGCATATGTCTTGAAAAACATGGCAACGCAGACACAACAGAGCAGTTTAAAACCATGTATTAGGGAAGTGTACGTGGATGAACACTATAGTTTACCGTGGATGCGACCAACAATACACATAACACTGTTGACATAAGTAGAGCAGTTCATCATAATATATTAGAGGAGTGCAACAAGCTAACTGCTTAGCAAGGCAGTCTGCGCGGATCAACAGTGAAGTACAATACATAATACATACACAATACGTGGCAATCCCAATGCAACGACCCATTGCACTACTCGTATGAGTAGTGCAACGTACTGATACCATAGATGTATTCTCCTATAGAAACTAATACACTGCCTCCCTACCGATACTACACGTCCCCAATCTACTACTAGTAGTGCAATACTACCAAAAATAACCCAATGTTATAGTAAAGAACACTGGTAAAAAGTTCTATAAAAACAATGTGCAAATGATGACCGCTCCCATTATAGCCATAAAATCTCATTGCCCGTAAATAGAAAATAAAATATAACACAACTTAAATGAAAAAACAAATAAAAATAGATACTAAGTACTGACAAAGAGAACGAAAAAGGAGACATGGCAACCCAGACACACAATAGAGAAGTTCAAAACATTACGGCATATTAGGGAAGTGCACAAAAAGTGATATAGCCAGACCTACGATCATTACCACATCAAGGTCTCCAACTTATGCCAGGTCATCATGGACTCCAAAGTTGAATCCTATCCTCTTTGAGATCCCACTTCCTACCACATTGATAGGTTCACACTGCTAAGTACATGAGACAAGGGAGGAAGCCCGAGGACTCACGCCCGACAAGACAGAGGCTTGGAAGAGGAGACGGAAGAGGCAGAGACACGCCCGAGGACTCACGTCCGACAAGACGGAGGACTCACGCCCGACCAAACCGGCAGAGATTCCGACACCACCGGATCCACCACCGGAACTTCCGGCGCCAGAACCGCTGCACCGGAACCCACGCCGACCAAACAGAAAGATCGGATGCGCTGTCAGAACACACTTCTGTATGCCAACCCGTCGACAATCGGAAATACCGGTGACCACCAGAAATCCTGGCGCCAAATCCGGCACCGCCAGACTTATTGCTGGAAATCCCGTCTACGCACGGATATGGGTTTGATTCCCTAAAATATTCCCTTTCCTTACCATGTTGCCTAAACTACCCCCATTCTAGTGGTTGGCCTATAAATAGAGCCCCACCCCCTTATGTATCCGGGAGGCATAGATGATAGACTAAACAACACCCCTTTTTGGAATCTCTAGTTTTGCGTCATCCCCTTTACCAACGGGACCGACTATTGTCACCACCTCGTTGGAGTTTGCGTCGCGCCTCCCTCGTTATACAACGCCTACGTTTGTGAGTGCGTGAGCATAGTTGTCAAGACCCTCTCCAAGATGTTCTTCCCTCTCCTCTTGGGATCGAGGGAGGACGTTGACCAATCTTTCCCTGCGACGATTGTATCGGACCGGTGGCCACCCGTAGGAGAAATCGGCCTTGTATCGTCTGAGTTTTGCATGTGTTCATCGTGTGCTTCGTGAGGTGTGTGTCTGCTTCCGCTACCTTCTCCTTTTTCCCTCGCTTTCCCATCGATTTGACCACGAGATCCGTGAAGATCGGGCCACCTTTGAGGTCACCCCTTATCATCTAGTATCAGCAGCTTTTGGTTGCCACAAATTACTCATCGATTTGGTCTTTTCCACATAAATTTGAAAATTGCACCAAAAATAGCCCCAATTCGTGTTTTGGATAGATCTGTAATTTCAGTGCGTTTTGGTAGGTTTTGATCCGTGGATTACTTGCTAAACTTGTTGATCTACCTTCCCCTATGTTCCCATGGCCTAATTACATCATTACCCATCAGATCTAAAGTTTCCCATCAAGTTTTTCCGTAGCATATCGCATTTTTTGTGTCCCGCAATCGTTCCGGCGCCAGGTCCGGTCAACTGGTTCAGAAACCGGAATTTCCGGTCAGAATTCTGGTGAAACCGACCCCACCACCAGAAATTCCGATACGAATACCGGTCTGACTAGTTTGGCGGCTAACAGCTTCAGCTCCGCACCATTTTGCGCATAACTTTTGCATCCGTACTTGGATTTTGGTGTTATTTAGCTCGTTTCGAAGAGGATAAGGAGCTATACATCAGCATACAAGTGGTTCTTGATATCTACTCCATACAAATTCTAGGAGAAAGGCAGAATCCACCAATAAAGAGTGAAGATCGGCGATGAAAGGTATAAAACTTTCGTGACTTCTCCCCACTTGCATTCTTTTGTGAGCTACACTATCTTTGTGACTCACAAACACCTATTGACACTAGTTCCTCCTATGATTTCTTGGGTTATGCACATTTGATACCTTGTATAATTCCGAGCAAAAGTTGCGAGCATGTTATCTCATATGGTTACCTTGTATAGTTGTTGGCACAAGGAAGAGCAAGGGAAAAATAGAAAAATAAACAAGGGCCTCATAGAATAGGAAGAGCAATCTTGATTAACATCATATAGGTGGTACTTATTGTGCATATCTTCTAGCCCACCAATTTTGTGCAATCGAACTGGCGTCTCTCCTTGCACTTGTGCGACATGAGCTTATAGTCTTCGCTAGGTAATCATTTGGTTCTTAGATCACTTTCTCCGTCGCACAAGTCCCATTTATCCCACCATGTTTGTTTCCTTGTACATATTTCCTATATCTTATCGATTGACTTGTTTTGCTTTGTGATCATCGTGGTTCGTTACATGACATTACAATATCTTGATTCTGGATTGTTGTTGGACATGCCACCTTCCATACCTATCCACCATATGCTTTGTGTGTGTGTTTCTTAGTGGTTAGTTGGTTTTGGTGTTTCGTGTGAACTACAGTTTCTGTTGGGGATATACTTTCCAGGTATCCTTACTGTGCCTCGCTGACCAGGTTGGCCCACTTTGGGTTAGAGCTATGCTTCACGGGCGGCCTAGTTAGAGAGAAGAGATGGAGTCCAGTCCGGCTATGGGAAGGCCCAGAAGACTTACCGATGTAGGCATGTTTAGTTACTTGTAGTCCAAGATGTACTCTTAGTCGTAGCCGGATAGGTCTCTCCTGTAAACCTTAGGCTGGATATCTATATAAGCCTTCCTAGGGACCAACCCATAGCATAACCACAATAGTGTACAATCTCAACTCGCACATGCGAAAACCGTTGTAACCTATATTCCGGCTCTGCCGTATGAATGGATTGCTAGCAGGAGTAGGATCCGTTCATCGTTGGTGGATTCGAACCTGGGTAAACTTGTGTACTCACCGTCCGGAACAACGTACGACTCACAACCCTCTCTTCCACATGCCCCGAGGACCCCCTCATGGCGTACTTGTCCTCAATCCAACGACAGTTAGCGCCCACCGTGGGGCAGGTGAGCTTCGGATCTGCGTTCCGAGCGGAATCTATAAGAATCAGAATCGACAAGACAATCATCGTCGGTCACGTCGTCTACGCCAGCGACGTCCCCCTCATTCTGCTTGGCGAGACCTGGATTCCGGCTAGGGAGGCCATGACTAGCTACACCATCATGTCCTTTGGCGAGATTGATGTTTACCTTGGTTTTGCTGAACCTGCCCCATCCACCCCAGCGTTGACGATAGAGGCAGAAGAAGTTTCTAGGCCCACTTTGTCCGCGGAAGCTGCATCGTTCTAGATCCCGGAAGACCCTAATCCCACTAATACTACACCTGGTGCAAAGATAGAGGAGAAACCTGAGCCTGAAATAGATCTTCCTATGGACGTCAAATCTGTAGTGGATCTCCCAAGCGCGGTCGAATCTCAGGACAATCTCCCCAGCAAAGTCGAATCTCAGGAGCAACAAAGTAACAAAAGTTCTGCCGATGCTGGAGCAGGACAATCTTTGTTGAGGCATAGGTGAGGTGTATGATGCTGCATGACACTAGCATGGAGGAAATCCTTGAGACCATCAAGTGTTTCGAGGAAGCTCATGAAGAAAGTCATGACTACCTCAGGGTGCACACATTGCATTTTTTCGGATATGTTGGATCCGTATCCGGCTTTGTCGATGCCGGAGAAAACGACGACTCGGTGCTAGAGGCGATTGGAACAAACGTCGACTTATCGGCATCTTCGGATGACTCCATAAAATCGATGGATTTCCAGAAGTTCTCCGCAGAATATGAAGATGAGTTTAACTCCAAGGCTGTAGAAGAAGGACAGACTATGGATGAAGGATTCGGATAAAACTCTCCCAAAGCGTAGGATGATATGGTTCTCAGAGACAATCCCGACGTCCAGATGTCCGAACGTACTGATCAGAGCTTGACTCCAGGAAACGGACCCAAAGCTGTCTTTGCTACCGATGCTGCCAAGAGGGAAAAGAAGAAGAAGAAGAATCCGGTGAAAGACCCTCCTACAGAGGAGTTAATCACCGAAGATTACAAGGAAGACTCAGATGGAGCTCTAATCCTAGACGAGCCAGAAACTACCTCGGTGGATGGACACATGGTTACCCCTGGTGCCCGTAAAATCCTCGGAGACGCGCACACTACGCCAATCCCCACTGCTGCAGATCTTACACCTGCGGAGCTGGAAGATAGGGCTCAGGCCCTAGAAGCACATGGCCAAGTACTCCTAGATGAAGCTAAAAATATCCTCGAGGAGAAAAGGCGCATTTCATATACGGGCAGTTCAAATCCCTGCAGCAACAGAAGACCCAGAACAGCCCCTTGCGGGCTAGCAAAAATTCGGAAGTCCACAAGGCCCTCTTTGAGGGAGATGACGCTGTCAAAGGATATCCTCGGCTAAACAGCAAGGGAGATCTGGTGTATGGAACACTAGTCGAAAACACTACTGCAGCCCGAGATATCTTGGAAAAGAATCCAAACCTAGAGCAAATCTGGTTAGGCTAAAAGCTAGTTACCAAGGGCCTGGAGCAGCAGAAGGCCACGAAATCCGGAAGCGGAAAACTGGTCTCTAAATCCGACCAATGTCGTACGGATCCGACTTGGCTGGACATAAGGCATCGACGGGATCTAGAACAACACCACCGTTCCGACCATTAGGAAGACAATCACTCAAGAACCGGATCTTCAGGGCAACGACGCAAGACCGCACGAGAGTGGAGTAATTTTGCTCCAGCCGCAGAGCAAGACGCAGTTGTAGCACTGGTTCCGAGACAGCCTACCCGGCGATAGTCAAACAATCATAGGGAAGATGAAGAAGAGCGACATCAGGAGGACGACCGACAAAGGATGCCACCTCCTAGACATACAAGTTGTCCGACTGAACCTAGCCATAAGCTCCTATCTTTGACCTAGAATCTTATATATATTTCATGAAGAGATTTAATTGATACAAGAATTCCTACTTTGGGGCGGAAACGATGGACACCATGCTGAGTCA
This sequence comes from Avena eriantha, assembly GCA_910589775.1. Taxonomy (NCBI): domain Eukaryota; kingdom Viridiplantae; phylum Streptophyta; class Magnoliopsida; order Poales; family Poaceae; genus Avena; species Avena eriantha. The sequence continues at coordinate 32,826,222 of OU342746.1, read as the reverse complement.
AGCTGCCAGGGGGCTCGTCACAACCAAGACCCTCCCCAGAACCAGAATAATGATGTTCCAGACGGAGGCCGGCGCTCAGCTAGAAACAATCGACCTGCACCACCCTCTCCACTAAGAATCCATCACAGCGGCTCTCAAGGGAGCCATGGAGGGCGTCGTGGCAGAGGAGGTGGTGGCAGAAGCATAAGTCTGGCTCCAAGGCACCGCGGCCATAGTGAACAACCACGACGGCATTCTCTGTCACCAAGTGATGCGAGGCACTAGATGAACTCTAACATAGAGGCAGAAAAGGAATCAGTCGAAAGAATTTGTGCTTGGCGTCAGCTACAAAGCCTACGCTACGAGTCAGACAACATCTATGTGGGTCCAAAATGCTTCAGACCGTGCATTCGACAAACAAACTTCCCGGAAGGAGTCACCATCTCAAGGCACATCCAACCCTACGACCGTGTAGCTCGGCCAGACACGTGGCTCTAGGACATTTTCAGGCTTGTTGCATCGCCAAAGGCAGAAATAGCTTGGTTGTGACCCGGTATCTCCCGCTTATGCTGAGGAATACGACACGATGATGGCTCAATGACCTTCCGAAAAATACCATCCACAACTGGTATGACATGCAGAGCGCGTTCTTTCGGAATTTCGAGGGCACATATCAAAGGCCATGTACGGTAGGAGACCTATAGCGTTGCGCCCAGAAAGCCGAAGAAACTTTTTGGGATTATCTCGGACGATGGATCAACACCAAGAACTCATGTGAAGGAGTAAATGATCAAACCGCGATTGAAGCTTTCAGTGCAGGACACCCAACTGGTTTGCTATGTCACCGCTTGAAGTGCGACAAAGTTACCGATCTTGGGAGATGATAGAGATGACAAGAAAGTATGTAGATGCCGATGATGATTCAGAGGGACGAGGACGGAGTGGAGGCAGCCGCGGACGAGGTCGTGGAACATCCAGAGTCCTAGGTAGAGGAGACCAGCAACCTGGCAAAACCTACTCTTGGGCGACATCGCCAATAATTCATGTGTGCATCACCCGGATGGCAACAGGGGCTCGTCCCACACAAATGCTGAGTGTCATTTCAATGACTACATCAAGAAAGATGAATCCGCTAGCTACAGGGCCAAACGAAGAAAAGGCAAGAAAAATTCCGACAAGGAAAAAGAGACCAAGGAAGATTTCGACATGGAGGAGGCAGAAGCTTCAAATCCCAAGTCGGACGGAAAGAAAGACACCTATGTCACTTTCCTTGTGTCTCAACCAGCCTAAAATCCCAAGTCGGACGAAAAGAAAGACACCTATATCACTTTCCTTGTGTCTCAACCAGTCAAGCTCAACACAACTGTTCTGGCTATCCCTCAGTTTTTGGACTGGTCAGAAGTGACAATCACTTTTGACCACGCTGATCATCCTCCTTAGTTGCACATGCAGGAAAAGTATGATCTAGTCGTTAATCCACTTATTGAAGACTATGGTTTCTCCAAGACCCTCATGGGCAGTGGCAACAGCATCATCATCCTCTACGTCGAAACACTTCGTCATATGAGTATCTCGAAAACACAATTGAATCACAGTTCTATGGTTTTCCACGGAGTTGTCCCCGGAAGACAAGCAAACTCTGTGGGTGAGATCACTTTGGAAGTTACCTTTGGAACTCCAAAGAATTATCGGACAGAAGCACTATCCTTCGAAGTGGTCTCGTTCAAGTGCGCATACCATGTTATCTTCCGATGACTAGCTTACTGGGCTTTTATGGCTCGTCCATGTTACATTTACAATATGATGAAAATTTTAGGTCCCAAGGGCATGATCACCATCAGGGGAGTCCCAAAGAAAGCATGAGAATGTGAGGACGGAAATGTCACCTTCTCTGAAGCCGTACTGCATGCCCAGGAGTACCATGAGATCAAGAAGACCATCGACCCGTCCGAGATGCCCGCCACGAAGAAGGAGGTGACGAAGCCCACTCCGGAATTCAAGGCCTCAAAAGAGACAAACACCACGTTGTTGCAGGAACGAGATCCCTCAAAGGTGATCCAAATAGGTGTATGTTTACACCACGCATAGGAAAGCACGCTTGTCATGTTCCTTAAAGCTAATAAAGATATCTTCGCATGGTAACCTTCTTACATGACCGGAGTACCTAGGGAACTTGTCGAGCACTCTGTAAATGTACACGCAAATGCTAAACCCATCAAACAGTCTCTACGATGGTTCGGTGAAGAAAACAGAAAAGAAATAGCTAAATAACTAGCCTGACTCGAGTTAGCCAGATTCAAAGAAGAGGTTATCCACACTGAGTGGTCGGCCAATCCTGTAATGGTCCCTAAAAAGGACACCACTGATTTAAGGATGTGTGTTGATTATACCGCCTTGAACAAGGTTTGTCCCAAAGATCCGTTCGCTCTGCCTAGAATTGATTAAGTAATCGACTCTACGGAAGGCTCAGAACTCCTATGCTTTCTCGACGCATATTCCGGTTATCACAAAATCCGGACGAAGGAATCAGATAAAGTAAAAATCTTCATTCATATCCCCCTTCGGAACCTTCTGTTTTGTTACGATGCCTTTTGGGATCAAGAACGCAGGAGCTACGTACCAGCGCACTATGCAGCATTGCCTCCATGATCAAATCGGACGCAATGTGCATGCTTATGTTGATGATATAGCGGTGATGTCCAAAAAGAAGGAAACTCTAGTTTTCTGATTTGGAGGAAACGGCCGCCAATCTACGGAAATACAACATAATGCTTAACCCGAAGAAATGTTTCTTTGGAATACCGGTCGGAAAATTGTTAGGTTTCATCGTGTCTCAAAGAGGCATAGAGGTCAACCGGGAAAAGATTAAGGCTATACTCAACATTTCTAGGCCAACCCGCCTAAAGTACATACAAAGACTAACTGGTTGCATTGTTGTAGTCAGTCGGTTTGTAAGTCGGCTCGGTGATAGAGCCGCACCACTTTACAAGCTCCTGAAAAACACCAAAAAAAATCTGGACTGATGAAGCTTAGGCTGCACTACAAGACCTGAAAGCAGTACTCTCATCCGCTTCTATCCATGCAGTGCCAGAACCTTAGGAACCGATGTTGCTCTATCTAGCTACGACAAGTAGGGTCGTCAGCTTCATCATGATGGTGGAAAGGCCAGAGGAAAAACAGGAAGACATGGTGCAGCGTCCGACCTACTACCTCAGCGACTTCCGAACTATATCTAAACAGCAGTATCCGCACTATCAAAGGTTAGCCTATGGTGTGTTATTCCATCTAGGAAGCTACGATATTATTTTTAGGAGCACTAGATTACCGTGGTGAGCACAGCTCGCACCAGAGACATAATTCACAATATCGATGCTACAGGACATGTCACAAAGTGGGGAATAGAGGTTTCATCTTTCGACATTGAGTATAAACCTCGTACAACAATCAAATCCAAAATTCTCACTGAGTTTGTCGCTGATTGGACAGAGACAACACATAACATGACCCTACCAGTGTCCGAATACTGGACCTTACATTTTGGCAGGTCTAAGGCGCTCGGGGGCTGGCGTGGTGCTCAAATCACCCCAAGGAGATACGCTTTTTTATGTGTTGCAGATCCACTTCACGACAACAAACAACATTGGTGAATATGAAGCATTTCTGCATGGAATCCGGATTGCTAAGGATATCGGCATCCAAAGACTCATGTGTTATGGAGACTCAGATATTGTTGCTCAACAAGTGTCGGATCACTGTAATGCAAACTAACACATGGCAGCGTATAGGGCTATCGTGGATGAACTACCAAAATCATTCGAAGGGTTTGAGGTTCAACACATCCCTCGAACAAAAACTAAAGAAGCAGATGCATTGTCTTGAATACGCTCTGCTCGGAAAAAGGTCTCGGATGGTGCTTTTCTAGAACACCTTAAAGTTCCCCCTATCACAGGAGTTGATGAGGAGTACCCAACCAAATCCGACTCACCATTAATAGCAGTTTTGGCTGTAATTCCTAGCTGGAAAAAACCCTACCTTGATTTCTTAGTAGACGAAAAATTACCCAAAGACGAGGTTCTGAGCCGGTAGATCATCCGACGAGTAAAAACCTATAGGATAATAAGTGGTGAGCTCTGTAAGCAGAGTGTGTCTAGGGTCTTTCAGTGTTGTGTTTCTCTGGAAGGAGTGGAAATCCTAAGGGAGATCCACGAAGGCGAATGCGGACATCATGCTGCAACCAAACTTTAGTGGAAAAAGCTTTTATACAAGGATATTTCTGACTTACAGCCAAGGCAGATGCCGAAAGGCTTGTCAAGATGTGCAAAGGCTCCCAAAAATACGCCAAAAAGCTCATGTTCTGGCTGATCAGCTGCGAACAATTCCGATAACATGGCCCTTTATGGTCTGGGGGCTTGACATGGTAGAATTGTTCAAACGGGCTCCAAGTGGATTTACTCATATTTTAGTGATGGTGGATAAGTTCACAAAATGGATTGAGGCTAAACCCGTCACAAGTTGTGATAGAGAAACAACCAAAAGATTCGCTGAGGACGTTATAATCCGATACGGTTATCCGCACAGTATTATTATGGACAACGGGAGCAATTTTTCTATGGGAGAGCTTGCCGAATTCAGCAACAATCAAAAAATCTAGTTTGATATCGCATTAGTCGCACATCCTCAAGCCAATGGACAAGTCGAAAGGGCAAACGGTTTATTCCTTCAAGGCCCTCAAACCAAGATTCGAAGCACCGCTTCACCGTGCTACGGGGACTTGGGCGGACGAATTACCGCATGTGATATGGAGCTTCAGAATAACTCCGAACATGTCAACAGGGTACACACATTTCTTCTTGGTCTATGGCTCATAAGTAGTTCTTCCTAGTGATTTAATCAACACTTCTCCCCGGGTTGCTACGTATATCAAAGAGATGCCGAAATTTCTCGACAAAATGATATCGATTTAATCGAAGAATTTCACGTAGTTAATGAGCAAAGATCAACAGCTTCTCGAAAGAAGTTATGAAAGTATCATAGTAAGAGAGTCAGGAATCAATCTTTTAATAATGGTGACTTGGTTCTCCGGCTTGTGCAAAAAAGAAAGCACAAACTTTCCCCAGTTTTGGAAGGGCCCTTTTTGGTTAGTCGATTATTGTACAATGGTTCTTACTACCTAACTGATATGCGGCCAATCAAGGAAAGACATTCTTCTAAGAATAGAAAGAGAGATGGAGGCAGTACAAACCCGGAAGAATTAGACAAACCATGGAATATTTCTCAACTACGTCCCTTTTATTCTTAAAATTATGTTTATTTGTAAACATATATATGTACATGTTCAAATGATAAATAAAGTATTGGTTGCCTCGATGTTTTGCTGAGAAGTTTTATAGTACCATCCTATTTCCAAATGATCATGACATAAGTTGAAAATCCCAAAATACTTGAAAGTACTTTATGCTCATGTTTGTTATGGTTAGATTTCCGATTCTAAAATGCTACCTTAGGGTGTAAGACAATTTTTTTGTTTGAACTTTGGCTTTTGTCTGATAGCCAGAGGAGGGTATTTTCCGAGTAGTGGATAGTTGGTACTAGAAGCCAGCTTTGTTTCCCAGTTTAAGCTGGTTTAGCAATTGAGCTCCATTGCTCAGCAAAGTTTCTGTGCTAAAAGTTTGCTGGCTCACAAAAGTAACGAGGCAGAAAGCCAAAGAAACGATAAGTACAAATGACAATATGTCCTTATGTAATTTTCAAGCACGAAACAATTTAAAAACTAGAAGTGCTAAAGAAGTAAAGGCATTCAGAACTTACTAGCTAGCACATCAGAATAAATATTCTAGTTATTACATCAAGATTTGTTGATCAGAATAACACATTGTTTTTCTAGCACTTCTTATGCCATAGGTGAAGATGATGGATCAGCCAGCTCACTGGTAACATCTCCTCCACCTTGATATCTATCTGAGACGAGGGTATCAGACTCGGTCTACTTGTCGTCAGAAACATCGGCAACTTCTTCTCGGGGCTGAAGTGGCACTTCCACGGGAGTGAAGAATGGATTGTCATAGCTAGGCATCTTTGCCAGGAAAAATCCCAGAAAATATGCCAAAAATCCTATTTCACCGGAAGACTCATGGAGCCAGAAGACGAGACAGAGTAGGGCCACGAGGGTCCCACACCACCTGGCCGTGCGGGCCACGCTAGGCCGCCCCTGGAGGTGGTGTGGCCGCCTCGGCTGCCCCCTCGGCCTCCCTCTTTGCCTATAAGTTGCCTCTTGACCTAAAAACCAAGGGGGGTCGATGTTTTTCAAGAAAGAGTTCCGCTCCGCCGACACCACTAGATTCCAGGAATCAGCACCAGAAACTCCGTTCTAGCACCCTGCCGGGACTGGGAATTGGAGGAGATCATCGCCATCATCACCACCATCGCTTCTCCATCAACCATCCATGTTTCCCCCATCTATGAGTGAGTAATCCCTCGTTGTAGGCTATGGGGATGGTAGGGATTGGATGATATTCTTCATGTAATGGCATCGGATTGTTAGGGCATGGTGCCTAGTATCTATTATTGGTGCTTTTTGACTTTGTTGCAACTTGTTATGCTTAATGCCTGTCACTAGGGCCCGAGTGCCATGATTTCAGATCTGAACATGTTATTGATTCATTATGATAGTATTGTTTATGGTCTTACCTGCAAGTTGTATACACACATTATTGTTCGGAACCAATGGCCGCAAAGTGACGGCAATTGGGATAACCGGAGGGAATGTCTTTGATGTGAGGATCACATGTGTTGATGGAGTGTTAATACTTTGCTCCGGTGCTCTATTAAAAGGAGCACCTTAATTGTCAGTAGTTCCCTTGAGGCCCCGCTGCAAACGGGTGGGCAGGATAAAAGATGTTGTGCAAGTTCTCATTGTGAGCATGTATGACTATATATGGAACACATGCCTATGATTATCTAGTACTTGGATGCTTTATCTTATTTATCTGCAATTCCCCTATGTCTTGATTGCCATGTGAATTGTCTTGTCCATGCAACGCCCGTCCATCCATCCCTATGCCTACCGCGCCTTAATCCTACTATATACTGCTACTGTTACTAATGTCTTACTTTTACTACTGTTATTACTTTATTATTGCTATTATAAACCTATTGCTATTGATAAACTATTGTGAGCAAGATTGTTTCCAGGTGCAGCTGAACTGATAACTTAGTTGTTAAGGCTTATAAATATTCTTTGGCTCCCCTTGTGTCGAATCAATAAATTGGGTTTCACTTCCCTCGAAAATACTGCGATACACCCCCTATACTTGTGGGTCATCACCGCACCACCGCACAAGTATGCCACCACCGAGGCGTCCCTAGGCTGGCATAGTTATACGCTACCAGGGTGACCAGCCCCGGCATGGCAGAGAGCACAGCAGCATTAACGGACATAGGATCAGGTCCCACAAGGATCCACCATATCCGACAAGTAACCGCGACAGGCGTGAGGAGTCGTAGGAGGGGCACAACAAGAGAGCTAACCCACCGCCTCCACCGCCACCGTCGCCACCCAGCAACCATCATGGCAAAGGACACGGTGGATCTCATAGATCGCGCCACAACTCCCCTTCCCATGACGGAAAAGTGAAGCAACCAGAGCCATACAATGCACGTACACGGCTGGAAAAGATCCAAGAAGCTCGGGAACTCCCATACCTTGGGCCACGTTGTTTTGGACCAGTAATACGGGCCACAACTTACCCCAAGGGCCTCCGGATACCATCAAGCCCCAACGGCACTGCCAGGCCAGCAACGTGGTTACAGGACTACAGGGAAGCAATCCACATTGCATGGGGAAACCCCAATGTCGCTGTCAAGTACCTCCCACTCATGTTGACCAGCACCGCCCTGCACTAGATATGACTTACCGGAGGGCACGTACATGAAGCGTTAACCCCAATGAATATGCAATTGGTTGGACATGCATGAAGCGTTAACCAAGAATTTCAAGGGCACGTACAAACGTCTCTACACTTTCGGAGAACTCCAGTGGTGTGTGCAAGAAAAGGATGAAACCTCTCATGCTTACCCCTCTCGCTGGCTGGATATGAATAATTCCTACGCAGGGGTGCACGATCAGACCGCTATGGCTGCCTTCATCAACGGTCTGGAAAAGGGAACTTTGCACCGCCATAAGTTGAAGCGCAAGCAAGACAATAATGAGCTCACCCTCAATACAATGATCGCCATGGATAGCGAGTTCGCCGCTACTGATGATGACGCGCGTGGATCACTGCCGGCAATAGCAATCCCTACCTAGGCCAGAAAAAACAACAATAACAAGCGGAAAAATCTGCCTGAAGAAAAGCAAGTAGCCGACATGGTCGCTGTAACGTTCACTGGCAAAGGCAGAGGTGGTCAACGCGCGTGGACATGGTGAGGGGGCTAGCAGTGGCCAGCATAGGAGCGATACTACACCCTCAGCGCCCCACATTCCCCAAATGTACGAAGAGTACCGCAATATGCCGTGTTTCATCGACCTTGACGCAAACGGCAAGGCCACCCACACCTACCGCCAATACAAGTTTGTCAATGATCTCAAGCAAGACCCTGAGTCCGGCTATAAACGAAGTCAAAAGAACGGATCCCGCGGAAAGGCCAAAGGAAAGAAGGAGGAAGAGCCCAAGGAATCAAGTGATATGGACGAATACGTGGACCACAAATCTTCCGACAAGGGAGACGATAAAGGGAAAAATCCCTTCGAAAAGAAGGCTCCATGTTACCACACCTTCCTTGGTGCCCCACCGTCCAGGCCTAGAAAACCTCTCTGAGGATACTGATGGCTACCCTCCCTTTGGTTCCCCAGTACGTCAGGTGGTCGGAAGTTCCAATTACATGGGATATGAAGGATCACCCAGAGCTTATACCAACAGAGAACCAGTATGCCATGGTCTTCAACCCTTTGATTGATGGCACATAGTTCACCAAGTGCCTCTGGACAGTGGAAGTAACATCAATATCATGTACCTGGATACACTGCACAAGATTAACTTGACGGATCCCCAGCTAAGGAAGAGCAATACCGTGTTCCATGGGGTTATCCCCGGCCGACAAGCAAATTCCCTGGGCTGCATCACCCTTCCAGTCGCTTTTGGCGATGTCAAAAATTACCACCAAGAACGCATGATCTTTGAAGTGGTGCCTTTCAAGAGCGTGTATCAAGTCATCTTTGGACGCGACATCTTCCACTCCTTCCTCGCAAGGCCATGCTTTGTCTACAATAAACTCAAGATTCCCGGACCAAACGGGGGCATCACCGTTGACGGAAGATTCACTAAGGCAAGGGAGTGCGAGCTCAGTGAGGCCGCCTTCGCCGAACCAGTCCTCTACGATGAGGAGTTCAAGGAGATCCAGAACCAGGTCGATGCTTCAGAGATGTCGGCTTCAAAAAAGCAAATCACTGCTGCCAAACCCGCATTCAAGGCCGTGATCAAGACCAAGCCGGTGGAGCTTGTTGAAGGAGATTCCTGCAAGACCACCGCCATTGGCACGGACCTGGATCCCAAATAGGAAAGCGTGCTCGTCGAGTCCCTCCATGAGAATAGGGACATCTTTGCCTGGCAAATTGCCGACATGAAAGGTGTACCTTGGGAACTTGTCGAGCACATCTTGAACGATCCTAATGCCAAACCGGTGAAGCAACCTCTATGGCGCTTTGGTGATGAAAGACGAAGGGCTATAGGCAAATAAATAGCTAAATTACTTAAGGCTGGCTTTATGCGAGAAGTTATTCACACCCGATGGGTGGCAAATCTTTTACTTGTCCCCAAAAAGGGAACCAATGAATTAAGAATGTGTGTTGATTACACCGGCTTGAACAAAGCGTGTCCGAAGGATCCATTTGCTTTTCCTTGCATAGACCAAGTCATTGACTCGATGGCTCGCTCGGAACTTCTGTGTTTTCTCGATGCTTACTCAGGATACCACCAGATCCAAATGTGAAAGTCGAACCAATTGGCCACTTTGTTCAACGCACCTTACGACATGTACTGCTACGTCACGATGCTGTTTGGGTTGAAAAACGCTGATGCTACTTACCAGCGGACAATGCAGCGTTGCCTACACGACCAAATAGGTTGCCACATACACTCTTACAAGACGACATCGTGGTAATGTCAAAGAAATCAAATGATCTAATCGCTGACTTGCAGGAAACCTTCGATAACCTCTAGAAATATAACATGATGCTAAACCCCAAGAAGTCTGTCTTCAGGTACCATCCAGCAAACTATTGGGCTTCATTGTTTCGCATCGCGGAATCGAGGTAAACCCAGGGAAAATCAAGGCCATCCTCGACATCAAACGTCCGACATGCCTGAAGGACATACAAAGGCTCACGGGCTGTGTCGCAGCAGTAAGCCGGTTCATCAGCCGACTTGGGGAGAAGGCTATGCTGCTCTACAAGTTTCTCAAGAAGGCGGACAAATTCACATGGACGGACGAAGCTGACGCAACACTTTAGGAGTTGAAGAGAATACTCTCCTCCCCACCTATACTTGCAACACCGGTGTCAAGGGAGCCTATGTTAGTATACATGTTGGCAACCAACCGAGTAATCATCTTCGTCATCGTGGTGGAGCGCAAGGAACCAATGCACGAATATGCAGTTCAACGACCCGTTTACTATGTAAGCGAGGTCTTGGCAGCGTTACCTGCACTACCAAAAATTGGCTTATGGAGTTTTCCTTGCTTCACACAAGTTAAGGCTTTATTTCCAGGAGCACCCTATCACAGTAGTGAGCAAAGCTCCACTGTCTGATATCATCAACAACAGCGATGCTATAGGAAGAGTGGCAAAGTGGGGCATTGAACTTGCCACCTTTGAAATCACCTACAAGAGACGTGACTCTATCAAATCACAAGCATTAGCGGATTTTCTCGAAGCGAGGACAGAACTGCCATAAGACACTCTTGTACCAGAGCCAGAGTATTGGGTCATGCACTTTGATGGATCAAAGCTACTCAATGGCTCGGGGGCTGGTGTATTATTACAGTCACCAACAGGAGAGAAGTTGCAATACGTCCTGCAGATTCACTTCAATGCTACCAATAATATGGCAGAGTATGAGGCCCTCATTCACAAACTTCGTGTGGCCAAGGATATTGGCATCAAGCGCATAGTTTGTTGTGGAGATTCCGACTTGGTTGCCCAGCAAGTAGCTGGCACCTAGAACGCGCAGAACCTTATGATGGTGACATATCGAGATGAAGTAGACGAAGTAGCCAAGTGCTTCTACAGCTACGAAGACAAGTACGTCAAAAGGGAGGAAAATGAGGTGCATATCTGCTTTCAAAGCTAGGATCAGCTCGACGACCAATTCTGCTAGGCGTTTTCCTACAACATTTACGGACCCCATCTGTGAAGGGAGCGGACCCTGACAACCCAGATAGAGTGGATTCATTTGTTAATACAATAACAGTGACCTCTCCGGCTTGGACGAAACCATTCATGGATTATCTACAAGATGGAACTTTGCCCGCCGTCGAAGTGGAAAGCCGGAAAATAGTATGCAGAGCAAAAGGCTACGTCATCATTGACGGAAATCTTTACAAAAGAAGTACCACATGACTTTTCCTTCGATGCGTCTCCCAGCAGCAAGGTATTGAAATCCTTAGAGAAATACATCTCGGAGATTGCGGGCACCATGCCGCTCCCTGATCGTTGGTGGCTAAGGCCTTCCGACAAGGATTCTACTGGATAACTGTGAAGGCGGATGCCAACAAGTTGGTATAAACATGTCTTGGGTGTCAGTTCTATGCGAGACAACCAAGTGTTCAAGCTGAAGAATTGTGCACAATACCAATAACTTGGCCATTTGTAGTCTAGGGGCTGGACATGGTGGGACCTTTGCAGACAACACCATGTGGATTCACACACTTTCTAGTAGTAGTGGACAAATTCAAAAAATGGATTAAAGCTAAACTCATTAGAAAGCTTGATGGGGCAACATCCCTAAAAATTTTCTAGGATCTAGTGGTAAGATTAGGTCTCCCACACAGCATCATCACCGATAATGGTAGAAATTTATCTCTCGGAGAAGTTGAGGAGTACTATCATGAAAAGGGAATCCGCCTTAACCTAGAATCTATGGCACACCCTTAGTCAAATGGGTAAGTTGAAAGGGCCAATGGACTAATTTTGGACGGAATCTAGCCACCTTTAGAAGTACCACTGCATAGAGCAGCTGGAGCTTGGGAGGAGGAGTTATCGTCTGTCTTGTGGAGTTTATGAACAAAACCCAACAAATCCACCGGCTTGACTCATTTCTTCATGGTTTATGGAGTAGAAGCAATCCTCCCATCCGACATCCTCCATGATGCACCAAGATTTTCTGCCTACAAGGAGGATGACGCTAAAGAATCCATACGCCTATCTGTAGACCTACTTGAAGAAGAGCACATGATGGCATGCTAGAGATCTTCCATCTACCAGCAAAAGCTACGTGGCTACCATAGTCACCATGTAAAGCATCGCTCGTTTAAAAAAGGGGATCTAGTGCTTAGACTCAAGCAGGAGAAATCACACAAATTATCCCTGCCTTGGGAAGGACCGTTTGTCATAAGCAAAGCATTGCTAAATGGTTCCTATTACCTTGTTGATACCTGCGAGTTGAAAGATAGGCCAAAAAATCGCAAGCACAAGTAACATGACTCCAATGATGATTACCCGGAGACAGATCGGCCATGGAACATAGCACAGCTACATCCCTTTTACACTTAGCACATTTATATTATGTAATAAGTTTCTTATATGATCAATGAAATAAAGCATTTGGTTCACTCATATTCTTTGAGTCTTTTACCTCCTTTAGTTGATTATTTTTGGATCATATAAACCCTTTATGCATAAGTTTGCATTTGCACTTGTGAAAATTCTGCCTATGTGCGTTAGCTTAAGTTTTCTGGTCTATATGTTTTCTGAAGTTTTTATGTGGATTTCGGAGTAGTGACTTTTTGGCACTCCACGCAGGCGATTTTGTTCTTGGGTTCTTGACGGTGCTATTAAGCATCATCACCTGAGAGCATAGTTCTATGCTGCGAGTCTTCCGTCTCACCAAAGGTCAAGCATACGAACCAGAATAATGGATAAGCCAGCACTTGCTTAAAAAATATATACATGCTGGAAACAAATAAGTAGCAGGAAAACTTGATTACAAGATTTTCCGCCTTAGCAAAACATAAGTTTTTTCTGCATACACCTTCCAGAGATACATTTAATACAGACATTGTTTTTCATGGCTCTGCTGCAGGGGGCTTCATGGTGGCATCATTAGGAGAGCTAGGCCGGGATAGCTCATCAAACTCGGAGGGAGATGGGCTAGACTCGGACAAGGCCATGTCTTCGTCGAGGATCTCAATAGGCACAAAGACATCGGTGTTGACCATCCTAGCAACCCAGGTGACGAATTTGGCAAGGGAATTCCAAATATCATCGCTATCGATTCCCCCCCTTCCTCGTCCAACTTGGAAAGCCGGAGGTCACCGGGTCATTGTCGGCATTGTCATAGTGCGCCTTGACCAAGGATAGAGACATCCTAGCACCAGCTCAGACGCAAGAGACCTTCCAGTCCTTGACCCAAGTTGGATAGAGACATTCTTTGATTCGTTTGAAATAGAAACAATTTATGCATTCCTTGTACTCTGGCTATTTTTGATCTGTTGCTTTAGCCAGGCTGTTTTACCCTGTTCAAGGTCCAGTTCCTTCCGCAATGTAGCAAACCTCTCATTGGTTGTGATCCTCCGGCTATTCTCATTCTGCAAACAAACAAGCATGTTTAGTTTGTCTAGAGAATCTAGTCGGAACTATAGGGTTTCAACTATAGGCTCGCGGGCTACAACACAAGTTTTCAATCAACAAGTATGCTAATTTTAGAGCATCTAGCCAGAATTTTACTAAGCTTCCACATAGACGCTCGGGGGCTACACTATCGAGTTCTACTCTTAAAAGTTCTTTGGAGCACTAAGGCCAATAACATATGTTTATCCGCCTAAGAGCTCGAGGGCTGTAGAGGGATATACTACGCAAAGTAAACGAAGTGAAGATCAAAAGACATACGATGGCAATAAGCTTAAGATTTTCGGCCAGATGAGCATAGGAATCATGGAAGGTCCGGGCGTTGTTATAAATAGCATCCGCCTACGCTATGAGATCATCTAGGCACAACGTCGAAGGAGTCGCGGCCAAAGGAGTTGTCGAAGCCGGAGTTGTGGAGGAAGCCCTAGCCACCTGTTGTGTCTTCAAAACAGTTGATGGTGCAGAGGCTCCCGCCTTAGCCGTTGCTTATGCCTCCGCCTCTTCCACCACTTGCTTCCCTTTCTCGGTGGCATCCTTAGCCGGAGCCTCAGCCACTATAGAGGAAACACTCTCCTGCGTCGCTTGGCTGGTTGGAGCAGTGTCTGCCTCGACAGATCCTGGGATATCAAGGTTTGGATTGACATCTGTCTCCATGGCAAAGATTTCAGGGATGACCGGGGATGATGGCCTAGCGGGGCCAGCAGAAGGCTTGGCGGAAGGAGTAGGGGGAGCAGTAGCAGGATAGGGCTTGGTGGACACGTCCCTGGTCAGCATGTCACGAATGTTTTTTGACCCTCCGGCATCTTTGGAGGATCGTTTCAAACTAACACCAGCTTTCCTCCTGAAACATACTAACTATAAGTACAAGAGTTGAAAAAGCTATGAGCTGTAAAATACAAGCCAGAGAATGATAGTACTTACTCCATGATAGGAGCTTTGGTGAGGGGAATGTCGTTGGATTTCCCCTTCTTCTCCGCCTCTAAGGCGGCAGTGGATTGTTTGCAGACTCAACTCTTCGATTTCTTATTCTTGGCCTCGGCAGCAGCGTTAGAGGTGGAGCTCTTCCTCTTTCGCACTGCAGGAGCCGATTGATCCTTTGGGGCATCGTCGTCGGACACCACCTGGATATCCTTCAGCTTTGGATCATATATGAGGAAGGCCATTTGATCCGCTGCCAAGGTCATCAGTTGGGATACAAAGGAGTGTTAGATGGACAACTTCAAGTCGGAAAAACCTTAGAGTATATAACGGGAAACAAAGGAAACAAAAGCTACCTCTTGGCACGTGTCGCAATCAAACATATCGTAGGTGATCATGAAGCCGCGATTCCTTTCTTTCATCCTGATGATATCTTTTAGCCGAAGTTTGATGGAGTTAGTAGAGAAGTTATCCCGCAAAATTCGCATGGGATCCCTCCTGTCTTGAGTGTACTTGCACATCAACTCGGCGCGGTGCTGCAGAGGTTGGATCCGCCTGACAAACCAGCACATGGCAAGATCCAAGGCCGTCATACCTCTGTCTACGAGCCATTCAATCTGCCTTACGGCACGATTGGCCTCGTCATCGGAGGGAAGGGAGGTTGGGGTCCGCTGTGCGGGCACCTCGGTGGCAGCTCCATCGACAAAGTCAGGATAAGTCTCTAGGCGGTCAGACAGAGGAACAACTGGGCCGTAGAAATACGTGCGCTGCCAGTTTTTGCAAGAATCATGCCGTACAATGTTGAGGAAGCACCGACTAGGTAGGATCTTGAAGCTAATGGATCCACTGATCCGCAATTCGTCCTTGGACTCTACGGACTCTCTCTTGATGGTTAAAAAGTAGACAAACGGATCTAACCTAGGTTTTATGCCTAGGAATCCTTCACACAAGGCAACGAAGTTGCTAAGGACTAGGATGCTGTTGGGAGAAAGGTTGTGGGGGAGTACCCGGAAGTGCCGGAGGACATCCAAGAAGAAAACGGAGACTGGCAGGCTTACGCCTCGCAACAGCTAGGCCTTAAGGTATACCTTCTCTCTAGCTTGGGGAGAAGGAGCCACCTCGCCGGACGGCGCCGCCTGCCAGATCAACTCCTTCGCCACTAGGAGATACCCCTCGGTGACGAGCTCCTGTAGATCTTTGGCGAAGAGTTTAGAGCCCCTCCAAACCCCCTTATGGGAGTCGTTTTCTTCTTCGGAAGTTTTGTGGCGCCGCTCATTTTTGGTCATCGCTGGTGGTCTCCACGATGGCGTTGACAGGGACAATCACCCCCTCCAGCGGGATGGTCACTCCTTGAGATGGCTTGGAGGTAGCCTCGGGTGTCACCGCCGGTGAAGGAATGGAGCTACTGGAGGCCGTTATGATGGGGAGAAGGTGGAGGAAAGAAGGGCTCTAGCTAGGGTTTTCACAGGAAAACCTCAAACGGTCGTGCGGCTGGAGGAAGAACATGATGAAGAGGCGAATGCGGATAAAAAAGAAATAAATTGACCGTGGTGAAAATATATAGGCCCCGCGTCAAGATTTGTGCAAAAGGATCTAATGGATGGAACATTGCAGATGTGGAAGTGAACGTGTGCGGTAATTTCGCCACGTCCTCCGTCTTTTGCCGCTCCGCCATTTCGGATTTCACGCGCATTTAAATAGGTGATGATTAATTCTCTATTTCTATGAGTTTCGAGGTAGCGTAGGCTGCACCCTACAACATCCTCCTGACAGATGCAGTGAAGGGTCACGTCTGAAGATTCCATCCAAGATGGAGACTGTCTGACTCTGCAAACGAAGACTCAAGGAATCTCCGGCTACATTGCGAAGCCGAAGAGGATTGCAGAGTTCTTTGGGATACCTTTGAAATATTGCTTGTCGAACTGCCGACATCACTTAGACAGGATATTCGAAGTCCAATGGGCAAGACGGCGCAAGATTTCAAAGTCCTCCGGGGGCTACTATTGGGGATATTCTATATGGGTATCCTAATAGCATGTCACTAGTCCTCCTAATCTGGGTGCCCCATAGTTGGTAGCAGGGCTCATGGCCTGCTGGGCGGCCCAGTTAGACAGATCCAGAAGGGAGGCCCATGCCGGATAAAGGAAGGCTACGCATGAGTCACCAACGTACTCGAAGCCTTGGAGTACAAGACACGGAAGACTAGTTCGTATTACTATAGGACTCTTCACCTTGTCCGGCAAGGACCTTTCTCTGAAAACCCTAGGTCTTGGTTCCTTTATAAGCCGGCCCATGGGAGCCTTTAGGGCACAGCCTCTTAGATTTCAACATACAATGTGCAACACCTGACACACTGAACCTATCTCTGTAACTCAGCGTATTGCCATTATAGTGATTTATAGCAGGAGTAGAGTCCCGCCACTATTGTGGGACTTGAACCTAGGTAAGTTGTGTTACCTCATACCCACCAACTCTCTGCCTTACCCCACGTCTCTAAACATGCACTGTGAGGACCCCTCCATGGCATACTCGTCGGCAATACCACGACAATATGGATGATATTTGTGAAGTTACATATGACTCATTCACATTTCCATGTGATACTTTGCCTTTGCCTAATGTTTATCATGTGAAATTAATTGATTGTGATGATGTTTCCATAGATAATCCATGTTCTAAACGTTATGTTGATGATATCATTGCTTGCACTTTGTTAAACAATTTCACTTTCAAATGTTTTGCTTGTAATGATGATCAAAACGGTACCCCTCAGACCATGCTTTGTCATGGGTGTTTTACAATTTCTTCCATTCCTTGCAATAAGATGGATAATTTATATTTCACTTTTTTGCATGCAACAATAATTATCATATGTTTTCTATTGAGATGGACCCCATAGCTTTCTCAAATTTTTGAGATTTTGGTAAATGCCATGATAAGCATGTTCCCTACTTGCATACTCACCATGCATCATCTATTTTACACTTGATTGACATTAATGGTGATGTGCACAAGAAGATATACGTCATGATGGATGATGTATTTCTCTACCATGCACAAACTTTCTTCCTTTTAACTATGATGTGTGTAGGTACACTCACGACAATGTCAACCTCGGTTGATCACGAGTTGACAAGAAGAGCTCTAGAGAGCATCCCCAAGCGACTTCAAGATCGAACCCACCTTTGATACCTTTTCCATGGTTCACATCTGTCATCTTGAAAAATTACTCTTTCCTATGGTTATCTTGCAAGCATGTTAATGGTATTCTTTCACCTTGTGGCAATCATGTTTCCTTGCTATTGGATTTTGATGCTTTGTGCGTTGCAACAAAAATGTTGAACAATTTCTCTTTTCGATGTTTTTTGTGCAACCAGAATGCCATTATGAGCATGTATTGTTATGAGAGCGTCCAAGTATCTCGTATTGTTGTTGCAACAAACATAAGGACTAGTTGCTCTTTCATATGGTTTGTTTGCAAACATGTTGTTTTTGCTTCTGCTTGTGATACACATACTCCCATGATCTTTACTTTTGATGATTTGTGTGTGGCATCCAACATATCAAACCATTTCTTTTTTCAATGGTTGGTTTGCACGCATAATGATGTTGTTTTGGATATCCTTCCTCGTGCATTTTTGCCAAATTCTCCCAGCTTTGCATCAAAGATCTTGATTAATATTTTAGTCATTTTCTTTAAGTGCCACACTAAGATGTTATATGGAGTTTTTGAGTTCCCACATTTGGATGATATTCAAACAATTTCCATGCACTTTGAACTTGCATATGCATTTCGTTTGCTATACTTGAGTTTTGGTAATAGTGTTGTGAACAAGAATGGACATGCCGCAAATGACATGCTTCTCTATCACGCACGAACATATGTTGCTTTCTCTTTGTTGTGCAAAGATATGAATGCATACACGTCAACCCCTACAAATAAAGAGTTAACAAGATGAATCAAAGAGAGTTACCTAGGGATGCACATGCGACTTATGGAATCTACTAGGCAAGTTAGTTTGTCGATGGGTTTTTCGCCCCCACCCCCCCCCCCCCCCCGTGTGGATATACGCTCTTGTTGGTTCAAGAGGAAAGAAATTAGGTCCTAATGGTGGCAAGTTTGGGACTACAAAAACCACAACCCACCATGGCCTCAAATCAAGCCTTATCATATTAAACTTACATCTCTGACCATACCACGTCATCCTATCAAACTAGGTTCATTCGCAGATCTGATTCATCAACCAAATGGACCAGCGGTAACAGCTAAGCATGGCTAAGCACAATGGATATAATATCTCTAGCGAAGATCATAAGCCAAACCCTAGTTATGCTACGAGCACTAGATTAGGGAATATAGGCTACTAAGGTATCACACATTAGATAGGATTACTGTATCTATTGATAAAAGACTTTCGAATCGTATGCACATGGCAAGAATTGAAATACTTTCAAAGCATAGGATTATATCATGTGTGCGGCTATGCTTGCCTTTGCCCGTTGATACCCAAATTTAGATCTTTACGGTTCATCAGATGGACTTGTTCATAGTTAACTTTCGATGGTGTTGATCTTGATATTCAATATTGGACTCGATCTTATTGCTCACATCAACTTTGAGGTCTATCGAGCAGAAGAAGAAACACCGGAGAGGAAAGCAACAATCAACACATGGTATCGATGGGATGGTCAAACAAGTATTATGCTATGACAAGTTAAAGGGTGCTAAAATATAACCCTAAACATGGTCATCGATTTAACTGGGGTCAAAACGCCCTAGAGATGGCAATTCCAGAGGAACCCTAAATGCACTAGTGGGGTTGGTATTCTTCTTCTAACAAACTTCTAAGTTGAATATGTTTAACAATACATGATTATGATGCTATTGTGTAGATCTTATTATCGAACATTTTGATATATTATACATATTTTTCTGACTTAAAATGAATTAGTCATGATTTTCCCAATTGTAATTCATTTTAAATTATTTTTAAAACAATTCAAAAAAATTGGAATATATGAAATATTTTCCACCTGGACCCACATGTCATATGTTTATTACTTTCAGAAATCATTTTCCAAAATTATGAAAAATATGTCAGACTGGCCAATAGAATTATTATTAATTACCAGAAATGATTTCCAGAAACAATTAAAACAAAAAGGAAAGAATTACTGCATCATGCTGACATCATCATGACATTAGCAATGAATATGCTCTCAGGTTGAGCATGCTCTCGTCGATCTGTAGCATGCAGGGACTAAAGGTAGGGCTTGTTTGAGGGAAAGCGATTGATGTCTACGCACTTCTATTTTTGTAGACAGTTGTTGGGCCTCCAAGTGTAGAGGTTTGTAGAATAGAAGCAAGTTTCTCTTAAGTGGATTACCCAAGGTTTATCGAACTCAGGGAGGAAGTGGTCAAAGGTATCCCTCTCAAGCAACCCTACAATCAAGATACAAGAAGTCTCTTGTGTCCCCAACACACCCAATACACTTGTCAGGTGCACTAGTTCAGTGAAGAGATTGTGAAATACAAGTGGTATGGGTAATTATAAGTGGTAACGGTGCCAGAAAATAGCTTGATGGCGTGGAAGAAACTAAAGGCAAACTGAAATAAAGATGGAAGCAAGCAAACATGTAACAGATATAGTAGCAACCGGTGTTTCAATGCTTAAAAACAAGTCCTAGGGATCATACTTTCATTAGTGAACACTCTCATATAAATATCATCTCTTTATGATACTATGCTGAACTACTCTCCGGTTGGACACTCTAATCCATGGTACGGCTATAACAGCACTCCTCAAAGTTCGCTTTCCCATCTAAATAACCCCACGCTGTTACCTTGAGCGCTAGATGGTTCCAACAAACACCACCATTTCATAGAGACACCCAACTCCAAATATAACTCATAACAAGTATTTGTAATCTCTAGCCTAAGTGCCACCATGGTGTGCATGCTATCACTTTCACACACATGGGGAGAGCCAGAGATCTATTAAAGCACTTGAGTAGCAAGGTATATCTAGTTGATTACAAAGCTCATGATCACAATATGATCATGCATAGAGAGATGGATGAACACATAGATACCGGTATAACCCTTATCCTTGAGGAAGATCTACTCCCTCATCATCATGGGAATCAGCAACGGTGATGGAGATGGTGATGCAGATCGATGGAGATGGCTCCGGGGGAACTTCCCCGTCCCGGAAGGGTGCCGGAACAAAGACTTTTTGTCCACCAAATCTCCCCTTCGGTGGCGGTGGCGCTGCAGAACCTTTTGTGGCTGGAGGCTGGATTATTTAGGGTTTCTGCATCGGAGGCTTCTTATAGGCGAAGGGGCGATGTTAGAGGGTGGACCAGGGACGCACACCACCTTGTGGCGCGGTCAGGGGTGACCCACGCCACCACATGGTGTGGCCAGCCCCTGGCCCCTCTACATCTCATCTCCTGGCTCCGTGAGTCTTCCAATGAAATATCGACTTTGTCTTTTATCCGGTCCAATTCTGATAATATTCATTTTCTAGCTTTTCTAGAACCAAAAACAGAAGAAAATAGGCAACTGACACTGTGGCATCTTGTTAATAGGTTAGTTCTAGAAAATGTGTAAAGATACTCCAAAGTGTGGACAAAACATAAGAAAGTAGATATAAAACAAGCATGGAACATCGAATATTATAGATACGTTTCCAACATATCAACATCCCCAAGCTTAACTCCTGCTCATCCTCGAGTAGGTAAGTGATAAAAAATAATAATTTTTCAGGTGACATGCACCATCACAATCTTGATCAAGGCATTTATAACATTGAAAGCTGGGATCATAGTACTTTAACATAGCATGCAAGATATAGTTCTAACAATAAGACATAGCAACTATGTTGTAACATGAAAAGGTACAAATAAAAGATTCATGAATAACAATGCTTTGAAAGACGTTTGTTTGTTTCACGTAAAGAAAACATAATGAGAATGGTATTCAGCTTGTCCCTCATAGTGTAGCAAAACATAAATGCAGAGATCACATTCAAAGTTCACAAGGGTGACTAGATACAAATAGTTTAAGAACAAGCATTATCAATGTTATGAATCAATCAACATGTCTTGGGACAATGCACATTAAACTAAGAATGGCCACTATGCTCTCTTAATAGGTGCGTAAAGATAAACGATGGAGACTTAACATAAAAGTAAAAGAAAGGCCTTCATAGAAGGAAACCGGGATTCTAGTCTCATAAAGAGATTCCAAAAATTATGGTACTTATTAGCTTTTAGCTCTCATTGCCCCTATCATAGGCATCTTCAAGTGATAAGGTTGAAGTGACACAACTAAGAGGATATGCTTGACAAGTTATAAGTTGAAATGCCAAGCCCCTTGCATACGAGTACCGAACCTCATGCTACTCAACTTCAGTCACAAGTAAGCTCTTGTCATTGTAAGTACATATGTATCATAGAGAACCACCAACAGGGTACCCCTTGCCCCACGACACAGGAGCTATCCCATATCAAAATGACAAGGCAACAGACAAAGAGCATCTCAGTGATCTTTTTATTTGCTATTTGCATAGGTTTTTATTGAGGATGCTTCATAGAATGCTCATTATGGTTATGCTGCAAGTTTCCACCATGATTAGGCATGGCTTAGGCTAGCGGCCCAGGCGTTTCTCTAACACACATACAAACTCCATGATCTTACAAGTTCCCCTTTTATTTCACACCGCCGGGATCCATAAGCAAAAGAATCATGATATCAACGGAATAATAAGTGTAATGTTGAAAGTATTCCCCATGATGCATGGTTCTGATAACTTAACTTATAAAGCGCAAGCATATACACAACAAAGATGGACACAATGGTTCAAGTTTATTAAGTGCAAGAAAGTAAAGTGTGCCATCAAGTTTGTGAGAGCTTTAATCACTAATTTTCACATAACAAGTTTAATTCGGAAGGTAGATAAAAACATGAATATACTTGGAATAGCAAATGATAATAGGTAGGTATGGAGGACTCTTTGAAATAACTTGATTTTATTTGGAGTTGGATGCCTGAGTGGAACTCATACTTGGTTATGGAGGCTAGCAAAAAACTAGGAGTGACCAACTAAGAGAGCAATAATGGCCATAATCATGCAAAGCTACAAAACATCATTAATTAAAGCATAAAGTGATATTACAAGTCGAATACATAAAGGCTATGGTGACTTGGAATAGTCTTAACATGGTGTGAGCATGCGCCAAGTCAACCCAAATAAAGCATCAAAGGACAATACCACAATACTATGCTTTAATATGCTAAAACAACGCATGATTCTTTCAAGGCACATTAAGCAATTTCAATTGTTTATAACATGTCATGCTACAGTAATAATCACTAAGCATAAATCCAAAACAATATCAAGCATGACATGACAAAGTACAAGTCACAGTCAAAAACAAGCTCCTCTTATACCACTTAAGCATGAACTTTCCTACTCTTTTCCAATACAAACCAACTTATTTGAAAACCATGATATATGAGTGAGGGGGTCCAACCAATTTATTCAAGCAAACTAAGCAAACTAAGCAAACAAAAACCAAAAACAAAAACAAAGACGCTCCAAGAACAACAAAATTGTGCATGAAACAAATAAAAATGAAGTTTTTGGAAGAAACCTGAGATTTTTATTGATGAAGAAGGGGATGCCTTGGGCATCCCCAAGCTTTGACGCTTGTACTTCTTGGATATTTCTTGGGGTGACACGGTTGGCATGCCCAAGCTTGAGCTTTTGTCCATACTTCATCACATCACATTACTCTTCCCTACACTTAAAATTTTCCTTCATACAAAACTTCACACAATCTTCATTAGCAACATTAGTGTACTCAAGATAATAAGTCTTTTGGTTCAGTTTTAACACAAGTAAAACTTCCATTAAAACACAAGCTATTGTAGCACTTCCTTTAAAGAGTTCCAATGATCAAGGAGAACACAAAGAGAAAGAGATTAAGAAGCAAATGCAAATAATGGCAGAAAACTGTCAAAACAGACCAACAGGTAAAAACCGATTTTTTAGAAGACCTTATGTTGAACTAACGAAAGTTGGATAACAACCTGGCGCAGAAGCACAAAACATTACAACTCAAACCGATGTACAGAGATTTTTCACGAATTTTACAGTGAAGCACAAAAATCCGTTTCGCGACAGCAACTTTCCCAAGCATCACTTCTCTCTCGTTAGAGGTTACTTTTGGCACAAAAACCACACAAAATTGATAAGGAGCGGTTATTACAGACGTAATAACTTCCAAGACTAAACTAAAACTTTTGGGTTATCTCCCAATAAGTACTACTTTCATTAACGCCTTTAAGTTAGGCATGATAGTTTGAGAAGATGCTCACATAGGAAATATGAATTCAAGTAAAAGAGAGCATCAAGAAGCAAATTCAAAACACATTTAAGTCTAACCCACTTCCTATGCATAGGAATCTTGTAAAGAAACAAGTCATGAAAGCACAAAGTAACAAGCATAGCAAAGCAAAACAAGTGCAACTTCAAAATTTTCAACATAAAGAGGGGAAACTTAATATTGTTGAGATACATAAAACCATGTTTCCCTCTCTCATAATAACTTTTAGTAGCATAATGAATAAAATTAACAATATAACTATCACATAAAACATTCTTATCATGAGCCACATGCATATAATCATTATTACTCTCCACATAAGCATAGTTATTCTTATTAATTGTAGTGGGAGCAAATTCAAAAAAATAGCTATCATTATGATTCTCATCACCATAATCATCAAATATAGGAGGAATATTGTAATCATAATTAATTTTCTCCTCAATAGTAGGTGGACTGAAAATATCATATTCATTATTGAAATTATCCTATATTGGAGGCATAGTATCATCATAAGAAATAGAATAGATATCCTCCAAAGTTGGGGAACTAAATAGATCGTTTTCATAAAAACTAGCTTCCCCAAGCTTAGAGTTTCCCATAGCATTAGCAATAATGGTGTCCAAAGAATTCATACTAACAACATTGCTATTAGCATGCAAATAAAGTTCCATAGGTTTTTTAATTTTCTCTTAAAACACTTCATGTCCTAACGCAAGATAAATACTATAAAGATCTCTAATTTTTTTGTTGGTGTCCATTAAGCCTAACTAGTGAAAACAAGAAACAAAAAGAAAAAATTGCAGAATCTAAAGGAAATAACTTCGAGCACTCACACACCAGCAACAGTGCTAGAAGATAGCTTAGTAGCCAGAGGATGTGAGTACCTTTTACCTTACCTCCCCGGCAACGACGCCAGAAAATAGCTTGATGTCTATGCACTTCTATTCTTCCAGACAGTTGTTGGGCCTCCAAGTGTAGAGGTTTGTAGAACAGCAGCAAGTTTCCCTTAAGTGGATTACCCAAGGTTTATCGAACTCAGGGAGGAAGTGGTCAGAGGTATTCCTCTCAAGCAACCCTACAATTAAGATACAAGAAGTCACTTGTGTCCCCAACACACCCAATACACTTGTCAGGTGTATAGGTGCACTAGTTCGGTGAAGAGATAGTGAAATACAAGTGGTATGGATAATTATAGGTGGTAACGGTGCCAGAAAATAACTTGATGGCGTGGAAGAGACTAAAGGCAAACTGAAATAAAGATGGAAGCAAGAAAACATGTAACAGATCTAGTTGCAAACGGTGTTTCGATGCTTAGAAACAAGGCCTAGGGATCATACTTTAACTAGTGAACACTCTCATATAAATATCATCTCTTTATGATACTACTCTAAACTACTCTCCGGTTGGACACTCTAATCCATGGTAGGGCTATAACAACACTCCTCAAAGTTCACTTTCTCCATCTAAATAACCCCACACTGTCACCTTGAGCGCTAGATGGTTCCAATAAACACAACAGTTTCATAGAGACATCCAACTCCAAATATAACTCATAACAAGTATTTATAATCTCTAGCCTAAGTGCCACCATGGTGTGCATGCTATCACTTTCACACACATGGGGAGAGCCAGAGATCTATTAAAGAACTTGAGTAGCAATGTAGATCTACTTGATTACAAAGCTCATGATCACAATATGATCATGCATAGAGAGAGAGATGAACACATAGCTACCGGCAGAACCCTTAGCCTCGAGGAAGATCTACTCCCTCGTCATCATGAGAATCATCAACGGCGATGGAGATGGTGGTGGACATCGATGGAGATGGCTCTAGGGGCACTTCTCCGTCCCGGCAGGGTGCTGGAACAGAGACTTTCTATCCCCCGAATCTTCCCTTCGGTGGTGGCGCGCTGTGGAACTTTTCGTGGCTGGAGGCTGGATTATTTAGGGTTTCTGCATCAGAGGCTTGTTAGAGGCGAAAGCGCGGTGTCAGAGGGTGGACCAGGGGCCCACACCACCTGGTGGCGTGGCCAGGGGACCCGCGCCACCACATGGTGTGGCTATCCCCTGGCCCCTTGATGGCTCAGTGTTGATGTAGAGCTCGTTGGGAACCCCAAGACGAAGGTATGATGAGCACATCAGCAAGTTTCCCTCAGTTATGAAACCAAGGTTTAATTGAACTAGTAGGAGCAAGGAAACACCCCAAAGGTGTTGCTAGCTAAGCCTTGGCATGGCGCAGTACCGGTGTTAGTAGCAACGTGGAGACCTGCACAACAGAACCACAAAACTATGTTCCCAACTTGCGATGAGGTTGTCAATCTCACCGGTTTTGCTGAAAAAAGGATTAAACGTATCGAATAAAAGGAAGTAATAGTTTGCAGAAAGTAAACACAAAGCAGTAAACATTTTGTAGATTACATGTAAAAGAAAAGGACCGAGATCCATAGTTCACTAGAGGTGGTTCTCCTTAAGATAGGTAACATGTTGGGTGAACAAATTACAGCGGGGCAATTGACAAACATCGAGAAAGCAATACATGCATATACTAATCATCTTGACTCCTTTGGAACTTGATTTGGAATTACAACATTATACATAGACCTCCATCCAACTGCATCTATGACTAATAATCCACCTTCAGGTTATCATCCGAACCCGCTCTAGTATTAAGTTGCAAGCAACAGATTATTGCTTTACGAATTGCGTGTAATGTAAACAATACGATTGTTCTATGAACAAAGGATTGTTGTTTTCTCCCTAGTAGTAACAGCACATCTAGTACCTTAGAGATTTCTATCACTTCCCCAGATTACCAGAGGCATGAACCCACTATCGAGCATAAATACTAACTCTTGGAGTTGCTAGCATCTACTTGGCCAAGATAGCTACTAACAACGGAAAGCATGCAAGATCACAAATAACAAAGACATGATAGAATCAATAATCAATCTGAAATAGCATCTCAATATCCATCGGATCCCCACAAACACAACATGCAGAATTACAAATAGATGATCTTGATCATGAACGGAGCTCACAAGATCTAGACATGAAATCACAAAGGAGGAGAACTAGCCATCTAGCTACTACATGGACCCATAGTCCAGAGATGAACTACTCATGCATCACACTAGAGGCTTGCATGATGATGAAGAAGGCCTCTAGGGTGAATTCCCCTCTCTGGCAGGGTGCCGGGAAGAGCTTTAGATCCCTCCCGATCTAGGGATGGGGATGACAGCGGCTACATACTCTTTCGTGGATTTTTGATCGAGTACTTAGGGTTTTAGTCCTGTGGGCATCTTATAGGCGGAAGGAGAGGCTGAGGGGATGCTTGGGTCGGCCAGACCACCCCCTAGTGCGGGCCAGGCCTGGCTGCGTGGCCAGGTGGTGTGGCCGGCCCCAACCCTTCTCCGTCTCGTATTCTAGCATATGATGACTTCTGGAAAAATAGGCACTTTTGGTTTTGTCCCGTCCAATTCCGAGAATATTCATTTTCTGACTTTCTTGGAACCAAAAATAGCAGAAAACAGACAGTTGGCACTATGGCTCTTATTAATAGGTTAGTCTAAGAAATCATATGAAAAGTACTCCAAAGTGTGGACAAAACAAAAGAAAGTGGATAAAACCAAGCATGGAACATTAAAAATTATAGATACATTTGCAATGTATCACCACTCTCCGTCTCGTCTTCTGGCTCCGTGAGTCTTCCGGTGAAATATCGACTTTGGCTTTTGACCGGTCTAATTCCGAGAATATTCATTTTCTAGCTTTTTTGGAACCAAAAACAGAAGAAAACAGGCAATTGGCATTGTGGCATCTTGTTAATAGGTTAGTTCTAGAAAATGTATAAAGATACTCCAAAATGTGGACAAAATATAAGGAAATAGATATAAAACAAGAATGGAATATAAAAAATTATAGATAAATTTTCAACGTATCAGCGATGGGGAGGCGAAAGGTGTTTGTGCCGCTTTTTATTGGTCATCAGAGCGGTGACCACAACGATCTTTTGAAGTTGAGAGCGGCAATGCACGGAGACATTACGAATCAGAGAGGGAGGGAGAAGATGGAGAGGTTTGGGAGGACCACAAGCTCACCCTTAGCGCGAAGGCGGTGACACGAGGCCAGGGAAGGTCAGGAGGCACTGGAATATTCGATCATGGATGCAGCGGCCGACCCTGAAGTCAAGCTCGGATGGCTCGATTCCGAGCATGCGCGTTCGATTCCACTAGTGAGGAGTTGTAGTCTGGCACGACGGTTCTACAGGGCTTCACGATGAGGCATGTCGAGGTCGGGGACGACAGGACTCGTCGGTGACTATCGGGCTAGGGTTAGGGTTTCGTTGTGCGAGAGAAGAGAGAGGAAACACACGAGTGCGAGAGAGTTAGATAGGGGAAGAAGGACACATCGTGTCTTGGTCTTATCCGCACTCCAGGTAGCAGCGGGGATCAGGGCGTGGCCGGCGGCATCGGGCGGCCTCGGGTGCACTAGGGACCTGCTTCCTCCGATGGAGGAAGACGACACGGAAGAAAGAGGCCGAAGAGGTACCAGGCTACTGGTGGGCTGACTTGGGCTGGGCTGGGCTGCAGGCGGCTGCGCTGTGTAGCAGATAGAAGGGAGAAAGAAATGGGGTACGACCCAATTAGGTTTAGCAGCAGGCTTTTTTTCTGAAAACCTTTTCTTTTTATGTTTCTAATTCTTTCTTTGTATTTTCAATTTCAAATCTGTTTGGTACATTTTAAAAATTACCAGAACTTTTGTAAACACTCTAAAATATTGTAGAGCCCTTATCAACAATTTTGGCTTCTCAACTTTTATATTTTCAAAATTCAAAACACTTTTGAGTGTCTTTACGGAGATAGGGAAAACTAGGGTCAGGGTTTTGTTTTCCCCTACTTATTTGTTAATTCACATTCACTTAAGTCCAAAGGGATACATGCAATGCTCGTGATGCACAATCAAACCCTAAATAAGAATAACTAAAACTAGGGGTGTTAGAATTCTATCCCCCTTAATAGAATCTCCTAGGTAGGAAGAAAGAAAAGAAAAGGGTTTCACTAGTCTTCGACGATCTTCTCAAAGGGGTTGATCCACACAACAATTACTGAATGAATGAAGCGCTTAATTTTCCTTCGAGGTTACTGCTCACTGTAAGAAGAGAGGGAATGACATAAAACCACAAACATAGTATCCATTGGTGAACTCGTGGATAGATGTTTCGTGAACATCTCTAGAGCCAACGAGCATGAAACACGTCAAGGTAAAGGAGGAAACAAAATAATATGGTTTCAAGGTGTTAGATAGTTTGTCTTCATAACGATTGAGACCATGGAACTTTAGAAGAGTTTGAGCTTATGAAAAGGAGATCATACAATGGAAGGAACTCGACCACAGACTTTGAGACTTGAACTTCTACTAGATGGCTTAAGTAGAGATTTCACGGGTGCAAAGATTCAGAGAACCAACTTGTTGAATTACTTTTCAAACAAAAGGGTCACTCTTTCATTCAATAGAAGGCCAAGATAGATAGGTTGTTTTGGTGGATAGGACTAATAAGAGTCACGAGGAACATGTAACAAAAGGAACTGATCATTACCAAAATCATTCACTCTTTGAACATGTTAGAGGAACCAAATAAAACTCTTTATTCATCTAGGTATATCAACATCTTTGCCAGAGATTATGATATCACTTTACACCACTAAGATGAATATATAAGAAGATTCCTGATGACATGAGGGAAAATAAACTTCATTCTCAAACTTCAATTACTTGGCACAACAGAACTCTTGCCAACATAAAATAGTCTAGTAGATCGAGTGAGAGACAATTAGAAACAATACTTCAAATGTTCTCCTTGATGTTCGATAAAGTAGACATCAAGTAAAGGTCGGACTTTGGATATAAAAGAAACCATAAGTGTAACTTCTACAACAAGTCATAGAAGAAACCTCATGAGGATTGGTTGTTATTGTTGAATCAAGATGTTATGGCAATAAGTCTTCTGGCTAAATGTGTCAACCATCACATGAACATTGCCAGATTTTCAAAGAGATCTATGTCAATACCTTGAGGAACACTAACCATTGTTGCTGCTTTAGATTCAGCTCTGGTTAGGTGGAAACATACTTCAGACTTAGCATGTCCGAATAGAAGGTGTGCAAAATTTACACAGAGGTAAAGTCACTAGATTCTCAAGACATGGACTGCATTGTCAAGCTCTAAAAGACGAGCTAGGTTGTAGGACCAACGTATTAGCAAGTTGTCAAGGGATAATTGCACCTACATGGATTGATTGCAACGAAACACAAATAAATCCTTGTTGGGAAACATCTATGAGGATATTGATGTTTTAGGAACTTCTTCTCTTCCATGAAAAATCGTCCGTGGCTTAGCGTGCTTAGAGGATGTTCTCAAAATGTGAAGGTATCAACCTACCATATCAAGAATACTTCGCACATGCTTAACTAACTTGGAATGATTCCTGAGGAAACAAAGATAAATCTTCCTGAATCCACAACGACATCTTTCAACTATTACATGTGAACTGGAGAAGGTTACTTCTAACATCCAGAACACATACTTCAAGATAACATGAATACGGTTCTCAAAAGTTTCCAACATTAATACCAACTGTTCCATATAAATCATGTCTAGCTTGGGGAGGATAAGGATGTCATCGATCGGCTCAATAACAAACTTATCGAGATACTCCAAGAAGACAGACTCACATATTGTATGAACAAAACAACAATATTGGTCAGACTGAAGGACATGAATGTGTACCTAGGTGAAACATCACGAGTAAATACACCATCAAGATAGTCCCTGGGACTGAGTTTGATTTGACAATAACCCAAACCAAATCAAATGCGGGGGAAGGTAACATATCCACAAAGGATGTATTATCTTGCTTCACCAGGAAAAAAACTAGGCATCCCTTTAAGAAGAACAAAGTCAATTAGAAATTTTGTCTTACATGTGTAGTGATAATGTTTAGTCAATTAAAATTTTGTCTTACAAAGAACAAACTAGAAACTAGGAAAAATTCAGGGCATATTTAGTGATAATGTGTCTGTATTATGCACACATGTGTATTTTGAGATGACGAACAATGTTTAGGAGGAAGTTTTCCTTTTCGTCACACAAAGAAGATTCCATTTTCCGAAGTGCAAAAAATGGGGGAATTTTACGAAGCAAAAAACATGGGTAGTTTGTACATGCGTGTGTTATTTTTTATTTTGTTAGTCGGTTTGTTTCTCTAATTAGTATGACAATTGGGCCCCACTTGTTAGAAGAAAAAGTTGACGCATGGATGCCACATGGACATGACACGTAGGTGAAACTGCTTAGGTGGATGCCTAGTCATATCAACGCATCACAAATTAGCTGCCATGACCTTTTAAATTGGTCGTAATCTACCAAAAGTAGAGTATTAAATTGGATCAGCTAGACTATGACCATTTAGTGTAAGGCAACCATGACCTTTTTATCTAAAATGGTCGTAATGATTTGTATTTTTCAGGGTTTGGACCCTCTGAAATGGACTATGACCATTTGGTTTGAAATGGTCATAGTTCTATGACCAAAAAACTCATGGTCGTTAAGAAAAGGTCACTAGTCAACACATTTCTTGTAGTGTCTCCAAGTTGTTGTTTAAGCTCAACCATCTAGTTTAGGGTTATCCAGTACGGATACTTGGAGAAAGGAGCAGTTCAGGGAACTGGCTTGCTCAAAAACTCAGCAACATGGTCATGTGGCTATGTGGAAATACCTCTAAGAAGAGATCTAGAATATGATGACCCACCGATATGTCATTTAGTTCGAGAGGAAACATTCTATTACGGCAAGGAGACTTAGTCTCAGAGCTGCGGCACGAGACTAACTCTTTGACCAGAGAGAGTGCACTAGAATAGCGAACTTGGTAACATAGTTAACTTCTCCTAGTGATAGGTTAACCATCATGCAAAGAATGACACAAATGTCCTTTAAATTCAAAGCAATAATGATTGCTAAGAATCTCCGATGGCCACATTATTACGTACACACATCATTTCATGAGCACTAACAACTCATAAGAAGAGTGAGTATGAAGGTGTAAGAGCATTACTTCATTAAGAGAATCATCAAATCAACATGACCCTTAGTATAAAAGTGTGTGATACTCTAAGTAGAACAAACAGAAGCTAATCAACGCTTATTGATCTGCGGATTACCACACTTTGACCAAGTGTTAGAAATGACGAGGTACTGGAGTTTGTTTCTCCTAACATCCCGAAATTGTTTATCTAGACGGACCACAAGAGTATCTTGCACCGGAAGATACCAATGCACATTTACTACTTGGATACCAATTGGTAGACAAAGGTCGGAAACAACACAGAGAAGGAACATGCTCAGCATAGAATCCCGAGATGTGGATGCATAGATTATCAATCTTCTGAAAACCAATGCATGGAATGGAGGTGTGATAGAGTCACGGGTGTACAAGTGAGACTTATGAGGAGCTCTTGTCATGACCTATTTGGTTTCATTAAAGAACATCTGCCATAGCATGTGGTAGCGGAAGTCCTTTGTGTGTCATAATTTAATCACGTCAATATCCACAAGCGTGGATGCTAGAGTATAAGGTACTAGCCATCCTAAGGATATATGTAGACATTAATAAAAAGGATCAACAAAATGGATCTTGGCTTAAAGGTTAGCTTCAAGTGCAAGAATCACAACACTAGAATCCAGCATAATCAACAATCTTCAGTTCAAGTCCAAGAGTTAAAACCCGAGAAAGGAGTAACTACTATCTTAGTAGTACAGAGGGTACTACAAGGTAGTAACCACGAGGTAGCTTCCAAGAGAAGAAAAAACTTCTTAAGTACCCAAACAAAATAAAAGGAGGCACACAAGGTGAAAGGAAAGTTTGAGGCCTGTAACAGATCACTGTGGAACCATCAACATGATGTTTCGGGCCCATAACCAACAGGTCCTAGGATTGAAACCTTGCTCTGATACCAAAACATTTGACACCCCCAACATTAAGGCTAGAAAAATCCTATACCTCTGTCTGATATGAGCTTAACCTAAATCTCGGAAGTGTACAGAGAGAATTGGTAACATAACAGTGACCCTATGACACAGAAGTTATTAGAGCGAGCTCATAATTGAGGAGAAAACCAAAATATTACATGCATACGTCACTTGACAAAAAAACCAAACAACAGAAGGCAAATTATGCCATTAAGTATAGCAAACTTAACAAATGGCCTAAGAGGCCTGAAGCATAACTATGATGCCCCATTCCATAGATTCCAGGCTGCCGACCGGAAACCCCAAACTACTCATTGATGTCGATGTCGTAACTAACTCATCTTCTGTGGTAACTTACTCTGCAATAAAAGTATCGAAAAAGAAATGTTGGGTACAAGATGTACTCCACAAGACTTATGGCTGGTGGGGTTATTTTTGCATAAAGCTATCTTTCTTTGTATAAGGGAGAGGAGTAAAAGTTTGACTAAATAGATCATTTTAAAAGGGGTAAGAGAGTGGTATCTCT
Organism: Avena eriantha; assembly: GCA_910589775.1. Taxonomy (NCBI): domain Eukaryota; kingdom Viridiplantae; phylum Streptophyta; class Magnoliopsida; order Poales; family Poaceae; genus Avena; species Avena eriantha. The sequence continues at coordinate 32,792,538 of OU342746.1, read as the reverse complement.
AGCTTCGATCATCTTTTCATATCCACCGAATCTTTATCCATTCAACCTACCAACTAGGATCACCCCCTTGACCCAGGAGGAAGCATCCTTAGAACACACTTTACTTACTGGCCAAGTTTTACGATTAGGTTGTATTTCTCTATGATCATCACGATCGTTCCCAACTCGTCCATAACCATGGACACGGCTTTTCAAAAAGATTAATACCCTCCAGGGGTGTAAAACTTTACCCACACCTATCAACTGACTATTAATGGTAGATATCGTTAGCCATATTCCTTGGAAGGCTAGTAGATGGTGGTTGACCACGACCTTTACCTTTCTTTCGCCGAGACCATGAGTCACACTCCAAGGAGATGCCACCATAATGGGTCAGGTCCTGAAGCCAGTCCCTAGAGATGTGCGTAGGGACAAAGATTATGAAGGCCGTGCCTTTCTTGATCTCGGCCACGCTTACCTACCTATTATGAATGCACCTCCTTCAAGAACAACCAGAATGCGTATGTCGAATGGAAAACCCAAACTATGTGACTCATGCAATCTACTAGGAAAGTTAGTTGGTTGAGGGGGTTTCCAGGCCCCCATGTGGCTATATGCTTGTCTTGGTTCAAGAGGCAAGAACTTAGGTCCTAATGTTGGCAAGTATGGGACTGTAAAAACCACAACCCACTATGGCCTCCCATACAAGCCTTAGCATGTTAAACTTCCATCTCTGATCATACCATGTCATCCTATCAAACTAGGGTCATTCGTAGTTTTGATTCATCAACCGGATGGACCAGTAGTAACAGCTATGCATGGCTAAGTAGAACGGATATAACATCTCTAGCGAAGCTCATAAGCCAAACCCTAGTTATGCTAGGAGCAGTGGATCAGGGAATATAGGCTATAAAGGTGTCATGCATCAGATAGTATTAATGTAGCTATCGATAAAAGACTTTGGAATCGTACGCACATGGCAAGAATTGAAATACATTGAAAGCATAGGATTATATCATGTGTGGGGCTATGATTGCCTTTGCCCGTTGATACCCAGATAAAGATCTTCAGGGTTCACCAGATGGACTTGTTCGTATATAACCTTCGTTGGTGTTGATCTTGATCTTTAATATTGGACTCGATCTTATTGTTCACATAAACTCTGAGGTCTACCGAGAAGAAGCAGAAACAAAGGAGAGGAAAGAAACAATCAACACATGGCAATGATGTGATGGTCAAACAAGTGTGATGCTACCACAAGTTAAAAGGTGCTGAAATATAACCCTAAACATGGTCATCGATTTAATTGGGGTCGAAACGCCCTAGAGATGGCATTTTCAGAAGAACCCCAAATGAACCTATGGGGTTGCTATTGTTATTCTAATAAAATTCTTAGCTGAAGTTGTTTAACAATACATGATTATGACGCTATTGTGTTGATCTTATTTTTCTAAACTTTTTGATATATTATACCAATTTTTCTAACCTAAAATGAATTATTAAAAATTATCTAATCTAAAATATATTATACCAATTTTTCCAAAATTATTAAAAATCTGACAGACTGGGCCCACGGGGTTATTATTAATTACCAAAAATGATTTCTAGAAAACATTAAAATAGAAAGAAAAGAATTACTGCATCATGCTGACGTTATCATGACGTCGACAACGGAGATGCTCTCAGATTGACCATGCTCCCGTCAATCTGCTGCACGTGGGGACTCGAGGTTGGTCTCGTTGGAGTGAGAAGGCGATGTAGAGGAGAACGATGGTGGCACCGCCTTTTATTGGTCGCCGGAGCAGTGACCACGACAAGCTTCTGCGGTGGAGAGCATTGGTGCATGGTGGCATCATGAAACAGAGAGGGAGGGAGACGATGGAGAGGTCTAGGAGGACTGCAAGCTCACACAAAGTGCGATGGTAGCGACGAGGAGGCTAGGCAAGGTAGAGAGGCGCCGGAATATTTGATCATGGCTGCGGTGGCTGATGGTGAAGTCGAGAACGGAGGCTCGATTCTGAGCGGGCACTTGTGATTCCTCTAGCGGGGAGACGCAAACTGGTATAGCGGTTCTCCAGGGCTTCACGGCGAGGCACGGCGAGGTCGGGGACAACAGGACTCACCGGTGACAGTCGGGCTAGGGTTAGGGATTTATCGTGCGGGAGAAGAGAGAGAGAGGGCATGCACGAGTAAGAGAGAGAGACAAGGGAAGAAGGACACATCGCGTATCCATCTTATCCGCACTGCAGGCAGTGGCAGGGATCACGGCGCAGCCGGTGGCATCGGGTGCGCCAGGCAGGTGCTTCCTCCGACGAAGGAAGACGATGAGGAAGAAAGAGGACGAACAGGTACCAGGCCGTTGGCGGGCTGACTTGGGCCGGGTTGGGCTATAGGCGGCTGCGCTGTGTGGCAGATAGAAGGGAGAAAGAAATGGGCTATGGCCAAATTAGGTTTTGCAGCAGGTTCTTATTCCAAAAACCTTTTTATTTTTATGTTTCTATTTCTTTTTTGTATTTTCAATTTCAAATCTGTTTGGTACATTTTAAAAATTACCAGAACATTTACAAACACTTTAAAATACTACAGAGCCCTTATGAACAATGGCTCCTCAACTTTTACACTTTCAAAATTCAAACACTTTTGAATGATTTTAGGAAGATAGGGAAAACTAGGGTCAGAATTTTGTTTTCCCCTACTTATTTGTTAATGCATATTTTCTTAAGTCCAAAGAGATGCATGCAATGCTCATGATGCACAATCAAACCCTAAATAAGAATTACTAAAACTAGGGTTGTTAAAGTTCTCGGCAGAAAGAAGGCCAAGGTTAGGTAGATCTAGGAGAGGGGGTCATGCCAGAGAAAAAAAAGGAGGAGGAGATAGGTGGGGAGGAAAGCACACAAGCTAGATCTTGATAATGGTCGAGAATAGAGTTTCTCCTTCTCCTGGGAGTGACCAAGATGGAGAGGAGCTCTGGGGCTCAGGGAGGTAGGTTGGGGTGTGAGGAAGGAAATGAGCAGTGAGGGAGGCACTAGGGTTCCCTCTAGGTATTTATCCCGATAGGTGACGGTCCAAGGTGGACTAGGATCATGGAGGAGCTAGTGATGGTGATAAGGGGTAACCTCGAGGGTGGCCCGATCTGCATGGATCTCATGGTCAAAGCGTTGGGAAAGTGAGGGTAAAAGGAGAAGGTAGCGGAAGCGGACACACACCTCGTGAAGAACACAATGAACAAATGCAAAAATTGCACGATACAAGGCCGATTGCTCCCTCTGGTGGCTACCGGTCCGATAGAATCCTTGCAAGGAAAGATCAGTCAACGTGCTCCCTCGATCCCAAGAGGAGAGGGAAGAACACCTTGGAGAGGGCTTGACAACTACGCTCACACACTCGCAAATGTTGGCCTTGTACAACGAGGGAGGCATGATGCAAACTCCAACAAGGTGGTGATGATAGTCGGTCCCCTTGGTAAAGGAAATGATGAAAAACTAGGGATTCCACAAAGGGGGTTGTCTTTAGTCTATCATCTATGCCTAACGGATACATGAGGGGGTGGGGGCACTATATATAGGCCAGCCACATAACAATGGGTAGTTTGGGGATAAATCTAGGGTTTGGAGTGGACTAGAGGGGTACATGGCCCGAAGGCCTAGCTGGTGGCACGCATGCCCATTCACTTAAGCTGGAGTCTCCAGGTTGCGGCGGCCAAAGACTCCAGGTTATAGTCCGGGGTGGACTCTGGGCGACCTCCTGGAGCTTCTATCAATTTGCCTGAAGTCCTGACCGGAGACCATTTGCAGAGATTCCAGGGTGCGCAGGCCGCAGACTCCCGGGTGCGCATGCTTGAGACTCTAGTGCTGTAGATACCGCTTCTTCCTCCTCCTCTTCCAAGTCTCCGTCTTGTCGGGCTTGGTGCTCCAGGCTTGCTCGCTTGCCTCCGTACTTGTCGATAAGAACCTATCATGAATATGGGACAGGGTATGAAGTAGTATACCATTCAATAGGGTAGGAAGTGGTCTCGCATAGAGGAACAGATTCACCTTTGGATTCCATGATGACTTGGCATAAGTTGGAGACCTTGATGTGGTAACGACCGTAGGTTAGGCTACATCAGACTCTCCTTATAAAAGAGTCGTCCTTGACTCTTCATGCTCATCACTAAGAATAGGATGTCGAGAGACCTTCTTGATCCTAGAGTTCACCATATAGTCATCCTCGGGAAGATTGAATTGACAACACTTCAATGTTTCTTCACTTTCCATGAAGCCTACAAAGCTCACAACAAAAGTGAAGCAACACTCAAAGAGTAGTCAATTCATGAAGATTATAGCATGAGTCATCAAGTATAAGGAAGTCACATGATGATGTAGAAATAGCTCGTTGAATGTCAGCCATAGGTAACTCTCTACGGTTCGTTTTTTCAACTTATAGTCCATAGAGGTTGACGCGTAAGCAATTGCACCTTCACACAATAAATACCAAGCAAAATATTTTTGTGCGTGATAGAGGAGGATGCCATTTGTGGCATATCCATTCTTGTTCACAATCTTTAGCACAACTCAATTATAGAAAACGGGGTGCATATGCAAGGTCAAAGTGCATGGAAATCGTTTGGACATGATCCAAATGTGGGAACTCAAAAATTTTCATCAAACGTCTTAGTGGGGCACTCAAAGCAATTGACTAAGATATTGATCAACATCTTTGATGCGAGAATAGGGAAATTCGGCAAAAACACATGGGGAAGGATATCCAAAACAACATCATTATCAAGTGTGCAATCCAACCATTGGAAAGAGAAATTGTTCAATATGTTGGATGCCACACACAAATCATCAAAAACAATTATCATGGGCATATGAGTATCACAAGAGGAAGCAAAAGCAATGTGTTTGCAAACAAACCAAATAAAAGAGCAAGTGTTCCTTATCTTTGTCACAACAACAATACACGAGATACTTCAAAGCTCTCATGACAATACATGCTCATAATGGCATTATGGTTGCACACAAAACATCGAAAAGTGAAATTGTTCAACATTTTTGTTGTAACACACAAATCATTAATATCCAATTGCAAAGAAATATGATTGTCACAAGGTGAAAGAATACCATCAACATGCTTGCAAACAAACCATAGGAAAGAGCAATATTTTCACCTTGAAAGATGCGAAGCATGCAAAAGGTATCAGAGCTGGGTTTGATCTAGAGCTCTTTTTGTCAACTCATGCTCAACCGAGGTTAACATGATCGTGTGGGTACTGATGTCTACGCACTTATATTCTTGTAGACAGTTGTTGGGCCTCCAAGTGCAGAGGTTTGTAGAACTGCAGCAAGTTTTCCCTTAAGTGGATCACCCAAGGTTTATCGAACTCAGGGAGGAAGTGGTCAAAGGTATCCCCTCTCAAGCAACCCAGCAATCAAGATACAAGAAGCCTCTTGTGTCCCCAACACACCCAATACACTTGTCTGGTGTATAGGTGCACTAGTTCGGCGAAGAGATAGTGAAATACAAGTGGTATAGATAATTATAAGTGGCAACGATGATAGAAAATAGCTTGATGGCGTGGAAAAGATTGAAGTATAACTGAAATAAAGATGGAAGCAAGCAAACATGTAACAGATCTAGTTGCAAACAGTGTTTCAATTCTTATAAACAAGGCCTAGGGATCATACTTTCACTAGTGAACACTCTCATATAAATATATTCTTCTTTGTGATACTACTCTCCAGTTGGACACTCTAATCCATGGTAGGGCTATAACAGCACACCTCAAAGTAAGCCTTTCCCATCTAGAAAGCCCACACTGTCACCTTGAGCACTAGATGGTTCCAACAAACACCACAATTTCATAAAGACCTTCAACTCTAAATATAACTCATAACAAGTATTTCTAATCTCTAGCCTAAGTGCCACCATGGTGTGCACACTGTCACTTTCACACACATGGGGAGAGCAGAGATCTATTAAAGAACTTGAGTAGCAAGGTAGATCTATAGATTACAAGCTCATGATCTCAATAAGATCATGCATAGAGAGATAGATGAAAACATACATACCGGTAGAACCCTTAGCCTCGATAGAGAACTAATCCCTCCTAATCATGGGAATCGGCAATGGTGATGGAGATGGCGGTGGAGATCGATGGAGATGGCTCCGGGGGCACTTCCCCACCCCGGCAGGGTGCCGGAACAGAGACTTCTGTCCCCCGAATCTCCTCTTCGGTGGCGGTGGCGCTGTGGAACTTTTCGTGGATTTCTGATTGACGATCTAGGGTTTTTTCCCTGGGGGAGATATATAGGCGAAATAGGCAAGGTCGGTCGTCGGCCAGGGGGCCCACACCATGCCCTGACGCGGGCTAGGTGGACCGGCGCCTACGGGTGGTGTGGCCACCCTATGGCCCCTCTCCGTCTCGTATTCTGGCTCCGTGAGTCTCCGAGAAAAATAGGCATATTGCCTTTTGTCCCGTCCAATTCCGAGAATATTCATTTTCTGACTTTCTGGAACCAAAAACAGCAGAAAACAGGCAACTGGCACTGTGGCTCTTGTTAATAGGTTAGTCCAAGAAATGATATGAAAAGTACTCTAAAGTGTGGACAAAACGTAAGAAAGTAGATAAAACCAAACATGGAACATCAAAAATTATAGATACATTTGCAATGTATCAGGTACCTAGCCTTACACAAAAGGAAGAATGTGTGTGCATGGTAGATAAACACATTATCCATCACGATGTATCTCTTCTTGTGCACATCACCATTAATGTCAATCAGGTGTAAAATAGATGCATGGTGAGTATGCAAGTGGGGCAGATGCTTATCATGGAAATAACCAAAATCTCCAAAATTTGAGAAGGCTATGGGGGCATCTCAATAGAAACCATATGTGAATTATTGTTGCAAGCAAAACAAGTGAAAGAGCAATTATTCATCTTATTGCAAGCAACAAGAGAAATTGAATAACTATCATGACAAAGCATGTTCGAAGCAATAGCATGGGTGCCGACAAACATATGGAAAGAGAAATATTTCATCAAGTTTTTCACAACACAAGGATCATTCTTAACATCATTACAAGCAAAACATTGGAAAAAGCAATTGTTCAACATATTGCAAGAAACAATGGGAAAATGAAACGTTTGTAGCATGGCATGTCGATGGAACAATCATCACAATCAAGTAATTTCACATGCTCAACATTATGCAAAGGCAAAGTATCACATGGAAACATGAATGAATCATATGTGATATCACAAATATCAACCATAGCATGCCAATCATCACAAGTCATCATGTCCACTAGAGGGATCGTGGCATCATCAACACCCTTATTTTTACCTTGTTCATACATCTCATGTGAAGTGGGTGTTGTGGTAGTATTGGCCTCCATGTGGGCGACTTCTTCATCATGTATGGGGATGACGTCATCTTCATCCGCCATGTACATCTTCACGGTGGGAGGTGTCATTATCTCCAAGCTTGGTGCTTCTTGATCCATGGAACCTAGCACATCATGCGAAAACACACTAGAGGCAGAGGGTAAGTTGTTAGAAATCAAAATGGCCTCCCATGACCTTTAAAGTACCACTCTCAACTCACTCGGTGCCTCGCTCATGCCCTCAAATTGGAATCACTCAATCTCACGTATGGTGGAGTTAATCATCTCACTCTTTCTTTCACTCGAGTGGGCTAAGTGGCTGTAATACTCACGTTGGATTGGTATCACATCATTAGTCAAGCATGTAGGGATAGGCTCGGTTCTCTCAACTCCATGCGCCTCCTTTGGTGAAGGGAAAGTCCCATGCTCACCATTCTCGACCTTGTCGTCGTCTTGTACTTTGGGTGCCATCGTGGTGGTGGCACTCATATCGAAAGTATATTGGTTCTTGACGCTATATTTTCCATTGCATCCAATTGTTGGCAAAGCAACTTGTTTTCTTCGATCTCATGGAGGGTCATATTTTTTACGGCATCATCCAACTTGGCGAAGTAGATGTCCATGTAGCATACCAATTGTCTAACAATTGTAATGCTACTTGGTTAATCTATATAATGCTACTTCCTACATATCATTATTGCATCATCATTATATCATGCTCATGTCACCATGCCACATTGCATTTGAGCATCATAAAAACCCTTTTCATTTGTGTAACTACCTCGGTGAATTACGCTCATAGTTACATGCTTGGATGAACAAAAGTGGTTAAAATAGTACGGTGGGGCCCAGGGCCACTCACGGTAGACCTTTCGGCCGTCCTAACCACTTTCAGAACATCGGGACAAGAACGAGCAGCGTAATCGGCAGGCGAAGGGATCAACTATATACACAAGTGAGTATGTATACAAGCCACATACAACAGTTCTCAGAGCCACTCCATCTAAAAGAAATAGAAATATTGCAACGCCATACGACAAGATTCAAATGTCCTAGATAGAGTTAATATTTTAGGATAGCTCCTCATACATCACACATCAGAGTATTAGGTGGAAGCGGAAAACAAGATCCGAGTACGGATAAGAAGCAAATCGGCATAAGATGCCACATAAATAAACACATCCCGCCCACAGATCTCGCGGATCCCCGTTCCCGGAATCTCTACACCGACTGATCGTTGCCAACATCATCTGTCTTCTCCACCCAGTATCCTTCTTGCGAGTACACCTGTTCATCTGAATCAAACAATTTATCGTGTGAGACCCTAGGGGTACTCAGCAAGTCTTTATGCCACTAAAGGGGACACAACCTAGGGTGACGCAATTGCAGCAAAAGATAATAACTAACAAGTCTAGAGATACTCGCTAACCATCCTCCTAACCAATCATAGACGGATGTCCGTGAATTAAGAACAACAGTTATAACAGTATAATTAACAGATCCATCCTCCTCCTTGCTTACCAACTAGGAAACGGACGAACAACCCCCATCATCTGTTGGCAGTTTTATCAACCATTCCATGAGTATTGCACTATTTACTAGTCAAGTACTTAGTCAAATTAAAAGCGGTACTTTAGTTATTCTTGTCTATGATCGAGAAACTGTGCTCCAAGTCGTCCATAACCACGGACACGGCTTTCAGAAAGATTTACCCTACAGGGGTGCACGAATAGCAACACACACTCGATCAACCTCGGAAAAACCAAAACAAAACCCAACGAGGCATTCACGACAAAGCAATCACGGGATTCAGAAATATTTCAGGGGGCCACCCCATTAAGCTATCCGCAACGAAGTTGGCCGGCTCCGAGACGGACCCAAGGTTTGTGTGGACGGCGGTAAACGACTGGGAACCCGAAAATGTGACTGGGCTTGTCGATACAGCGAAAACGTGTCACGATCCAAAACAGTACAGGTGCTCCATGCACAATCTTAATAAAACAGTAACATGGCATAAGTACAGGATAGTAATAAAGCCCCAAACTAATTGTGGCCCCAAGAAATAAGAATGAATCAAGCTCTGGCTCAGGGGGGTCCATAAGGCCTCCTGGATGTGGATAGTGCGAATAGTCAAGGAACAGGAATCAAGTACTCGGGGTCCTATGGGAGACAAGTGACCATGAAAAACCAAATAGCAGGTATTGCTCACCGATGCCTCTTTCATTACTTATCCCATTACTACATAGGTTAAGTTGTTTAGGCACCTCATTATCCATCAGACACTCACATACCCTACACATGCTTTTCTACGACTCGCATGGCTCAAACAACTCCTGTAGTAATGGCTCATGGGATGGAGGAACAAGCTTCGGTGGGGTTTAATAGTAAATGCTATGCAGTACTTGGGATTCAATTTAATGCAATCGCGACTCAATGATGCAAGAATAAGATAGAGGCAATAGGTACTATATGTATGCAAGAATGTGGTAGTGCTTGCCTAGCAGCTCAGTTGAAGCGAGAGATGGATCTGGGTAGTACTCCTGTGATTCCTGGTAATTCTCCTGCTGGGCGTCTATTCGAAGAAGAACAAAACAAACAAGGGCCAACATAAATAAAGTGCACAAGCATAGGAATTAAAATGCGACAAGCAAACAAGCATGCCATGATGAATGATGCACAATCTACATGGCATGAAAGTAGCATGGCAAGGGTGAGGTGTGGATACAAGAGTAAAGCATTTTCTTAATTATTTACCCAAGTTTTATTGCCATAAACAGGTCTGATTTGTAATAATGTCATGATGCATGCTTCAATTCAGAACAAGGATTGCATAGATAGAATGGGCTCGTCGCGCTGATCGATTTAGACATATTATTTGTCAAATTTGGAGTTATAGAATTAAAGTTATTAATTTATTAAGGAAAAGGGCATTTTATTGTAATTTTAATCATCTCGAAAATTTAAAGTGCTCAAACATTATTTTGAATGGCATATTTGAAATCCTCACATTTTTCTGATTCAAAAACATATATTATATGTATTGTTTGGATTTATACTTTGAAAGTTATTTAAAATCTGATTTGAATTTGAATTTAAACAATTTCTGGAAATGTTTATTTTTAAAACAGAAAAACAGAAAACATTTTATACTCAGACAGACCCAACCCCAGATGCTGACGGGTGGGGCCGGTCTAACTGGGTCGCAGCGCGCGGAAAACCTTTTTACACCGCGGGTTGGCCTAGGCGCTGCGATTGACAGGTGGGCCAACGGACTAGGGCCCATGTGCCAGAGGCCGAACTGGCAGAGACTGACAGGTGGGAGGGTGTGCTGGAGCGCGGGTTGAGACTGCGAAAGTTGGGGTGCTTTTTGCAAAAAGCTCACAGAGGCTGACTGGTGGGCTCGGCGTACCACGGGTTGAGCGGTAAAAGAAACAAGGGGTAAGTGCAAAAAGGGGAGGCGCACTGTGGATCTTCCTCTCGGTCTGACGACCAGATCCGCGCGCGGCAGTGGCGGTGAGGAGCGGGGGATCGAACCGGGGATCTGGGCGTGCGCTGGGGGGGGGGGGGCGATAGCCACTGCGGTAGCTGGGGGTTGTTGTAATGCGGGGGGTAGGCGGCTAGATGGGACGTGGCGCGGCACAGAGGCGGCAGACGCCAGCGACCGACGGCACGCTGAGGGCGTTCGGCGAAACGCCTAGCGCGGCTAGGGTTTCACGGTGAGGCGGAGGATGTCTAGGCGGGAGAGGGACTCACCGCGGGGTGGTTGGTGGCGGCGGATCGTCTTGGGGCGCAGCAGGGCGACGAGGAGGCTAGCGGCCGGCGCGATTAGGGTTTCGGCGACGTCGCGGTACTGCGGCAGACGTGGGGCCTTTCCTCCTCGCTGACGCGTCCAGGGTGAAGCAGGGGAGCCTTCTCGGCCTCCTCGACCACTTCCATGTCGTGCTCGCCGGCTGGAACGAGGGCCCGACGGTGGTGCTGGCGGTGGCCGGCGTGAGGAGTTAGCGTCGGTGAAGGAGAAGAAGGGGAGAGGCGGGGGCTCTGGGGTGGATCTGGCGAGGCCAGGGCGCGTGAGGCGAGGGAGTAGATAGGGACGGGGGATGGGGGTGACGTGCGGGAGTGGGGTAGAGATAAAGGTGTCCCGGCCACCTTTTCCTCCTCCTCCTCGCGTGCACGAGCTGGGGCTCGACCTAGGGCAGGGCAGGCATGGCTGGTGGGCCAGGAAGAGAGCAAGGCGAGGCAAGTTTGGGTGGGGCATGCCCGGCAGTGAGAGAGAGAAGAGAGAGGAGAGGGGAGGCTCGGGTGGGCTAGGGTTGGTTAGAGAGAGGGCTCAGGTTAGGGTTTTTAGTTGGGGTTGGGGTAGATGGGGTGGTAGAGTAGGTAGGGTAGGCATGGTGGGGTAGGTCAGGGGTGATGCCCCGGTTTAGAGAGAGAGAGAAGAGCTCGGCTAGGTAGAGAGAAAAGAGAGAGAGTAGAGGGTTAGGGTAATCTAAGGTGGTAGATTAGCATGGTTAAGGTAGGATGAGGATTGCATCTTTAGTTTAGGGTAAGGAGGAGATGGGGAGGACATGGCATAGGGTTTCCTTTAAGGTGGCCTGATCATGGCATGGGCAAGTGTAAAGGAGAAAAGAAAAGCAATGTGGATAGTTTCTCATATGATCATGCATGAAGAAAAATAATGGTGTTGATGAGATCCTGGGGATGGTGGAGAGAGATGGAGATGATCCCATAAAGAAAGAACCACTTAAACCAAGAGAAAAACAAATGGCTAAAGGTGGTGGTGCTCTTGCATGGCCCATGCACAATAATTAATGGCCATGTTGATGCTTGTGAAAACAATAATAATAACATGGCATTATTCTTATGCATTCCCAAAATTTGGAATAAAGGCCAAGCAAAAGGAATTAGAATTAGATCCACCCCAACCCACATGAGCTAGAATGAATATCAAAAGAAAAAGAAATACAAGCTCATGGGTAATTGGAATGGTGGAATTATAAGGTGGTGACAAAGAAAGGTGGTGGAGTGGAATAAAAGATATGCCCCCAACTCAATTTGGGCATTAAAAAATATATCAATAACCAAATACAATATCAAGAGGCAAATACAATTAATATTGCATATGAGAGAAGAACCAGAGAAAAAGGGTTTTATATGATGCTCAAATGCAAGGTGGCATGATGACCTGAGCATGATATAATTATGATGCAACAATTATATCTAGGAAGTAGCCATTATATTACTCGACCAAGTGGCATTACAATTGTTAGACAATTGGGATGCTACAATTTGGTTCTTCCTTCATATGCATTCTTTATTAATTTTATTTGCGTCTTGATATAAATGTAGTTGGTTCTTGATATATTGGTACATGCCCAAATTGAGATGAGGGCACATCTCTTAAACCCTTCCATCTACTAACTTGTCAATGTTACCTTCATGTTCATCCCATCCTACTCCACCATATATATGGATGTGGCCATCCTATTTTAAAGCTAGGTATTTAAACTCTTAACACACATATATGTATGGGTCCACTTCTTCATGTACTAATGGCCCTTATGGTTTGACCCAACCCATTTCTAAATATGCCATATGATTGACCACTCCCCAAAATCTTGGTTTCATTCCAAATATTTTGTTTTCCTGTCATCCTACATCTCTTGGACATGTGTCAAAGTTGGTTTTCACCAAATATATCACATCCATACATACAGTATGGGTGCATTGCATGACACATGCAATATAAGAATCGTCTACACATTCTCTTTCTTTTATTTATTTTGGTCTTTCTTGTATTACACATACGAGCTTGGTTCTTGCTTGAAACAAATCAAATAAAACCAAACAACCTAATCTAACCTACCTAATTAACCTAATCTCCACCACGAAACCTTCCGAGACCCCCAACCCCCAACCTGATTGGACTAGCTAATCTACCAAGATTGATCCAATCATCCCCACCTGGTACTTTTGCTTCTATAGTCGGATATGCGCCCTCCTCTCAACCTGGTGCAACCTGACCCCCCTTTTCGTCACTAGACCCGAGTCTGACCCTAGCACCAAGCCCTTGTTTTTCTTCCTCGCACGCCAGCATGCCGAGTGCATGACCACCTCCTACCAGACTCACGTGCTCCTGGCCACAAAAGCAATCATCCAATGCCATCCTCCACAACCACCCCCATCTCGATCTAGATCGAGATCCAACTCCCCTTCCTCCACTTTTTTCCCCTCCAGCAAAACAAAAACAAACCTAGTCTAGCCACGGCCATGTCTTGCGAGTCGGTGTTCGGGAGGGAGCCACGCGTGGCCATGAGTACTAAAAGGTGTTGCTGCGTCCTCTTCTAAGTCCAAATACCTAGAGCCATGCCTGGAAAACCGCTGGAGACGCTATGCCAATGTCGTGCCCGCAAGCTCCAGGACCAACCGGAGCACCATACTTGACCAGGATCGCCTCTACCCTACCTCTCTTGGCTTGTGCAGGGTACAAGGTGAGAAACCTCTACCACCCAGACATGCCCATGCACAGCCTCATTACCTCTCACCGGAGCTCGCCGTCATTGTCTTTTGCCGCCATCGGCACGTGCTACCGCTCCTAGTTTGCCCGTCTACTTATGACCAATCTTGACTAACCCATAGTACCTCTCTGATGCACTTCTTGACATGTATGTGTAACCCTTAGTCCCAGCTCTCCAACACACCTAGCCATGCTCGATTTTGAGCCCTTCGGCGCTCGTTCTTGTCCCCGAACGATCGCCACAAATGCAAGCATCCGATGCCATCCTGTAGCATCCCAATTTTCTAACAATTGTAATGCTACGTGGTCTAGTAAGATATTGGCTACTTCCTATATATAATTGTTGCATCATAATTATATCATGCTCATGTCATCATGCCACTTTGCATTTGAGCATCATATAAAACCCTGGTTCCTTGGTACTTCTCTCATATGCACTATTAATTGTATTTGCCTATTGATATTGTATTTGGTTATTGATATATTGTTAAAATGCCCAAGTTGAGTCGGGGGCATATCCTTTATTTCAATTCCACCACCTTTCTTTGTCACCACTTTATAATTCCACCATCCTATTAGTCTATGAGCTTGTTTGTCTTTCTTTTGATTTTATCTAGCTCATGGGAAATAGGGTGGATCTAGTCTTTAAATCCTTTTGCTTGGCCTTGATTCCACTTCTTGGAAATGCATAAGAATAATGCCATATCATTACTTTTGTTCTCACAAAATTAATCATGGCATTAATTATTTTGCATGGGCCATGCAACCTTCATCACCACCTTTTATCTCATTGGTTTTTCTTTTGTGTTAATGGATCTTTTCTTTGTGTACCATCTCCTACCATTCCATCATCCCCATTTTTGTCTCATCAACATCATTATTAACTTGATCCCTTCATGCATGATCATATGAGGCTCATTCCTCATATCTCTTTTCTCTCTCTTTCTCTTGGTTTCCTCTCCACCTTAGCTTATGCTAGATCAAGCCACATTCTTTCCTCTTGGTATGGTCTCATAAACAAATTCAAAACCTAACCTAGCTATCTATCTATAATTTCCTCTAATCTAGTTCTACTCAAAACCCTAAATCTCCTCCCACCTCTCTTTCTCACACTCCCTCTCTCTCCAACCTGTTGATGGACCACCTAGCCATCCTCTCTCTCCCTGGTCCCACACCTCAGCTACCCCTACCCCTATATCTCTAACCCCAACAACACCCAAACCCGAAGCCTTTTCTCTACTTTCCCAAAAAGTGCACCACTTCCATGTGCCTCTCTCCTCTCTCCCTTATCACACCAACCTCCCCAGCACCTCTCTGGTCGAGTCCTGGAGCCCCAAGCACCCCACCTTCCCCTTCTTCTCCCACCAGAAGGCCATACCCACCACCTAGCCAAAAACCTAGCCACCTCGGCCAAAACCGAGATCTGCGCGCCTGGTGTTCTCCAATCCCAGCCAGGAGCATCGTCGGGGTCACCTGCTTGTCCTTCTTCTCCTCGTACCAGCCCGGGGCCAACGCCTCGCCGGAATAAGCCTGGCGCCGCCATGCACCGCCGCAGTCCGAGACCGCCGTCCGCGAGCCCGGCGCCAGATCCCCTCCACCTTCGCGCGAACTACCACGCCGGCGACACCGCGGTGAGCCCCT
Organism: Avena eriantha; assembly: GCA_910589775.1. Classification (NCBI taxonomy): domain Eukaryota; kingdom Viridiplantae; phylum Streptophyta; class Magnoliopsida; order Poales; family Poaceae; genus Avena; species Avena eriantha. Next base: position 32,777,030 of record OU342746.1, on the reverse strand, counting down.
GCTCCTCCCAGACACGGTCCCTCTCTCCCTCCTGCGCCGTAGCTCCGCCGCTTTCGGTCGAACGCTCTGCGCGCAGCCGCGTACCATGCGCGGGCGGGCAGCCGCATCCCCAGATCCCTCTGGCCCTCTGTTCCTCGTCGAAGCCCGGCCAGCATAGCCAACCCCCGTAGTTGCCCCCTCCACGAAAAATGTAGCCCAATGTCTCCTCTTCGTTTTTCATTTTTGGGGCGACGCGATTCGTCCAGTGTATGCGACGTCACCATCGTCGGAAGACGGCCAGATTCTCCGCCGGCAGCACCCTGTCCGTCAGCGCGCAGCAGCAGCCGATGCCATTTTGCACATGACCCCCTGGCCTTTTTCCTGCCTAAACCCGCAGTCCCAGGAGCCCACCTGTCAGCCCCTGTGTATTTTTGCACGGAAGCCCCCGCGGCCTTGAGATTGTTTGCCCGCGCTGCCCCGGATCCACCACGTGTCCAGCCGCGGCTGGCGCGCACACGTGTGGCCCTGTGAATTGCCCAAATGAATCGTCGGGGTATTCGGGCAATACAAATAGTTTAAAACAAGCAATATCAAGGTTATGCATCAATCAACAAGTCTTGGGACAATGCACATAGAACTAAGAATGGCCACTCTGCTCTCAAAGTAGGTGCGTAAAGATAGAAGGTGGAGACTCAATATATAAGTGGAAGAAAGGCCTTCATAGAAGGAAGTATGGATTCAAGTTTCATAAAGAGCTTCTAAAAATTATGGTACTTACAGCTTTCAGCTCTCATTGCCCCTATCATAAGCATCTTGAAGTGATTAAGGTTAAAGTGAACAAACTATGGTGTACATGCTTGACGAAGTATAAGTTAGAAATCTCATGTCCCTTGAATACGAGGGCCGCTTGTCATGCTACTCATGTTTAGTCACCAGTAAGTTCTTGTCATCGTAAGTACATGTGTATCATAGAGAACCGCCAACGGGGTACCCCTTGCCCGATGATACGGAAGAATCCCCATATCAAAATGACAAGGCAAGCAGACAACGAGCATCTCAGCAATGTTCTTATTTACCATGGGAATATGGTGCTTTTTCTCTCTTTCCACTTTTCATAATCTCTTTTTTCCCTTTTTTCTCAATATAGGACTCTTTTTTTTATAAGAAGAATGCTTCATAGACAGCTCATTATGGTTACGCTGCAAGTTTCCACCATGTCATCATGGATTAGACCAGTGGCCCATGAGTTTCTCTAACACATATACATAACTCCATGGACTTACAAGCTCCCCTTTCATTTCACACCGACGACATCCATAGAAAAAAGAGCATGATATCAACTAGGTACAAAGTACCAGTGCAATGTTGAAAGCGTTCCCCATGATAGCATGGTTTTGCTAATCCCCAACAAATAAGTGCAAGCATATACAACATAGACAACACAATGGTTCAAGTTTATTAAGGGCAAGAAAAGTAAAGTGTGCCATCAAGTTCATGAGTGCTTCAATCACTAGTTGTCTCATAACAAGTTTAATTTGGAAGGTAAACAAAAGCATGAATATACTTGGAATAGCATATGCTAGTAGGTAGGTATGGTGGACTCACTGGAATAACTTGGTTTAGGGAGTTGGATGCATGAGTGGAACTCATACTTGGTTGTGGAGGCTAGCAAAAGACTGGGAGCGACAAACTAAGAGAGAAATAATGGCCATAATAATGCAGAGCGACAAAACAGCATTGATCAAAGCATAAAGTGATACTACAAGTTGAAAACTAAAGTATCATAAAGGCTTATGGTGACTTGAGATAGTCATATGGTGTGAGCATGCGCCAATTCAACCCAAATAAAGCATCAAAGGAGAATACCACTATACTATGCTTTAATATGCTAAAACAACGCATGATTCATCCAAGGCACATTAAGCAATCTCAATTGTTTATAACAAGTCAAGCTACAACAAAGAATACTAAGCATAAACTCAAAACAATATCAAGCATGGCATGACAAAGCATAGGCCACAGTCAAAAACAAACTCTCTTTACCACTTAAGCATGAGTTTTCCTACTCTTTTCCAAACCAAACGAAACTATTTGAAAACCAATATATGAATAGGGGGTCCAACCAGTTTATTCAGCAAACTAATAAAAAAAATCAAACGAAAAACCAAAAAAAAAAACGAAAAAGAAGACGCTCCAAGAAAAACACAACTGTGCATTAAACAATAAAAATGAAGCGTTTGGAAGAAACCTGGGATTTTTATTGATGAAGAGGGGAATGCCTTGGGCATCCCCAATCTTTGACGCTTGTACTTCTTTGATATTTCTTGGGGTGACACGCGTGGCATCCCCAAGCTTGAGCTTTAGTCCATCCTTCATCTCATTACTCATTTCTTTCATACACCTGAAATTTTTCCTTCATACAAAACTTCACACAATCTTTATTAGCAACATTAGTGCACTCAAGAGAATAGGTCTTTAAGGTTCAGTTCAAACACTAATAAAACTTCCATTAAAACACTAGCTACCATAGAACTTCCCTCAAAAATCTCAATTACCCAAAAAAACTCAAAAAGGAACCAACAAGAAGCAAATGCAGAAAATGGCAGAAATCTGTCAAAATAGACCAGCAGGGAAAGATGAATTTGTTCGAAGACGTTTTGTTGCTCAAATCAAAAAGTGTTGAACTAACGGAAGTTAGATAACAACCTGGGAAAGAAGCGCAAAAATTCACGCCTCAAAAGGACGTACAGAGATTTTACACGAATTTTTACGCTGAAGCACAGAAATCTGTTTCGGGACAGCAACTTTCCCAATCATTATTTCTCTCTCATTAGAGGTTACTCTTGGCACAAAAACCAAATAAAAAAGGATAAGAAGCTGTTATTACAGAAGTAATAACTTCCAAGAGTCATCTAAAACTTTTGGGTTATCTCCCAATAAGTACTTTTTTAACGCCTTTAAGTTTGGCATAAGAAGCAAGAAAAAGAATCAAGTGTTCTCAAATGAAGAAGCAATAAGAGAAATTTTTGTTTTCATAGGAGAGGAAAAAGACATATTCTCTCTCTTCTTAGGGAAGTGTTTTATACCTTTCTTGAGTGGGAGTTGATATTTAATGGTGCCTTCCTTCATATCAATAATGGCACCAACAGTTCTAAGAAAAGGTCTTCCCAAAGTAATAGGACAAGAAGCATTGCATTCAACATCCTAAACATAGAAATCAACGGGGACATAGGCATTGTTAACCATAATAAGAACATCATGAATACTCTCCATGAGTTTCTTTTTAGCATTATCATCAAGTGAGACATTCAAATAACAATTTTCAAGTGGTGGCAAATCAAGCATATCATAAATCCTTCTAGGCATACTAGAAACACTATTATCAGGATCACATAAAGCTTTGAAATCAAAATCATTCACTTTCATATTAATGATGGGTTCCCAACCATCTTCTTGTTTTATAGGAATAGAAGCTTTATGTTTCATCTTTTCTTCTTTAATCTTTATGAGGGCATCAGTAATGTGTTTTGTAAAGGCCATGTTCATAGCACTAGCATTAGGACTTTTAGCAAGCTTTTGTAGGAACTTAATAACTTCAGAGATATTGCAACCATCAAGATCAAAATCAAAATTATCATCTAAAGTAGTAGAACTATTACTAGCCTCAACACTAGTGGTAGTGATAGTAGAAACACTAATGTTTCTAGCAATTTCATCTTCTCTTTCCCACTTAGCATGTAATTTAACTAATAGTCTAACATTTTCATCAATTCTAACTTGTATGGCATTAGTAGCTGCAAAGGGATTATCATTAGTTTCAGGTTTAGCAGCCATTTTATTTAAAGAAGATTGAGCTTCAGCCAAAGATGCTATATTTCTTTCAGCATTAGAGAGTTTTTCCGCAATAGTTTTATTGAAAGCAGTTTGTTTACTAATAAATTCTTTAAGCATAACTTCAAGTTCAGAGGGAGAACTCCTATTGTTGTAGGAATTTCCATAAGCATTGCCAATGTTGGGAGGATATGGCTTATAATTGTTGTTACCAAAATTATTTCTGTAGGCATTGTTGCTAAAATTGTTATTTCTTATAAAGTTCACATCAACTTGCTCTTCTTGAGCAACCAAAGAGGCTAAGGGAACATTATTTGGATCAATATGGGCTTTCCCATTAACAAGCATAGACATAATAATATCAATATTATCACTCAAGGAGGAGGTTTCCTCAACAGAATTTACCTTCTTACCTTGTGGAGCTCTTTCAGTATGCCTTTCAAAGTAATTAACCATCATATTATCCAGAACCTTTGTTGTAGCACCCAAAGTAATGGTCATAAAGGTACCTCTAGAAGCAGAGTCCAATAGGTTCCTTGAAGAATAGTTCAATCTTGCATAAAAGGTTTGGATGATCATCCAAGCAGTCAGTCCATGAGTGGGACAATTCTTTACCAAAGATTTCATTCTTTCCTAAGCTTGAGCAACATCTTCATTATCAGATTGTTTAAACTTCATTATTTCACTTCTCATAGATATAATCTTAGCAGGAGGACAGTATTTTCCAATAAAAGCATTTGTGCACTTAGTCCAAGAATCAATACTATTCCTAGTTAAGGAATTCAACCATTCTTTAGCTTTTCCTCTCAAAGAGAAAGGAAACAATTTCAGCTTAATAATATCTCCATCTATATCCCTATGCTTTTGAATCTCACATAGTTCAACAAAGTTATTTAGATGGGCAACATCATTTTCATTACCAATACATGAAAATTGTTCTCTCATAACATGATTGAGTAAAGCAGGTTTAATCTCAAAAAAAGTAGCTTCAGGAACAAGTGGATTAATAGGTGTGCTCATAAAATCATTGTTGTTGGTGCTAGTGAAGTCACACAACTTAGTGTTTTCAAGAGTAGACATTTTTCTCTATTTTTAATAAAGAAAGCAAACTAGTAAACTAATTTTTTTGTGTTTTTGATAAAGAAACAAGCAAACAAAGCAAAAGTAAACTAAGCAAAAAAAATAACAAAGTAAAGAGATTGGTTATGAGGGACTCCCCTTGTGAAGATGTCTTGACTCCCTGGCAACGGCGCCAGAAAATATGCTTGATGGCCCAAAATATATCGAGCTCGTTGGGGAACCCCAAGAGGACGGTATGATGAGCACATCAGCAAGTTTTCCCTCAGTACGAAACCAAGGTTATCAATCCAGTAGGAGCAAGGAAACACCCCAAAGGTGTAGCTAGCTGAGCCTTGGCAGGGCGCACTACCGGTTCCATCAGCAACGTGGAGACCTGCACAACACAACCACAAAACTTCGCCCCCAACTTACTATGAGGTTGTCAATCTCAACGGTTTTGCTGAAAACAAAGGATTAAACGTATCGAATGGAAGGAATTAATAGTTTGCAGAAAGGAAACACAAAGCAGTAAGCAGTTTGATTGTAGATTGAATGTAAAAGAAAGGACCGGGGTCCATAGTGCACTAGAGGTGGCTCTCCTTAAGATAGATAACATGCTGGGTGAACAAATTATCGCGGGGCAATTGACAAACATCGAGAAAGCATACAACCATATACTAATCATTTTGACTCCTTTTAGATTCGATTGGGCATTACAACATTATACATAGACCCCCATCCAACTACATCTATGACTAATAATCCACCTTCAGGTTATCATCCGAACTCCCTCCAGTATTAAATTGCAAGCAACAAATTATTGCATTACGAATTGCGTGTAAAGTAAACAATATGATTGTTCTATGAACAAAGGATTGTTGTTTTGTCCCTAGTAGCAACAACACATCTAGTACCTTAGAGATTTATGTCACTTCCCTAGATTATCAGAGGCATGAACCCACTATCGAGCATAAATACTAACTCTTGGAGTTGCTAGCATCTACTTGGCCAAGATATCTACTAACAACGGAAAGCATGCAAGATCACAAATGACAAAGACATGATAGAATCAATAATCAATCTGAAATAGCATCTCAATATCCATCGGATCCCCGCAAACACAACATGCAGAAATTACAAATAGATGGTAATGATCATGAACGGAGCTCACAAGATCTAAACATGATAGCACAAAGGAGGAGAACCAGCCATCTAGCTACTAAATGGACCCGTAGTCCAGAGATGAACTACTCACGCATCACACCGGAGGCTTGCATGATGATGAAGAAGGCCTCTAGGGTGAATTCCCCTCTCCGGCAGGGTGCCGGGAAGAGCTTCAGATCCCTCCCGATCTAGGTATATAGACGACGGCGGCTACAAACTCTTTTGTGGAATTTTGATCGAGAACTGAACTTAGGGTTTCCGTATCAGAGGCATCTTATAGGCGGAAGGAGAGGCTGAGTGGGTGCCTGGGCTGGCCACACTACCCCCTGGCGCGGGCCAAGCCTGGCCACGCGACCAAGTGGTGTGGCCGCCCTCTGGCCCTTCTCCGCCTCATATTCTGGCTCCGTGTGTCCCCCGGTAAAATAATGATTTTGGCTTTTGTCCCGTCCAATTCTGAGAATATTCATTTTCTGACTTCTTGGAACCAAAAACAGCAGAAAACAGGTAGCTGGCACTATGGCTCTTGTTAATAGGTTAGTCCAAGAAATCATATGAAAAGTACCCCAAAGTGTGGACAAAACACAAGAAAGTAGATAAAACCAAGCATGGAACATCAAAATTTATAGATACATTTGCAATGTATCAACTAGTTATCACCTACTTAAGATTCATGCAACGGATATTCCAAAGACCGCCTTTACTACCTGTTATGGATTATACGAGTATACGGTCATGTCTTTTGGATTAACCAATGCCCCTGCTTATTTCATGAATCTCATGAATAAGATCTTTATGAATTTCCTGGATAAGTTTGTCATTGTGTTTATCTACGATATTCTTATCTACTCCAAGTCAGAAAAAGAGCATGAGCAACATCTGAGAATCATCATTGAAACCTTGAGGGAGCATCGGTTGTATGCCAAGTTCAGCTAATGTGAGTTTTGGCTGAAGGAACTAGGATTCCTAGGACATATTGTGTCAGCTGGAGGAGTCGTTGTTGACCCCGCCAAGATCAGGGATGTTGAAGAATGGGAAGCCCCAACCACTCAAATCCAAGTCCGTGCATTTCTCGGATTAACGAGATACTACCTCAAGTTCTTCGAAGGATTCTCAAGCATCGCAAGACCCATGAACCAATTGTTGAATAAATACAAGAAGTTTGAATGGACAGACAAATGTCAAGCAAGTTTCCAAGAGCTGAAGAAGAGATTGATTTTGGCGCCAATATTAATCATGCCAGATATCAAGAAGTCATTTGATGTGTATTGTGATGCATCCAAGATTGGTCTCGGATGCGTATTGATGCAAGAAGGCAAAGTCATCGCCTATTTGTCAAGACAACTGAAGCAGCATGAGCAGAACTATCCTACCCCTGATCTAGAACTAGCAGTTGTAGTTGTAGCATTGAAAACATGGCGTCATTACCTTATGGGTAATCGCTGTGAGATTTACTCAGATCACAAAAGCTTGAAGTATATTTTCACTTAGAAGGAGCTGAATATGAGGCAAAGAAGATGGATAGAGTTAATCAAGGATTATGACCTTGACATTCACTATCACCCCGGCAAAGCCAATGTGGTAGTGAATGCTCTTAGCAGATTACCAGATAGGTTAAACACCATGATCAAGGAGAAGCAACCAAGTTTGTATGAGGAGTTGGGGCAGTTTAGAACTGAGCTAGTTAGCAAAGGATTCCTAGCTAGCATTGAACTTCAACCCACTTTGATTAGTCAGATCAAGGAAGCCCATAAGGGAAATAAAAGTATCGATGGAATCAAGCGTCGTATTGGTACAGGAAAGGCACCGGGATTCACAGAAGACGAAGAAGGAGTTATGTGGTACAAAGGACGTATCTGTGTGCCAGCAGATTCGGAACTGAAGCAAGTTATCATGCAAGAAGCTCATGATACTCTTTATTCTATCCACCCCGGAGAAACGAAGATGTATCAAGATTTGAAGGAGCAATTTTGGTGGGACAAGATGCAGAGAGAAATCGAAAGCTACATCGCCAAGTGTGATATCTGCCAGAGAGTCAAAGCGAAACAACAGAGACCCGCGGGACTATTGCAACCATTGCAGATTCTGGAATGGAAATGGGATTCCATCAGAATGGACTTTATCACCGGTTTTCCTACCTCTAGTAGACGAAATGACTCAATCTGGTCATCGTTGATAGATTGTCCAAGGTAACCCACTTTATACCCGTCACGACAACCTACCAGAGTTTAAAACTAGCCAAGTTGTACATCGCCAGAATTGTCAGCTTGCATGGAACCCCCAAGACCATAGTGTCTGATCGAGAAACCCAATTTGCCTCAAGATTTTGGCAGAAAGTCCAAGAAGGATTAGGAACCAAGTTGAATTTTAGCACAGCTTATCACCCGCAGACTGATGGACAGACTAAAAGAGTCAACCAAATCCTAGAGGATATGTTGAGAGCTTGTGTGCTCGAGTATGGATCAAAATTGGAAGACTGTCTGCCTTTCGCAGAATTCTCATACAATAGCAGTTATCAAGCTAGTTTCCAAATGGCCCCATTTGAGTTTCTATACGGAAGAAAGTTCCGTACCCGTTTGAATTGGTCGCAAGTAGGAGAGAGTCTGATTTTTGGACCGGACATTCTCCGAGAAGCTGAAGAGAAGGTTCACAAAGTCCGTGAGCACCTCAAGACCGCCCAATCAAGACAGAAGAGTTATGCTGACAAGAGACGTAGATACCTGACTTTCAATGTCGGAGATTTTGTGTATCTCAAAGTGTCGCTGTTGAAGGGAACCCAACGTTTAGTCTGGAAGGAAAGTTAGCCCCTAGATATATCGGACCCTTCAAGATTCTGAACCATCGAGGAGAAGTATCATATCAACTGGAACTGCCATAGGAGATGTCAGCCATCCACAATGTGTTCCATATCTCGTTACTTCGCAAATGTCTAGAAGTACCGGAGAACACCAAAGTTTTCAACAACATCGATCACCGAGCCGTTGATATCAACAAGGATATGACGTATCGTGAAGTGCCCATCCGTATCTTGGAAGAAGCTTACAGAACCACCAGAACCCGGAGTATCAAATTTCTCAAGATCCAATGGAGCAATGCGCCGGCCATGGGGAGGGGCACCCCCCTCCTCCTATAAAAGGCTCCCCTCTTCCTCCTTCTTCCTCACACCTCCTCATGAAGGATCTCTCTCTCCCCCTCTAGAATTATTCCCCCATGGTCTCGGATTAGCGAGATACATGTTCCCGGTGGCATTTTGTCTGGAAGGAGTTGCTGCTTCCGCTGGATCGCTGGAGCGAGGAGGTGGAGGTTGTCCGGTGGCTTGATCGTGTGTGCGAGTATGGATGCGCTGCTGAGTTGCGGCGCTCGGACTTCCTCACGATCTTGAGATCAACAAGTGTACGACTACATCAACCACGAGTTCCTACTCGTTAACAAAACTCGTTGTCTTCGAGGGTAAGTTCTCGATGTATGTATGTCCACCCGTTGCTCTGTACCTAGTAGATAGATCTTGGCGTGTAATTCTCATAGTAGGAAAATTTTTGTTTTCTATGCTGCGGACCCAACATCTTCAGGTCAGAGTCACTATCTTGCCGATAAATCCTTCGTCGTATCTTGGACGCTTCTTGATAGTGCAACACCTGAATTCTTCTGATTATGAGGATTCCACTGGTAGAGCGATATCGTAGTCTTCTTGTGTTTGCTGGTAGTTGCTTGTCTTCATCTTGTTCTCATTGTCTTCAACAGGTTCTAGATCCTAGTTATTTAAAATCCGTAGGTTTGAAGTTTGGACGTGAGTTAGAGGAAACCATTTTCGAAAGCATTTACTTAGGGTAAGAGAAGAAGTAGAACTTTTTGAAACTCATTGAGAAACTAGTTTTCGAAAGCCGGGGTTTTCAAAATAAGTTTCCTGTCAAACGACCATGCTAACTAAGGTTCTCCTATAGTCAGGATGGCTCTGATACCAAGTCTGTGGGGCCCCCGGATTAATCCTCCGAGAATCCATGTTATGCATACAACCACGATCCCATGATCAGTTAGTCGCGGCACATAACAGACAAGTATCAAAGTAAACATCCAATACATAACGAATACATGTCATACCTTAGTTGTCTTTATGGCTACATCGTTCAACAACAGCGGAACTTCATTAAGCGTAGAGCCCGAGCCATGCCTTAACCTACAGGCATCTGACTAGGAGAACGTCCTAGATCGCATAGTCATCAACATCATCCTCTTCTTGATATCTGACCAAGTTAATAGCCAGGGACAATGCTAGTGAGTACTTTGAATGTACTCGCATACCACTTCAAGAGAACAATAATAACAAGGGGATATGGAATATGGCTGTGGTAGTAGGAGGGCTTCAAGAGAGGTTCTTTTCTCAAATAGTTTCTCTTGTAGATATAGCATCTACATATGTATGTTGAAAACTTTTGTAAACCATTTTGGAAACCTTTTGAAAAGTTTGGTAAACACTAGGATTGGGGTACCCATTTGTTCCCGTCTTCAGATCCTCCCACGACCAAACTCCTTTCTCCTCCTTTCGACCATCCCATGGTCGAAACCTTTCTCCTTTCCGACCATCCCATGGTCAAAACATTTCCAAAGCCATTTGTTTTCCGAAATCCTTTTTGAAAACAAAACTAGCACCGCTCTACAGCAACCTTCCCAACCGTCCATGACCGCGGACATGGCTATTCGAATAGGTTTACACTCTGTAGAGGTTGTACACTTTACCCACACCATCTGGGTACACTACCGTGATCTACACCGATCGTGGGTCGAGTAACCAATCAAGACTCTCCGGATGCCCACTCCAAAATTAGTGCCTACCCTATGAGTGTTGTTCCCCTCAACACCGGGACATGGAGTACCGAGGACCAACCGGAGCGCATTTTACACTTCACACAGTGGGCGCTTTCAATGAGGGGCTCATAGTAATGCGTGGAGGCTCGCCGACCCTTTGTTCCTTCTCCAGGTCGATGTCCCACATGCCCCCTTACGTGAGAAGGCCCACCCTCCAGTGATTTTTATCCTTTCTAGTTGTAGCGAGGCAGCTTATATCAGAGTAAACAAACATCAAATCCAGCCTTGTCCCACTCCAGGGTAATGTGGTTGCAAAGGGTTAATTGTTCTAGCAAAACTGCAAAGAACCGGGTGCGTTTTTGTAAACCTTTTTCCTCCATCTTTCCTTCAGCATTTTGTAAAAAAAAAACCTGTTTCTTTCTCAACATCTCTTGGGAGGTCCCACCTCACCAAGGTTTTATCATGAAACATTTGGTAAAACTTTTTCCGGGGTCTTCCCATCCTCTAGCTTTGCTTTGGCTAAAACAGGGTCTCCAAAAGGGGTATGGTGTATTACACCATCTACCATACTAGGGACAAGTAGGTGTCGTCAAGGGGGTTGTACTTAGTAGTACCAAAGTGTAATAGTTTCGGAGGAGCCAAACCACTACCATATATATACATCAACATATAGTAAGTAATGTAGTTTTGATAAATAGTAGATAAAACATGCATAAGTAAAACAGTAGGACAAGGATTATGAGCAAGAAGGTGGCTTGTCTGAGATCAGCAATATGGCATATATGTCCCTGGACTTCTTCTTAGAATACCAAAATAACCAGTTATAATAACCAACTTCTTCTAGTCTCTGATATAATCGCATCTATCATCGATATGGATCACATGCAAGCAAACATAGGTCACAATCAACACCAGGCATAAAAACATCAATACATACAGCAAGCAAACATACTACACATTACTCAAATCAGTACGTTTTGATAGATTTTGTGGGTTGTAATTGGAATTACTTTAATTGCCCTTGTGGTCTTTGTTTTATGATGTATTTGTCCAAATACCACCTATTAAGGGGATTTAGAACTAGGCTTGGGTATCTATGATATCAATATGCAAAGATGATACCATCAGGTAGGTATAGACAAAATAAGTCCAACAAAAGTGGTTTCACTATTTTATCACTTTTCTTTAATATCTTATGAATATTCTAGTGATAAAGGCTCTAGTTTTAGGAAATAATTCACCAGAAATGTTCTGTAGCTCCAATAATTATTTCCTTGGGTGGTTAGGTAAGCTTGATGTACTTTTTCACTGAGAGTTGGAATCATGTCAAAATATTTACTAGAATGCCCTCTAGAAATTCCCAAAGGCAGTTCTGTAGACAACTTGTCTTTTTCACTAGATTTAATCTACAGTAGATTTTGGTAGGAAACCAATGCCACATGGTAGGGATTTTTCTTCTGAGACTACCCTAGGCAGAGATGATTAATTAACCAAAATTACATAGAGCCTCCATACAATTTGATCTCCTGGATTTTGGTAGACCTTAGTGTACCACATCACAAGGAGGTAGAATTGGGTCAAAACAATCCTTGGTTTGACCCAGGGATTTTTCTAAAGGAATATAAAAGGTGTTTTTGTTATTTTTGCTAAAGCTGGTTCATAGCCCCACTTGGCATGAGACCAAAGCTAGTTTCTAGATATTGTCAACTTGAGGGAGTTGGATTTACTCAATTTGGATCAATTAAACTCACTGAGGAAATTCTTGAGTGCAAAGGACACCTGTTGGGAGATAAAATGCCATTAATTAAAGAAAATTGTTTTTGGCAAGGGATTAGTTCTGCATGTTGCACAGAAGACACATGAACATGATGAAAATTTTCTCTAGATGAAATACCCCATTTTTCATTATCAAATCAATTTAAACTAAATAGTTATAAACAAAATAGTCTGAACGGATTTAAATAAAAACAAAAGGGAAATAGGGGCCGCTGGGCTGGATCTGGATGAGGAGATGGGCCAAAGAGCCAATTTGGCCCAGCATGGGAGGGATCACCGGCAGGAGTGGGGGTTTGAATCCCGACGGGCGGGGCCCAGTGGTCAGCAGGGTGGTGAGGCGAAGGGGTATGGGGGCATCGTGGCCACCCGTTCTAAGGTGATCTGACGGCCGGTGGTCGTCATTTCCAGAGAACAGAGGGTCCAGCGACGGGAACCCTAGGTCGGAGCTGGGCGGTGGCGAGCTTACCAGAGGGCTCGCCGGCGACCGGGAGATGGCGGGGAAGACGCGACGTCGCGCGGGTATCTCAACGAGGGGCGGCATAGAGGGTTTTCGCGTCGGGATCTAGCTCGCACGAGGACGACCGAGGCTAGCTCGCCGGAGCGTGTCAGTGCAGCTTCGAGGAGGCGGTCCTGGGTCAAAAGAAAAGTAGGGTGAGATGCAGGGGGGCGGGGAGATCCTGGTAGGGTGTCTTGCAGAGATAGAGGAGCATGGGAGGGAGGAAGCTCGCCGGATCTTGAAGATGGTCGAGGCTTCTTCTCCTTTACTCTCTCGGGTTGCACAGAGCAGGGGAGGGGAGGGATTGACAGGGGAGGTGAGTGGGGGTGAGGGGAGGCGAATGAGTGGCCAGAGAGGCTCGGGGGTGGCCTCCTAGCCTTATATCCGAAAGGGTTGATCCAAGGTGAGCTTGGCTCATGGGGGAGCTTGGACATGGTCCATGGCTTTTCCATTGGTCAATGTGGGCATTGGAGAGGTGTGGTGGGGTACTGGAGTCGAGCAGTGAGTGGTGGGAGGGTGGTGGTTGCTGCTGCACAATTATTTTCCAAGATTTACAAGATATGCCATATCTCTCTTTCTATCTATCCAAGAGAAAAATACAAGGGGAGGGCAGAGGCTACAGTGCCTGGCCGACCAGAGGAGAGCTAGGGTGCTGTGGTGAAGTACTGGACAAGTTTTGGGAAGATTTGATGTGGTCTTGATCATAGTTTTGAATTATTTCAATTCTTTTCCATTTTGAAGACCATGAAGTATTTCTTGGTTTTTGATCTTGGAAGGAGGGGGCAAGGCTACTAGTAGGTGGTTGAGGTCAAGATGCATATCTGAGATTTATTTGGGATTTTTCAGAGAATTATAGATGCTCTTTATATCAATTATTCAAATAGTGCAGAAATGGTTTTCAGGAATTTATTTGGTATTTTTGAATTGTACAAGTTGAGTTTTTGATGATAGATGGCCGAAAATGTGAATACACACTTGGGGGAATTTTTCCAAGATTTATTGAGGCTTAAATGTATTTAAAACTATTATTATTCCATTTCTGCCATTTAAGAAAATAGGCAAAAAGAAATAATAAAGCTCTTCAAAAATATTTATTTTTGAAGTGGGAAGATAGGGTATGATATATGGGCCTCAAAAGTTCTTACAGTTGGGGAAGTTTTTTGGAAAAAACCAAACGTTCCTTTGGGAAATGAGTTTTGGAGATTTTGACTATTAAAAAGATTTATTAGTTTGGAGCCATAATAATTATGGAAAATATTTGATAAATCTTGATGATCAAGGTAGATGATGTAGACAAGATGTATAAAGAATTTTCAACCTTGGGAATTGGAAATCCAACTTGAATTAGATGGAAAACAAGGAGTTGTGGATCTATGGTGATGTTATTTTTATACCAGCAAAACCTTGTTGGATCTTGGAGCTTAGAGATCACCTTGATGCAAGGGCTAGATGGATAGTTATACCAAGTCATATATATGATCATGGAAGAAGGAGTTTGGATTGGTTATATTTGAGGTGGTCTGGAAGTGATGGCAAACTTTGTTGAAAGTAAGGCTGCCATACCAGATGGGTCATGATGCCTTTTAAACCATGTGGGTTTAAGAAGCACAAGGATCCACTTGGAACAAGTGAAGTATGTATTCATATACCCGTCTCCTAGCCTCCGCCACGCCGATAGTAGCCTGTAGCGACACCACCGTCGAGCCCGCGCCCACGTTGTTTGGTCCCCTCACCGGAGTATAAATGGAGGCCTCCCCTGCCTCATTTCTCCACACGCCAACACTCACCACTCCTCACAGATCCTCCCCCACATCTTCCTGGAGCAAGGCGAGCTCTCTCTCGCCGGAATTTGGCCGGAGCCCGCCGCTGCTGGAAGAGAAGGGCGTCGTTGATTTCAACCACCCCAAGACCTGCCGCGACCACGCCTCGAACCGTTGTCTTCTACCATGTCGATCGCCCCGTCACAGACCCTAGCTGGAGCCCAGGTGAGCCTAGCCAGACCCCCAACTCCGCGCTAGGTCTGATTCCTCTTCGGAGCAGTTCGTCATCGACGATGACTTCCAGCCGTTAGATTAGAATTAGATAGCACGGTCCACTCTCGCTGATACTTTTTCATTTAGATGCTGAGCTGACTAGTGCTTCACTGGGCCGACCCAACTACATAGCATGCACGAACGGGATTCACTTGTGCTGGCCCCACGCGTCAGTGACTAGTCTAACTCGAAGCAGTATGCGCTAATCCTAGCCGCACGATTAGAGCATGATCAATGGCTCCGCATCGTCGTCTCCATCGCACGGCGCGCGTCGGACTCAACCCTAGCTCTACGACGGGGGTTGTCGGGGGCTTACCAGGGCTCCAGCTAGGTACGACGGTGCGGGCAAATGAACTGGACATGGATGGTGGTTCGAATGATGGTCGCGGTGGCTCCTGGGGTGGCTCCTCGCGCTGGCTCCATTCCGCCACTATACGGTGATCTCCGGTGCAATTTCGGTGCTGCTGGCTTCAGCTTGCTATGGGGATGGGTCAGAGAGGTTGTTGGGTGAGAGGTGATTCTAGTGGGGTGCGTTTTGAGGCAAGGGGAGGGGTCTATTTATACCCCAGCGTGGGGAGCATTGGGGCATGGCTCGGGCTCATCGGCAACGTCGTTACAAAGGTCTATGGGCATGGCTAAGGGGGTAGACCGATGTAGTGCTCCTTGGTGATCATCATGAGCACAGTGGCGCGGTCTCAATCGGTCGGGGACGTCCATGCCATCGTCGGGTACTGCGGGCGTTCGTCATGGCGTACAGTGGTTACAGGTCACACGGGGTCAAGCAGGCATGTCTGGGACATTGCTGGCGTCGCGGCGCGTGTATTGATGCAAGGGGAGAGCGAGGAATGGCATGGTTGCGCAGAATTGCTTGGCACTCTAGCGTGCGCATGGCATGGCAGACAGAGAAATGGACGCGGCTGGTCTGGCGTCTCCACGGCCTGGCGTTGGTCCAGGCGTACACGAGCGTGTGTGGTGAGGTCATGGCTAGCTCCTAGATGTCATGGACAAGTGCACTGAGGCATGTAGCGTCGAGTCCAACTCGGGTCGGCATGGTGAGCTCGGGTACGAGTTTGCACTAATTGGTCAAGTGAGCAAGGCTCAGCTGCACGGGCTGGTACTGGGGTGAGAGTGGGCGAGTTGTGGAGGCCGAGTGTGGTACAAAGATCATCACCACATTGCTCTAAACAACATGGAGTTGGTAGCTCTATACTATGCTCGGAAGGTGTTCGATCCAATTGTCGTAAGAGAAAAATATTTGAATTTTCAAATTCTTTTTAGTGGGTTTGCTGATCATAAGCTTGAGAGTCTCTCGTTGCAAGGGGTTTCCATGTGGAGAAAGTTTGGATGGTTTTGGAAAAGTTGCTATCTTGATGCCTACACCAGATTCAATTTTGAAAAGTCCCTCAAATGAATTTGAATTTGTTCTCGTAAGTTTTGAATGCTTACTTGTGTTCTTTGTCACTTGGTCTAACAAGGTGAGAAAAGAAATGGAATTGATTATGTTTGAAATTATTTAATAGTGATGCCCAAAGAGAGCTAAGTGTTAACATTTGCAAAAATTAGCATTAGCTCATATGCTTTATATTTTGATTTTCTTTTGCTTCGGTTTGGTTTTTGATTTGACCTTTTGATGATATTGTTTTGATCCTTAAACCAATTCTCATCATATATAATAAACAAATATAGCATATCATGCATACATACGTCATTAACAAACATACACTTTCCTTCATATAGTTATTAAAATTAAAAGTTTTTGGTAACCCTAAGTTTGGTTGACTGGAAATTGATATTCTCCTTTTAATATTTTTGAGATGTTACAAGAGTCATTGCATGTGTCTTATTTTCCTAAACCACATGTAATTAGCAGAGTCATTCCATGTGTGTTCCTTTCCTAAACCACCACTAGAGTCATTGCATGTGTCTTCTATTCCTAAACCACATGGATCCACCAGAGTCATTGCATGTGTGTTCCTTTCCTAAACCGACACCAGAGTCATTGCATGTGTCTTCCTTTCCTAAACCACCAATAGAGTCAGTGCATGTGGGGTCCATTCCTAAACCACCACTAGAGTCATTAAATGTGTGTTCTTTTCTTAAACAACCACTAGAGTCATTACATGTGTCTTCTTTTTCTAAACCACATGGATCCACCAGAGTCATTCCATGTGTGTTCCTTTCCTAAACCAACACCGGAGTTATTGCATGTGTCTTATTTCCTAAACCACATGGATCCACTAGAGTCATTGCATGTGTGTTATTTTTCTAAACTACCACTAGAGTCATTGCATGTGTCTTCTTTCCTAAACCACCAGTAGAGTCATTGCATGTGTGTTATTTTCCTAAACCACCACAAGAGTCATTGCATGTGTCTTCTTTTCCTAAACCAACACCAGTGTCATTGCATGTGTCTTCCTTTCCTAAACCATATGGATCCACCAGAGTCATTGCATGTGTGTTCTTTTCCTAAACCACCACTAGAGTCATTGCATGTGTCTTCTTTTCCTAAAACACATGGCTCCACCAGACTCGTTGCATGTGTGTTCTTTTCCTAAACCACCACTAGAGTCATTGCATGTGTCTTCCATTCCTAATCCACCACTAGAGTCGTTGCATGTGTGTTCCTTTCCTAAACCACATTGATCCACCAAAGTCATTGTATGTGTGTTACTTTCCGAAACCACCACAAGAGTCATTGTGTGTCTCTTCTTTTCCTAAACCACCACCAGATTCATTACATGTTTGTTATTTTCCTAAACCACCACTAGAGTCATTACATGTGTGTTCCTTTCCTAAACCACATTGATCCACCAGACCCATTGCATGTGTGTTATTTACATAAACCACCACCAGAGTCATTACATGTGTCTTCTTTTCCTCAACCACATGGATCCACGAGAGTCATTGCATGTGTGTTCATTTCCTAAACCACCACCAAAGTCATTGCATGTGTGTTCCTTTCCTAAGCGACCACCGGATTCATTGCATGTGCATTCTTTTCTTAAACCACAAGGATCAACCAGAGTCATTGCTTGTGTGTCTTTTCCTAAACCACCACCAGAGTCATTGCATGTATCTTCCTTCCGTAAACCATCAATAGATTCATTGCATGCGTGTTCCTTTTCCTAAACCACATGGATCCACCAGAGTCATTCCATGTGTGTTCCTTTCCTAAACCACCACCAAAGTCATTGCATGTGTATTCTTTTCCTAAACTACCACCAGTATCATTGCAAGTGTTTTATTTTCCTAAACCACCACCTGATTCATTACATGTGTCTTCTTTTTCTAAACCACATGAATACACTAGAGTCATTACATGTGTGTTCCTTTCCTAAACTACCTCGTTAACTCATTCGGTAGAACCAGATTCTTTTACCTTATGTTGAGATTCATCTTTTATGAACTATTGATAACTAAGGTGTGGACGCCTTCCAATACTCTTAAAATGGTTCGAGTAAGGTAGTATTCATGAACTTATTTCCATATATCGTACATGATAAACACATGCTGCAATTGGCTCATTTATTTTCTCGACTCAGCTTCGTGAATATGAGGATCACATCCATTAAGCTAAAATCTTGCTTGGGACGAGCAAGAGTCTAAGCTTGGGGAATTTGATGAGTGCATATTTGCATCATGTTTTACATTATTATTTTGCATTGTAGATGTAGGTTTTTGGTATTTTACGGCGTTCGCGCGCATATTTTATGTCTGTTTTCACCTGGATCAGGATAGATGATGGATCCTGTGGATACAATTATTGAGACAGTTGTATTGTGGAGAAAATGAGTAAAAAACAACATAAATCGCTTATTTGGAAAATATTAATAATACCAGAAGTGAACAAAGGAGGCAGAGAGCGTAACGACCAACTATACGGCGAGAGAATTTTCTCCGCCCGTATAGCTCCGGTCGTATAGCTGGCACCGCCTCTGCCTTGTCAAATAGTTTCAACCCGTGCAATTGGTTTGGGGAGACGACATACAGAACACCAGGAAATTGCAGAAACCTCACCTCTGGAAGGCATCTAGAGGGGGAACTCATCGTCCAGGGATCCATCTTCACCCTGCGCAGATCCGGGAGGCTAAGGCATCGATCTTCATCATCCATCGCTACATCACAACCATCTTCATCCATCCCATCTACATCTAGTCTAGATCTTGTTGTAATTCCTATACTTGTTGTGGATTTATACAAGTACTATTCATCTATGATTGTTTCCATTATCATTGTAATGATGTTGACTGCCTCCATGTCTTAGTAGATCATTAGTTCTTGGGGAGATGGAGAAACCCTAGTATGAGATTGAAATAAGATAAAGTCTATTATGATATTCATCGCTGTAACCATGTGTTAGATTCTCTACATCTTGATGTTGAGAGAAGTCAGCCTCTCAATATTTGCCTCTCGTGGGGGCTTGATGGAGGGAACTACTTGTTGGTAGACGGAGGCGTGCTAGCACTTACAGTGACTATAAAGCTGTAAGCAATCCTTACGTATAACCTTGGGAAATCGAGGAAACTCACGGAACACTATCCATGCCATGGGATATGTCCTACGGGATTACGTCCCTTAATAGCGCAGTGATTCGATTGATATCGGTTGCTGACTGCTGCGGTTATGAGGATGATGTGACCAGTAGTTTTTGCCTATTCGTCCACATTCGGAGTTCCTCCCAGACATACATAGTTGAGAATGTTCATGATGTTAATCTTTATCTTAGATCTTTATAATACTAGTGGTGTATCTGCTACTCCCTGAGAACACTTTTTTCCCTATTGCAGTTCCAAACTTTCTTTACATACACGATACTTACTTTCTGTATTAAGTTACTTTGCTTTACTTTATTATTGCTCTTATACCCAAAACCCCAAAACACCTTTTTACACATTACTCGCATTTTATCTTGTTACTTAGAACTTTATCTAGCATCTCTATAGCAGTATTTATTTCAAGAATTATTAGACATCAGACTCCTTCTCCCTATGGGATCAATATCTTTATTTCGAACACACATCAGACTCGCATGTGTGTTCGTTTCCTAAACCACCACCAGAGTCATTGCATGTGTGTTCCTTTCTTAAACCACATGGATCCACCAGAGTCATTGCATGTGTGTTATTTTCGTAAACCACCACTAGAGTTATTGCATGTGCCTTCCTTTCCTAAACCAGCACGAGACTCATTTCATGTGTGTTCCTTTCCTAAACCACCACCAGAGTCATTGCATGTGGGTTATTTTTCTAAACCACCACTAGGGTCATTGCATGTGTGTTCCTTTCCTAGACCACATTGATCGACCAGAGTCATTGCATGTGTGTTCCTTTCCTAAATCACCACCAGAGTCATTACATGTGTCTTCCTTTCCTAAACCACCACTAGAGTCAGTGCTTGTGTGTTCCTTTCCTAAATCACATTGATCCACCAGAGTCATTGCATGTGTGTTCTTTTCCTAAACCACCACTAGAGTCATTTCATGTGTGTGTTCTTTTCCTTAACCACCACCAGAGTCATTGCATGTGTGTTCTTTTCCTAAACCACCCCCGATTCATTGCATGTGTCTTCCGTCCTAAACCACCACTAGAGTCATTGCATGTGTGTTCCTTTCCGAAAGGACATTGATCCACCAGAGTCATTCCATGTGTTTTCTTTTCCTAAACCACAACCAGAGTCATTGCATGTGTCTTCATTTCCTAAACCACTACCAGAGTCATTTCATGTGTGTTACTTTCCTAAACCACCACCAGAGTCATTGCGTGTGTCTTATTTGCGTAAAGCACCACTAGAGTCATTGCATGTGTGTTCCTTTTCCTAAACCACATGGATCCACCAGAGTCATTGCATGTGTCTTCCTTACCTAAACCACCACGAGAGTCATTACATGTGTGTTCCATTCCTAAACCACCGCCAGAGTAATTGCATGTGTGTACTTTTCCTAAACCACCACTAGAGTCATTGCATGTGTTTTACTTTCCTAGACCACATTGATCCACCAGAGTCATTGCATATTTTTCCTTTCCTAAACCACCACCAGAATCATTGCATGTTTGTTCCTTTCCTAAACCACCACTAGAGTCATCGAATGTATGTTTCTTTCCTAAACCACCACCATATTCATTGCATGTGTGTTCTTTACCTAAACCACCACTAGAGTCATTGCATATGTGTTCCTTTCCTAAACCACCCCTAGAGTCATTGCATGTGTCTTTCTTTCCTAAACCACCACTAGTCATTGCATGTGTGTTCCTTTCCTAACCCACATTGATCCATCATAGTCATTTTATGTGTGTTCTTTTACTAAATCACCACCATAATCATTGCATGTGTCCTATTTTACTAAACCACCACACGGTCATTACATGTGTGTTATTTTCCTAAACCATCACTAGAGACATTGCATGTGTGTTCTTTTCCTAAACCACCACTAGAGTCATTGCATCTGTCTTCCTTTCCTAAACCACCACTAGAGTCATTGCATGCGTGTTCCTTTCCTAAAAAACATTGATCCATCAGAGTCATTGTATGTGTGTTTCTTTCCTAAAGCACCACCAGAGTCATTGCATGTGTGTTCTTTTCCTAAACCACCATTAGAGTCATTGCATGTGTGTTCCTTTCGTAAACCACCACCACAGTCATTGCATACGTCTTCTTTTCCTAAACCACATGGATCCACAAGAGTCATTGCATGTGTATTCTATTCCTAAACCTCCACCAGAGTGATTGCATGTGTGTCCCTTCCCTAAACCACCACCAGAGTCATTGCATGTATCTTATTTTCCTAAATCACATGGATCCACCAGAGTCATTGTATGTGTGTTCTTTTCCTAAACCACCAGCAGAGTCATTGCATGTGTCTTGCTTTCCTAAACCACCACAAGTCATTGCATGTGTGTTCCGTTTCATAAACTGCATGGATCCACCAGAGTCATTCCATGTGTGTTCCTTTCCTAATCCCCCACCAGAGTCATTGCATTTGTTTTCCTTTCCTAAACAACCACTAGAGTCATTGCATGTGTCTTCCTTTCCTAAACCACCACTAGAGTCATTGCATGTCTGTTCTTTTTCTAAATTACCACAAGAGTCATTACATGTGTGTTCTTTTCCTAAACCACCACCACAGTCATTACATGTGTCTTTTTTCCTAAACTACCACCGGAGTCATTACATGTGTCTTCTTTTCCTAAACCATCACTAGATTCATTGAATGTGTGTTCCTTTCCTAAACCACATGGATCCACCTGAGTCATTCCATGTGTGTTCCTTTCCTCAACCACCACCAGAGTCATTGCATGTGTCTTCCTTTCCTAAGCCACCACCAGAGTCATTCCATGTGTGTTCTTTTCCTAAACCACAACCAGAGTCATTGCATGTGTCTTCATTTCCTAAACCATCACTAGAGTCATTGCATGTATGTTCCTTTCCTAAACTACATTGATCCACCAGAGTCATTGCGTGTGTGTTACTTTCCTAAACCACCACAAACTCATTGCATATGTGTTAATTTCCTGAACCACCACCAGAGTCATTGCATGTGTGTTATTTTCCTATACCTACACTAGAGTCATTGCATGTGTCTTCCTTTCCTAAAAAACATTGATACACCAGTCATTGCATGTGTGTTCTTTTCCTAAACCACCACTAGAGTCATTGCATGTGTCTTCGTTTCCTAAACCACCATGAGAGTCATTGCATGTGTGTCCTTTTCCTAACCACCAGATTCATTGCATGTGTGTCCTTATTCTAAACAACGACGAGAGTCATTATATGTGTGTTCCCTTCCTAGACCACATTGATCCACCAGAGTCATTGTATGTGTGTTCCTTTCCTAAACCACCACGGGAGTCAGTGCCTGTGTGTTCCTTTCCTAAACCACCACTAGAGTCATTGTATGTGTGTTTCTTTCCTAAACCACCACCAGAGTCATTACACGCGTGTTCTTTTACTAAACCACCACTAGAGTCATTGCATGTGTGTTCCTTTCCTAGACCACATTGATCCACCAGAGGCATTGCATGTGTGTTCCTTTCCTAAACCACCCCTAGAGTCATTGCATGTGTCTTCCTTTCCTAAACCACCGCTAGAGTCATTGCATGTGTGTTCCTTTCCAAAACCATATTGATCCACCAGAGTCATTGTATGTGTGTTCCTTCCCTAAACCACCACCATAGTCATTGCATCCTAAACCACCGCCAGAGTCATTACATGTGTGTTCTTTTCCCAAACCACCACTAGAGTCATTGCATGTGTGTTCCTTTCCTAAACCACATTGATCCACCAGATTCATTGCATGTGTATTATTTTCCTAAACCACCACCAGAGTCATTGGATGTGTGTTCCTTTCCTAAACCACCACCAGAGTCATTGCATGTGTCTTCTTTTCTAAACCACATGTTTCCACCAGAGTCATTTTGCATGTGTCTTCCTTTCCTAAACCACCACTAGAGTCATTGCATGTGTGTTCCTTTCCTAAACCACCACCAGAATCATTAAATGTGTGTTCCTTTCCTAAACGACCACCAGAGTCATTGAATGTGTGTTCCTTTCCTAAACTACCACCTAAGTCATTGCATGTGTGTTCCTTTCCTAAACCACCACCAGAGTCATTGCATGTGTCTTCTTTTCCTAAACCACCACCAAAGTCATTGCATGTGTATTTCTTTCCTAAACCACCACCACAGTCATTGCATGTGTGTTCTTTTCGTAAAGAACCACCAGAGTCATTGCATGTATCTTCTTTTCCTAAACCAGCACCAGAGTCATTACATGTGTCTTCCTTTCCTAAACCACCCATAGAGTAATTGCATGTGTCTTCCTTTCCTAAACCACCACTAGAGTCATTGCATGTGTGTTCGTTTCCAAAACCACATTGATCCACCAGAGTCACTGTATGTGTGTTCCTTCCCTAAACCACCACCAGAGTCATTGCATGTGTCTTATTTTCCTAAACCACTAGCAGAGTCACTAAATGTGTGTCTTTTACCAAACCACCACTAGAGTCATTGCATGTGTGTTCCTTTCCTAAACCACATTGATCCACCAGATTCATTGCATGTGTGTTATTTTCCTAAACCACCACCAGAGTCATTGCATGCGTTTTCTTTTCCTAAACCACATCGATCCACAAGATTAATTGCATGTGTATTATTTTCCTAAGCCACCACAAGTCATTGCATGTGTCTTCCTTTCCTAAACCACCACTAGAGTCATTGCATGTGTGTTCCTTTTCCTAAACCACATGGATCCACCAAAGTCATTGCATGTGTGTTTCTTTCCTAAACGACCACCAGAGTCATTGCATGTGTTTTCCTTTCTTAAACCATCACTATAGTCATTGCATGTGTCTTCCTTTCCTAAACCACCACTCGAGTCATTGAATGTGTGTTCCTTTTCCTAACCACATGGATCCACCAGAGTCATTCCATGTGTGTTCCTTTCCTAAACCACCACCAGAGTAATTGCATGTCTGTTCCTTTCCCAAACCACCACCAGAGTCATTCCATGTGTGTTCTTTTCCTAAACCACCGCTAGAGTCATTGCATGTGTCTTCCTTTCCTAAAACCACCACGAGAGGCATTGCATGTGTTTTCCTTTCCTAAACCACCACCAGAGGCATTACATGTGTCTTTTTTTCCTAAACTACCACCAGAGTCATTACATGTGTCTTGTTTTCCTAAACCATCACTAGTGTCATTGAATGTGTGTTCCTTTCCTAAACCACATGGATCCACCTAAGTCATTCCATGTGTGTTCCTTTCCTAAACCACCACCAGAGTCATTGCATGTGTCTTCCTTTCCTAAACCACCACTATAGTCATTGCATGTGTCTTCCCTTCATAAACCACATTGCTCCACCAGAGTCATTGCATGTGTGTTCTTTTCCTAAACCACCACTAGAGTCATTGCATGTGTCTTCCTTTCCTAAACCACCACGAGAGACATTGCATGTGTGTTCCTTTCCTAAACCACCACCAGATTCATTGCATGTGTGTTCTTATTCTAAACCACCACGGGAGTCATTGCATGTGTGTTCCTTTCCTAGAGCACATTGATCCACCAGAGTCATTGCATGTGTGTTCCTTTCCTAAACCAGCACTAGAGTCATTGCATGTGTCTTTCATTCCTAAACCACCACTAGAGTTATTGCATGTCTGTTCCTTTCCCAAACAACATTGATCAACCCGAATCATTGCATGTGTGTTCTTTTCCTACACCACCACTAGAGTCATTACATGTGTGTTATTATCCCAAACCACCACCAGAGTCATTGCATGTGTCTTCTTTTCCTAAACCACCACCAGAGTCATTGCAATTGTCTTCTTTTCCTAAACCACATGGATCCACCAGAGTCAATCAAAGTGTGTTCCTTTCCTAAACCGCCACAAAAGTCATTGCATGTGTCTTATTTTCCTGAACCACATGCATCCACCAGAGTCATTATATGTGTGGTCTTTTCCTAAACCACCACCAGAGTCATTGGATGTGTCTTCCTTTCCTAAACCATCACTATAGTCATTGCATATGTGTTCGTTTCCTAAACCACCACGAGAGTCGGTGCCTGTGTTTTCCTTCCCTAACCACCACTAGAGTCATTGTATGAGTGTTTCTTTCCTAAACCACCACCAGAGTCATTGCATGTGTGTTCTTTTACTAAACCACCACTATCGTCATTGCATGTGTGTTCCTTTCCTAGACCACATTGATCCACCAGTGGCATTGCATGTGTGTTCCTTTCCTAAACCACCCCTAGAGTCATTGCATGTGTCTTCCTTTCCTAAACCACCAATAGAGTCATTACATGTGTGTTCCTTTCCAAAACCACATTGATCCACCAGAGTCATTGTATGTGTGTTCCTTCCCTGAACCACCACCAGAGTCATTGCATGTGTCCTATTTTCCTGAACCACCACCAGAGTCATTACATGTGTGTTCTTTTCCCAAACCACCACTAGAGTCATTGCATGTGTGTTCCTTTCCTAAACCACATTGATCCACCAGATTCATTGCATGTGTGTTATTTTCCTAAACCTCCACCAGAGTCACTACGTGCATTTTCTTTTCCTAAACCACATGGATCCACAAGATTCATTGCGTGTGTATTCTTTTCCTAAGCCACCACAAGTCATTTCATGTGTCTTCCTTTCCTAAACCACCCCTAGAGTCATTGCATGTGTCTTTCTTTCCTAAACCAGCACTAGAGTTATTGCATGTGTGTTCCTTTCCCGAACAACATTGATCAACCCGAATCATTGCATGTGTGTTCTTTTCCTACACCACCACCAGAGTCATTACATGTGTGTTATTATCCTGAACCACCACCAGAGTCATTGCATGTGTCTTCTTTTCCTAAACCACCACCAGATTCATTGCAATTGTCTTCTTTTCCTAAACCACATGGATCAACAGAGTCAATCCATGTGTGTTCCTTTCCTAAACCACCACAAAAGTCATTGCATGTGTCTTATTTTCCTGAACCACATGCATCCACTAGAGTCATTGTATGTGTGGTATTTTCCTAAACCACCACCAGAGTCATTGGATGTGTCTTCCTTTCCTAAACCATCACTATAGTCATTGCATGTGTGTTCGTTTCCTAAACCACCACGAGAGTCAGTGCCTGTGTGTTCCTTTCCTAAACCACCACTAGAGTAATTGTATGTGTGTTTCTTTCCTAAACCACCACCAGAGTCATTGCATGTGTGTTCTTTTACTAAACCACCACTAGAGTCATGGCATGTGTGTTCCTTTCCAAGACCACATTGATCCACCAGTGGCATTGCATGTGTGTTCCTTTCCTAAACCACCCCTAGAGTCATTCCATGTGTCTTCCTTTCCTAAACCACCAATAGAGTCATTGCACGTGTGTTCCTTTCCAAAACTACATTGATCCACCAGAGTTATTGTATGTGTGTTCCTTCCCTAAACCACCACCAGAGTCATTGCATGTGTCCTATTTTCCTGAACCACCACCAGAGTCATTACATGTGTGGTCTTTTCCTAAACCACCGCTAGCGTCATTGCATGTGTCTTCTTTCCTAAAACCACCACGAGAGTCATGGCATGTGTTTTCCTTTCCTAAACCACCACCAGATTCATCGCATGTGTGTTCTTATCCTAAACCACCACGGGAGTCATTGCATGTGTGTTCCTTTCCTAGAGCACATTGATCCACCAGAGTCATTGCATGTGTGTTCCTTTCCTAAACCACCCCTAGAGTCATTGCATGTGTCTTTCTTTCCTAAACCACCACTAGAGTTATTGCATGTGTGTTCCTTTCCCAAACCACATTGATCAACCCGAATCATTGCATGTGTGTTCTTTTCCTAAACCACCACTAGAGTCATTACATGTGTGTTATTATCCCAAACCACCACCAGCATCATTGCATGTGTCTTCTTTTCCTAAACCACCACCAGAGTCATTGCAATTGTCTTCTTTTCCTAAACCACATGGATCCACTAGAGTCAATCCATGTGTGTTCCTTTCCTAAACCACCACACAAGTCATTGCATGTGTCTTATTTTCCTGAACCACATGGATCCACCAGAGTCATTGTAAGTGTGGACTTTTCCTAAACCACCACCAGAGTCATTGGATGTGTCTTCCTTTCCGAAACCATCACTATAGTCATTGCATGTGTGTTCGTTTCCTAAACCACCACGAGAGTCAGTGCCTGTGTGTTCCTTTCCTAAACCACCACTAGAGTCATTGTATGTGTGTTTTTTCCTAAACCACCACTAGAGTCATTGCATGTGTGTTCTTTTCCTAGACCACATTGATCCACCAGTGGCATTGCATGTGTGTTCCTTTCCTAAACCACCCCTAGAGTCATTGCATGTGTCTTCCTATCCTAAACCACCAATAGAGTCATCGCATGTGCGTTCCTTTCCAAAACCACATTGATCCACCAGAGTCATTGTATGTGTGTTCCTTCCCTAAACCACCACCAGAGTCATTGCATGTGTCCTATTTTCCTGAACCACCACCAGAGTCATTACATGTGTGTTCTTTTCCCAAACCACCACTAGAGTCATTGCATGTGTGTTCCTTTCCTAAACCACATTGATCCACCAGATTCATTGCATGTGTGTTATTTTCCTAAACCACCACCAGAGTCATTGCGTGCGTTTTCTTTTCGTAAACCACATGGATCCACAAGATTCATTGCATGTGTATTCTTTTCCTAAGCCACCACCAGTCATTGCATGTGTCTTCCTTTCCTAAACCACCACTAGAGTCATTGCATGTGCATTCCTTTTCCTAAACCACATGGATCCACCAGAGTCATTGCATGTGTGTTTCTTTCCTAAACGACCACCAGAGTCATTGCATGTGTGTGTTCCTTTCCTAAGACACCACCAGAGTCATTGCATGTGTCTTCCTTTCCTAAACCACCACTCGAGTCATTGAATGAGTGTTCCTTTTCCTAAACCACATGGATCCACCAGAGTCATTCCATGTGTGTTCCTTTCCTAAACCACCACCAGAGTAATTGCATGTCTGTTCCTTTCGCAAACCACCACTAGAGTCATTCCATGTGTGTTCTTTTCCTAAACCACCTCTAGAGTCATTGCATGTGTCTTCCTTTCCTAAACCACCACGAGAGTCATTACATGTGTTTTCCTTTCCTAAATCACCACCAAAGTCATTACATGTGTCTTTTTTCCTAAACTACCACCAGAGTCATTACATGTGTCTTCGTTTCCTAAACCATCACTAGAGTCATTGAATGTGTGTTCCTTTCCTAAACCACATGGATCCACCCGAGTCATTCCATGTGTGTTCCTTTCCTAAACCACCACCAGAGTCATTGCATCTGTCTTCCTTTCCCAAACCACATTGATCAACCCGAATCATTGCCTGTGTGTTCCTTTCCTAAACCACCACCAGAGTCATTGCATGTGTCTTCATTTCGTAAACCATCACTAGAGTCATTGCATGTGTCTTCTTTTCCTAAAGCACCACAAGAGTCATTGCAATTATCTTCTTTCCTAAACTACATGGATCCACCAGAGTCAATCCATGTGTGTTCCTTTCCTAAACCACCACAAAAGTCATTGCATGTGTCTTATTTTCCCAAACCACATGGATCCATCAGAGTCATTGTATGTGTGGTATTTTCCTAAACCACCCCCAGAGTCATTGGATGTGTCTTCCTTTCCTAAACCATCACTATAGTCATTGCGTGTGTGTTCCTTTCCTAAACCACCAGGATAGTCAGTGCATGTGTGTTCCTTTCCTAAACCACCACTAGAGTCATTGTATGTGTGTTCTTTTCCTAAACCACCACCAGAGTCATTGCATGTGTGTTCTTTTACTAGACCACCACTAGAGTCATTGCATGTGTGTTCCTTTCCTAGACCACATTGATCCACCAGTGGCATTGTATGTGTGTTCCTTTCCTAAACCACCCCTAGAGTCATTGCATGTGTCTTCCTTTCCTAAACCACCACTAGATTCATTGCATGTGTGTTCCTTTCCAAAACCACATTGATCCACCAGAGTCATTGAATGTGTGTTCCTTCCCTAAACCACCACCAGAGTCATTGCATGTGTCCTATTTTCGTAAACCACCACCAGAGTCATTACATGTGTGCTCTTTTCCCAAACCACCACTAGAGTCATTGAATGTGTGTTCCTTTCCTAAACCACATTGATTTACCAGATTCATTGCATGTGTGTTATTTTCCTAAACCACCACCAGAGTCATTGCGTGCGTTTCCTTTTCCTAAACCACATGGATCCACAAGATTCATTGCATGTTTATTGTTTTCCTAAGCCACCACCAGTCATTGCATGTGTGTTCCTTTCCTAAACCACCACTAGAGTCATTGCATGTGTGTTCCTTTTCCTAAACCACATGGATCCACCAGAGTCATTGCATGTGGGATTCTTTACTAAACGACCACCAAAGTCATTGCATGTGTGTGTTCCTTTCCTAAACCACCACCAGAGTCATTGCATGTGTCTTCCTTTCCTAAACCACCACTCGAGTCATTGAATGAGTGTTCCTTTTCCTAAACCACATGGATCCACCAGAGTCATTCCATGTGTGTTCCTTTCCTAAACCACCACCAGAGTCATTACATGTGTTTTCCTTTCCTAAATCACCACCAAAGTAATTACATGTGTCTTTTTTCCTAAACTACCACCAGAGTCATTACATGTGTCTTCGTTTCCTAAACCATCACTAGAGTCATTGAATGTGTGTTCCTTTCCTAAACCTCATAGATCCACCTGAGTCATTCCATGTGTGTTCCTTTCCTAAACCACCACCAGAGTCATTGCATGTGTCGTCCTTTCCTAAACCACCACTATAGTCATTGCATGTGTCTTCCTTTCATAAACCACATTGTCCACCAGAGTCATTGCATGTCTGTTCTTTTCCTAAACCACCACTAGAGTCATTGCATGTGTCTTCCTTTCCTAAACCACCACGACAATCATTGCATGTGTGTTCCTTTCCTAAACCACCACCAGATTCATTGCATGTGTGTTCTTATTCTAAACCACCACGGGAGTCATTGCATGTGTGTTACTTTCCTAGACCACATTGATCCACCAGAGTCATTGCATGTGTGTTCCTTTCCTAAATCTCCCTAGAGTCATTCCATGTGCCTTTCTTTCCTAAACCACCACTAGAGTTATTGCATGTGTGTTCCTTTCCCAAACCACAACTAGAGTTATTGCATGTGTGTTCCTTTCCCAAACCACATTGATCAACCCGAATCATTGCATGTGTGTTCTTTTCCTAAACCACCACCAGCGTCATTACATGTGTGTTATTATCCTAAACCACCACCAGAGTCATTGCATGTGTCTTCTTTTCCTAAACCACCACCAGAGTCATTGCAATTGTCTTCTTTTCCTAAACTACATGGATCCACCAGAGTCAATCCATGTGTGTTCCTTTCCTAAACCACCACAAAAGTCATTGCATGTGTCTTATTTTCCTGAACCACATGGATCCACCAGAGTCATTGCAAGTGTGGTCTTTTCCTAAACCACCACTAGAGTCATTGGATGTGTCTTCCTTTCCTAAACAATCACTATAGTCATTGCATGTGTGTTCCTTTCCAAAACCACCACGAGAGTCAGTGCCTGTGTGTTCCTTTCCTAAACCACCACTAGAGTCATTGTATGTGTGTTTCTTTCATAAACAACCACCAGAGTCATTGCATGTGTGTTCTTTTACTAAACCACCACTAGAGTCATTGCATGTGTGTTCCTTTCCTAGAACACATTGATCCACCAGTGGCATTGCATGTGTGTTCCTTTCCTAAACCACCCCTAGAGTCATTGCATGTGTCTTCCTTTCCTAAACCACCACT
Source organism: Avena eriantha (assembly GCA_910589775.1). NCBI lineage: Eukaryota > Viridiplantae > Streptophyta > Magnoliopsida > Poales > Poaceae > Avena > Avena eriantha. Next base: position 32,745,561 of record OU342746.1, on the reverse strand, counting down.
AGAGTCATTGCATGTGTGTTCCTTTCCAAAACCACATTGATCCACCAGAGTCATTGTATGTGTGTTCCTTTCCTAAACCAGCACAAGAGTCATTGCATTTGTCTTATTTTCCTAAACCACCACCAGAGTCATTACATGTGTGTTCTTTTCCCAAAACACCACTAGAGTCATTGCATGTCTGTTCCTTTCCTAAACCACATTGATCCACCAGATTCGTTGCATACGTGTTATTTTCCTAAACCACCACCCGAGTCATTGCACGTGTCTTCCTTTCCTAAACCACCACTAGAGTCATTGCATATGTGTTCCTTTCCTAAACAACATTGATCCATCAAAGTCATTATATGTGTGTTCCTTTCCTAAACCACCACCAAAGTTATTGCATGTGTCTTATTTTCCTAAACCACCACCAGTATTATTACATGTGTGTTCTTTTCCTAAACCACCACTAGAGTCATAGCATGTGTGTTCCTTTCCTAAACCACATTGATCCACCAAATTCATTGCATGTGTGTTATTTTCCTAAACCACTACCGGAGTCATTGCATGCGTTTTCTTTTCCTAAACCACATGGATCCACAAGATTCATTGCATGTGTATTCTTTTCCTAATCCACCACCAGTCATTGCATGTGTCTTCCTTTCCTAAACCACCACTAGAGTCATTGCATGTGTGTTCCTTTTCCTAAACCACATGGATCCACCAGAGTCATTCCATGTGTTTTCTTTCCTAAACGACCACCAGAGTCATTGCATGTGTGTGTTCCTTTCCTAAATAACATTGATCCATAAGAGTCATTGTATGTGTGTTCCTTTCCTAAACCACCACAAGAGTTATTGCATGTGCCTTATTTTCCTAAACCACCACTATAATCATTACATGTGTGTTCTTTTCCTAAACCACCACTAGAGTCATTGCATGTGTGTTTGTTTCCTTAACCACATTGATCCACACAATTCATTGCATGTGTGTTATTTTCCTAAACCACCACCAAAGTCATTGCATGCGTCTTCTTTTCCTAAACCACATGGACCCACAAGAGTCATTGCATGTGTATTATTTTCCTAAACCACCACTAGAGTCATTGCATGTATCTTCCTTTTCTAAACCACCACCAGAGTCATTGGATCTGTCTTCCTTTCCTAAACCACCACTAGAGTCATTGCATGGCTGTTCGTTTTCCTCAACCACAAGGATCCACCAAAGTCATTGCATGTGTGTTCGTTTCGTAAACCACCACGAGAGTTAGTGGATGTGTGTTTCTTTCCTAAACCACCACTAGACACATTGTATGTGTATTCCTTTCATAAACCACCACCAGAGTCATTGCATGTGTGCTCTTTTACTAAACCACCAATAGAGTCATTGCATGTGTGTTCCTTTCCTAGACCACATTGATCCACCAGAGGCATTGCATGTGTGTTCCTTTCCTAAACAACCCCTAGAGTCATTGCATGTGTCTTCCTTTCCTAAACCACCACTAGAGTCATTGCATGTGTGTTCCTTTCCTAAACCACATTGATCCACCAGAGTAATTGTATGGGTGTTCATTTCCTAAACCACCACCGGAGTCATTGGATGTGTCTTATTTTCCTAAACCACCACCATAGTCATTACATGTGTGTTCTTTTCCCAAACCACCACTAGAGTCATTGCATGTGTGTTCCTTTCCTAAACCACATTGGTCAACCAGATTCATTGCATGTGTGTTATTTTCCTAAACCACCACCAGAGTCATTGCACGTGCCTCCTTTGCTAAACCACCGCTAGAGTAATTGCATATGTGTTCCTTTCCTAAACAACATTGATCCATCAGAGTCATTACATGTGTGTTCCTTTCCTAAACCACCACCAGAGTCATTGCATGTGTTCTCTTTTACTAAACCACCAGTAGTGTCATTCCATGTGTGTTCCTTTCCTAGACCACATTGATCCACCAGAGGCATTGCATGTGTGTTCCTTTCCTAAACCACCCCTAGAGTCTTTGCATGTGTCTTACTTTCCTAAACAACCACTAGAGTCATTGCATTTGTGTTCCTTTCTGAAACCACATTGACCCACCAGAGTCATTGTATGTGTGTTCCGTTTCTAAACCACCACCAGAGTCATTCCATGTGTCTTTTTGTTTCCTAATCCACCACAAGAGTCATTACATGTGTGTTCTTTTCCCAAACCACCACTAGAGTCATCGCATGTGTGTTCCTTTCCTAAACCACATTGATCCACTAGATTCATTGCATGTGTGTTATTTTCCTAAACCACCACCAGAGTCATTGCACGTGTCTTCCTTTCCTAAACCACCACTAGAGTCATTGCATATGTGTTCCTTTTCTAAACAACATTGATCCATCAGAGTCATTATATGTGTGTTACTTTCCTAAACCACCACCAGAGTCATCGCATGTGTCTTATTTTCCTAAACCACCACCAGAATCATTACATGTGTATTCTTTTCCTAAACCACCACCAGAGTCATAGCATGTGTGTTCCTTTCCTAAACCACATTGATTCACCAAAGTCCTTGCATGTGTGTTATTTTCCTAAACCACCACTAGAGTTATTGCGTGCGTTTTCTTTTTCTAAACCACATGGATCCACAACAGTCATTGCATGTGTATTCTTTTCCTAAGCCACCACCAGTCATTGCATGTGTCTTCCTTTCCTAAACAACCACTAGAGTTATTGCATGTGTGTTCCTTTTCCTAAACCACATGGATCCACCAGAGTCATTCCATGTGTTTTTCTTTCCTAAACGACCACCAGAGTCATTGCATGTGTGTGTTCATTTCCTAAACAACCACTAGAGTCATTGTATGTGTCTTCCTTTCCTAAACCACCAATAGAGTCATTAAATGTGTGTTCCCCTTCCTAAACCACATGGATCCACCAGAGTCATTCCATGTGTGTTCCTTTCCTAAACCACCACCAGAGTAATTGCATGTCTGTTCCTTTCCCAAACCACCACCAGAGTCATTCCATGTGTGTTCTTTTCCTAAACCACCACTAGAGTCATTGCATGTGTCTTCCTTTAGTAAAACACCACGAGGGTCATTTCATGTGTTTTCCTTTCCTAAACCACCAACAGAGTCATTGCATGTGTCTTCTTTCCTAAACCACCACTAGATTCATTGCATGTGTGTTCCTTTCCTAAACCACCCCTAGAGTCATTGCATGTGTCTTTCTTTCCTAAACCACCACTAGAGTCATTGCATGTGTGTTGCTTTCCTAAACCACATTGATCCACCAGCCATTGTGTGTGTTCCTTTCCTAAACCACCAGAGTCATTACATGTGTCTTATTTTGCTAAGACACCACAAGAGTCATTACATGTGTGTTCTCTTCCTAAACCAACACTAGAGTCATTTCATATGTGTTCCTTTCCTAAGCCACCACCAGAGTTATGGGGCCCCCGGATTAATCCTCTGAGAATCCCTATTATGCATACACCACGATCCCATGATCAGTTCATCATGGCACATAACCGACAAGTATTAAAGTAAACACCCATTATTTAAGCGGATACAAGTCATACCTTAATTACCATTATGGCTACATCAGTCAGCATCATCGAAACTTCATCAAGCGTAGATCCCGAACCATGCCTTAACCTATAGGCAACTGACTGGGAGAGCTCACTGGCTCGCATAGTCGTTACCGTCACCTTCTTCTTGATACTTGACCAAGTTAATAGCCAGGGACAATGCAGTGGGTACTTTGAATGTACTCGCAAACCACCTTAAAATAATAACAATAAGAGGATTTGCAATATAACTGTGGCAGTAGGAGGGATCCAAGAGAGGTTCTTTTCTAAAAATAGGTTCTTTTGTAGATATAGAATCTACATATATTTGTTGAAAACTTTTGTAAAACATTTGAAAAGTTTTCGAAACCACTAGGATTGGGTCACCCATTTGTTTCTTCCTTCTAGTCATCCCATGACCAAACTCCTTTCCTTCCTTTCTTACCATCCCATGATCAAAACATGTATCCTTTCCGACCATCCCATGGTCAAAAAATTTCGAAAGCAATTGCTTTTCCGAAATCCTTTTTGAAAACAAAACCAACATCGCTCTATAGTAGTTTGTCCAACCCGTCCATTACTGCGAACATGGCTATTCGAATAGATTTACACTCTGCAGAGGTTGTACACTTTACCCACACCATCCGGGTACCCTACCCTGATCTACACCGATCGTGGGTCGAGTAACCAATCAAGAATCTCTGGATGCCCACTCCAATATAAGTGCCTACACTATGAGAGTTTTTCCCCTCAACACCGGGACACCCTATATAGTTCACAAGCCAACCGGAGCACATTTTGCACTGCACAAAGTGTGCGGTTTCAATGACGGGATCATAGTAACATGTGGAGGTCCGTAGACCCTTAGTTCCTTCTCCAGTCCGATGTCTCACATGGCATGTGAGACATCGGCCTGGAGAAGGAACGAAGGGTCTATGGGCCTACACGCATTACTATGATCCCCTCATTGAAAGTGCACACTTTGTGCAGTGGAAAAAAGCGCTTCGGTTGGCTTGGGAACTATATAGGGCGTCCCGGTGTTGAGGGGAAAACAGTCATAGGGTAGGCACTTATATTGGAGTGGGCATCCGAAGAGTTTTGACCGGTTACTCGACCCATGATCGGTGTAGATCAAGGCAAGGTACCCGGATGGTGTGGGTAAAGTGTACAACCTCTATAGAGTGTAAATCTATTCGAATAGCCGTGTCCATGGTCATGGACGGTTGGGAAGGTTGCTGTAGAGCGGTGCTGGTTTTGTTTTCAAAAGGGATTTCGGAAGAACAATGGCTTTGGAAATGTTTTGACCATGGGATGGTCGGAAAGGATACCTGTTTTGACCATGGTATGGTCGTAAAGGAAAGAAAGGAGTTTGGTCATGGGATAATCGGAAGGAAGAAACAAATGGGTGACCCAATCCTAGTGGTTTCGAAAACTTTTCAAATGTTTAACAAAAGTTTTCAACAAAGATATGTAGATGCTATATCTACAAGAGAAACTACTTTTAGAAAAGAACATGTCTTGGAGCACTCCTACTACCACATTTATATTGCATATCCTCTTATTGTTATTATTTTAAGGTGGTTTGTGAGTACATTCAAAGGAGTCACTGGCATTGTCCCTGGCTATTAACTTGCTCAGATCTCAAGAGGATGATGACGATGGAGACTATGCGAGCTAGGATGTTCTCCCAGTCAGTTGCCTATAGGTTAAGGCATGGCTCGGGCTCTACGCTTGATGAAGTTCCTCTGATGATTATTGATGTAGCCATAATGGCATGTATGGTATGACATGTATCCGCTTAAGTAATGGATGTTTACTTTGATACTTGTCGGTTATGTGCCACGAAAAACTGATCATGGGATCGTGGTGTATGCATAACAGGGATTCTCGGATGATTAATCCGGGGGCCCCACAGGGTGGTCGGGACAACTTGTGGGCTATGTACCGGAGAGGTGGGGTGTATGGTGGACATTGTCCACTAGGGAAACTGGAGGAGAGAGGAGGGCTCTGGTTGGACAACCAGGGCGGTGGAGAGGTGGGTGGTGGGGCTCTAGGTCGAGCACTGAGTGGAGAGGGGGGTGGTGGTTATTGCTTCCTTTAAACATTAAATGTTTTTCATCCTTCTCTCTGTCTCTCTTATTTGCTACAAGAGTTAAAGGACAAGAGGTAGGCGGTTTGCTACAGTGCATGGTCCACCAGGAGGAGATGGGTTTCTGTGGTGATCAAGTGGGAGGGGTTTGGTGAGGGTTTGGTTGGGGTTTGAAGCAAATGTTTGAAGATTGACAAATTTTGGCCAAAGGTACTGGTAGGTAGATGAAGTCAAGAAATAACCCTGGGAATTGTTTGGGAATTTTCCAAGGTTTAAAAGTCCACTTATTATCATTTAATCAAAATGTGCTGAAGTGGTTTTAAGAAGTTGTTTTGATATTTTTGAATTGGGTAAGATGGGGTTTTGAGGTGATATGGTCCTAAATATGAATCCATACCTTGAGGAATTTTCCCATGATTTCTTTGATGAATAAATGTATTTAAAACAATTATTATTCCATTTCTTCCATTTAAGAAAATGGACAAAAATAAATAGTAAAGCTATTAAAAAATACTTATATTTGAAGTTGGAAGATAGGGTATGATAATTAGACTTCAAAAGAGCTTAAAGTTGGATGTGTGATTTGTAGAAAGACAAACTTGCCTTTAAGGATTAAGTTTTGGAGTTTTTGTCAATTTAAGAGATTAAATAGGTTCTCGTCCATAATAATTATGGATAATATTTTATAAATACTTGTAATCATGGTAAAGGATGTAAAAAAGGTGTATCTAGCATTTTCAACCTTAGGATTGGATAATCCAACTAGATTTTGCTAAGAAACAAGGAATAAAGGATCTAGGGTGATGTTATTTTCATACCCTCAAAACCTTATTGGATCTTGGAGCTCAGAGCTCCACTTGGGGCATGGAATATATGGATGGATATAAAAAGTGATGTAGATCACCATGGTACATGGTTTTAAGATTGATCATGATTGATCTCTCCAAGAATTGATCCCAAACTTTGAATAAAACAAGGGTGTCAAAATAGATTATCAAATAGCCTTCAAAACCTTGTGGGTTTTTGAAGCACAAGGATCCATTTGGAACAAGTGAAGTAGGTATGCCTAGAACTTTATGATTATAACACAATAATGCAAGAAGTTGGTGGTAAGAATATAACATCTAGGTGTGAGCTTCTTCCAAAGTAGGCATGTTGATAAGATTTTCCAGGAATTATTATTTTCTTGCCTTCAAAACTATCAAGAACAAGAGGGTTAGAGGATGGTCTAACCAAGGGAAAGAGTGGGCCTTGGTAGGAATTATTATGGTATACAATATGGTTCAAGTTAATCACCAAAAAGGCACAAGAGTTGAGAAAGAGAGGCACTCAAAGAAGTGATGTTGAAATAGTTTCTAGACTTAGTCAAAATTTAGCAGATTTAGGGTTTTTGACTAGAATATGAGTGGGGATATTTTTGAGGGTTTGAAAGGTATCAAAGCATCATAAATTGTATGATGTTGAAGTGTATATTGGGTACAATAGATCCACGCTTTATATTGGTCTTCATTGACTAGGAAACATTTAGAATGGATCACTTCAGAATTGATCTGGTTAAGGGTTTTAGATGATCACCTAGTGGCTAGAGATCAGATCCATCTTGTATTCTTGCTTAGGTTTTGGGGATTTTAAATTTCTTGATCCTAGAGTATGAGCTCCTAGAGTATCTCATACTACTTCTAAGCAATCAAGTCAAGCAGCAGACCAAGGCAACTCATTTTACAAACAAATCAACTACTACTAGGGTTACCATCAAGCTTAGCTTGAGGTAAGGATGGGCAATTTTGAAAGGTTGGAGTTTGAATAAGGTAAGAGTCCTTGATATCCCTACCAAGAGTATAATTCAAAAGTTTTATACAAGGTTTTGGAAATCCTAGAGGTAAGAGTAGTTGAAGGTTATGTCTTGAAACCATAAGGAGATTATAGCTCTCCATAGTTTTGTCAATAGAAGCTACTAAAATAGTTTTTGTTACAGAAGCATCTGGGCTCTTATTTGAAATGACAGAACATTTGAGAATATGTAAAATGAGCCAGGATAGTTTTATTAAATAGCTTTTGACACTGATGTTGAGGTAAGGAGTATATCATCAGTTATACCATTAGAAGCATAAGCACAGACAACAACAAACAAGAACTGCACCATTAATTAAGAAAAAGCTTTTGTTCCCCCTCATTTTTGCCTTCTGGATAACTAATCAGGGTTGCTGAAGTTGGGATGTTACAAGAGTAATTGCATGTGTCTTCTTTTCCTAAACCACATGGATCCACCAGAGTCAATGTATGTGTGTTCTTTTCGTAAACCACCAGAGTCATTGCATGTGTCTTCCTTTCCTAAACCACCACTAGAGTCATTGCATGTGTGTTCTTTTCGTAAACCACCAGAGTCATTGCATGTGTCTTCCTTTCCTAAACCACCACTAGAGTCATTGCATGTGTGTTCCTTTTCCTAAACCACATGGATCCACCAGGGTCATTCCATCTGTGTTCCTTTCCTAAAACACGACCAGAGTCATTGCATGTGGTGTTCTTTTCCTAAACCACCACCATAGTCATTGCATCTGTGTTCTTTTCCTAAACCACATGGATCCACTCGAGTCATTCCATGTGTGTTCCTTTCCTAAACTACCACTAGAGTCATTGCATGTGTCTTCCTTTGCGAAACCACCATTAGAGTCATTGCATCTGTCTTCCTTTCCTAAACCACATTGATCCACCAGAGTCATTGCATGTGTGTTCTTTTCATAAACAACCACCAGAGTCATTGCATGTGTCTTCTTTTCCTAAACTACATGGATCCACCAGAGTCATTCCATGTGTGTTCCTTTCCTAAACCACCACCAGAGTCATTGCATGGTCTTCATTTCCTAAACAACATGGATCCACCAGAGTCATTGCATGTGTGTTCTTTTCCTAAACCTCCACCAGAGTCATTGGATTTGTGTTCCTTTGCTAAACCACCACACTACAAGAAAAGTTTTTGTCCGCAATGACTTGGCCCGACAGTCGTTGTAGAAGGCGTGTCTTCCGCGGCGAAATTCTTGGCTCGGCCGTGGCCGATGGAAAACTTTTTTTTTCTAGTTTCGCGGCCCTCTAGTATGACGGATCTGCTGAAAACATGGAGGAAGCTCGGCCAGCGCGTGGCAGAAGCAAGATTTTCGTTTCCTCGCGCGATGTTGACTCGCCGAAGTCTTTTGAGGCGTGTGGGTCCCGGACGTCAGTGTCTCTAGCTGACCATACTTTTCGGTCGAGCCTCCCTGATTTGAACTTGATAACGTGCTCGAGGCACCTGCCGTTTAGTCAGGCTGCTAGGTCCGACATGTCAGCCTCTCATTAGAAGGATCGTGTGTATGATGGTATTTTTTTTCTTCGCTTGCCCTTCCCTGTTCTGAAGTTGATAGCGCTGCTCGATGCATCTACCATCTAATCAACGTCATGGGACCCACATGTCATCCTCTCATTAGAAGAAACATGTGTATAATGGAATTTTTTCCATTGGTTATTGCCTCCCTGATTTCAACTCGATAACATTGCTCGATCTATCTGACGCCTAGTCACGCTGCTGGGTCCTCCATGTCAGCCTCACATTATAAGAATCATGTGTATGATGGAATTTTTTTTCTTCCCTCGCGCTACCCTGTTCCAAACTTGATAGCACTGCTCGGTGTATCTACCGTTTAATCAAACTCCTAGACCCAACAAGTCATCCTCTCATTAGAAGAAATGTGTGTATGATAGAATTTTTTCCCTCGGTCGTGCCTTCGTGTTCCGAACTTGATAGTGTTGCTCGCTACATCAGCTGTGCTGGTGGATTCCATATGTTAGTCTCACATTAGAAGAATCGTGGGTATGCAGGAATTTTTTCCACTCTAGCACCACCTTGTTCCTAACTAGATAGCGTTGCTTGATGAATCTGTCGTTTGGTCACGCACCTGTATAAGGCCGCGTTGGTGGGACCCACATGTCGGTCTATCTATAAATGAAATGTGTGTATGCTAGACCTTTTTTTCGGCCGCGTCTCCTGTTTTGGACTTCCAATAGTTTTAAACTATGTGTGTCGCCACTACGCCAAAGATATTTATAGAAAATATATTATTAAACATTCCTTAGTAACTTCAAGTTATGTTTTAATGTTTTTAAAAAGATGTCGTGCATCCTTGTTTATATTTTCAAAAATAAAAGGGCGGCCTCCTGGCATTTCAATTTATAAAATGCCACATATATAATGGACTAGTTTCTTAAAAATATGGCGGAGTTTTTTTAAGAGGTGGAGGCGGAGTTTTTTTTAAGAGGTGGGGCAATGCTCAAAAGGCCGAATTAAAAATATTTTGGGCTATTCTACATGGTCCATCTACATGCGCTATACTCCGTGGGCTCCTTTCTTAAATTTCACAAGGCTGTGCTAAGCAGTCCCTTGACCCTAACAAGGCCGAATTAAAATGTTCTTGCCTATGCTCCATGGGATCCTTTCTCAAATTTAACTGGCTTGGGCTCAGCGGTTCCTTGACCCTGCGCTGAAAAAACAGTTCCCTGACCTCGAAAAGGCGTGTGTGTATGTTGGACTGTTTTTTCGGGTCGAACTTGATAACGTTGATGTGTCCTCCATGCTAGCCTCTCACCACACTAGAATTTTTTTCTCACTCGCGCCTCCCTATTTCGAACATGGCAATGTTGCTCGATGCAGCATCTCTATAAGGCCGCGCTGTTAGGTCCCATGTGTCAGCCTCTCTGTAAATGAAACATGCGCATGATAGACTTTTTTTCAGCCCCGTCCGCTGTTTTGACATCGGTCCGTTGCTAGGTCTAAATATACATGGTACAAAGTAAAGGACCAAATATACACACATACTATATAGATGTCGATCAATTTTTTTTGAGAATTATCTATTATAATTTTATATAGTGATGATATGTCATATGTCTATTATCTGGTACTCACGTGCAGGGTACGTTGAACTTACTAATAATGTAGTAGTTTCAACAAAACAACATAGGTTGGCGGAGCTTTTTCTAGGGGGCTGGGGAAGGGGATGACCATAAAGGCCGAATTAAAAAGATTCTAGGATAACTAGGGGCGGATGCCCTATTCTTCATGGGCTCACTCCAAAACTGAATACGCTATGGTCGGCAGCCACAAGACAATGAAAAGGCCGAATTGAAGGTTTTGGGTATGATTGGGCCTGATAGGCTAATCTCATGGGCTCAGTAATAAAAATTCCAGACCTCAACAACGAAGAAAAAACGATGGAGAAAATTTTGGCTGATATTTTCGCGTGAAAATTGTTGACAACCAGGACACATACCCCGCGCGCGGCAAAACTTTCCCACTCCCCCCTTCACTCTAGCATCTAGCTACTGTCTCTTTGCGCCATTCTTCTAGAGACACGCAGGCGGTCAAAACCACAAGCCGCACAACAAAACATTCACACTCCTCTATCAGCCGGGGTGGCCTGACACCATTGCTGGCGGTGCCGTTCTTTTCAAGATGCACATAGGCCGGCGGTTAGCTGGTGGATCCCCACGGTACGCTTATAATATCCTTAGTTCGCTCAATCATTCCCTAAAAGTAGTTTCGTACTCGATTTGCTCGTTTGACATTGTTCTACACTTGATCTGTTTGTTTGGTTGTCATTTTGTCCTCGGTCGATCTATTCTCTCAAATATGTAACATAGTTCTGCACTCAATTTCGGAAATAAGCTAAAATTACGTGGCATTTATAGTTCTATATTCAATCAGGTTTCTCAGATATCTTGGCTTAATTAGATCTGTAATCGACCTGTTCGGCGAAATATCTTGAAAGCTTCTGACCATCTCTATCCTCAATAGATGGACAAATATTGGGTACTGAATGGAAAAAAGCAACACCTTCATATTGGGAAGGTGTTAATGACTTCATGAAGTTTGTTAGACAGCATAACGGGGACTCAGATTTGTTGTGCCCATGCCGATAATGCCTTAATTGTAAAAGGCTAAGTCAGAGCACAGTCGCAGACCATACTTTCGTTAATGGGATGGAACACACATATATTAGGTGGACTAAACATGGTGAACCATATCATCAGCCTGTTCTTGATCCTCTTGCTGATGCTGATCCGCCTTAAGCTCATCAGATCGAGGATGACGACCTTTCTAGTTTGTTAAGGGACCTATACCCCACTACAAGAAAAAAAGGCGCTCCTTCTCCTAAAAGATCACTTTTCTCTGACCTGATAGAAGATGCCAAGTGTTTAGTGGACCCTGATTCTGGTATCTCAAGATTCGAACTGGTAATGAAATTACTGAAGGAGAAGTCGTTCAACAAGATTACCAACAAAGCTTTCGATTCAGTGATTAAGGTGTACAGCGAGTCAATCCCTAGGGAAGGACTGCAAAAATTCTTTTTATGAGATGAAACAATACATCAAGGTACTTGGACTATCATATGACAAGATCCATTTTTGTCCAAATAACTGTGTACTGTTTTGGGAGGATTATGAAAACCTTGATGAATGCCCAGTATGTAACGAATCAAGATGGAAAAATGGTGATAAAAAGAAGAAAGATCCTTGTAAGGTTCTGAGATATTTTCCAATTATAGATACATTGAAGAGGTTGTTTCAGTTAGAACAAACATCTAAGGAAACAAGATGACACAAAGAGATTCTCAAGCCACACGATTACTTACTCACACATCCAGCTGACGACGATGAATGGAAAAACTTTGACAAGGCTCATCCAAGATTTGCAGCGGATCCAAGAAACCTGAGACTTGGCCTAGCTACAGATGGATTTAACCCATTTGGCAACATGAGTAATTCGTATAACATGTGGCCAGTACTTGTTACAATTTACAACCTGCCTCCCTGGGCATGCACTGATTAGTGAAACTTCTTGCTGGCTTTACTCATCCTAGGTCCCAAATCACCTGGGAAGGATTTAGATATGTTCATGCAACCTCTTATACGAGACTTGCAGGAACTATGGAAGGGTGTCATTACTCCTGATATCCTTGTCAGCAACCCTGAAGATGCCAAGTTCCCTATGCGTGTTGTAGTGCTATAACGCACCCATGATTTTCTAGCTCTTTGCACTATGTCAGGTAGAGTGACCGTAGGTTATAACGCATGTGTTCGTTGTGAGACAAAACAGGTCACGATGAGGCTACAAAATAAGACTAGTTTCCTTGGCCACTGGGTTTTCCTTCCTCAAGGCCACAAATTCCAAAAAAACTTGAAAAATTGCAGTTCTGTGGAAAGAGGACTGAATATGGCTCTGCACCACAAAAGTTCACTGCAGTTGAGTTGCAGGCGCATTTGCAAAAGGTCAGAAATGTAAAACCAGGAAAACAACCAGCTGCCAGACAAGGTAAAATAAAGAATACAAAAGATGCACCGAAGTAGGAGCAGCATCCAAAAGGAAGAGAGCGGAAGAAGTAGCAGCAGATTCCCAAAAGAAGGAAAAGGAACCAAGAATATTTTATAAGCGTAGATCCACTCTATGGGACTGGCCGTATTGGGCTGGTAAGACACTTCAACATAATATTTATGTCATGCACATGGAGAAAAATATGTGTGACAACATTATAGGCACATTACTCAACATTCCATCGAAGACAAAAGATAGCTATAATGCTAGGCTTGACTGTGAAAAACTCAACATTAACAACAACTTGAAGCTACATCCTGAAGATACGGTTGTTAAGGGCGGTGAAAAACATTACAAATTTCGAGGTGCAAAATTTACCTTGCCGATGAATAAAAGGGTACTATTTTGTGACTTCCTCCGAGGTGTGAAGTTCCCATCTGGATTTGCTTCCAACATTACAAATTGTATCAATGTAGAGGGGAACAAGCTCCAAGGGTTGAAAACTCACGATTGCCACATCCTACTAGAAAGGCTTTTAGCTCTTGGCGTTAAAGGTTTAGTGAACAAGGATTAGTACAACATGCTTGTAGAGTTGGGAAAGTTCTTTAGGGAAATCTGTAGCAAAACTCTGGATAGAAGAGTTGTAGAAATCCTGTGCAAGCTTGAGCTGATATATCCACCAGCCTTCTTTGATGTGATGGTGCATTTGGCTGTTCATCTGACCGAAGATGCACTTTATAGAGGTCCCGTATAGTATGGATGGATGTATCCTATAGAACGTCGACTTTGCACTTTCAAGGGTACTGTTAGGAACAAAGCTAGAGCAGATGCTTGCATTGCAGAGGCATACATTGTTGCTGAAACATTTGCATTTTTCTCAAGATACATTCCTGATCATAAAACGAGATCCGGTATGGGTGGCAGAATTGAAGAAGTTGAAAAATCTGTTTTTAACCATGGTGTTCTCTTAGTAGGAAAGAAGGAACATGGAACATTAATGCAGCACGAATATGACCAACTTACTTGGTATGTGCTGAATAACGGTGATGAGGCTGAAAACATTGTTGTGTGAGCACTATCCCTAAATGTCCTCACATATATGAAATGAAACTTGTAGCAAGATATGTTCATATGTCTTAGTTGAGTATCATTTTTGTAGGTTATTTAAAGCAACCAAAGGAAAATATTATGCTACACTAGTATGTGGGGGTGGGTTTCAGGAATGGTTTAGGAATCATGTAATATGGTCAACTAAACTTTGAATTGCATACAAATTGTGCACATGAGATGACCTCTTGATTATTTTGTATAACCGCAGCTCACGAAGCTGTGGGAAGAGAATCCGGGCGATGTTAGTGATGGTCTCTATGCCCTATCACGTGGTCCGACAAAGAGGGTGCAGACAGCTTTAGCTTGCAATGACGATGGTATCCACTACAACACTTATGAGCGTGAGAAACATCTAAAGACACAAAACAGTGGCATCATGTCCAGTGGAGAGCACTTGACAACAAAAATGAAGAAGTCAGATGACTATGATCATTATGGTCGCATAAAAGAGGTTATTGAGTTGAATTATAACAACAATACTGGTGGTTGATTTGTGGTTCTATTCAAGTGTTATTGGTATGAGCCGAACAAGAAAAGAGGCCCCAAAAATGATGGGAATTTCATATCGATTAATACTACTACTAAGTGGTATAAGGAGGAACCTTATATTTTGGTAACTCAAGTTTCCAAGGTAATTTTCTTGGATGACAGAGATAATAAGGACTAGCAATATGTACAAAAGTTTGAGGGAAGGAGCACCTATGATGTGAATGAGTATGACGAACCAGCAAGATTCAACCCAATTGTTACAGCAATATGGAGATGGTGATGAGGGTGCTGATGGTGATGATGGTGGTGGTGATGATGATTATGATCCCAATGAAGTCCAGCTTGATGGTGGTGTTGATGGCGATGATCTCCCCTCTCCGGGAAGGAATTCCCCTAGCAGAAATCTGTCTGCTGGAGAGATCTTTCTCTCTCGGTGTTTTCCGCCCTGCAGAGGCGGCGGAATCTTTCTGTGGTCGCACCCTATGTCTTAGGGTTTCGGGAGGATAATATACGCCAAAGGGGAGTGCCAGGGGTGGACCAGGGCGGCCACACCACCTAGTGGCGTGGCCTAGGCTGGCCTGCGCCAGGGGGTTGTGTGGGACCCCTTTGGCCCATCTCTAGCCCCGCTTCTGGCTTCCTTCGTTTTCTGGAAAAATAGGATTTTCCGTATGTTTTCCCGGATTTTCTGATCTTTGCGAATTTTGCCTCCAAACAGCACCTTTTCCATCAGAATCCTGACTACAGCGGTCCATGCTCCCAAAGTCATCAACCATGCAAAAACAGATGAAATAACATAAGTATCACCTCTCAATACGAAATATATAAATGAATAACAGTAAATTATGATATAGAATAGTGATGCAAAATGGACGTATCAACTCCCCCCAAGCTTAGACTTCGCTTGTCCCCAAGCGAAACTGAGCTCAATAAACATGGCCTCAGGTTTATGGAGTGAAGAGTCGATAAAAGAATACGGACAAGAAGCATCACATTCATCAAATACACATATGATAATAGAAGACAAATCACTATTATATAACTCAACTTGTAATAGGTAATGGAAACACAATAAAGATACATGAAGTAAATCATAATTGGTAATGGCAAACTTAGCTCTTGGTCGAAGAATAGTTGATAATTTGCTGGAGTTCACAAATAATTGGTTTTCAATGATAGCTTTCAAAGTAGTAAACGCCAAGATAAGAGCAAAGTGCAAAACAAGGAACATAAGAAACATGATTGAATAAATCATCATATGAATGAATGAAACACAACAACTCAAAATACTTGCTGAGGTAGAAGGGAGTAGGTTTACTGACTCAACTAAAAAGTAAAAAAAAGGCCCTTCAAAGAGGGAAGCAGGGATTGCAAGTTTCATAAAGAGCTCCCAAAAATTATGATACTTACTAGCTTTCAGCTCTCATTGCCCCTATCATAGGCATCTTTAGGTGATTAAGGTTAAAGTGATCAAATAGGAGGATATGCATTGACAAGTTGTAAATTGAGAATCTCATGTCCCTTGAATACGAGGGCCGCTCCTCATGCTACTCAAGTTTAGTGACCGGTAAGTTCTTGTCATTGTAAGCATATGTGTATCATAGAGAACCGCCAACGGGATACCCCTTGCCCGATGATACGGAAGAATCCCCATATCAAAATGACAAGGCAAGCAGACAACAAGCATCTCAGCAATCTTGTTATTTACCATGGGAATATGGTGCTTTTTTCTCTCTTTCCTCTTTTCATAATCTCTTTTTTTCTTTTTCTCTTTTTTCTCAATATCGGACTCTTTTTTTATATAAGAAGAATGCTTCATAGATGCCCATTATGGTTACGTTGCAGGTTTCCACCATGTCAGCATGGATTAGACTAGTGGCCCAGGCGTTTCTCTAACACACATGCATAACTCCATGGACTTACAAGCTCCCCTTTCATTTCACACCGATGACATCCATACACAAAAGAACATGATATCAACTTGGTACAAAGTACCAGTGCAATGTTGAAACCGTTCCCCATGACAGCATTGTTCTGCTAATTCACAACTTACAAAGCGCAAGCATATACACAACATAGGTGAGCACAATGGTTCAAGTTTACTAAGTGCAAGAAAGTAAAGTGTGCCATCAAGTTCATGAGAGCTTTAATCACTACTTTTCACATAACAAGTTTAATTTGGGAGGTAGATAAAACAAGAATTTACTTGGAATAGCAATAATGCTAATTGGTAGGTATGGTGGACACAAATGGCATAGGTTTTTGGCTTAAGGAAGTTGATGCACAAGAACAATTCCCTCTCAATATAGGGTTTTGGCTAGCAAGGCTGGGTAACAAGTATAAGAGTTGAAGGAAACAAACAAACATACAAGTGATAAAGACAAACAAGCAATCTTCCTTGGAAGCACAAAAGATCTTAACTAGAGAATACTAGACTGAGCAAATCAAGAAAGAAAGATGATGAAATTATATTTCTTTAGAGTACTTTTATCTTTTTCATTAAACTATCAAAAATAGTGTTGCTACTGACCAAGCCAGGTTTGCCAAAACCAACTAAATTAACTCAATGATCCCAAAGTGCTACCAATACTAACAACAAGATCAATCATATAACCACGAATTGAAAACTAATATAAGCTATGCAAAAGAGTAAATGATAGAACTTCTCATTAATATTCCATAAAGGCAACTCACACCAAGGGATACATATCTAACGAGAGAGGGGACACTTCCATAATGCAAACCATCCTACATAATAACTTCTCTATTCATGATATGACTCTACTAATAAGGTAAAAAGATAGAAGATAGTGATGTGATACCGTGGGACTCCCCCAAGCTTGGAACAAACCAAGGGGGTGCCAAACCTGATGACGAATTACTCCTTAGGTGGTGGTGGCAATATTTTCTTAGTTGACACGAGGAAATCTTCCAGCATCTTGCGAAGCCTATTATTCTCCCATTGAAGCATGTACACCTTCCTCTGCAAGTCTCGGTACTTATCGCAGAACTCCTTAGTGGCTCGTAGGGCTTCCGTTGATGCAGGGAAAGAAACTAAAGGTACGAGCCCCTACTTGGGGTCTTGGAAATCCTCCTACATAGGCTTCTTTCCTTTATCCTTGGCGGACACCATTGTGCTTCGAGGCTTTCAAGAATAGTTCCTGGCATAAAAAAATCGAAAAAACACGAAGAAAACACGATATATGAACCTCGGGGGATCCAGGGGATTATATATTACGAAGTTTCATAACAAAGGGAAGGCATTGGGAGAAAACGAGTCGGAGGCGGAGTCCGTGGTGGACTCACCACCTGGTGGCGTGGCCAGGGGTGGGCCCGTGCGACACGGTGGTGTGAGACACCCTGGCTCCGTTTTCGTCCCTTTTTCGCTTTGTATCTTTCCTTATTGACTAAAAACTGAAAAAATATACTTGGATAGTATTTTCGCGGAGCTTTTCTTACCAGAATTGTTACCTATTTGGAAACGGACTCTGTAGGTCTCTGAATTTGGTATTTAGTGGGTTCTTCTGGAGTCACCACTTTAACAATATCAATATCTTCATCTTCATGCACTTACTACTTGAGTCGTGAAACCATTCACTTTCTCATTACACCATTTTCTCCACTACCTGGAAATTTCTTTCACACAAAACTTCACACAGTTCTCATTAGCAACATTAGTATAAGTGAAGAGATAAAACCTTTTGAGTCCACTTTCAACTGAAAACCATCAAAACATAATCTACTGTAGCAACTCCTTCCGAAAACCCAAAAAGGATTCAAAAAAGGAAATCGAGTAAAGAAGCAAATGCAAGAGTGGCTAAATCTGTCAAAACAGACCAGCAGGTAAAGATCAATTTTTTAGAAAATCTTATTTTGCTAAAATAAGAAAGTGCAAAACTAACGAAAGTTAAATAATAACCTGGGGCAGAAGCATAAAAAATTACAGCTCAGTCCGACATACAGAGATCTCTCACGAATTTTTACGGTAAAGCACAAAAATCTGTTTCGAGATAGCAACTTCCCCAAATCTTACTTCTCTCTCATTAAAGGTTGATCTTGACACAAAAACCAAACAAAACGGATAAGGAGTGGTTATTACCGAAGTAATAACTTCCAAGACTCAAAGAAACAAAAACAAACTCAAAGAAAAAAAATTGGGTTGTCTCCCAAAAAGCTCTTTCTTTATAGCCATTAAGATGGGCATGATAATTTTGATGATGCTCACATAAGGATATGAATTGAAGTGAAACAGAGCATTAAGAAGAAAAAAAATACACACATTTAAGTCTAACCCACTTCCTATGCAAGGGAATTTTTTAAACAAACAAGTTGTTGAAACCAGAGGCTACAAGCATAGGAAGGCAAAAGAAGTGCAACATAAACACTTTCAGCATAAAACAAGGAAACTTGATATTATTGAGATGCATAAGAACACTTTTCCCTCTCTCATAGTAACTTTCAGTATCAAGCATAAACTTAACAATATAACTATCACAAGGACCATCGTAACAATGATCACTTATTCTAACAGAAAACATAGGAATACTAGCTCTCATAACACTACTTTGTGAAATAATATTAGAGGTATCCTTACAAAGGATAGTGTGTCCCTCTTCTTCATATTTAGTAACAAAGTCTTTCACATTTGCTATTGTGGGTTCATCAACCATTTGTTTATCAGGTTCAGAAGCTTTACTTGTACTTTCATTAACCATAATAGCTATCATAGAATGTTCCTTTATCTTAACTGGAAAAGGCATTTTCACAATATAAGGTTTAGGTAAGACATGATTGGCAGTATAAACTTCAGTATTTCTTGCAGGAACACTCTTAGCAACATCTTTATAAGGTTCATGATACTTATTCCACTTCTTTTTAGGCACTTCAATGAAGGAAGCAAAAGCCTTAAAATAAGAAGCAATAGCTTGAGAGTCTAGACCATAAGCATTTTTAATATTTTGAAACTCATCAGTTCCCATAAAAGATTCAATGCATTCATAGTCATAATTTATACCTGACTTTCTTCCTTTGTCATTCTCCCAAGCTTCAGCATTGTCTTGAATACGGTCCAGAAGATCCCATTTAGCTTCTTCCATGCGAGTGAATGGTCCAGCACAAGAAGCATCCAATAAATCCTTATCATGAAGAGAAATCCTTGCATAAAAGTTATTGATAATAATATTGTTGGGGAGCTCATGAATGGGACATTTGAGCATTAGTAACTTCAATCTCCCCCAAGCTTGAGCTGTACTCTCTCCATCAAGAGGCAAAAAGTTGTATATTTGATTCCGATCTTTATGAATCTCACTAGGAGGATAAAACTTTGAATAAAAGAGAGGCACTATTTCCTCCCATTCCAGAGCTTGACCATTCTTAAGCAGCTTATACCATTCCTCGGCTTTTCCTTTCAGTGATAATGAGAATAACTTCTTAACTTGATCTGTAGTAATACCTGCACACTTGAACAACCCGCATAATTCGTGTATAAAGAGTAAATGAGCACTGAGATGGACAGTTCCATCCCCAACATAGTAGTTATCCATAACACGATCAATACTTCTTGTAGGTATTTTAAAAGCATCATTCTCAGCAGGTGGTGGCTTATCTACTACCTTAGTAGTGGTAGTAGCATTACCAAATAAGAAACTCAGCGAATTATCCATAACAAAAATAAAGCAACTAGCAGAAGTAAACAATACTCACAGTAGAAGTTTCCTTTACCAGTTCCACTCTCCAATAGTGCTTCACTCCCCGGTAACGGCACCAGAAAATAGTCTTGATGACCCACAAGTATAGGCGGTGTATCGCAGTATTTTTGATAAGTAAGAGTGTCGAACCCAGCGAGGAGCAGAAGGTGCTGGCTACTGGTATGGATCAGGAATTCTCTGCAAATACTTAGCAAACGGATTTTTAGGGGGTTTTGATAAAGCAAGCAAAACAAAGCACGAGTAAATAAAAGACAGTAGGAATAAATGCAGCAAGTGGCCCAATCCTTTATTCCCCAAAGGAGAAGCTGGTTGTATTACTTAAGATGACCAAACGTTCCCGAGGACACATGGGAAGACTACCAAGTGCTTTCGCTTCATATAGTTGATTAATCTTCTTTAGCTTGCTAAGTGTTGTGTGGGTGAACCTGTGCTAATGTACCGACCTTCCTAGGACTAATACATACTTGTGATTATACCCCTTGCAAACATCCATAAGTACAAGAAACTAATTAAGGTAAAAACCTAACCACAACTTTAAACTCTAAGAACCTTATGTCCCTTGCGCAATGGTTTCCTAACGGGGGTTCAGGTTTCTATCACTCCGGCAACCCCTACGATTAGTAGCCAAATACACAATGCATTCCCCTAGGCCTATATAGGTGAAGTGTCATGTAGTCGACGTTCACATGACACCACTAGAAGAAGTACACCACAACTTAAATATCAAACTATTGAATCTTTCTCAACACAATTCCACTACTAACAACATGACTTCTCCCATGTCCTCAAGAACAAAAGGAACTACTCACAAGACATCATATGGATCATGATCAGAGATAGAATAATGATGTATAAGAATCTGAACATAAACAATAATTCAATGGTTCACTCAATAGCATCAACTACAAAGAGTAATCAACACCGGGAGAGTTTCCCCTATGAACTATGCAAGATTCAACCCAATTGTTATAGCAATATGGAGATGGTGATGAGGGTGCTGATGGTGATGATGGTGGTGATGATGATGATGATCCCGATGAAGTCCAGCTTGATGGTGGTGTTGATGGCGACAATCTCCCCTCTCCGGGAAGGAATTCCCTTAGCAGAAATCCGTCTGCCAGAGAGACCTTTCTCTCTCAGTGTTTTCCGCCCCGCACAGGCGGCGGAATCTTTATGTGGTTGCCCCCTGAGTCTTATGGTTTCGGGAGGATAATATACGCCAGAGGGGAGTGCCAGGGGTGGACCTGGGCGGCTACACCACCTGGTGGCGCGCCCTAGGCTGGCCCGCACTAGGGGGTGGTCTGGGCCCCTATGGTCCATCTCCAGCCCCCCTTCTGGCTTCCTTTGTCTTCTGGAAAAATAGGATTTTCCGTATATTTTCCCGGATTTTCTGATCTTCGCGAATTTTGCCTCCAAACAACACCTTTTCTATCAGAATCCTGACTACAGCGGTCCATGCTCCAAAAGTCATCAACCATGCAAAAACAGATGAAATAACATAAGTATCACCTCTCAATATGAAATATATCAATGAATAACAGTAAATTATGATATAGAATAGTGATGCAAAATGGACGTATCAATAGTCTACATCACAATGAATGCTATGCGCAAAACTCAAATAACACTTATCATTCTAGATTATTCTCCCCCGTTTCCCTAGACCATGTTACAAATTTTTTAAATTTTTAGATAGCTAATAATCATTGACCTCTACATGATATACAAAGTACAAGAATGAAATATACATCCAAACTTTATAGATGTTGATCAAATTTATATATTTTTCTGCTTTACCTATTATAATATTATATGGTGGTGATATGCCAGACATCTATTATCTTAGTCTCACGTGCAGGGCACGTGCAACTTACTAGTCTTTTATCTTACCACTATATAGTGTACGAATAACTTTGAATATTGACCGTAGGATCAAGAGACTCGCGAGTCCCAACATTTCTAGCCGTTGGATCTTCTTTTCCATTCTAGCATCTAGAAGATTATATTGGTAGTCTTCATCACAATGAATGCTATGCACAAAACTGAAAACACACGTCTCCATCATTCTAGAATCCTCCCCCTCGTTTCTCTAGACTGGATAGCTAATAATCATTGACTTCTACATGATATACAAAGTACAAGAACCAAATATACACCCATACTGATCAAATTTATATTTTTTCTGCTTTACCTATTATACTAGTAAGTTGCACGTGCCTTGCACGTGAGACTCAGATAGTAGACGTATGACATATCATCACTATATAAAATTATAATTGGTAAAGCACAATAAATTATAAATTTGATCAACATTTATAAAGTATGGGTGTATATTCCTTGTACTTTGTATGTCATGTGGAAGTCAAAGATTATTAGCTATCTAACACATGAAAATTTTGATAACATGGTCTAGAGAAAAAAGGAGAAGGTTCTAGTATGATAGAGAAGTGTGTCTTGAGGTTTGTGCATAACATTCATTATGCCGAAGACTATCAATAGAATCTTCTAGATGCTAGAATAGAAAAGAAGATCCAATAGCTAGAAATGCTGGGATTCACGAATCTTAATCCAACGGCATTCAAAGTTATTCGTACACTATATAGTGTTAAGATAAGATAAGATCATGTAGAAGTCAACGATTATTAGCTACGAATGAGAAGATTCTAGTATGATGGATAAGTGTGTTTTAAGGTTTCTGCATAACATTCGTTATGCTGAAGACTATCAATAGAATCTTCTAGATGGTATAATGGAAAAGAAGATTCGACGGCTGGAAATGTTGGGATTCATGAGTCTTGATCCAACGGTCAATATTCAAAGTTTATCATACACTATATAGTGGTAAGATATCTCTATCTCTACTACTATAATAGAGCAGTTTTGAATTGGATCCATTGGACCAGTCCTAACCGTTGGGCTATTACATCCAATGGTTCATAGAAGCTGGATTCGTGTTGAATAGTACCTAGAGCAAAATCCACCATGCATGTTCTAGAACCATCATGCCACCACCGCCAAAATTTCATAGCACGGTAGGCTGTATTCTCTCTACTACTGTAGTGGAGCAGTCTTGAATTGGATCCATAGCACCAATCCTGACCATTGGGCTGTTAGATCCAATGGTTCAGAGCAACTGGTTTCATGTTGAATATATAGTATAGACCTAGAGCAAACTCCACCATGTTCTAGAACCATCATGTCACCACCCCCAAAATGCATAAATGAAGTCTATTAATAATAACTATCTACACATAT
Organism: Avena eriantha; assembly: GCA_910589775.1. NCBI lineage: Eukaryota > Viridiplantae > Streptophyta > Magnoliopsida > Poales > Poaceae > Avena > Avena eriantha. The sequence continues at coordinate 32,722,051 of OU342746.1, read as the reverse complement.
TGAGAATACAACCTACTGTGCTATGCAATTTTGGGGTGGTGAAATGATGGTTCTAGAACATGATGGAGTTTTCTCTAGGTAATATTTAACACGAATCTAGCTGCTCTGAACCATTGGATCTAATAGCCCAATGGTCAGGATTGGTGCTACGGATCCAAATCAAAGCTGCTCAATTATAATAGTAGAGATAATTTTATATAGTGATGATATGTCAGGCGTCTATTATTTGAGCCTCACGTGCACGACATGTGCAATTTACTAATAGTGGTAAGATACGAATAACTTTGAATGATGACTGTTGGATCAATACTCGTGAATCCCAATATTTCCAACCGTTGGATCTTCTTTTCCATTCGAGCATTTAGAAGATTCTATAGATAGTCTTCAGCAGAATGAATGTTATGCACAAACCTCAAAACACACTTCTCCATCATACTCCTAGAATCCTCTCCCTCGTTTCTCTAAACCATGTCACCAAAAATTTCAAGTGTTAGGTAGCTAATAATATTTGACTTCTACATGATGATATGAAGTACAAGAACCAAATATACACCCATACTTTATATATGTTGATCAAATTTATAATTTGTTGTGCTTTACCTATTTTAATTTTATATAATGATGATATGTCATATGTCTATTATCTGAGTCTCACGTGCATGGCACGTGCATTTTACTAGTAGCCTACAATGTATGAACATTCTTAGGTGTCAGTCCGAAGGACCAATAAGGTCATGGACATATATATCGATACGCTAGATACACTTTATGATACGGTTCTCACATCGGGTACATGGGTACGTCTTGGCGTAGTAAACAATGTTGACCGTGGGAGTTTCGAATAATTATGAAAGAACATTTTTCACTTTTCCAAGTGATTACGGGGATGTTTCGTACTAGTAAAGAAAATCAGAAGAATTTGGCTCGGAATGCGACAAGCGCGCCATGATTCCTAGGTTCTATGAGCTTTTATGGTTCATAGCTAAATTAAACCACTTAAATTACAGTGTTGTCTGTCTAAATTAGTTCAAATGAGTTGGCATATATATATATATATATGCGCACCGTTTAGCTAAGAAACCCGAGTTCACTCAGTCGTTTCGCTGACTACAGTATATGTTCCCCATTCATACAAATAACTTTGAATGCTGACCGTTGGATCAATTATTTGATGTATTTACACGAATGTGAAATATTTAATTATTTTTTATGAGGGCCACGGCTGGCAGCCAGCAGCACCCCAATTTTCTTCTTCATCTATCCGCCACCGTACTAGACTCCGACCTTTCTTCACAAGCTGCAGAAGCCACCATCCCATCGCATTCGATGCGTGTTGCTTTTCGAGCCTTCCTTTTAATACTACTCGGGAGGTGAGCCAAGCGTGATTTAGCACTAAATTTTTGCGTGATATTGGCGGGATCTTCTAGTTCAAAATTTTAGAGGGTTATTGGCGGGACCCTCCCTTCTACCTTTCCCAAAATTTAATCCTTCCTTCACTTCTCAGTTCTCGGCAAACGCTAGTTACCTCCATACTGACGGGGCCTCTCGCTCGCCCGTCGACTCCACAATCCATCTCACATCATCCTCTATCCCATCCCTTCTTAGCCGACTTCCAGGTCGCCAGAGTCTACCCAGTGATGCTGTCATCCACGCTACCATCGTTGCTTCATCACATCTTCATCCCCCACTCAGAGTGTCAGCTTCCCCACCACCCCAACCGAGAGATGCGTACGCCATGCGGACCCCTCACCATGGCGATGGTTAGAACTCCGTACAGCCGAGACGAAGGTTGTTGCACACTTCCTATGCCCGCTTTCCTTGCACTTTACTACTACTTCCGAATGTAGTTCATCGCTTCCTTGTTGTCCCTTCTCGTTACAAATTATTTCTAATGCATGCTAGTTGTAGTACTGCGTGATCGGTTCAAAGAGAAAAGAAAGCAACTGCTAGTCGTCAAGCCAAATTGGTTATCTCGCACTAGTATGAAGCCTCGCCAGCCCAATGATAACCCCCAACAATCCTCCCCAGACAATGGTTTGCCTCCATTTTGTATATATTCGCGTTGTCGTTATGCATTTTATTTTTTTGAGTAGTTCAGTCTTTGCTTGCCCTGTCTTGTCATACTAGTATATATTTTTTGTAACGCATGGAAGATGATGTACTGCCAAAACATGCCTTGTCTTGCCAACGAATCCTGAAGAGTTTTGGACATGTGGATCTAGCCCCGCTTGGAACAACACAAGTGGTACAGAAACATGGCCTGGTCAAGTACACTAAACATGGCTATTTGTTGCATCTTGCGTGTTATTTACTCATTGATTTTCTTCAATGCAATTTGCAGAAGCAAGTGCATGATCATGTCCCTGCCAAGGAGGTTCGCAACACAGATATTCAACGAGCCTGTGATACAACCATTTCTATGAACCAAACCGAAGTATGGTGCATGGCCCAAGCTAAGAGTAGACTTCTCCAAAAGTATTTGGACACAACCACTCGGCGGATCAGAGAATTGAACCGAGGATGGATTTCTACTATTGAAGATGGCCTTGAAGTTAGTCACTGAAAATCGTGTTCCCAATTTGGCTGATGCAGATGTCAATGAGATCAACGTGACGGTTTTGGAATAGGTGAAAGCACGAGCAGAGAATCTCCGCGCATCTTTGTAGGTAGATGATTTTCGAAGGGTGATGAAAGAGTCGTCATGCAAATAGATTATTATTTCGAATAATGAGGAGGACTTTCCTTGTCATGTCAGCCTGATATTTTCTTTGGCACGCTATATGAAACTGTAATGTACCTAATTGCTGCATCTGGACAATGTATCCCGGTCTCATTCTATCCATTCGGAAAATGGAAAAACAACATTTTCCCGTGATAAACTTGAAACCTTATTCTTCACTTTCATTTAGATCTGTAGACACACGTTTTGCCAAAAATTAACACATTACCATGAAGTTAGTTCATGCCCATTATCATGAATAAATTCGTGCACTATATACTTGTGTGGCCCTAAAGTCAAACTTTTAGACTACAGTATTAGATCGAGTACCAAAAAAATCAACCGAGCGACAAACCACAAGTCAAAATCACCTCTTCCACCAAGCAGTGCGCTAGAAACACCCGCCGCAATGGGCTCTTGCGTCCAAAATTCAAACGGTAAAAAAATTTCATCTTGCCCTTCGGTCCAGAAACAACACGCCAAAGGCCATTCCTCAAAATGGTTTCTCATGTAAATTCGCACGCGCCACATAATTCAAAGTTTCAAACATACTAGTACCACTTGTGCCCTTCGGGCCGAATCCCTCGAGATCACCTTGCACCACCACGGCCGTGCTCCTTCCGTCCCATCTCCCCTTCACAGCCTCTCCGCCGGCATGCCACCGTAGCGACCGAAGACATTTTACCAGCTCCCGATTTCGGCCTGCACCAGATCAGATCCTCTCTACACGAGGTCCACGGCGCCAGAGCCGGCTCAGCTTCGTTGGATCCACTTCCCCGACTCCACGGCACCGGATCTGCTTCCTCGACCTTGTGCACGGCGCTGGAGAGATGGGGAGGCAAATCCACTCAAGGGCGAACAACGATGTCGTAGCTCACCATAAGTCTGGCAAAGGCACGACAAGGAAATCATGTAATCACAGTCACAAAGGTAGCTGCCACAGACTTCATATGCTCTTTGCGCATTTGATGTCTGAAAGTAGTTCATCACTTGTTTCACTGCATTATCGCACTGAGTATTTTATCTTGTACTCCGATATTTCTTGTCGAGGCATCATATAAGCATATGTATGTCATTGTTCCTTCAGAGCTTTCAACTATTGCTAGCACTGTACTAACTTGCTCTTCTACACACACCTCGCTCTTCAATCTCATAAGATATATTTTTGTTGATGCATGTAAGGTGATTTGTGGCCGACTGATGAGGAAGAACGGAAGATTAGGGAGATAGATTATTAAAGAATTCCAAATATGCAAGGTCGCTCGTCCCGCAGAGAGTTAGATATTTCGTAGCTACCACCACCAATCATGAAGTCCAGGATTCTGATGCAGAATTTTATCCTCAAGATCAACAAAACCCCGAGGGAGACCTGAAGATGGACCGAACGAGAACCCCCTCCCTAATTTGCCTTCTTGTCCACTCCTCTGTCTTTTCATTGCGATATTTGTTTCATCTTCCATATTTCGTACCTCAGTTCCCACCAAATGTTGTGCAATGCCATCTTCTTAGTTCATGCATCATATAAGTTCAGCATGTCTTCCCTTATTGTTCTTCTGTTCTATCCACGTCTCATTTTACATAGGACTTTGATAGATTAATGTATCGCTTATGTGTGTCAGGAATCAGCCGGTTCACCTAAGACCCTTCCAGGTACCAGCAGGGAGAAAAACTATGATCGGCAAGTGTCTGATTCAACATTAGTTTCTATTAATGAACAATATTTTGAGGGAGACCTGACTCAGGAAGTTGTACCAGTCGAGGACCTCCCTACTAGTCTACAAGCTTCTCCACCCCCAAGGTGTTTGCTCTATTTTTTAATTGTGATATCTATTGCATTTTCCATGTTTTGTATTTCAATCCCACCAAATATTTTGCAATGCCCTCTTCCTAGTTCATACATCATTTATATAGAGCATATTTTGCCTTACTATTCTTCTGTTCCATGTGCATGTCATTACATATAGAACTATAACAGATTGAAGTATTGTTTACGTGTGGTAGGAATCAGCTAGTTCATGTAAGCATGTTCATGTACAAAATACGAAGCGTCAACAAGCCGTCCTGCTAATGCTACCAGTGGAACAGAAACACACACCATGAAATACAATAAATGAAAATTAGGAAACTCACATACAGCTAAAAAGTGTCGTCTTGGCGGCACACCACAGGTTCCAACAATAGTAGATGCAGCAATTACCATCCCACACATTCCACAATCACCAATTGCCAATCAAGATACCCAGCAACAATTGACAGCCGAACCAGTGTTGACCTCTACTTTCCTAACACTGCTGGCACAACACGAAAAAGCTAGAGATGATCACCAACCTGTTGATCAGCCCGTCGCCAAACAAGGTATGTGTTCCAAGGGTTATTGATGCATTCTTCCCTATATATACCGTGCAAGCTTGGTGTAATGGTTGAATTGGCAGCTACACAAAGATTTAAGAAAATGAGGCCAACGGTAGGAAAAAAGCTTGAAGCTAAAATTTCCGGAACGCAATCAAGATATTACATCAATTCTATTGTGACTGGCAAGCGAAGGCTAGAAGATCCAGAAGAATCTGCTTTTCTAGCATTCAAAATAGGAATTTTTGTCAGGAATGATATTCCCATCTTCGTATCGTTCAAGCTCCACCAACAGACCCCTGACCATTACAATTCAGTACTGCAGAAGTTACATGGAAGTCATGGTGCTCTATCCCATGCATTCAAGCTTGCTCTTGGTTCTATTCTAAGTCACATAACACATCAAATGTTCCTTTCTTGCCGACAGAGAAAATTCAACTTCGATCAGATAATGAGGATGTAGAGTATGTTCCCGTGGACATGTTCTCCTGTTCTTTGCGCCAGCAATGCCATAGGATAAAGAGTAAATACTTTGATGGTAAGGCAAGCAAGGATATTCAAAGAACGACTCCTATGGAACAGACTATGACTGACCAAAACTGGATAAATCTTCTCGACCACTTGTTTGATCCAAAGATTACGGTATGGTTTGTGAAGATTGATATCATATCAGATTCAAAATTCCTATTTGCACATATGTATCACTAGTCTCCTTTTGCAGATGAACGCTGAAAAAAAATAGAAACTGTGCCGCACAACGCTTAACAAACCGAACTGGATCTCGTGCATTGGTTGGCCACCTGAGCGCAATAGTAAGAATAATTAGTTTTTAATATTCTACAGACTTTGTGCATATTATATTTTGATAATGTGTTCCGCCCACTTTGCAGAAAGGTGCGGTAAGTCTGCAGCAAAAATTCCAGGCATGCTAGATGAGCAAATAAGAAGGGCTCAATCCCTCCGCTAAGAGTGTTATTGTAAGTCTTATCTTCGATTGATATTTTGTGATGACACACCCACAGTGATTTATATGTATAGTTAGATGTGCAACACTACCTGAACTTCTTCCTAGTTTTCTTTTTTAATTTAAGTAGTAGATGATTTCCAACTACTGTGAGTTTCAGTATTCAGCTGTACAAAGACTTGTCTTGTGTATATCAAGCACCTGACGATGAAGAAATAGAAAGATGCCATGTTAGCATACTCCTATTATTGCGTGCTAGTGATAAAATTCTTATCAGTATGATCATATAGCTATACTTTTACTACAATATATATGATGTGTAATCAGCCATGCCAACTTGTAAGATTTGTTCATAGACATGGTAAATGTGTTGTCTGCATGTTTCTCTGTATTAGCTTTTCTTCTCTCACCCATGTCTCTAACTGATAATCTTGTAGATTAAACTGAATGACGAGATGTCAAAACCTGGTAAAGTTGGCCTGGAACAAACCCAAGAAGAATGTCTGGAAACAATTAAAATGGTGCTAAAAGGTGAAGGTCATCGTAAAAGCACGTGTCTGCATAATGCTAGGTTCCTGCTACAGAGCTCGGGTTGTGTTTGGGGCCATGTAACAAAAAATGAAGGGAGTATTTGTTTCGCATCATGCTTTTATTTATTTACCATTTGTTCGATGCACAAAAATCCCGTGCCCCAACCTCAATCTCTCAACCTTGGATTCATGAGCCGCACAAATGTTTTTTCTTCTTTGGACAACCGCCAAATTCAAAATCTCAGTCCATCAACAAATCCTACTGCCTACCCTGTTTGAATCGGAGATTATCCAATTTCTTTGCCAATATGGTCAGTATTTTGATGATCAATTGATGTGAATCAGCCTTAATTTCGTACCGAGGGAGTACCATTAACGAAATTAAAAAATATCAGTCGAGTGGCAAAACCTGCAGCCAACCCTGTTTAAATCGGAGTTATCCAATTTTTATTATGGATGATAAGTTAATGTCACTCTCGGCCTTCAATTCCTGAATAGGGAGTACACCTTTTATCCAAATATTGCCTAGACGCTACCCAAATTCAAAATATCAGTCTGCGCAATTATTATGCTCATGGATGATAAGTGGATGTGATTCTAGGACTTGAATTCCTAGACATATAGCTTACTGTCTACTAGCCTTTTTCTATTATTATTTGACTAGTAGCCAGATTCAAAATCTCAATCGAGTGGCAAAATCACACACTGACCTTGAAGCATTTCCTGCCCCACCATTTCAAAAACTTTGTGGGAAAATCTCCCACCCGGGAGTACCATTTTTCTATTATTATTATTTGGCCAATAGCTAAATTCAAAATCTCTGTCGAGCGGCAAAATCAAACACTGACTTGAAGCATTTCCCGCCCGACCATTTCAAAAACTTTGAGGCCAAATTTCCCACCGGGGAGAACCACTTTTCTATTAATTATTATTTGGCCAGTAGTTAAATTCAAAATCTTTGTGGAGCGGCTGATACGTTGCTAACATATCTATAATTTTTGATGTTCCATGCTTGTTTTATATCTACTTTCTTATGTTTTGTCTACACTTTGGAGTACTTTTGATACACTTTCTTGGACTAACCTATTAACAAGATGCCAAAGTGCTAGTTGCCTGTTTTCTGCTGTTTTTGGTTCTAGAAAGTCAGAAAATAAATATTCTCGGAATTGGACGGGACAAAAGCCAAAGTCAATATTTCACTGAGGGGAACACGGAGCCAAAAGACGAGACGGAGAGGGGCCGGGGGCCAGCCAAACTAGGGTGACGCGGGTCCCCCTGGCCGCGCCACCAGGTGGTGTGGGCCCCTAGACCACCCACCGACCTTGCCCTTTCGCCTATAAGAAGCCTCCGATACAAAAACCCTAAATCGTCAAGCCTCCAGCCACGAAAAGTTCCACAGCGCCACCGCCACCAAAGGGGATATTTGGGGGATAGAAAGTATCTGTTCTGGCACCCTGCCGGGACGGGGAAGTGCCCCCGGAGCCATCTCCATCGACTCCACTACCATCTCCATCACCGTTTCTGATTCCCATGATCATGAGGGAGTAGTTCTTCCTCGAGGCTAAGGGTTCTACCGGTAGCTATGTGTTCATCTCTCTCTCTATGCATGATCATATTGTGATCATGAGCTTTGTAATCAAGTAGATCTACCTTGATACTCAAGTGCTTAAATAGATGTCTTCTCTCCCCATGTGTGTGAAAGTGACAACATGCACACCATGGTGGCACTTAGGCTAGAGATTACAAATACTTGTTATGAGTTATATTTGGAGTTGAATGTCTTTATGAAATTTTGGTGTTTGTTGGAACCATCTAGTGCTCAAGGTGATAGTGTGGGGTTATCTAGATGGGAAAGGCTTACTTTGAGGTGTGCTGTTATAGCCCTACCATGGATTAGATTGTCCAACCAGAGACTAGTTCAAAGTAGTATCATAAAGAGAAGATATTTATATGAGAGTGTTCACTAGTGAAAGTATGATCCCTAGGCCTTGTTTCTAAGCACTGAAACACCATTTGAAACTAGATTTGTTACATGTTTGCTTGCTTCCATCTTTATTTCAGTTTGCCTTTAGTCTCTTCCACGCCATCAAGCTATTTTCTGGCACTATTACCACTTATAATTATCTATACCACTTGTATTTCACTATCTCTTCACCGAACTAGTGCACCTATACACCTGAAAAGTGTATTGGGTGTGTTGGGGACACACGAGACTTCTTGTATCTTGATTGCAGGATTGCTTGAGAAGGAATACCTTTGACCACTTCCTCCCTGGGTTCGATAAACCTTGGGTGATCCACTTAAGGGAAACTTGCTGCTATTCTACAAACCTCTGCACTAGGAGGCCAACAACTGTCTACAAGCATAGAAGTGCCTAGACATCAAGATATTTTCTAGCGCCGTTGCCGGGGAGGTAAGGTAAAAGGTACTCACATCCTCCGATGTGAGTGCTCGGAGTTATTTCCTTTAGATTCTGCAATTTTGTATTTTTGTTTCTTGTTTTCACTAGTTAGGATTAATGGAAAACAACAACAAAATTAGAGAGCTTTTTAGTATTTTTCCTAATGTAGAACTATGAAAAAAAAATTAAAAATCCGATGGATCTAGTACGAATCTTTTGAACACCTTTGTTACTAATGCTATGGAAACCTCTAAGCTTGGGGAAGTTAGTTTTTATGAAGATGATCTTTTTAATTCCCTAGCTTTAAAGAAGAAAATTGCTTTGATGATACTTTATCTCCCATATGTGGTAATTCTAATGATACTAGTGATATTTTAAATCCACATACTGAAAGCATCTCTTTTAAAATACCTATAAAAATTATTGAACGTGTTATGAACAACTGTTATTTTGGAGATGGAACTGTCCATCCTGGTGATCATTTACTCTTTATACATGAATTATGTGAGTTGTTCAAGTGTGTAGGTATTTCAATGAACCAAGTTAAGAGGGAGCTATTCCCTTTTTCACTTACGGGCAAAGCAAGGGAGTGGTATGAGCTACTAAATGATCCTCATCATTTGGAGTGGAAGGAACTTGAATCTCTCTTTTACTCTAAATTTTATCCTCCTCATGAAATTCATAATGATAGGAATTACATTTATAATTTTCATCCACATGATGGAGAAAGTATTGCCCAAGCATGGGGGAGATTGAAGTCACTAATGCTCAAATGTCCCATTCATGAGTTCTCTAGTAATATTGTTATTAATAATTTCTATGCAAGGCTTTCAGGATATTACTAGGACTATCTAGATACTTGTTTAGAGGGATCCTTCACGAGTAAGGAGGTCAAAGCTAATTGGGATCTTCTTGAAACAATTCAAAGCAATACCGAAGACTAGGATAACAACAAAGGTAAAGAACCAGGTATAAACTATGAGTATGATTGCATTAAGTCTTTCACTGAAACTGCTGATTTTCAAGAGCTTAGTGCTAAATATGGTCTTGATCCTAAAATTCTTATTGATTGTTTTAGAACCTTTTCTTCTCATATTAATGCTCCTAAATAAAAATGCCACATGTATCATGAGCCTTTTAAAGACAATTGTAGGGAAAATGAAATTGTTATTAATGATAGCAATAAACATGCTCAAACCTCTAAAAGTACTATTTCTTATAAGCATGTTAATTTTTGTGGATACATAGACCTTGTGAGAATAATCAAACTGAAGAAGGATATTGTATCACCCACAGGAATGAAAAAACTAGAACGTGGTATAGGGGTCTAAATGATCTTGGTAAAAAGGTTTGTGTCCTATATCCTTTTATTTGTGAACTTTTCTTTAAAGTGGGTCATTTCAATTTTCAATGCTCAGGCCATAATAATAGCCCTTCTAATCTAATGAGTATTGCAAGTTTGTATTGTGATGACATGATCACTCCGAATCAGCATGATCAACTTACATTATTTTTGGTGTGAAGAGTTATCAAGAAAAACCACTTTGGTAGATATGAGTACTTTTGATATGAATAGCGTCCTGCGTGGTTGTCATCTTTATTGTGTTGATAATTGCCACACAAATACTTAAATACAAAATATCCTAAAAGATGAGATCTTACCAAAATATGACACGACTAATATGTGTTTTGGTCTTATTAATGAAAAGGAGGAATCCTCCAAAGTTTCTTCTATTTTCTCTAGCAATAAACCACGGTATATGGAGAAGCTTCCTTTCAAGCCTCTCCCTCCTAAAGATAAGAGGAAAAGGAATAAAAGGAGGAGTAAAAGGAGAGAGGAAACGGTGTTTTCCCCTAAGCATGTTGCTCCTATTATAGTCTTTGATGAGTCTGAACTCGATGATATTCCTGTGCCTGTTACCTATAGTAGTGATCATGATTGGGAAAAGCACACTTCTTTTGATATTGAAAATCTCTTCGGTACCAATTCTGAAAATGATGATATTAATAATTGTTGTACTATTAGTGTTATGCATGATCCTTCCAATGATGATATGTTTACAAGTGAACACACTTTGGAAGATAATTATTATATTGCTTATGATGATACTACACCTCCAACATATGATGATTACAATGATAAATATGATATTTTCAGTCCACCTACTATTGCGGAGGAAATTAATTATGATTACAACATGCCTCCTATATTTGATGATTATGGTGATGAGAATAACAATGATAGCTATTTTGTTGATTTTTCTCCCACTACAATTAATAAGAATGACAATGTTTATGTGGGGAGTATTAATTCTTTTATGCAAGTGGCTCATGAAAAGAATGTTTTGTGTGATAGTTATATTGTTAATTTTATTCATGATGCTACTCTAAGTTATTATGAGAGAGGGAAACATGGTTTTATGTGTCTCAGCAATATTAAGTTTCCCTCTTTATGTTGAAAGTCTTGAAGTTGCACTTGTTTTGCTTTCCTATGCTTGTTGCTTTGTGCTTTCATGACTTATTTCTTTACAAGATTCCTATGCATAGGAAGTGGGTTAGACTTAAATGTGATTTGAATTTGTTTCTTGATGCTCTCTTTTACTTAAATTCATTTTTCTTATGTGAGCATCTTCTCAAACTATCATGTCTAACTTAAAGGCGTTAAAGAAAAGTACTTATTGGGAGATAACCCAAAAGTTTTAGTTAAGTCTTGGAAATTATTGCCTCTGTAATAACCGCTCCTTATCATTTTTATGTGCTTTTTGTGCCAAGAGTAACCTCTAATGAGAGAGAAGTAATGCATGGGAAAGTTGCTGTCCCGAAACAGATTTTTGTGCTTCACTTTAAAAATTCGTCTAAAATCTCTGAACGTCGTTTTGAGGCGTGAATTGTTGTGCTTCTGACACAGGTTGTTATCTAACATTCGTTAGTTCAACACTTTTTGATTTGAGCAACAGAAGGTCTTCGAAAAAATTCGTCTTTACCTGTTGGTCTGTTTTGACAAATTTCTGCCATTATTTGCATTAGGTTCTTGTTGGTTCCTCTTTGAGTTCTTTTGGGGAATTGAGCTCTTTGAGGGAAGTGCTATAGTAGCCAACTTTCATAATTAAATACCGTCACTGTATGGATAACTCTTATTGTGAAAAGAGCTATTTACTCTATAATGGATAGGTAGAGCTTGTGTTTTAATGGGAGTTTTATTGGTGTTGAAACTGAACCCAAAGACTTATTATCTTTAGTGCACTAATTTTGCTAATAAAGATTGTGTGAAGTTTTGTATGAAGGAAAAATTTCAGGTATATGGAAGGAACGAGTAATGAGATGAAGAATGGACTAAATCTCAAGCTTGGGGATGACACGTGTGTCACCCCAATAAAATATCCAAGAAGTACAAGCGTCAAAGATTGGGGATGCCCAAGGCATCCCCTTCTTCATCAATAAAAATCCCAGGTTTCTTCCAAACACTTCATTTTTATTGTTTCATGCACAGTTGTGTTGTTCTTGGAGCGTCTTCTTTTTCATTTTCATTTTGGTTTTTCGTTTGCTTGGTTTTCTTAGTTTGCTGAATAAATTGGTTGGACTCCCTCTTTCATAAATTGGTTTTCAAATAGTTTGGTTTGGATTGGAAAAGAGTAGAAAAGTTTATGCTTAAGTGGTAAAAATAGCTTATTTTTGACTGGGGCCTATGCTTTGTCATGCCATGCTTGATATTGTTTTGGCTTTATGCTTAGTATTCTTTGCTGTAGCATGACATGTTATAAACAATTGAGATTGCTTAATGTGCCCTGGAAGAATGATGTGTTGTTTTAGCATATTAAAGAATAGTATTATGGTATTCTCCTTTGATGCTTTATTTGGGCTGACTTGGCGCATGCTCACACCATGTTATGACTATCCAAAGTCACCATAGCTTTGATGATCCTTTAGTTTTCGACTTTTAATATCACTTTATGCTTTAATCAATGATGTTCTGTCACTTTGCATGATTATGGCCATTATTGCTCTCTTAGTTGGTCGCTCCCAGTATTTTGCTAGCCTCCACAACCAAGTATGAGTTCCACTCATGCATCCAACTCCAAATAAAACCAAGTTATTCCAAAGAGTCCACCATGCCTACCTATTAGCATTTGCTATTCCAAGTATATTCATGTTTTTATCTACCTTCCGAATTAAACTTGTTATGTGAAAATTAGTGATTAAAGCTCTCACGAATTTGATGGCACACTTTACTTTTATTTCCCCTAATAAACTTGAACCATTGTGTCATCTATGTTGTATATGCTTGCACTTATATGTTGGGGATTAGCAGAACCATGCTGTCATGGGGAAGACTTTCAACATTGCACTTGTACATTGTACTCAGTTGATATCATGCTCTTTTGTTTATGGATGTCGTCAGTGTGAAATGAAAGGGGAGCTTGTAAATCCATGGAGTTATGTATGTGTGTTAGATAAACGCCTGGGCCGCCGGTCTAATCCATGCTGTCATGGTGGAAACCTGCAGCATAACCATAATGAGCTGTCTATGAAGCATTCTTCTTATAAAAAAGAGACAGAGATTGAGAAAAAGAGAAAAAAAAAGAAAAAATAGATAAGAGAAAAGAGGAAATAGAGAAAAAGCACCATTTTCCCATGGTAAATAAGAAGATTGCTGAGATGCTCGTTGTCTGCTTGCCTTGTCATTTTGATATGGGGATTCTTCTGTATCATCGGGCAAGGGGTACCCCGTCGGCGGTTCTCTATGATACACATGTACTTACTATGACAAGAACCTACCGGTGACTAAATTTGAGTAGCATGAGGAGTAGCCCTCGTATTCAAGGGACATGATATTTCCAACTTATACTTTGTCAAGCATATACTCCATGGTTTGTTCACTTTAACCTTAATCGCTTCAAGATGATTATGATAGGGGCAATGAGAGCTGAAAGCTAATAAGTACCATAATTTTTGGAAGCTCTTTATGAGACTTGAATCCCTGCTTCATTCTATGAAGGCCTTTCTTTTACTTTTATGTTGTGTCTCCATCTTCTATCTATATGCACCTATTAAGAGAGCATAGTCGACATTCTTAGTTTAATGTGCATTGTCCCAAGACTTGTTGATTGATGCATAACTTGATATTGCTTGTTCTTAAACTACTTGTATCTAGTCACCCTTATGAACTTTGAAGGTGTCCTATGCATTTATGTTTTGCTACACCACGAGGGACAAACTGAATGCCACTATGATATGTTTTCTTTATGTGAAAAAAACAAACGTCTTGCAAAGCATTGTTATTCATGAATCTTTTGTTTGTGCCTTTTCATGATATGTTTTCTCTATGCATGATCATATTGTGATCATGAGCTTTGTAATCAAGTAGATCAACCTTGCTACTCAAGTACTTTAATAGATCTCTTCTCTCCCCATGTGTGTGAAAGTGACAACGTGCACACCATGGTGGCACTTAGGCTAGAGATTACAAATACTTGTTATGAGTTATATTTGGAGTTATGTCTTTATGAAATTGTGGTGTTTGTTGGAACCATCTAGTGCTCAAGGTGACAGTGTGGGGGTATCTAGATGGGAAAGGCTTACTTTGAGGTGTGTTGTTATAGCCCTACCATGGATTAGAATGTCCAACCGAAGAGTAGTTCAGAGTAGTATCATAAAGAGAAGATATTTATATGAGAGTGTTCACTAGTGAAAGTATGATCCCTAGGCCTTGTTTCTAAGCACTGAAACACCATTTGCAACTAGATCTGTTACATGTTTACTTGCTTCCATCTTTATTTCAGTTTGCCCTTAGTCTCTTCCACGCCATCAAGCTATTTCCTGGCACCGTTACCACTTATAATTATCTATACCACTTGTATTTCACTATCTATTCACCGAACTAGTGCACCTATACACCTGACAAGTGTATTCGGTGTGTTGGGGACACAAGAGACTTCTTGTATCTTGATTGCAGGATTGCTTTAGAGCGAATACCTTTGACCACTTCCTCCCTGAGTTCGATAAACCTTGGGTGATCCACTTAAGGGAAAACTTGCTACTGTTCTACAAACCTCTGCACTTGGAGGCCCAACAATTGTCTACAAGAATAGAAGTGCGTAGACATTAGCGGCAAAGCCAAAAACCAACTTTGAAGCATTTCTCGCCCCACCATTTCAAAAACTTTGAGGGCAAATCTCCCACCGGGGAGTACCATTTTTCTATTATTATTATTTGGCCGGTAGCCAAATTCAGAATCTCTGTCGAGAGGCAAAATCAAACGCTGAATTTGAAGCATTTCACACCCCACTGTTTCAAAAACTTTGAGGCCAAATCTCCCACCAGGGAGTACAACTTTTCTATTAATTATTTATTGTTCGGTAGTCAAATTCAAAATCTTTGTCGAGCGGTAATGTCGAAAACCGACTTTGAAGCATTTCCCGCCCCACCGTTTCAAAAACTTTGAGGCCAAATCTCCCACCAGGGAGTAAAAATTTTCTATTATTATTATTTGGCCGGTAGCCAAATTCAAAATCTTTGCCAAGTGGCAAATCAAACACCGATTTTGAAGCATTTCCCGCCCCACCGTTTCAAATACATTGAGGCCAAATCTCCCACCAGGGAGTACCAATTTTCTATTAAATATTATTTGGTCAGTAGTCAAATTCAAAATCTCTGTCGAGCGACAAAATGAAAAACTGATTTAAAGCAGTTCCCACCCACTTTTTCAAAAACTTTGAGCCGAAATCTCCCACCGGGGAGTACCACTTTTCTTTTATTATTATTTGGCCGATAGCCAAATTCGAAATCTCTATCGAGCGGCAAAATAACACACCGACTTTGAAGCATTTTGCGCTCCTCCATTTCAAAAACTGTTGACTTTAAAATTCCCATTCTACACATTGTTCAGATGCCCTATGGGCATGCTAAAGTCGGTAGCTTGGGGGCACGATCGTAATTATTTTTCTGTTCACCTCCTTACTCCCGATTGGTGCAGTTTTTCTAGCTGGCCCTCCCAAAATCCTAGGCTTCTCTCCCACGCCCTCACCTCCATGACCACCGCGCGCACCGCCTGACGGCAATTACACGGCTGCCGGAGCCACTTCATTGACGCCACCCCATCGAATCTAGTTCACCAGGTCTCTCTTCCACTCCACCAGAGCTGTTGTCTCGCTGACCGGGCCTATGGCGTCGTCGACCGCCCATACTCTGCTTTCCCACCGCCGAAAGCTACCCAACTGTACCAGAGAAGCTTCACCGTTGTCCACCAGATGGGATCTAGTTCAAACAGTTCCATGTCCACTACTCTAGACCAGCTACACGGTCATCGTCGTTGACTGCACCGGCATCGACCACCCAAGAGGTGCTTCATTGATGCCAACAGCCACCGCAACTGCAGCACCCTCGGTGACCTGGATGTTACTCGAACGGTACCGACGATGCTTAGACGCCTCTCCGGCCAAGGTAACCAAATCTGCAACCCATTTTTGTTTTGTCAGCGGTATAGCAGGTTCAAGCCTGTTAGAGTGAATTGCATTTTTGTAATCGTGCTAGTACATGCAAGTCACTGGGCACGCATGTTGTTTGTGCTAGTACATACAATGTCATTAGACATGTTGGTTTGTATTCGCTGTTGTATAAATTTCAAGTCATGCACATGTCTGTTATATTGCCATGCACATATTCTTATCTTAGCTGCTCCGTACACCAGTAATTGCCTGCTATTGTGTAGTTCTTGCAAAATTTAATGTAAGTGGAAAATATTAGTGTGGATTCCCTGCCCCACAGTTACTGACTCTATCTGGTTATTCCTGAGCTAAGTTCATGCTATTATTTCCTCCATGGCATCGTTCTTCTATCCTATAGTACCCATTCAAACTCTTCGTACTAGTTCTATTATAATTTTATTGTTGCCATCTGTTCTTCAAAAGCTGCAACACTGATTATTTTATTTTTCTTTGCGTAGAGCTCAAAAAGGCAACACTGAACATGTTGGTTTGCACAGCCTACAGGTCCACCAGCGATACCATTATATATTTTCTGTATCTAGTGCTGGTTCATCCTAATCAACGACATAATTATTCTTTACTATATAGTTCATTCGTGTTTTTCGTTCCTGCTCGACAAGTTCTGGTATGGTGTGGTTATAATTTCTATGCGGTTCATTCTTAGCAACGACAGTAACTGCATGCCATTGTGTAGCTCACCATAAATTCCGAGTCACCCAACGTCTCTTGCATTCCAGGAGATACCACTACTTCCATATATATTTGCTGAAATGACCTGGCTAGTTTATACTGAAATTCTAAGAAACACTTTGTTTGATTGCTCATTTCATTGTTGGTATATTTGTGTAATGTTTGTTTGTCTTGTTCTACGTAGGATGGTTTTATGTAGGTATATTTCTAATGTTTGTTTAATAGAGTCAATCATGAATAGAGGAGTTATTATGTAGGATGGTTTGCATTATGGAAGTGTCCCCTCTCTC
The DNA here is from genome assembly GCA_910589775.1 of Avena eriantha. Classification (NCBI taxonomy): domain Eukaryota; kingdom Viridiplantae; phylum Streptophyta; class Magnoliopsida; order Poales; family Poaceae; genus Avena; species Avena eriantha. The sequence continues at coordinate 32,704,624 of OU342746.1, read as the reverse complement.
GTTAGATATGTATCCCTTGGTGTGAGTTGCCGTTATGAAATATTAACGAGAAGTTCTATCATTCACTCTTTTGCATAACGTATATTAGTTTTCAATTCGTGGTTATATGATTAATCTTGTTGATAGTATTGGTATCACTTTGGGATCATTGAGTTAATTTAGTTGGTTTTGGCAACCTTGGCTCGGTCAGTAGCAACACTATTTTGAGAGTTGAATGAAAAAGATAAGAGTACTCTAAAGAAATATAATTTCATCATCTTTCTTTCTTGATTTGCTCATAAGTTTAGTATTCTCTAGTTAAGATCTTTTGTGCTTCCAAGGAAGATTGCATTCTTGTCTTTATCATTTGTATGTTTGTTTGTTTCCTTCAACTCTTGTACTTGCTACCCAGCCTTGATAGCCAAAAACCTGTACTGAGAGGGTATTCTTCTCGTGCATCCACTCCTTTAAACCAAAACCTTGCCATTTGTGTCCACCATACCTACCTATTAGCATCATTGCTATTCCAAGTAAATTCTTGTTTTATCTACCTCCCAAATTAAACTTGTTATGTGAAAATTAGTGATTAAAGCTCTCACGAACTTGATGGCACACTTTACTTTCTTGCACTTAATAAACTTGAACCATTGTGCTCACCTATGGTGCGTATATGCTTGCGCTTTGTAAGTCGGGAGTTAGCAGAACCATGCTGGCATGTGGAAGGCTTTCAACATTGCACTGGTACTTTGTACCAAGTTGATATTATGTTCTTTTGTCTATGGATGTTGTCAGTGTAAAATGAAAGGGGAGCTTGTAAGTCCATGGAGTTATGCATTTGTGTTAGAGAAAAGCCTGGGCCGCTGGTCTAATCCATGCTGACATGGTGGAAACCTGCAGCGTAACCATAACGAGTATCTATGAAGCATTCTTCTTATAAAAAAAGAGATAGAGATTGAGAAAAAAAAGAGAAAAGAAAAAAAGAGATATTATGAAAAGAGGAAAGAGAGAAAAAAGCACCATATTCCCATGGTAAATAAGAAGATTGGTGAGATACTTGTTGTCTGCTTGCCTTGTCATTTTGATATGGGCATTCTTCCGTATCATCGGGCAAGGGGTACCCCGTTGACGGTTCTCTGTGATACACATATGCTTACGATGACAAGAACTTACCGGTGACTAAACTTGAGTAGCATGAGGAGCGGCCCTCGTATTCAAGATACATAAGATTCTCAACTTACAACTTGTCAATGCATATCCTCATATTTGATCACTTTAACCTTAATCACCTAAAGATGCCTATGATAGGGGCAATGAGAGCTGAAAGCTAGTAAGTATCATAATTTTTGGGAGATCTTTATGAGAGTTGCAATCCCTGCTTCCCTCTATAAAGGGCCTTTCTTTTACTTTGTAGTTCAGTCAATAAACCTATTCCCTTCTATCTCAGCAAGTATTTTGAGTTGTTGTGTTTCATTCATTCATATGATGATTTATTCAATCATTTTTCTTATGTTCCTTGCTTTGCACATTGCTCTTACCTTGATGTTTAATACTTTGAAAGCTATCTTTGAGAACCAGTTATTTGTGAACTCCAACAAATTATCAACTATTCTTTGACCAAGAGCTAAGTTTGCCATTACCAATTATGATTCACTTTATGTATCTTTATTGTGTTTCCTTTACTCATTGCAAGTTGAGTTATATAATAGTGAGTTGTCTTCTATTATGATCTATGCATTTGATGGATGTGCTGCTTCTTGTCCGTATTCTTTTATTGACTCTTCACTCCATAAATCTGATGCCATGTTTATTGAGCTCAATTTCGCTTGGGGTCAAGCGAAGTCTAAGCTTGGGGGGAGTTGATACGTCCATTTTGCATCACTATTTATGTCTTAATTCACTATTATTCATTGATATATTTCGTATTGAGAGGTGATACTTATGTTATTTCATCTGTTTTTGCATGGTTGATGACTTTTGGAGCATGGACCGCTGCAGTCAGGATTCGAATGCAAAAGGTGCTGTTTGGCGGCAAAATTCGCGAAGATCAGAAAATCCGGGAAAATATATTGAAAATCCTATTTTTCCAGAAGACTAAGGATGCCAGAAGACGGAGTGGAGATGGGCCACATGGGGCCCACACCACCACCTAGCGCGGGCAGCCCTAGGTCGCGCCAGCTGGTGGTGTGGCCACCCTGGCCCACTCCAGCCTCTCCCCTATGGCGTATATCATCCTCCCGAAACCCTAAGACTCGGGAAGCGACCACAAAAGATTCTGCCGCCTCTGCGGGGCGGAAAACACCGAGAGAGAAATATCTCTCCGGCAGACAGATTTCTACCGGGGGAATTCGTTCCCGGAGAGGGGAGATCGTCGCCATCAGCACCACCATCAGGCTAGACTTCATCGGTATCATCATCATCATCATCACCACCATCATCATCATTAGCACCCTCATCACCATCTCCATATTGCTGTAACAATTGGGTTGAATCTTGCATAGTTCATAGGAGAAACTTTCCCGGTGTTGATTACTCTTTGTAGTTGATGCTATTGAGTGAACCATTGAATTATTGTTTATGTTCAGATTGTTATACATCATTATTCTATCTATGATCATGATCCATATGATGTCTTGTGAGTAGTTCGTTTTGTTCTTGAGGACATGGGAAGTCATGTTGTTAGTAGTGGAGTTGTGTTGAGAAAGATTCAATAGTTTGATATTTAAGTTGCGGTGTACTTCTTCTAGTGGTGTCATGTGAACGTCAACTACATGACACTTCACCTATATGGGCCTAGGGGAATGCATTGTGTATTTGGCTACTAATCGTAGGGGTTGCCGGAGTGATAGAAACATGAACCCCCCGTTAGGAAACCATTGCACAAGGGACGTAAGGGTCTTAGAGTTTAAAGTTGTGGTTAGGTTGCTACCTTAATTACTTTCTTGTACTTACGGATGTTTGCAAGGGGTATAATCACAAGTATGTATTAGTCCTAGATGGGTCGGTACATTAGCACAGGTTCACCCCCACAACACTTAGCAAGCTAAAGAAGATTAATCAACTATAAGAAGCGAAAGCACATGATAGACTTCCCATGTGTCCTCGAGAACGTTTGGTCATCTTAAGTAATACCACCGCCTTGTCCTTTGTTGCATAAAGGATTGGGCCACTTTGTTTACTTGCTTTATCAAAAACCCCTAAAAATCCGATTGCTAAGTATTTGCAGAGAATTCTTGATCCATACCACTAGCCAGCACCTTCTGCTCCTAATTGGGTTCGACACTCTTACTTATCGAAAATACTGCGATACACCCCCTATACTTGTGGGTCATCAATCCACTAGAGTCATTGCATGTGTGTTCTTTTCCTAAACCATCACTAGAGTCATTGCCTATGTGTTCCTTTTATAAACCACCACGAGAGTCATTGCATGTGTCTTCTTTTCCTAAACCACCTGGATCCACCAGAGTCATTCCATGTGTGTTCCTTTCCTAAACCACCACCAGAGTCATTGCATGTGTCTTCCTTTGCTCCACCACCACTAGAGTCATTGCATGTGTCTTCTTCTCCTAAACCACGTGGATCCACCAGAGTCATTGCATGTGTGTTCTTTTCCTAAATCACCACAAGAGTCATTGCATGTGTCTTCCTTTCCTAAACCACCACTAGAGTCATTGCATGTGTGTTCTTTTCCTAAACCACATTAATCCACCAGAGTTATTGCATGTGTCTTCCTTTCCTAAACCGCCACTAGAGACATTGCATGTGTATTATTTTTCTAAACCACATTGATCCACCAGAGTCATTACATGTGTGTTCTATTCCTAAACCACCACTAGAGTCATTGCATGTGTGTTCCATTCCTAAACCACCACCAGAGTCATTGCATGTGTCTTCTTTTCCGAAACGACATGGATCCACAAGAGTCATTCCATGTGTGTTCATTTCCTAAACCACCACCAGTTTCATTACATGTGTCTTCCTTTCCTAAACCACCACCAGAGTCATTGAATGTGTGTTGTTTTCCTGAACCACATTGATCCACCAGAGTCATTGCATGTGTGTTTGAAAGGCCCAACTTTGTTCGACTAGAGGGGGTGAATCGGAGACTACCAATTTTTATTCTTTTCTTGCAATTTTAGGCTTTGCACAAAGTAAAGTTCACTAGATATGCAACTAGATGAATAACATTGCATGTGTGTTCCTTTCCTAAACCACCACTAGAGTCATTACATGTGTCTTATTTTCCTAAACCACATGGATCCACAAAAGTCATTGCATGTGGTTTCTTTTCCTAAACCACCACCCTAGTAATTGCACGTGTCTTCCTTTCCTAAACCATCGATAGAGTCATTGCATTATTGTTCCTTTCCTAAACCACATTGATCCACCAGAGTCATTGCATGTGTGTTCTTTTCCTAAACCACCACTAGATTCATTGCATGTGTCAATGAAAGTCGTTGGATCTTAACCCTAGCGTCCAATGGTGGCAATCGGATCAGGTTTTCTAGAAGCCTGGAGCAGTTGCAGGTTAGTTCTGCGTCCAGATTGTTAGGCTCCGTTGGATCCGGGTGTGTGGATGATATGGATGTCCTTCATAAGGGCGATCTGGGAGAAGTCTGTTCGGTGAACTGATTGGCAGTGGCAATCACGAGTGGGCCTACCAGGGGAAAAGCATGCACGCGCATGAAAGATCAAAGAAAGAGCGAGCTCGTGACATGACCCATGCAAATCCTGAAGCCCTAAAGGACATCTTTCTCCCCCTTTGCCATCGAGACGCCAAAAGGGGACAAAGTAGACAATCTAAGCGCCCCACCCACCAACATACGGAGGAGGAGGCTCGAGGTCCCATCAGGCATAGTTCCAAGCGGGCGGAAAAGGACCGGTGACCTTAGGCTCGTCATCACTATCAGTCCACCTGCAATGCGTGTTGACCCACTGATCCTTGGGCGTGGTGATAGAGCTGGACTCAGGAGATACCTCAATATCAAGCTTCCTCATGATGACCTTCTCCCTCTTGACACTGTGCCTCTGAGCAACATATTACTGATACTCATGGTCCTGAATGAAACATAAGGTCTTCTTAACTTTCTTCAGCACCTTCTTGTCCCAAGATGGATGTCTCTCAAGTTAGGGTGGAGGAGAAACCTCAGCACGGTCCCCATCACTAGCATGGCTTGAATAGTCAACAACTTCCCTTTCAGCTTGAGAATATGGTTTCTTATGGTTCATCACACGGAAGGTCTTTTTTTCATGAATAGTGCAGGCATCCTAAGGATAAGTTGAGCCTGTGGCCTCTCGCCACTTAGCATTGATGAGGGTCTGGATGTATGGAGCATAGGGATGGGATCTCTTCTCAATCAGTGAAGACCAAATCTCCAGTAAACAGATAGTCCATAACATCAATGCGCTCATGAGAGTTTCTATGGCGATATGTCTGATACATGAGATCAATCTAGAAGGCATGAAGCTGATCGAAGTTACCTGCATTGGGAGCAATGGTGTTCTAATAGACCTTGCACATGATATCATAGGTTGGAAGGAAATAGGAAACATTACCATTTACGCCCCAACCCTCAATGTACAAGGGCTCTAGAACTTTAGGCTCGGAGCCCTTCCCCCTATGAATGTCCCATCCATTTGCACGAGGGCCTTGCAGAATAGGATAACCAAGAAGAGCAGCAAACTCAGACCATTTGGTAGTCAAATACTTGTTTTGAGTCATCCACTTTAGAGTTCTATCCTGGGCATCATGATCAATGTAGAGGGTGGAGTATAACTGAGAAATGGCCCTCTCATCATAGTTCTCACGGTGTTCCATAATCTTGATGAGCCCAAACCTCCTGCACATGTCGAGAGCCTCACCAAAGCACTCGGGGTTGCTTTCCATCTTGGCCATGTTTATGTGTTTCTGGGGGGCAACCACATTCTTCTTCTTGGAAGCATACATCTCGGAAAAGATTTCTTCTTGGCGCTTGGTGATGTCTACGCACTTCTATTCTTGTAGACAGTTGTTGGGCCTCCAAGTGCAGAGGTTTGTAGAACAATAGCAAGTTTTCCCTTAAGTGGATCACCCAAGGTTTATCGAACCCAGGGAGGAAGTGGTCAAAGGTATTCCCTCTCAAGCAACCCTGCAATCAAGATACAAGAAGTCTCTTGTGTCCCCAACACACCGAATACACTTGTCAGGTGTATAGGTGCACTAGTTCGGTGAAGAGATAGGAAATTACAAGTGGTATGGATAATTATAAGTGGTAACGGTGCTAGAAAATAGCTTGATGACGTGTGGTTGACGTGGGAAAAGACTAAAGGCAAACTGAAATAAAGAAGGAAGCAAGCAAACATGTAACAAATCTAATTTCAAATGGTGTTTCAATGCTTAGATACAAGGCCTAGGGATCATACTTTCACTAGTGAACACTCTCTCATAAATATAACTTCTCTTTATGATACTACTCTTAACTACTCTCCGGTTGGACACTCTAACCCATGGTAGGGCTATAACAACACACATCAAAGTAAGCCTTTCCCATCTAGAAAACCCCACACTGTCACCTTGAGTACTAGATGGTTCAAACAAACACCACAATTTCATAAAGACATCCAACTCCAAATATAACTCATAACAAATATTTGTAATCTCTAGCCTAAGTGCCACCATGGTGTGCACGCTGTCACTTTCACACACATGGGGAGAGCAAAGATTTATTAAAGCACTTGAGTAACAAGGTAGATCTACTTGATTACAAAGCTCATGATCACAATATGATCATGCATAGACAGAGAGAGATGAACACATGGCTACCGGTAGAACCCTTAGCCTCGAGAGAGATCTACTCCCTCCGCATCATGGGAATCATCAACAGTGATGGAGATGGTGGTGGATATTGATGGAGATGGCTCCGGGGGCACTTCCCCGTCCCGGCAGGGTGCTGGAACAGAGACTTTCTGTCTGCCAAATCTCCCCTTCGGTGGCAGTGACGCATCGGATATTTTCGTGGCTGGAGGCTGGATGACATAGGATTTTTGCCTCGGGAGGAATATATAGGCGCAAGAGGCCAAGACGATGGGCGGCCAGGGGGCCCACACCATGCCCTGGCGGGGCCAAGGGGGACCCACACCTAGGGGTTGTGTGGCCACCCTATGGCCCCTCTCCGACTCTCCTTCTGGCTCCGTGAGTCTTCCGGGAAAATAACAACTTTGGTTTTTGTCCGGTCCAATTTCGAGAATATTCATTTTCTGACTTCCCTAGAACCAAAAACAGCAGAAAACATGCAGCTGGCACTGTGGCATCTTGTTAATAGGTTAGTCTGAGAAATCATATGAAAAGTACTCCAAAGTTGGAACAAAACACAAGAAAGTAGATAAAACCAAGGATGGAACATCAAAAATTATAGATACATTTGCAATGTATCAACATCCCCAAGCTTAAATCCTGCTCGTCCTCGAGTAGGTAAGTGATAAAAAGAAAGAATAATTTTTGCAGTGACATGCACCATCATAAACTTGATTAAAGTATTTGTAAAACAATGAAAGCTGGGATCATAGTACTTAAACATAGTATGAAAGATAAAGTTCTAACAATAAGACATAGAAACTATGTTGCAACATGAAAAGGTACAAACAAAAGATTCATGAATAACAATGCTTTGCAAGACGTTTGTTTGTTTCACATAAAGAAAACATAGCATAATGGTATTCATCTTGTCCCTCATAGAGTAGCAAACATAAATGCATAAGACACCTTCAAAGTTCACAAGAGTGACTAGATACAAATAGTTTAAAACAAGCAATAACAAGGTATGCATCGATCAACAAGTATAGGGACAATGCACATAGAACTAAGAATGGCCACTATGCTCTCAAAGTAGGTGCATAAAGATAGAAGGGGGAGACTCAACATAAAAGTAAAAGAAAGGCCTTCATAGAAGGAAGTAGGGATTCAAGTCTCATAAAGAGCTTCCAAAAATTATGGTACTTGTTAGCTTTTAGCTCTCATTGCCCCTATCATAAGCATCTTTAAGGTGATTAAGGTTAAAGTGACACAACTAAGAGGATATGCTTGACAAGTTATAAACCGAAATCTCATGCCCCTTACTTACGAAGACCGAACCTCATGCTACTCAACTTTAGTCACAAGTAAGCTCTTGTCATTGTAAGTACATATGTATCATAAAGAACTGCCAACGGGGTACCCCTTGCACATGTAGAGGAGCTATCCCATAATCAGAATGACAAGGCAAGTAGATAATGAGCATCTTAGCGATCTTTTTATTTGCTATTTGCATAGGTTTTTATTGAGGATGCTTCATAGAGTGCTCATTATGGTGATGCTGAAAGTTTCCACCATGATTAGGCATGGCTTAGGCTAGCGGCCCAGGAGTTTCTCTAACACACATACAAACTCCATGATCTTACAAGTTCCACTTTTATTTCACACCGCCGGGATCCATAAGCAAAAGAACATGATATCAACGAGGTACAAAGTACAAGTGCAATGTTGAAAGCGTTCCCCATGATACATGGTTCTGCTAATTTCAACTTATAAAGCGCAAGCATATATGCAAAAAAGAAGGACCCAATGGTTCAAGTTTATTAGATGCAAAAAAGTAAAGTGTGCCATCAAGTTCGTGAGAGATTTAATCACTAGTTTTCTCATAACAAGTTTAATTTGGAAGGTAAACAAAAACATGAATATACTTGGAATAGCATAAGCTATTAGGTAGGTATGGTGGACTCTTTGGAATAATTTTGTTTAAGGAGTTGGATGCATGAGTGGAACTCATACTTGGTTGCGGAGGCTAGCAAAAGACTGGGAGCGACAAACTAAGAGAGCAATAATGGCCATAATCTTGCAGAGCGACAAAACATCATTGATCAAAGCATAAAGTGATACTACAAGTTGAAAACTGAAGGATCATAAAGGCTATGGTGACTTGGGATAGTCATAACATGGTGTGAGCATGCGCCAAGGCAACCCAAATAAAGCATCAAAGGAAAATACCACAATACTATGCTTTAATATGCTAAAACAACATATGATTCTTCCAAAGCACATTAAGCAATCTCAATTGTTTATAACAAGTCATGCTACAGAAAAGAATACTAAGCATAAAGCCAAAAAAATATCAAGCATGGCATGACAAAGCATAGGCCACAGTCAAAAACAAGCTCTCTTTACCACATAAGCATGAACTTTCCTACTCTTTTCCAATCCAAACCAAACTATTTGAAAACCAATGTATGAAAGAGGGGGTAAAACCAATTTTTTCAGCAAACTAAGCAAACCAACCAAACGAAAAACCAAAAAACAAAGACGCTGCAAGAACAACACAATTGCGCATGAAATAATAAAAACGAAGTGTTTGGAAGGAACCTGGGATTTTTATTGATGAAGAAGGGGATGCCTTGGGCATCCCCAAGCTTTGATGCTTGCACTTCTTGGATATTTCTTGGGGTGACATGTGTGGCATCCCCAATCTTGAGCTTTAGTCCATCCTTCATCTCATTACTCATTCCTTCCATACACCTGAAATTTTTTCCTTCATACAAAACTTCACACAATCTTTATTAGCAACATTCGTGCACTCAAGATAAATAAGTCTTAAGGTTCAGTTCTAACACCAAATAAACTCCCATTAGAACACCAGCTACTGTAGCACTTCCCTCAAAAATTTCAATTACCCAAAAGAACTCAAAAAGGAACCAACAAGAAGCAAATGCAGAAAATGGCAAAAATCTGTCAAAACAGACCAGCAGGTAAAGATGAATTTTTTAGAAGACCTTCTGTTGCTGAAATGAAAAATTGTTGAACTAACGAAAGTTAGATAACAACCTGGGGCAGAAGCACAAACATTCACGCCTCAAAAGGACGTACAGAGATTTTACATGAATTTTTACGGTGAAGCACAGAAATCTGTTTCGGGACAGCAACTTTCCCAATCAGTACTTCTCTCTCATTAGAGGTTACTCTTGGCACAAAAAGCAAATAAAAAGGATAAGGAGCAGTTATTACAGATGTAATAACTTCCAAGACTCATCTAAAACTTTTGGGTTATCTCCCAATAAGTACTTTTCTTTAACGCCTTTAAGTTAGGCAGGATAGTTTGAAAAGATGCTCACATAAGAAGTATGAAAAAAGAGAGCATCAAGAAGCAAATTCAAAGAACATTTAAGTCTAACCCACTTCCTATGCATAGGAATCTTGTAAATAAACAAGTCATGAAAGCACAAAGAAACAAGCATAGTAAAGCAAAATAAATGCAACTTCAAGACTTTCAACATAAAGAGGAGAAACTTAATATTATTGAGATGCATAAAACCATGTTTCCCTCTCTCATAATAACTTTTAGTAGCATCATGAATAAAATTAACAACATAACTATTATATGAAACATTCTTATCATGAGCCACGTGCATAAAAGAATTAATACTCTCCACATAAACATAGTCATTCTTATTAATTGTAGTGGGATCAATAGAATAATTTGGAGGCATATTGTAGTCATAAATAATTTCTTCCTCAATAGTAGGTGGACTGAAAATATCATCTTCATCATTGTAATCATCATATATTGGAGGTTTTGTATCATCATAAGCAATAGAATAGCTATCTTCCAAAGCTGGGGAACTGAAAAGATCATTTTCATAAAAACTAGCTTCCCCAAGCTTAGACTTTTCCATAGCATTAGCAATAATGGTTTTCAAAGAATTCATACTAATAATATTGCTATTAGCATGCAAATAAAGTTCCATAGGTTTTTTAATTTTCTCTTCAAACACTTCATGTCTTAACTCAAGATAAATACTATAAAGCTCACAAATTTTGTTGTTGATTTCCATTAAGCCTAACTAGTGAAAACAAAAAACTAAAAGACAAAATTATAGAATCTAAAGGAAATAACTTCGAGCACTCACACCAGAGGATGTGAGTACCTTTTGCCTTACCTCCCCGGCAACGGCGCCAGAAAATAGCTTGATGTCTACGCACTTCTATTCTTGTAGACAGTTGTTGGGCCTCCAAGTGCAGAGGTTTGTAGAACAGCAGCAAGTTTTCCCTTAAGTGGATCACCCAAGGTTTATCGAGCCCAGGGAGGAAGTGGTTAAAGGTATTCCCTCTCAAGCAATCCTGCAATCAAGATACAAGAAGTCTGTTATGTCCCCAACACACCCAATACACTTGTCAGGTGTATAGGTGCACTAGTTCGGCGAAGAGATAGTAAAATACAAGTGGTATGTATAATAGTAAGTGGTAACGGTGCTAGAAAATAGCTTGATGGCATGTGGTTGACGTGGGAAAAGACTAAAGGCAAACTGAAATAAAGAAGGAAGCAAGCAAACATGTAGCAGATCTAATTTCAAACGGTGTTTCAATGCTTAGAAACAAGGCCTAGGGATCATACTTTCACTAGTGAACACTCTCTCATAAATATAACTTCTCTTTATGATACTACTCTTAAATACTCTTCGGTTGGACACTCTAATCAATGGTAGGGCTATAATAGCACACCTCAAAGTAAGCCTTTCCCATCTAGAAAACCCCACATTGTCCCCTTGAGTACTATATGGTTCAAACAAACACCACAGTTTCATAAAGACATCCAACTCCAAATATAACTCATAACAAGTATTTGTAATCTCTAGCGTAAGTGCCACTATGGCACTACTAGGAAAAACGTTATCAGTGGCGCACAAAAAACGATTTCTGTGGCGCATCTAGTGGTCGCCACTAAAATTATATTTCTGTGGCGCATATGCGTATGCACCACGGAATTCTCAAAATTCTATGGCGCATATGGCTATTTGCGCCACAGAATTCTATCCCAGATTCTGTGGCGCATATAGCTATAAGCGCCACAGAATTCTATGGTACATTCCGTGGCGCATATAGCCATATGCTCCACATATCATTTTTTTCAGAATTTCGAAATTTTTAGAATCTGGTACAAATACAGATATATAACAGGTATATTACAGGAAATACACAAAAATTAATAGAAATTCACAGAAAAGCTGCACACAGCAGTACAAATGTTCCAGTTCACATATAATACATCAACAAGCACGAATGTTCACAAGTGTTCATCAATCACATCACTTAGAACCGAATAAGTGTACAAGTATATTTCACAAGTGTTCATCTCACTCACATAACTTACAACCGCGCGATGTTGTCACCGCCTACCTTAGGACAGAATGTAGTACACCGTAACCGCGATGCCGGTGAGGAGGAGCGGCACCAAGATCTTCGTCCGGTTCTTCTTCCACATGTGTCTCCTCCACTTGGCCACCGCCTCCTCTCTAGTCACGTATCCCTTGTAGCTGTTGCCGCTAAACTTGTCCACTTGTTAGTGACAGTCCACCCACTCCTCATAGACACCTGGAACCCGACCCTTGTACACAACGTACGTCGGCATCTCTATTGACAAGGCATATTAGTACATCATGCAAATATATATGTTGAAAAGTATTAGAGCAAGGCATTCATAAACTTAAAACAATGCGTCAATGACAACGAAAGAAACACGACAACATGTCTGACACAATAACAACGACGGTTTCAAGCTAGGCAAGTTATGTTTTTGACACATACACTACATGTCCACCGATAAATGGATAAAGCTATCAGGCCCACAGAATTTTGACATATAAAGCTATCAGGCTGATGGCACTACAATCATGAGGATATGACAGTAACAATAGAACTTAAGTTGAGCTAAACTAAATATACCTCTATTAAGGAGTGGGCACCCGACAATAACCAATGGCAGAGTTGTAAGAAAGCCTTCTGTATTCATCTAAGTTATCACTGAGAATACATGACATTGTAGCGAGGAAAAATACGGCAATGGTGAAAAGAACGGTAGTGGTTTGTAGAAAGAAAAATGGAGCTGTAATACAAAAGTAAACATTTTAGTCCTAAATGTTTGTGCTAGTTCTTAAGATTCTAGAACTATGGGTGATATAGTACATGGTTAACTGTCTGGTTTTGTTACAGTTACCTTGCCATGTAAACTTTAGATCCTCTCTTCTTCTTCTCTGATGCAAACAAGGTTGGTTTTGATCTCTTTGCAAATCCTTCCTTCCAGCAGCCTAACTGGAACCGAGAGCTTGGGCTCCAGCTCTACCACATAAGAAAGTGTAGTCTGAAATACCTGGCCCACTGAAACTTCCGCACCTTCGTCAGTGGCATCATTGACCTACATGGGATGAAAGTGCCAACTAGATTACCTAGCTGCCTTTTACAAAGAAATACAGACTCATAGTGTCACTGGTCAAAACTCAAAAGTGAAGCTTCCTGGTGTCACTGGTCAAAATGCAGCGTTATAGTACTAGTGTTACTGGTTATCAGATCTACCACCAACCTACACAACCATCAATTGGAGAACTACCTGAATGTAGAATACTACAGAACCAAAGTATAGCATCCAACACACTTCATTTGGTTACAAGCACATGTTATGCATGAATTTGGAACAAAACCGCTCGACATTGATCATCGAGAAAAAATGTAGTTAAGCGACGAATCAAGTGATCCTATGAGCAAGTAAACTTTCTATTTCCGGAAATGCCAATGACCCATGCTTCTACTAGGCTATCAATTTCGCACATCGCATCACAGAATGTAGAGGTATAATTTTGTTTGACTCCGTAGAGGCGCTTTGGATTTGGAATTGTGACCAAGAACAAGAGGGTATCATCATGTTACCTCCTCGACAGACCATTTACCCTCGAAGACCTTGAAATCGCCCTCGACCATGTTGAACGCGATCTCCCGCCTCCGCTCCCCGGCCTAGGTCACCTCCACTTCCCCCACGTAGCAGTCCATGGTGCCCCTAGCATTGAACATGAACCCCAGGGCCAGATCCTGCTCCCCCACCTGCACAGACCAAGTCCACCATCCATCTATCACAACGGCTCGCCCACACACATCCAACATGCTCGACGAAATGCGCGGGAGGCGGGCAGGGCAGACCTGGTATAGGCGGGCGAAGGCGGCCTCTTGGCGGAGGAGGCGGCACTCGGAGAGGCCCGGGATGAATCCCGCGAGGCCCTCGTAGTCGGTGAGCGCGGCCCAGACGGCCTCCAGCGGCGCGCCGACGCGCACCCACGCGCGCACGGCACGCCGGTTCTTCTTCCCCGGCATCTCGAACCCGTACCGCTCGTCTCGGTCCTCCTGCTCATCCCTTTCTGCGCTGTGCTCTTTGTCCTCGGCGGCATCGGGCGCAAGCGAGGGCTAGGAGGAAATAGGGTGGGGGTTCCGGGATGGGGCGGGCGGCGAGGCGTAGGCCGAGGGGGAGGCGCGTGGGGATACTGGTGGTAGCTGGGAGGTGGGAGCAGAGGGGGTGGGGTCGGCCATGGGAGGCGGGGGGAAGCAGCAGGAAGCAGACGAAGCCATGGCCATGGCAAGTCAGGCAGGTTCCCCGCTTTGTTTCCCACTCGCGTTGAGGTTTGTCCTTTTGTCATTTCGTTTAGCTCAGCCTGATAGCTTTATATTTAGTTTAGCTCAACTTAAGTTCTATTGTTACTGTCATATCCTCATGATTATAGTGCTATGAGCCTGATAGCTTTATATGTCAAAATTCCGTGGCGCATATAGCTACATGCGTCACAGAAAGTGAGAATTTTGTGGCGCATATGCTATATGCGCCACTAAATTTTGACATTCTGTGGCGCATATATCCATATGCGCCACAGAATTCTGGCCTGCCCATGTGCTGGGGTCAGGCCCACATGGGCCCATAGGAATTCTGTGGCGCATATGGCTATATGCGCCACAAAATTCTCATTTTCTGTGGCGCATATATCTATATGCGCCACAAAATTGCAGGAATTCTGTGGAGCATTTGCTACATGCACCATAGAATTAATTTTAGTGGAGCATTTTTCATATATGCGCCACAGAATTAAAATCTACCTATAATCGTTTTCCTAGTAGTGTGGTGTGCACTCTGTCACTTTCACACACATGGGGAGAGCGGAGATCTATTAAAGCACTTGAGTAGCAAGGTAGATCTACTTGATTACAAAGCTCATGATCACAATATGATCATGCATAGAGAGAGAGATCAACACATAGCTACCGGTAGAACCCTTAGCCTCAAGAGAGATCTACTCCCTCCTCATCATGGGAATCAGCAGCAGTGATGGAGATGGTGGTGGAGATCGATGGAGATGGCTCCGGGGGCACTTCCCCGTCCCGGCAGTGTGCCGGAATAGAGACTTTCTGTCCCCCGAATCTCCCCTTCGGTGGCGGTGGCGCAGCAGAACTTTGCATGGCTGGAGGCTGGACGACTTAGGGTTTTTGCCTCGGGAGGAATATATGGGCGAAAGAGGCAAGGTCGGTGGGCAGCCAGGGGGCCCACACCATGCCCTGGCGCGGCCAAGGGGGACCCGCGCCTAGGGGTGGTGTGGCCACCCTATGGCCCCTCTCCGACTCTCCTTCTGGCTCCCTGAGTCTTCCGGGAAAATAACAACTTTGGCTTTTGTCCAGTCCAATTTCGAGAATATTCATTTTTTGACTTTCCTAGAACCAAAAACAACAGAAAATAGGCAACTGGCACTGTGGCATCTTGTTAATAGGTTAGTCCAATAAATCATATGAAAATTACTCCAAAGTTGGAACAAAACACAAGAAAGTAGATAAAACCAAGCATGGAACATCAAAAATTATAGATACATTTGCAATTTATCACTTGGTATGAAAGAAAGGGTCCTGAGCTAGACGATCACGGGGAACACTATAGGGATCAATCTTGCAAAACTCTTCATCTGCAGCCTAAGGCCAAGAAGATATCTTCTTCTTGTTTGTGTCAAGCCTAGAGGTGGTCTTCTTTTTGCTGGCTGGAATAGGCCTCTTCCATTCAGCGGCAGCAACACAGTGCTCAGCAACAACCCATTGACGGGTAGTCTAAGAACGAGGGTGAACAACCTCGAGGTAATCATCATCAATCTCAGAAGGACCATGAGAAGGAACATGAGACTGCTTGGAGCCTCCATGAGAACCACCTTTCCCTAAGAAGAAAGCAAAGAATAGGGAGGGTTTTAGGGGGTAAGTGCACAAGGTCGAAAAAGAAAGAGAAGGAACAGATTGACAACATACATAGGCAGATGTTGAAAAATGGTGCAGCGGTAGTACCGCCAACCTGCTGGAACTACCGGTGGCGTGGGGACCACCGGAAGTATGGTTCGTGTCCCACCGGTAGAACCGGCGGAGAAGCCCACCGGAAGTATCGGCCAGGCCCATCATAGTACCGGCCAGGGCACAAACACGGCAGTTCGTCAGATTTGAAGTGAGCAACGGATCTAAGTGCACCAAAAATCAAAATATAGCCAACGTATTGAGGAAATATGTTCTACCAAAGAATCCTAGCCCTACCATGATCGCCCGAAACATCTCTTGCCAAAGAAGAGCCCTAGACATGGCAAGTCCTACTCATGCACAAAAATGGCCAGATCTCCATGAACGGATGGTGAGAGGAGCAGATACCAGGGTCCATGGCCGGATATCGAGGTGGGAAAGAATCCCACGGAGCAGATCTGAAGAGGAGCGGATGGAATCGGTGGTGCTGGCAGCACCACCGTGGAGAGCTTCCTGGGGCTTGCGGTGGGGAACAAGATCCCCTAGCCCCCTTTGCCCGTAACTTAAAGGACCCTGCTCGGCTGGTAGTACCGGCAACGGGCTGGAACTACCGGTGACATGGGTAGTTCAAAATGGAGTGGTAGTACCGGTCTGAACACCATTTCCGGGGAAGTTAGGGCTGGAGCGATAGTACCGACAAATGGCTGGAACTACTGGTGATGCCCAGAAAAACTGTCTGGATTTGGAATGGCTAGGAAATGACCTTGTGCAGGAAAGAGAGAGGGTTAAGGGGAGGAGAAAAGGCTTGGAATAGATGGCACAAACTGTGAAGAGCCAAATTAAGATCCAAAAACGAAAAACAACACCAAAAACATGGAAAAGAAGGTGAAACACCACAAAATAAAAACAAAGAGAAAAAACACAATGTCGGTGGCCTAGGCCACCATATATGAGTATATTTGGCTTGACACCACAAAGATATATCTTGGGTTGATTACCAAAGATCATCATTTAAGCTCATATTGTCACCTTGAAAGGCCATAGAGAATGAATACATTAATATGTGCATAATAGGGAGAGTGTTGGTCATATGAGGAACTACACTCTCCCTAAATCCATGCATACATCCAAACAAGATATTTATTGAGACCTGGTAGGTGTGCAAGATAATCAAACCACATTGCTCGAATCTATTATATTTAGTTCATGCCTCAACTCCCAGAACCTTGGTTCATCAAGTGGCTTCATGAAAAGATCTGCAAGATTATCCTTGGTAGGATCATACTCCAATGAAATGTATCCTCTTGCAACATGATCCCGAATGAAATGATGACAAATCTCAATGTGCTTCGTCTTGTTGTGTTGCACCGGGTTGTAAGCAATAGCAATGGCACTCTCATTGTCACAAAGAAGGGGCACCTTGTTGAAATAAAGTCCAAGATCCTTCAAGGTTTGCTTCATCCATAGCAATTGAGCACAACAACTTGCAGCAGATATGTACTCGGCTTCGGCGGTGGACATAGATACGCAATTTTGCTTCTTCGAGGATAAACACACCAAAGATCTTCCAAGAAATTGACAAGAACCGGAGGTTATTCCTTTCCACTTTGTGTCCTGCCCAATCTCAATCTGTGTATCCAATGAGTTTAAAGCATGCTCCCTTGGGGTACCATAGCTGAAAGTTAAGGGTATGAACCAAATATCGAAAGATTCTCTTAACCGCCACTATGTGGCTTTCCTTTGGTGGGACATGGAATCTTGCACACATACCCATACTCAACATAATATCTAGTCGAGATGCACAAAGATAGAGCAAAGAACCAATCATCGAGCGATAAAGTTTTTTATCCACATCCTTACCCTTGGGATCGAGATCAAGATTAACCTTTGTGGGCATGGGAGTTTTGAATCCATTTACTTGATCAAGGTTCAGCTTATTAAGCATATCTTGGACATATTTTGCTTGGTTGATGAAGGTTCCCTTCCTCAATTGCTTGACTTCAAAACCAAGGAAGAATTTGTGGGGCCCCCGGATTAATCCTCCGAGAATCCCTGTTATGCATACAACCACGATCCCATGATCAGCTAGTCGTGGCACATGACCGACAAGTATCAAAGTAAACATCCAATACATAAACAATAGTTGTCATACCTTATCTGCCAGTATGGCTACATCAATCAACATCAGCAGAACTTCATTGAGCGTAGAGCCCATGTCGTTGTGTTGGGAACGGCAGTACCTGAGAAGGTTAGATAGAGGTGTGGGGACTAGCAAGGAAGCTTCGACGGCGTCGGCAGGCGGGATTGGATACAAGCAAGCGTAGCTGGACACAGGAAGTACCCAGGTTCGGAGCCCTCGTGATGAGGTAAAAGTCCTACTCCTGCCAGATCTGACTATGGGTATACGAACTACAAGTGCTCCTTGAGCTGTATTCTCTAGCTACTGCCTTAAATGCAATGAGACCAACCCTTACTACTGAGGCCTTGCCTCTCCTTATATAGGCAGGGAGGCAACAATCTCACTGTCCAATCCAACTGGCGGGCCCCACATCCGGGTCCCAGCCGACTAGTCATCTACAGTATCCGGTATGGTATGTCCCATCGGAGTATGAGCGGTATGGCTGTCGTAGGCACAGTGGATGTCGTGCGAGCTATCGTCAGCATCGAGCCACTGTTCCTGCGTCATCCTCGGAAAGGCTTCGGTATGGCCGAGTAATGGCCGGTCTTGTCATCGTATAGGGCGTACCGTGCACTGATACACACGTCGTCCTGTCTCCTTGATTGGTCCCGGCTACGTCGCCGTAGTTGGCTGCTTCTTGTTGATCCGGCTACCGTGTGGTAGCCGGCCTGGCTTGCCTTGTCCGGCTGCATCTGGTCAGCCGGACGCGATCCGACTGCATGTTTCTTGTCCGGTTGGGGTATTTGGGGATCATCCCCCCCGACACTAGCCCCTGAGCGCATGTGGATTCCGCCCTTAGCCGAAATGTGTGCGCGCTCCCTCCTGGTTTTGAATTTGTGTCCGGTTACGCCTGGCGGTTGGGCTACCCATGACGTCAGCGCTGACGCCGGCCACGCGTGCACGTGCCATCATTGCACTGCGGCGGGCAGCGTAACATTCCGCCGCACGTCGCCTCGGGAAGCTGTTGCCCGGCGCTTCGGTTCTCAATCGAGGATCTTCTGTGCATCCCGCGTTGGCGCACGGGATCTGGGCGACTGTTGGGGTAGGGTTGCCTGGATGGCTGCCACGTGGTGTCGTGGATGGTTCCTCTTCCGGGGAGGCAGTTCCCTTCCTTCGCTCCCCCGCTTCCAGTTGCCCCTTCCCTTCCATGCTCCTGCCTTCTGCGCTCTTTCATTCTATCGGTGTAGCCCGCTGTGCTGCCCGTTCATCATCGTGGACGGTACGGGCCACAACCGCTCCTCCGTCGCCGCGTCTCCTTACCAGCCGGAGATGGCAGCCAATCGCGGGGCCTGGTGCGGCTCCTCCATCACCAAGGACCAGATCCAGAAGTATCGTGCCACCCGCGTCTTCCCACCGGAGGAGAGGTGTCGCCGCACCCCGTGGAGGGGGAGCGGGTTATCTTTCTCTCGCACCTGTCGCGCGGGTTCGCACTACCAGTGCATCCCTTCTTCCTCACTTTCTTGGCGTGCTTCGACCTCTGCCTCCACCACCTCGGCGCCAACGCAATCGGAATGGTGGTGCACTTCGTGGTGTTCTGCTAGAGCTATCTCGGGATCTAGCCGGATCTCGGGCTCTTCTGCCGACTCTTCCGAGTCCGGCCACAGGTGCAGTTCACGCAAGGGCCGTTAGTCGTCTACGGCGGCGCCTCCATCTACTCCCGCGCGCAGACCGGCTACCCAAAGTTTCTTCTGCACGACATGGTACGACTATGGCAGCAGTCGTACTTCTATGTCAAGAACGTCACGAACGTCGACCGGATCAATCTTCCGGCCTTCTAGGAAGTCGAGTCCAGCCGGCTGCACTGGGACCTGAAGATCTATGGCGACAAGGCGGAGTCGGATGCGATGCTGAAACGCATGTGCTCCCTCATCCACTGCCGGCTGACCGGCCTGGACGTCACCCTCAGCTGGATGTCCCGGCTGATGATGTCGTTGCAGCAGCGAGCACACAAGATGTGCTTCTACTCCGGCCGGCTAGATCCAACCTGGCTGTCGCGCCATGATCCCCGCTACCACAACCTGAAGGAGTGGGTGTGGATGATCACCAAGGAGCGGTTGCCGGAGGGATGGAAGTTCAGCCTGGCACCCTACAGCTAGGAGAACCGCACGCCCCGGATAGGTCCCTCTTAGTCGAAGTTTTTCTTTCATATTTATTGCCCTTCTTTCTTGTTTTATCCGACTAATCTCTTGTATTCGGCAGATGTTCCCTTGCATCCTTCGCGAGGAGGGTGAGGCTCCCCTCGAGGAGTTCACGCCTGACTTGCCTGAGCCACGTGCTCGGCAGTCTAGCGAGGATTCGGACAGGGATGGAGATTCCTTCCCCAGCCGGAACGACGAGGCTGCTGCCGACCCCCACCCAGAGGTTGACAAGGAGGAGGAGGCCGCACCGGCCCCTGATCTGGTGCAGCGCCCTGCGATGGACGGCGAAGCTGGCGGGAGCAGCTGCAGCCGTTCCATCTCCCGCCGGCCTGCCGTGGAAGAGCCGGCCCCCAAGAGGAGCCGGACCAGCGCCCTTCCGCCGAGTCGCCTGGACTAGAAGAAGGGGCCGCCTCTGGTTGTGCTGGGGTACGTCCTTCCTTCTCTACTTTCATCATCTTCCGCCTGTTTCTTTTCCTGCCTTTCTGCCCTTGACTTATTTGTTTTTCTTTCCTTCCTCTCCTCTTCTGTCTTCTTAGCACGATGGTCTCCTTTGGAGCCGCGAGCCTGGCTCGAGCGCCGACCGGGTCGCCGCCCCATGCTCCGACTGCGCCTGCCAGCGCCCCTCCTTCTTCCGAGGCACCGCCTCCGCCTCCACCTTGAGCTGAACCTGCTGCCCCCGCCGGATCGGAGGGTCCCTAGCCGGAGGCGGAGGGTTCTCAGCCGGGTGGCTCTTCCGCGGGCGCGCGAGGGGTTGCTACCGGCAAGGAGCTCGTGGTTGTCGATGACGACAACTCCGACGAAGAGCTGAGGGAGGAGTGGAGGACAGCGGTGGTTGCCGCGAAGGAGTCCTTGGCCGTCAACGCCGTGGATGACGACGCCTCCTCCGCCGCCTCGCTGACAGACCTCGCCGCCAGCCTCGAACTAGTGGTGAAGGAGATCCGGCTGCTGGAGGCCTCAGCAGGTGGGAACCAGTCCTTGGAGCAGAAGCTTGCTGCTGCCAATGGGACTTCCTAGAGTAAGTTTGCTTCATCCGGATTCTCTTTTTTTTTGTTGATAGCCGATTTTGTCACAGCTATCCTCGTGTTCGCTCAGCGCGAGATCGATCGCTTGAAGAAAGCGAACGACCAGCTGAGCATGTCCAACTATACTCTGCGGCTGCAGAACAAGGATTGGCACGCGAGGGTAGACGACCTGGAAGTCACCATCAAGGAGCGCGATCCCTCACTCGCCAGCCGGACCAAAGCCTTCAACCTTCTCGAGGCCCAGAACAAGGACCAAGAGAAAGAGATCAAATGGCTGGCGACGAAGGAGAAGGCTCTAGGGGAGGAGTTGATGCAGGTTGGCCACACAGATAAGGGTAAGTTCTTTTCCGTTTCTCTTAATTTCTGGATCCGGTAGCTGGATCTGAATCTTTTTTCTGACAGTGTTTTATCCCGGCATAGACCTGCTGGCGTACAACCGGCTGCAGGAGAACTGGCTGGGAGCATAGCCGATAGCCTAGGAGCTCGTTGTCCTTCTTGGCGAAGAAGCTGCCAAGCTTCGTCAAGCGGCGCGGGACGTCTTCTCCTTCCTATGGCCGGATGCTCTGGTCCCGGAGATGATGGCGCAGCTGGCTGCGAAGGTGGGGGAGGTGCCGGCTGTGGTGGACCGGCTGCAGGACTTGGCGGGCCGAGCCGGAGCGGAGATGGTTCTGGCACTCATGCTCTCCTGGTACAAGGGCGCCATCGTCGAGAAGATCGACGGAGGCTTCCGTGCCGGCGCCGACCTTGCCGCCATTCGCCAGGCCCATCCGGAGCTTTGAGGATCCGCTATCAAGATTGCCGACTACGTGGACCCCGACGAGGTGCTCACCGACTCGGATTCCGTCGGTACTCCTGACGAAGCCGCCTGCGAGCGCTGGAACCAGATCGAGCTTCGCACCTCCTCCTCCGCCTGAAGCTTCTGCCGGCCACGCCGCTCCTCATGGCAAGGGTCCTGCCGAATAGCCACTGCCCCGGGATGCCGGGTGTATTTGTCTTACTTTAGTTTTTCTTGAAACTTGTCTGTCTGTAATGGCTGTCTCTGACACCAGGTAAACTTATGGGAGCTTTGCCTCCTTTTTTTTCGCGTCAATATTGAACTGGCTTGAGTTCCCTTCAACTTGCGTGCTTCGAATTTTCTTTCAACATTTCGCCGGTTGACTTTATCTGGCTAACTTCACCCGGCTACGCACTTTTAGCCGAGGGAACTGCACCTCCAGTGGGGGGCGCAAGCGCACCCACTGGGTGTACCCCTGAGATTCGTAGTATCTGGCGTAGCCACGTGCTTTGAATCTTCCTTCTTTT
This sequence comes from Avena eriantha, assembly GCA_910589775.1. NCBI lineage: Eukaryota > Viridiplantae > Streptophyta > Magnoliopsida > Poales > Poaceae > Avena > Avena eriantha. Next base: position 32,681,926 of record OU342746.1, on the reverse strand, counting down.
CCCAAATCTTCTATGTTTATCCGACTAGACTCGTCTCAGTCGGTTGCTTTTGCTGGCTGAACACCTTCAGCCGGGGGAACTAACATTCTAGTGGGGGCGCGCGAGCGCACCCACTGGGTGTAGCCCCCGAGATTCGGAGTAGCTGGCGTAGCCAGGTGCTTCGAATCTTTCTTGCCTTCTCTTGCTCCTTCCCTTGCCCTCACCTAGGCTCCGAACAGCCGGCTAAACGCCTTTAGCCGGTCGGGAACTACAAGATTCCACTGGGGGTGCGCGAGCGCACCCAGTGGGTGTAGCCCCCGAGATTCAGAGCGGTTGATGAAGGCAAGGACTTCGAATCTTCTTCCCATTTTCTTCCTGAATTCCGACTCAAGGTAGTCGGACAAGAATATGCATACACATACACATACATCCTCGCAGGTTAATAGGTTAGTCTGGCAAATTATAGCTGGAGAACATATTTGTTTTTTCGAAAGCTATCTTGCGCCTTTCTGGACACTTGGTCGCTTTCCCATGTGCTCTGCTATTTTCGCTGCGTCCTTGCCGGGCAGCCGGGTTGCGGTCTGCAGCCAGAATCGAAGGGAGCTGACAATACATTGCGTACGGTACTAACGGCTTAGTAACCGAATTGGCTTAAGCTAGTTGCAAGGCCGGGATACCCGGTCTGTCGCGTCTCCTCCCTGTTTTTCCTGTGGGATGCCTCGGGCTTTTGCTCTTGCTAGCCAGACAACCGGGTTGCGGTCTGTAGCTGAGACGAAGAGTGGGCCTCTGGCATCATTGCACACTACTCAGTTGGTTTGTTGACTTGGCAGGTCAGGCCAGCCGGCGGGCCCCCGGGTAGGGGTTGCCGAAGCCAGAATACCAGAGCCAAAAACAGATGCAAAACACATTTCTAGCAAGGAGCCCCCGAGCATCTCGTAGGGGTCCGCATTTTCATTCATAGGGTTTGCGGGATACATACACTGTCTGGCGACTAGGTATAAAACGGGCGTAGTAAAGCCGCGTTCCAGGGATGCTCGGTTTCCTCATCAGATTTGTCCATCTTGTTCTTGCGTGGCTGCTGCGCGTCAATGAGGTAGTAGGAGTCATTAGGCAGTGCCCGACTAATGATGAAGGGGCCCTCCCAAGGTGGCGATAGCTTGTGCATGCCCTTTGTGTCTTGCACAGCCTGGAGAACTAGGTCGCCCTGGCGAAACGCGACTCGGTGGATCCAGCCTGAATGGTAGCGACGTAGGCCTTGCGGGTACAGGGCTGACATGGACAGAGCCAGCTCGCGGGCCAGCTCCAGGAGGTCCACTCCGTCCTCCCGCACCTCCTGGTTGGCCTTTTCGTCATATAGGAGCTTATGCGGTGAGTCGAACTCGATGTCCGCGGAGAGGACGGCTTCCGATCCGTAGACCAGGAAGAATGGGGTGTAGCCGGTTGATCTATTCGGCGTGGTGCGGAGGCTCCAGAGCACAGCCGGAAGCTCCTCGATCCAGCATCCGGGTGACCGCTCCAATGGCTCCATGAGATGCGGCTTGATACCGGCTAGCACCAAGCCGTTTGCTCTTTCGACTTGCCCGTTGGACTGCGGGTGCGCGACGAAGGCAAGGTCCTGCCAGATGCCCATGTTGCTGCAGAACCGGGCGAAGGCCCCTTGGTGAAGTTTGTGCCCTTGTCGGTGATGATGCTGTTGGGGTAGCCAAATCGGTTGATGATGTCGGTGAAGAAGGTGACGACTGTCACCCCGTCCAGCTTCCGGATAGGCTTGGCCTCTATCCGCTTCGTGAACTTGTCCACCGCCACCAGCAGATGGGTCATACCCGCGCGTGCTTGCTTGGAGGGACCGACCATGTCGAGGCCCCAAACCGCGAAGGGCTAGGTGATTGGTATGGTCTTGAGTACCGAACTTGGCATGTGCCTGAGCTGCCCGAAGTGTTGGCACCCATTGCACGTGCGGACCAGCTGCTCAGCGTCCTCGAGGGCGGTGGGCCAACAGAAACCATGGCGAAACGCCTTGGCGACTATCGCCCTTGACGAAGCGTGGTGCCCGCACTCGCCCTGGTGGATGTCCTTGAGTAGCCGGTAGCCCTTGTCTACATCAACACACCTTTGGAAAATTCCGGACACGCTGCGCTTGTACATTTCGCCGTTGATGATGGTGTACGTGTGCGCATAACGCCGGATTTGCCTGGCTTCCACCTTCTCATCCGGGAGTTCTCCGTTGGCAATGTAGTTCATGAAGGGTTGTGCCCAGGATGTCACCTCCCAAATGACGAGGATGCTCCCGCTCTCCGGTTGATGGATGTCAGTGGGTCGTCCGGGTGGCGTACCCGGGACGGCAGCCCCCGAGCTACCTGACGAACCGGCAGCCCCTGGGTCTTGCGAACCGGAGGGCGCTGCCTTGCCGGAGTTGGTGCGGGTCTTCTTCTTTGGCGGCTCTACCGGCTTCGCTTCTGCTGCTCCGTCAGCCGGAGCGCTTCCTGCCCATATGATGGAGTCTGAATCTAGCGACGGGTTGAAGGAGGGCTTATGCAGGTGCTCCAAGGAAACCCCTGGTGGGATCGCCTGCCTGGTGGATCCGATTCGGGCGAGCGAATCGGCTGCCTCGTTGTTGACGCAGGGACGTGATGGAATTCGCATCCGTCGAAGGAGGCGCTGAGCTTCTGGATGTGGAACCGGTAGAGGGCCATGTTTGTATCTCTGGCGTCCCATTCTCCGGACACTTGCTGCACCACCAGATCCGAATCACCGAAGCACAGGATCTGGTTGACACCGATCTCCTTGGCTAGCCGGAGTCCGTGCGCCAGTGCCTCGTATTCGGCTACATTGTTGGAGGCCTTGAAGTGGATCTGCAGCACGTACTCCAACCGGTCTCCCTTGGGCGAGGTGAGCACGATGCCGGTTCCCAAGCCCGTCGAAGTGCATCTTCCAATGGTCCGAATCCGGAACCGGTGGGAGATACTAGGTCTTAGCCCAGTCGACGAGGAAGTCCGCCAATGCCTGCGACTTGATCGTGAGCCGGGGCTCGTACTGGATGGAGTAGGCGGCGAGCTCAATGGCCCACTTGGCGACTCGGCCGGTCGCGTCCTTGTTGCCGATGATTTCCGAAAGGGGTGAAGTGCACACGACCTTAATCGGATGCTCTTGGAAGTAGTGCTTGAGCTTCTTGCATGCTAGGTACACGTCGTAGCACATCTTCTGGTAGTGGGGGTAGTTCTGCTTGGAGAGGGAGAAAACCTCGCTGAGGTAGAAGATGGGCCTCTGAACCGGCTGAGCCTTGCCTTCCTCGGGGCGCTTCACCACCAGGACGACGCTGACGACCCGGCTGATGGCTGCTATATAGAGCAACATCGGCTCCTTGCTAGCCGGCATGGCTAGAACCGGCGTTGTGGATAACATGCGCCTGAGGTCATGAAATGCGGTGTCGGCTTGCAAAGTCCACGAGTACTTGTCCGTCTTCTTCATCAGCTGGTACAAAGGGAGTGCCTTCTCCCCTAGCCGGCTGACTAAACGGCTGAGGGAGGCCAGGCATCCGGTGAAGTTTTGGACTCCGAGCAAGCTCCTGGGCGGCTACATCCTCTCGATGGCCGCAATCTTCTCCAGATTTTCCTCGATGCCTCGTTGTGATACGAGGAAGCCGAGGAGCTGACCGGATGGCACTCCGAAGACGCACTTCTCCGGGTTCATCTCCATCTGGTACTGGCGGAGGTTGCCAAATGTCTCTCCCAGGTCCTCGAGGAGGGTGCGCTTCTCCTTGGTCTTGATGACCACATCGTCCACATAAGCATGCATGTTTCGGCCTATCTGCGAGTGCAAGCACTTCTACATGCAGCGCTGATAGGTAGCGCCTGCATTCTTTAGACCGAAAGGCATGGTTACATAGCAGAAAGCCATGTAGGGGGTGATAAATGATGTCTTAATCTGATCAGCCGGGTTTAACCGGACCTGATTGTAACCGGAATAGCAATCCAAGAAAGACAACAAATCATAGCTGGCCGTGGAATCGATGACTTGATCAATACGAGGCAAGGCGAAGGGGTCTTTCGGGCACGCCTTGTTCAGGCTGGTGTAGTCGATACACATGCGCCAGGTCTTGTTCTTCTTCAGCACCAGGACTGGGTTCGCCAACCAGTCCGGCTGGTACACTTCCATGATGAACCCGGCTGCAAGGAGCCGGGTGATCTCGTCACCAATTATCTTCCTCTCCTCCTCTGCGAACCGGCGCAGAGGTTGCTTGACCGGCTTGGCATTCGGCCGCACATGAAGTGAGTGCTCGGTGAACTCCCTCGGCACACCCGGCATGTCCTTGGGGGACCATGAAAAGATGTCCCGATTCTCACAGAGGAAATCGACGAGCGCGCCTTCCTATTTGCTGTCCAAGCCGGCACCAATGGTGATGAACTTAGTTGGGTCGGAGGGGTCGAGCAGGATCCTCTTCGTCTCCCTTGCCGGCTGGAAAGCTCCTTCTCCAGCCGGTTTGCTGCTAGCCGGCATGTCCTGCTGGGCCATGTCCACATTGCGCATGATCGCGTGCTTCTCCTCGACTATGATGAGGGCCTCTGCCAGTTTGGAACCGGCTGAGGCACAGTCCATCGACCGCCTAAAGCAGCCGGCGGCGGTGATCATGCCGTGGGGTCCCGGCATCTTCGTCTTGAGGTACGCATAGTGGGGGACGGCCATGAACTTGGTGAGGGCGGGGCACCCGAGGAGAGCATGGTAGGAGCTCGTCAGGTTTAGCACCTCGAACCAGATTGGTTCGCGGCAGAAGTTCTCCTCGGTCCCGAAGATGACGTCCAGCTGGATTTTCCCCAGCGGGGCGTAGGCTAGCGCCGGCAGTACGCCGTGGAACGTTGTGGTAGTCGGGTGCAGGTCGCTTTCGCGAATGCCCAGCTTCTCCAGTGAGGACTGGTAGAGGAGGTTGAGGCTGCTGCCTCCGATGATGAGGACGCGCGAGAATCGACAGGTACGCGCGTTGGAGACGATGAGGGGGTCGAGCACCATGGCGTAGCCCCCGGGAGTCGGCAGCTGCTCCGGCTGGTCTGCACGGCTCCAAGTGATGGAGGTTTCCGACAAGTTTAGGTACTGGGGGAACGGAGAGACGATGGCGTTGACCTCCTTGGAGCTTCGCCTGCGGCTGTGCTTGTCATCCAGCTCCGTCTCGAAGATGTGGTAGGCGGCGTGCGGCTGGGGGTAGCCGTTGTTGTTGTTGCCACCGTTGCTGCGGTTACCATCCTTACCGGCTCCCCTAGCCGGTGGTGGTGGTGCACCGGGAGGGGGTGGGAGGAGACGAGGCTGGTTACCTTGGTCTTTTAGCTGGCGGGTCGAGCTACAATTCCGAGTGGTGGGAGTAACCGGTTTGAAGGGACCGCTGTGCCACTTGTACGGGCCGTCAAACATCTGGTCGAAGGTGAGCCGTGGCTTCTGCCTCCTTGCATCGTTAGCCAGCGCGTCAGGCGTGCCCTGCACGGCATTGACATGTTGCGCGTGGTAGCGGGGCTTCTGTTGTCCGGCTTGGCGGTCCCCATGGAACCGGTTGTCATTCCCGTGGCATCTGGAGGATCTGGCTTCGCCAGCCGGATTGCTTGGACGGTCGCGAGCCGGCTCCGTAGGAGTCGGATGCCCGTCAGCATTTACTCGGAGGGGCTTCTTCATGGCCGCATCCGCCGTGGTGTACTGGTCCGCAACCGTCATAAGCTCCGCCATGGTTTTTGGCTTGTCACACAGTAGCCGGTGACGAAGCATGGTGCCTTCTCGGCAACCCTCGATGAAGAAACTGATGGCCTGGCTCTCCAGGATGCCCTCCTAGGTCCTGCGCAGCTCCGTCCACTTGGCGAGGTACTCGTGGTCAGTCTCGAGGTCACCCTGGACGCACAAGGCCAGGTCGCGTGGGCGCCCCGAACGCTTGTACGTGCCATTGAAGTTGCGGCCGAATACTTTCTCGAAGTCTTGCTAGGCGTTGATGCTATTGGGCGCAAGGCTGTTGAGCCACGTCCTTGCCGACCTGGTTAGCATAAGGGGGACGTAGAGCACGGTTGTGCGCTTGTTCCCATGGGCGATGCCGACTGCCTTAGCATAGTCAGTCAGCCAATCTTCCAGCTTCATGCTACTGTCGTACTTGGGGGTGTCCCTGGGCAGGGAGAACTTATCCGAAATCGGCTCGTTCCGGATGCGGGGTCCAAAACAAACTGGACCGGTAGAATCTAGTTCCTCCGTGACATGCGCTTGAGCGAGGAGCTCGATGCGGTCACGGGCATCCAGACAATCCGGGTTGGGCGCTCCCACCCGGCCCGAGAGACGGGAACCGGCGGGTCTGGGCGCTCTGGTTGGTGGAGGGGGAGGTGGCGGGTTGCTGTTCACCGTCTGCTCCTGGCACGGCTGGCCCTTGTTGCCAGAGCTGCGACGCCTGCTGCGGGCCTTAGCCGGCTAAGGGGAGGATGCCTGCTGGCTGTCGCGCGGTGTGCCCCGGCTGTTGGCAGGCAGCTTGCTCCCCCTGGAGTAGCTGGGGTCCTCCTGCATCTGCCGGTTGGCATCAGCCTACTCGTCCGTGATGCGGAGGAGCTCCTGCACATGAGAATGCTGGCGGGCTCGCTCCTTGCCCTCCAGATTGGGCAGTTCCTCTGCCGCGGCTCGCGCCGCACGCAGGTTCTTGATGGGCGTGATGTAGGTGGGCCGGATGAGGGCGGGCGCGGGATCCGGCTCCCCATCCTTTTCCATCCTACCGCCCAGCTCGCCGCCCCGGCGCCGTACCTGGTCCCGCCGGCTCGGCTCCGCGGTAGCCAGAGTGAAGCCGTGCGCGCGGTCGTACTCGCACCGGGTGATCTCGAGTTCCTTGCGGGCAGCCGCCAGCTCCATGGCCTCCTGGAGGAGGATCTGTCTCTCCATGGCGAAGTTGGCCTCTGCCTCCTCCGGGTTGTCCTCGAGGTTAACCTGCGTCAGGAGCCGATCAATGGCATCCTCCACCGGGTTCCGAGGCTGCGGAGGGGCGGAAGTTCCGACCTCGTCCGCGCCTCGCTCCCGTGGCTAGCGGGGGTGAGAGCTGGAGCCGGCCATCATGACCTCCACGCCGCAGGACGCGACGGAGGCGCTACCGCCCGGATGCGGCAGCTTCGCGACAGAGACGATTTCCCTAGGGAAATGCTCCGGAACGGTGGCGACGTAGACGGGGAGGTCGCCGAATAGCAGGACGGTGTCGTTCACCGAGAAGGAGGTTCCGACAAAGCAGGAAGCATTCTCGATGACGCGGTCGAATTTGCCGAGCGTGAGCACCAGGGTGGAGGCCACACGCTCACCATGCAGAAAGTGACTCCGGTCGAAGCCATGTAGCCCCACGGTGGGCGCCAACTGTCGTTGTGTTGGGAACGGCAGTACCTGAGAAGGTTAGATAGAGGTGCGGGGACTAGCAGGGAAGCTATCAACGACGTCCGCATGCGGGATTGGATACAAGCAAGCGTAGCTGGAAGGGTTAAGTTGTTGTTGCATAGGGTTAATGTGGTTACGAGGAAGCTTATACCCGAATAAACAACCATCAAATGTAGCCCTGTCCCATTCCAGAGTAATGTGGTTGCATAGGGTTAAGTTGTTATAGCTAAGCTGCAAGGAACCGGATGCGTTTTCGTAAACCTTTTTCCTACAGTTTTCCTTCAGCATTTTGTAAAACTAAAACCTTTTTCTTTCTCAACAACTCTTGGGAGGTCCCTCGTCTCCAAGGTTTTAGCATAAATCATTTGCTAAAAACTTTTTCCGGGGTCTTCCCATCCTCTAGTTTTGCTTCGGCTAAAACGGAGTCTCCAAGGGGTATGGTGTATTACACCATCTACCACACTAGGGACAAGTAGGTGTCATCAAGGGGCTTGTACTTAATAGTACCAAGGTGTAATAGTTCGGAGGAGCCAAACCACCACCATATATACATCAAGATATAGTAAAACAATGCAATTTTAATAAACTGTAGATAAAACATGAATATGTAAAAAGGTAGGACAAGGCTAATGGGAAAGAAGGTGGCTTGCCTGATGGTCAGCAATATGGCAATATGTCCATGGACTTCTTCTTAGAATACCATAATGTCCAATAATAATTATCACTTCTCCTGCTCTCCGGTTTCATCGCAACTATCGTTGTCAGGGGGCACACATGCAAACAAGCAAGTCCACAATCAATCAAGGCATTCAAGCATCAAAACCATACAACAAGTAAATGTTAATACAAGTTTACAAATCAGTAGTGGTGTTGAGAGAATAGATTAGAAGGATTGGGAGTATGTCGTGGAATAGTGAATGAAACCATATGGGTTTCATAATTTAGACACTAGGGATGAGAGAGTTTTGGACCAAAGACTTATTCTATGAGATACAATTGTAAAAACATGATACCAACAGATAAGTATTGATAAGGTGGAACCAGCAAAAGTAGTTTCGCTATTTTATCATTTACCAAAGATTTATAGTGATTTTTATAGTGAATAAGACTCTAGTTTTAGGGAATAAATCACCAGAAAATTTCTGGAGCTCCAAAAATTATTTCCTTCGATGGTTAGGTAGGGCTTGAGGTACTTATTCACTGAGAGTTTCAATCACTCCAAAATAATTACCAGACTGCCCTTAGGAAATTCCCAAAGGAAGTTCTGGAGCTGTTTTGTCTTTTTCACCAGATAAAATATACATAAGCTTTTGATTTGATTCCAAGTGAATATGGTAGATATTTAGAATACCTTTCTGTGGAAAATGGAATCAACCAATTTGGAGTTGCAGAGCTACTGTGGTCAAATTATTGGTGAATTAACCATGCCCATAATTGTTTAATTCACCAAAAATCAAAGAGATCACAGAAAATATTGAGCTCCTAGATTTTGGTAGTCTTATGTTTTAGGAACTAGGAGAGTTAGATTTAGGTCAGTACCTATTTTAAATTGGCCCAGGGAAAATCATAAAGACAGAAATGCCCTGTTTTTGTTATTTTTGCTACTGTGGACCTGAGCTCAAACTGGCATGGGACCAAAGCTAGATAGAGGGTATGGGGAATACCTACCAGGTAATTATTCTTTTAGTCCAATTGGACCATTATAATATCCTAAGGGATTGAATGACTACAAAAGGTACTATTTACTAGGTTAAATTCACAGAAAAAGAGGACTATTGTTTTCAGCTATGTACAAGTTCTGAAGGTTGTACAAAACAGGTCTAAACATGTACAAATTTGCATCTGGCCAAAACTAGGCATTTTATATTTTTGGATCTCTTTAAACTTAACAACAATTTCTAGCTCTAGAAAAATTACAGAAAAGAACAGGAAGACGGGAGGGTGGTGGGCTAGATCCAGAGGGAACTGGGTCATGACGCGTGGATCCGGCCCACTCGCACGCCGATGTGCGTGGGCGGCGGATTCATACTCCCGCGAGGTGGGTCCCGCTGGTCAAAGAGGCTGTAGAGCAAAAGGGGATATGGAGCGGGGGGAGCCGCTCGATTAGATCGAGATCGATGGCTCCCGACCGTCTTCCACCTCGCCGTTAGGGCGACGGGGAAGAAACCCTAGGAGGGGTCGGGGAGGCGGGTGGGAGGCTTACCGGCGGCTCTCCGCTGACCGGGGAACGATGGAGAAGAAGCGGCGGTCGATGACGGTCCCGGCGATGGGCAGCAGTGGCGATTTTGGTGCCGGGATGAATCTCGCCCGGGAGCCACGGCGACGCACGCGATGAACCTCGTCGGAGGTGCTTCTAGGGGCCATCCTGGGCCAAACAAAAACATGGGGAGATTAAGGAGAGGTATGGGAGCATGATAGGATGACATGCAGAGGGGGAGAAAGAGAGAGCGAGGAGCTACGCTCGAGTTTTTGAAAGAGGCCGAGAGCTCTGCTTCTTCTTCTCTCGGGCAGCAGAGCAGGGGAGAGCTCTCTAGGTTCTGGTGGAAGGAAGTGGGAGTGGTAGGGAGTATAATGGAGGGTCAGATGCGAGATGCAAAGGCCTCTGGCCTTACAAACAAATGAGAGAGGTCTATGATGGATCTAGTCCATGGAGAATCTTGGGGAGGAGTGGTGCTCGGGGATTAGGCGTCATGGGCGGTGGAGAGAGGGGTTGAGAGGTTCTGGTCGTGCAGTGGGTCAGAGAGAGTGAGAGAGTGGGGCTGTTGTGGCAAGGCATTATTACTTGTCTCCTCTTCCTCCAAGCACATAGCACAAGGTAAAGAGGTTGCTACAGTAGCTTAGCTACTGTGCACACGACCAGGACTGAGGGGTGTGGTGCTGGAGGCTTGCTGGGGAAGATTGATGAGGTTTTGATGGAGGTTTGGTGTGGTGTTTGGTACTAAAAGGATAATTATTCAATTTTGCCATAAGGGAGGATCAAGAGTTATTTCTTGATTTTTGATGTTGACCAACTGAGATAAGGATGCTGGTAGGTGGGTAAGGTTAGGATGCCTCTCTAGGATTTATTTGGGATTTTCCAGAAGTTTAGAAGACCACTTAAATCCATTTATTCAAAAAGTACAGAAGTAGTTTCTAGAAGATCATTTGATAATTTTACATTAGAAAAAGTGAGATTTTGTGTGAAATGGTCCTAGATACCATATTACACCTTGGGGAATTTTATTGGGATTTATTGAGGTGGGAAAGTATTTTTAAAGGATTATTTCTTGTATCTGCCATTTAAGAAAATGGACAAAAAGAAATAATAAAAAATTTCAAAAATATTTATTTTTGAAGTGGGAAAATAGGGTATGATATGTGGGCCTCATAAGTGCTTAGAGTTGGGGAAATGTTTTCGCAAAAACCAAACTTTCCTTTGGGAAAGGAGTTTTGGAGATTTTTACTATTAAAGAGATTACTTAGATTTGGAGCCATAATAATTATATATAATATTTGATAAATTTGTATGATCAAGGTAGATGATGTATACAGGTTGTAGCAAGCATTTGAACCTTGGGAATTGGAAATCCAACTTGAATTAGGTTGAAAACAAGGAGTTGTGGATCTCGGGTGATGTTATTTCTATACCACCAAATCCTTGCTGGATCTTGGAGCTCAGAGCTCACCATGATGCAAGGGAGAGATGGATAGTTATACCAAGTCATATATATGATCATGTCAGAAGGAGTTTGGAGTAGTTATATTTGAGGTGGCCTAGAAGTGATGGCAAACTTTGTTGAAAATAAGGCTGCCATACCAGATGAGTCATGATGCCTTATAAACCAGGTTGGTGTAAGAAGCACAAAGGTCGACCTAGAACAAGTGAAGTAGATGTTGATAGACCTATATTATTAGAACACAACCATGCAAAGAGTTGGTCCATATCATGTTGTATGGTGGTGTGAGCTTCTACCAAAGTAGGCATGTTGACTAGAGTTGCAGAAAAAGTTATTTTCTTGCCTGCAAAACCATTAAGAACAAGTGGGTTGGAGGATGATCTAACCAAGGGCAAGAGTGGGCCTTGGTAGTCCTTAGGATGGTTAACGATATGGTTCAGGTGCATTACCAACAATTCAGAAGGGTTGAGAAAGGGAGGCATCCAAACAGGTGATGTTGGAAAGAGTTTTCCAGACTTAGCCAAATTTGGCAAATTTAGGGTTTTTGACTAGAATGTGGGTGGTGATGATTTTGATGGGTTGCAAGGTACCAAAGCATAATCAAATGGATGATTTTGAAGATTAGATTTAGTAGAAGGGATACATGCTTGATAATGGTATTCATTGACTTGGAAACTTCTAGAATGGATCAATGCAGAATTGATCTGGTTAAGGGTTTTAGATGATCACCTGGTGGCTACAGATTAGATCCAGATTGTATTCTTGCTTAGGGTTTGGTGATTTTAAAGTATCTTGATCCTAGTGGATGAGCTCCTAGGGTAGCTCATATTTCTTCTAAGCAATCAAGTCAAGCAGCAGATCAAGGCAACTCATCTTACAAAAAAATAAACTAGTACTAGGGTTACCATCAAGCCTAGCTTGAGGTAAGGTTGAGACATTTTGAAGAGGTTGGATCTTGAATAAGATGAGAGTCCTTGGTATGTCTACCAAGAGTAGAATTCAAAGACTTACTGAAAGGTTTTGGAGATCCTAAAGGTAAGAGTAGTTGAAGGTTCTGTCTTGAAAACATAAGGAGATTATGTTATATATCTCTCCATAGTTTTGTCAATAGAAGCTACTAAAATAGTTTTGGTTACATAAGCATCTTGGCTCAGGTTTTGAAATGCTAGAACATTTTAGAATATGTAAAATGAGCCAGGATAGTTTTGTTAAATAGCTTTTGTCAACTGATGGTGAGGTAAGGAGTATCATACGGCATACACTCACATGCACAAGCACAAACAAACAACAAGCACACACTGCACCAATGATCAAGAAAAAAGTTTTGTTCCCCCCGATTTTTGAATTTTGGACAACGAATCAGGGTTGCTGAAATTGGGATTCTACAGAATTCCAACTCCCCCATCATAGGCATCTCAAAACGGTCGGTAATGAGCTTAGCAAAATCCTCATTAAAAGCTTTCTTAGTAGACCCAAAAATAATATCATCAACATAGATTTGGCAAATGAACAAGTTTCCTCCAACTTTCTTAGTAAAAAGAGTGGGATCAATGAGGCCTACTTCGAAACCATGGTCTAACAAAAGCTCTCCAAGGCACTCATACCAAGCACGTGGGGCTTGTTTGAGACCATATAGTGCCTTATCGAGTTTGTAGACATGGTCCGGGAAAAGGGGATCCTCAAAACCCGGAGGTTGCTTTACATAGACCAATTCCTTTAAGGGACCATTAAGAAAACCACTCTTTATATCATTTGTTGCAATTTAAAATTATGATGGGTAGCATAAGCAAGAAGCATGCATATGGATTCTAGACGAGCAACAGGAGCATAAGTTTCACCATAGTCAATGCCCTCAACTAGAAAGTATCCTTGGGAAACCAAACTTTCCTTGTTGCGGATGACGATACCATTGGCATCCCTCTTGTTCTTGAAGATCCACTTGATCCCAATCACATTTTGGCAATCTCTTGGTCTCTTCAAAAGTGTCCGCACCTTGTTCCTCTTGAAGTTGCAGAGTTCTTCATTCATAGCATCAAGCCAATCATCATCTTCAAGTGCTTCGAAGACCTTTTGGGGCACAACATGAGAAATAAAAGCATGATGAGAAATAAAGGAGGTTAGTTATCTCCTAGTAGTAGAGCCCATATTGAAATCTCCATAAACATTATCAAGGATATGGCCATCTTTGATGAGCTTAGTGAGACGGTATGCTTGACGGCGGGCTTGGGTCTCAAGACGAGATTATTGAGCAACCACTTAGTCATCACCACGATTCGAGTCCCCACCTTGACTATATGCACGAACTTGATCACTATCTTCATCAACATCAACCGTAGGAGAGTCATCATGATTTGGTGGAAAGAAATTAGCTTGACCTTGGTCATTGTTAGCTTTGCCTTCTTCAACTTGACCTTTATCATCATTGACAAGAGGATCTTCATCAACTTGAGGTAGACTTGAGCTTCCAGAGTCATGGACATGAAGATCTTGAGAAGAGCTTGGAGAACCTTGAGAAGCAATAAGTTGACCTTAAGGGGAAAGATGGTCTTGTGAGAGTGAAGGCTCCGCTTGAGTAGAGATTGGTCCTTCTCCTTCGGCCTCAAGGGGATCCTCAATGGGGTGGAAGAATCCCACACCCATTCTTCTTATGGCTTGGGGAGGAATTTCATCACATGGATCGCGAACATCGACTTGCCTCACAAGAGACTCATGATCTTCATCAAACTCGACATTAATAGATTCTTCAACTCTTCATGTTGCTTTGTTGTATACTCTATAGGCATGGGATCGATTTGAGTACCCAACGAAGATTTCTTCTTGAGCCCTTGACTCAAACTTTGACAAGCCGACACCTTTCTTAAGAATGAAACATCTACAACCAAACACCCAGAAGAACATGACATTTTGCTTGCGTCCGGTGAGAAGTTCATGTGGAGTCAGGTTCTTTTTATTGCGTAGGTAGAGGCAATTGGTTGCATGGCAAGCGGTTGATATGGCTTTGGCCAAAAAGTTATATGGTGACTTGAATTCTTCCAACATGGTCCAGGACGGATCCATCAAAGTACGATTCTTCCTTTCGGCAACTACATTTTGTTTAGCGGTGTAAGGAGTTGAATATTAATGCTTGATCCCCTCATCACTAAGAAACTCATCCAACGTGTAGTTCTTGAACTCGGTGCCATTGGCACTTATATTTGTGAAGATAGTAGCATTGTGTTTGTGTTGAACTTGATTGGCAAATTCGATGACGGTTTGTTGAGTCTTGCTTTTGAACTTGAAGAAGTAGACCCAAGTGTATCTCGAGAAGTCATCAACAGTCACCAAACAATACTTATTTCCCCTAATACTATCATGAGAAGGAGGCCCAAAGAGATCCATGTGAAGAAGCTCCAAGCACCATTCAATGGTTATTTGATGGAGGAACTTGTAAGGCTTCTCATGCATCTTTCCTTCAATACAAGCCCTGCACACACGATATTTGGCAAAGGAAATGTGTTTTAGTCCAAGGATGTGGTCCCCTCATAGAGACTTTGCAAAGCCTTCATGTTTACATGGGCTAGGCGGTGATGCCACAACCACCCCACATCAGCTTTCACATAGAGACATATAGAATGTGTAGAGGGCTTTCCGGAGAAATCCACCACATACAAGGCATGCTCTACGTATCCAACGAAAGCCACCATGAGAGACTTGCTCCACATGAGGACCATGGAATGCTCATTAAAGAAGGACGGAAGACCCATAATGGCTAAAGCATGAACGGAAAGGAGTTTGTAAACAAGTTTTTGACAAGCATGACATTCACCAATGATACATCCGGTGTTACTACCACCTTACCCAAACCCAATACCTGAGAACTTGTTTTATCGCCGTAGGAGATCATAGTATTGGAGAAATTAGGCCTAATCTCCGACATGATAGACTTGCTTCCGGTCATATGGCTTGTAGCTCCACTATCAGGCACCCATTTTTCACCACCAGAAGCAAAGTACTACAAGAAAATCAAGCTTTGGTTTTAGGTACCCACTTTGCAATGGGTCCCCTTTTGTTAGTCACAAGGGTCTTAGGTACCCAAATAGTCCAATGATAATCATGAGAGTAAGATGTGCCGATGTATTTTGCATAAACATGACCATCAAAAGATTTTCAAAGAATGTAAGAAGGGTTGTTCTTCTCGGCAAAGTTATCACTTTGCACAAAGGTAGAAGCATGTGAGAATCCTTGAGCAAAGCTCTTGCTCTTCTTCTTTTTCTTGTTCCACCGCTTGTTCTTCTTATTTTTGTCAACTTTCCCTTTTGCAAGTTAATCTTTCAACACCTTGTTTTCCTCAACAATATTCACATGCTTGCAATAAGGGTTAGAAGAACAAGGCAAATGTACAATAGGCATAGACGGAATACTTTGAATGTTCATTATTCAATTGAGTTTGAAGTCGCTCATGAGCCTCAAAGAGACTTGATAATTTACTCTCCAAGGCATGATGTTCCTCCTTGAGTTTCTCAAAGTCCTTAAGACATACATGACTAACACCAAACTCAACCTTTTCATTTTTAAGGACATTCAATTAATCAAGAGCATGATCTCATGCTTTAACAAGTTGCGTTATGACGGAATTATGTTCATCTACAAGTTTAGCCACACTTTCCTCAAGAGTTATTCTCATGTTATGTTCATATTCAAGGGATTGAGATAGAGAGGCTATTTCATTGGCGGCTTCTCTCTCATTTTTACCTAACATGTCAATAACCTCTTCCTTCTCAACTAGCATTTCCCTAGCATGGTCAATTTGGTTTACAAGAGTTTCAAAGCACATTCTAGTATCATCATCTAGATGCTCCATGGATTCACACATGCTTAATATCTCTTTCTCAACCTCTATACCATCTAGATCATGCAAAGGAAGTTCATTTGCGGGAGACTTGGAAGCAAGTGTTACCTCGGTGGACTTAGCCATGAGACACTTTTGGTTGCGGTTGGTGATGTTCTCATTTGGTGAGTCGAAGAGAGATACCCGTGGGGTAGAAGAAGTAGCAATGGCGATAACTCCCACAATCTCTCCACCTTGACCTCCATTCTCATCATCATCATCCGCGCCCGAGAAGTACTCTTCATGGACCACCATTGCCCTCTCCTTGTTTGGAGAGTTCTTGTTGTGGAAGTTCTTGTTCAAGGGGTGAGGAGGTCTTGGCTTGCTCTTGCAAATAAGACGACCTCCATTGTCTTCTCTATTCTCGAAAGGCCATTGGGCTACAAAGTAACTTGTTGTTGCAATTGTATCAAGATCTTGCCTTTGGAGCCTTCATGGTTGAGTTGAATCTTGGGTTGCCCCTTGACCTTGACTTCATGCTGGGTTTATTCCAAAAGGACCTTGATGCAAGAGCCAAGTGATCATTGCAGGCATATTTGATGTCCTCTTGAGACCACTCGCTAGTGTCTTCATCTTCATAAACTTCCAGCACTTGAGACTTCACGGCTAGGTTCAACTTTTGAGACCCATAAGCGTAAGCACGAGCGGAATGCGCATTGTTCTTGGCAATAGTCATGGAAATAATTTCACTCAACACATCTTCAGAGGACATGATGTGGTAGTTGCTTCTCCCCTTGATGGATTTGAGTTTTTGCTCCTCAGGTAAGAAGGGCTTGAACAAACTTCCTCTTCATGAACTTGTCATCAACATAGGTAGCACCAAGGTCCCTCATATTACAACAAAGAACCTTGAGACGACGATACATGTATTCAGGTGTCTCATCATCTTGCATTGCAAAACCATCAGACTCATTGTTGACTTCATCAATCTTGGAGCTTTGAATGCTAACATTCCCGACATACAGCTCGGTGAGATGATCCCAAGCTTCTTTGGTGGTGGAGAATTAGCGAATGTGAGCAAAGCCCTTGGGAGTAAATGCCGTTTGGATCATGCCCAAAGCGGTATCATTGAGCTGCTTATCCATGACCTCGAACCGGGTCAACTTCTTTGCATAATATGGGGAAAAAACTTCTTCCACAATCCTCATCAATTCAATAGAAGAGCTAGAAATGTGAGATTGAATTAGATATTGCCAATTGGCGAAGTTAGAAGTATCTAGCTTGGGGGTGCTCCTTGAGGTATGATATGCGGCATGGGAATAGTTGGGTCCGGAGTGTACTTCAACGGTGGTGGTACCACTAAGTAGTCCTTTCCCTTGTTGCCCTCTTTGGAGGAGGAGCCACCGAGCCCCTCAGTGCTCTTGCTTGTGAGCTTGGTGGTTTGAGCCACAAATCTTAAGCCCATGTGTTTTGGGGCAGCTGCGAGATTCACCCCGGGGGCGACCACTTGCATAGTAGCGGGAGGGAATTCGGCTGCTTGAGATGCATCATGAGGGGTTTTTTGCATGGGGCTAGGCTTAAGAGATTGCAAGAGGGTCATCATTTCCTCAAACTTGGTCATCATGGATGTCTCCAATCGATTGAGGTCATCCATGGAGGCCAAGTTCTTGGTGGTTGCACCCACACTCCCATCTTCGTCGGGCATTTTCTCTTAGGCGGTTAAGCCCGAAGTAAGAGCCGAGGCTCTGATACCAATTCAAAGTCCCAACTTTGGTAGAATAGAGGGGGTGAATAGGAGACTACCAATTTTTATTCTTTTCTTGCAATTTTAGGCTTTGCACAAAGTTAAGTTCACTAGAGATGCAACTAGATGAATAACCTATATGGCAAATGATACAAGAAGTAAACAAGACAGTAACTGCAAGTAGTAAAGGAGAGGAACGAATAAACAAGCGAGGGACACGGAGATGTAATTCCCGTAGTTCACTTCCAAGGAAGCTACGTCTATGTTGGAGAGGTGTCGGTGCCACACAAGGTCACCCGAGCGCCAAAAAGCCTTCACCTTCTTCTCTGGTGAGCACCACCACAAAGGTGGCCTCACAATCCACTAACCGGTGACCTTGTAGGTGCTAACCGAAACCTTTACAACAAGGTTCAGGGGAGAGTCCACAACTCAACTGGAGGCCCTCAATGACACCACGAAGCTTTACAACAATTTCCCTAGCTCTGAGGATGCCCTACACCATCTAGGGTTCCAAGAATCCAAGAGTAACAAGATCCACTAAGGATGGGTGTGGGAAATCATGATTCCCTTGGTGGAAGTGTAGATCTAGGTCACCTCTCCCAATCCTCAAAAGATCAAGAGGTTTGAGTGGGTAGGGGGAGATATCTAGGCAAGTCAAGCTCTTGTATTAATGGAGGAGAGAGAAAAGGAAGAGATAAGGCAAGAGGAGAAAGAAGAGGGCCTTAAATAGGCCTCTTCTAAAAGGGCAGATTTGGCCCCACCCTAACACCGCCGGTACTATCGGTGGCGAGTTGGTAGTTCTGGCGAGCGGCTCCCAGCTGTCCAGAGGCGCTCCACGGAACGGTCGGATTTGACAGTCTAGCGGGCCCCACGAACTACCGATCTTAGTTCTGATCCAACTACCGATAAAATGACGCTTTGATATAGAGAACTATCTGAACCAAAATGCTAGTTGCCGGAACTTGGAGCAGATTTTGGATCAGAACTACTGGGTCGCTAGGTGCTGACCTGTACTACTGGGCTAGGAGCGGTACTACCGCTCAGAGGATTTGGGGTTGGTCATCGCTGGTCGGAAGTTTCAGTCCATCCGGACCAAAACTTCAGGCCGGTACTACCGGTTTTTCGATAATAATTCCGTTAAATAGGTTCATCGATATATAAGTAATACTGAATCAATTTTGACTTTACTGGAATTAGGATCGGAATTGCGGCCAGAAGTACCGCTCGATCAGCACCCGAAACACCTCTGGTAGTACTACCGCCGCCTGACCGGTACTACCGGTCAAGGCAGAAACCACGCCACCTCCTCAGGATCTCTCTCTCTCTCTCACAGGAAAACTAGGAAGGTTGTTGATGTGTTGATATGTTCTATGCATGAAATAGTAATTTCCCACAACCTTCCAAGGTGGACCCCCTCTTGATAGTATGGTAACCTATAACAAAGATAAGAGAAAGTGCAAACTGTGGGTCCCCCGGATTAATCCTCCGAGAATCCCTGTTATGCATACAACCACGATCCCATGATCAATTAGTCATGGCACATAATAGACAAGTATCAAAGTAAACACCCAATACATAACGGATACTTGTCATACCATAGTTGCCATTATGGCTACATCGATCAACATCAGTGGAACTTCATTAAGCGTAGAGCCCGAGCCATGCCTTAACCTACAGGCAACTGACTGGGAGAAAGTCCTAGCTCGCTTAGGTGTCAACTTCATCCTCTTCTTGATATCTGACCAAGTTAATAGCCAGGGAACATTCCCAGTGAGTACTTTGAATGTACTCGCAAACCACCTCAAAGAAATAATAACAACAAGAGGATATGCAATATGGTTGTGGTAGTAGGAGGGCTCCAAGAGAAGTTCTTTTCTCAATTAGTTTCTCTTGTAGATATAGCATCTACATATATTTGTTGAAAACTTTTGTAAACCATTTTGGAAACCTTTTGAAAAGTTTTGTAAACACTAGTATTGGGGTACTCATTTATTCCCGTCTTCAGGTTGTCCCACGACCAAACTCCTTTCTCCTCCTTTCGACCGTCCCATGGTCAAAACATTTTGAAAGCCATTTCTTTTCTGAAATCCTTTTTGAAAACAAAACCATCACCTCTCTATAGAAGTTTGTCCAACCCGTCCATAACTGCGGACACGGTTATTCGAATAGATTTACACTCTGCAGAGGTTGTACACTTTACCCAGACCATCCGGATACCCTACCCTGATCTACACTGATTGTGTGTCGAGTAACCAATCAAGACTCTCCGAATGCCACTCCAGTATAAGTGCCTACCCTATGAGTGTTGTTCCCCTCAACACCGGGATGTCGGGTACCGAGGACCAACCGGAGCGCATTTTTCCACTTCCCAAGTGTGCGCTTTCAATGAGGGGCTCATAGTAACGTGTGGAGGTACGTAAACCCTTCGTTCCTTCTCAAGGTCTATGTCTCACATGGACCCATCAGGAGAAGGCCCACCCTCCAGGGAGTTTCATCACCTGTAGTAGTTGCGAGGCAGCTTATACCAGAATAGGCAAACATCAAATCCAGCCCTATCCCATGCCAGAGTAATGTGGTTGCACAGGGTTAAGTTGTTATAGCTAAACTGCAAAGAACCGGTTGCGTTTTTGTAAACCTTATTCCTCCAGCTTTCCTTCAGCATTTTGTAAAACAAAAACCTTTTTGTTTCCCACCTCGCGAATGTTTTATCATAAAATATTTGGTAAAACTTTTTCTCGGGTCTTCCCATCCTATAGCTTTGCTTCGGCTAAAACAAGGTCTCCAAAGGGTATAGTGTAATACACCATATATTCTACTAGGGGCCAATAGGTGTCCTCAAGGGGGTTGTACTTAGTAGTACAAAAGTGTAATAGTTCGGAAGAGCCAAACCACTAGCATATATACATCAACATATAGTCAAGCAGTGCAGTTTTCATCAACAGCAGAAAAAACATGCATAAGTAAACAGTAGGAGAAGGCTTATGAGAAAGAAGGTGGCTTGCCTATAATCAACAGTATGGCATAAGTGTCCCTGGGCTTCTTCTTTCGATAACCAATAATACCAATAATACCCACTTCATCTGATATCCGATAATATCGCATCTATCATCGTCAAAGAACATCCAAACAAACAAGCACACAATCAACATAAAGAAATACAAGCATCCATACAATGCAGCAAACCAATGAACAATGCAAGATAACGATTCATTAGGTTTTGAGGGGATTGGATTTAGGACATTGAGATGACCTTGGAGAAGGGGATGAACACCCTTAGGGTTTATTATCGAGGAACTACCTAAGAGGGGGTTTTGGACCAAGGACATATTCTGTACGATACAATTGGGTAAAAATGATACCAACAGATAGGATTTGATAAAATGAAACCATCAAAAGTGGTTTCACTATTTTATCACTTCTCTTGAAGTACTTATGAATTTACTAGTGATAAAAGCTCTAGTTTTCGGAAATAATTCACCACAAATATTCTGTATGTCCAAAAATTATTTCGTTTGTTAGTTAGGTAGGGCTTGATGTACTTGTCCACTGAGAGTTAGAATCATGTCAAAATAATTAACATACCCTTAGGAAATTCCCAAAGGCAGTTCTGTACACAAATTGACTTTTTCGTCAGATTAAATCTACATAAGATTTTGATATGAAGCAAAGGGCAATGGATAGGTACTTTGAATACAGTTCTGCAGAAATTTGAATCACCCACCTTGGAGTGCTGAAACTCCAGGTGTGATTTTTCTACTGAAACTACCCTAGCCAGAGATGATTAATTCACCAAAGTTAGACAGAGCATCAATAAAATTTGATCTCCTGGGTTTTGATAGACCTTAGTGTAAATCATCACAGGGAGTTGGAAATAGGTCAATACAGTTCATATATTGGCCTAGAGAATTTCCTAAAGTCAGAGATGCCCTGTTTTTATTATTTTTAACAATGCCAACACATAGTTCTCCTTGTCACGAGGTAAATGGTGACTGGTACCTATGGTGCCCCGCAAAAACCACTACTAGAAAATCGCGGTGTTTTTGTGCTGTGCATCATCATGACCGCATGCTCATGTCATCATGCCACCTTGCATTTGAGCATCGTCATGTCATCTTGCATTTGTTTGCATAAAACTATTTTCGAAAAGTCTGTTTCTGTTTTCTAAACGCCCCGTCTTTATATCAAATTAACACCCGGGCATCCGGAATATTTTGTTTCGTATACCAACGGATTTGAAAAGCCCCGTTTAAAAACAAAAAAAATTTATATTATTTTTATAGGAGGCAGCCAACCAGGCCCGAAAGCCTAGCCGGCCACCTCCAAATTAAAACCCTAATCTGCCTAACCCCAAACCTTTTCTACCCAATCTTAGTCTACCCAGCCCCCTCCACCTCACCCCATCCAATCCCTTCCCTCCACCTCACATCTCCACCTCACTCTAGCCAACCCCGCTACGCCACCTTAGCCCCTGGCCCCACTTCTCCCGCCTAGCCACCTTTTTCCCGCCTCCCGCACGCCATACACACACCTGGGCGCGCAGTCCCAGGCAGGCCCAGCCCCACCTGCCGCCCGACCAAACATCCTGGGCACGCAGCTCCCTTTCCCACTCCCGCCCAACCACCGATCCCGCCTGAGCCCACTCCCCACCCCGACCACCTCGGGATCCACCCCGTCTCCACCTGGGTCCCACCCCGCCACCTGCCTCGCATCTCGCCCTCGCGACGGACACGCCCCACGTCGCCCTGCCACGTTCCCCGACCCACCCCGCGTCCTCCACTGCTCTCCTTTTTCCCCTCATCTCTCCCCTCCGCCGCGAGATGCGCCGGCTGTCGGCCCGCCGTCCGCCGCTGCGGGCCCCCACCTCGGGCCTCCTCTGCCTCGGGCCTCTCTGCCTCGGGCCTCCTCTGCTCCGGGCCTCTCTGCCTCGGGCCTCCTCTGCTCCGGTCGATCTCGGCAACCTTGTCGCCGCCTCACCATCCCTCCGCTGCACGCCGGAACTCAGCGCCCCCGCTTCTCTCCTCCCCTCGTCGGCTCCTGCACGCCATCGCCACCGACCGCGACCTCCCTGACCCCGCTCGCCAAGACCTCCGTCGCCGTCGGCTCCCTCTGCTCGTTGTCATCTATGTCACCTCCCTCGACCAGCACGTGGGCCCCGCCTCCATCATCGGCCCCGTCGCCTCTATCTACAGGCGCCACTCGGCTCTGGCCCATCAGCAGCTGCCACGGCCGCTCTGATGACCCTCCTCCGCTCTGGCCGCGACCACTGCAGCGCCCCGTCCTCTCCGTCTCCGGCGGCCACGGTCCGAGCTCGCCACGACGCCGCCCGAGCTCATCCCCTGCAGAGCCGTCTCCATCGCGGCCACGAGCCCCGGACCACCTCCCCGTACAGCGTCGATCACGCGCGTGTTCGCCCAGACGCCCGTGTTCTGCCGCATCGCGCCATGCAGTACTGTTAGAAGGAATGAGGGGCTCGAGCCTGTTTCATTTTTCTCTTTTGTGGTGTTTGGTTACTGTGGTTACCGGAGTGCTTTGGAGTTGGGTGTTTTAGAGGTGATGTTGCTGCTGTTATGCGATGGTGATGCTACCTAGTACCCTCTCGGCTAACGGAAACTGCAAGTTAGATGGGCACCCCGAGAAGCCACCCGAAGTCCACCACAACCGAACTTGGTTCACCCTCGGCCACCGATGCCGAAACAAGTTCTCCTTGGACCCGAGAACGCCAACATCTTCTTCCCGGACGCGAGACCCAGATCCGAAGACCGCCAAGATCGCCACCGGTACGACAAGAACTTCGCCGCGGAACGCCAAGTCCTTCTTCCCCAATGCCAAGACTGACCCGATCCGAGGACCCGACAAGATCTTCGTGACGACAAGATCGACACCGACCCGGGCGAATCCGATGCGCCCCCGACGCCAAACCAAGTCCTTCTTCCCGGATGCGACAAGATCTACTTCCGTTGTCCGAGACCGATCCCGTCGAGCCGTTTCCGCCCCCGTCGAACCTGTCGAACCCTGAACCCCTCGGAGCCCAAGTTCACCGAACCCTAAATGTGATTCCCTATCCGAGACCCCCATTATTTTTATAATATGACATTATCGACTGTCGCATATTAAATTGTTCATCTCGCATGCATATCATAATCATGCCGGATCTTTTGCGTAGTATTAAATATTGCATCCAGTGTTTGTTCTAGTGTTTTCTTCTTCGCAGATTAGGCCAATGAGTTGATGCGAGTATCGACAAGTTCTTCGGATATGAATCTCCGGCAGTGTTTCCCAGACGAGCATCTCTTCCCCCTTCTACCTATTTTGCATTTATAGTCTTTATTTCCTCCTGTTGATCTATTGCTATCCGTGTCACGATGCTTTAGTTTCCGTGCACCAATTATATTCTGTGCGGCCTCTATATTGCCATGGACACCTCCTAATACCTGTTGTTTGGTAGATAGCTGGCCTTGCGAGTCGTAGTTGCTTGCTCAGGTGCGATCTCCTGTTGTCAAGTACCACAGTTGTTGGAATGCTGGCAGATGTTTATTGGTGGAGTTGATCATGACTTTAAATACAACTATTAAAATGCTAGTTATAACTAATGCAGAGGCATCGGTGGGCAATAGATGTTATTTGGTTCTTCCACGCTCACTTGTGTCCCGTAGGACCCCGAGTACTTGATACCTGTTCCTTGATTTTTCGCGCTATCCACATCTGGGAGGCCTTATGGACCCCCCTGAGCCAGAGCTTGATTCATTTCTATTTCTTGGGGCCACAAAGTAGTTTGGGGCTTTATTACTATCCTGTACTTATGCCATGTTACTGCTTTATTTAAGATTGTGCGTGGAGCACCTGTACTGTTTTGGATCGCGCCACGTTTTCGTGGTATCGACAAGCCTAGTCACACTTTCGGGTTCCCAGTCGTTTACAGCCGTCGTCGCAAACCATGGGTTCGTTCCGGAGCCGGCCAACTTTGTCGCGGGTAGCTTAGTGGGGTGGCACCCTAAAATATTTCTGAATCTTGTGATCGCTTTGTCGTGAATTCCTCGTTGGGTTTTGAGTTTGTTTTTCCGAGGTTGATCGAGTGTGTGTTGCTATTTGTGCACCCCTCCAGGGTAAAACTTTCTGAAAGCCATGTCCACGGTTATGGACGACTTGGAGCATAGTATCTCGATCATAGACAAGCATAACTAAAGTAGTGCTATAAATTTGACTTAATATGTGACTAGTAATCAGCTCAAGTATAACGGAATGGATATTAAAAATGCCAACAACTGGCGGATCTGTGGTGATCTGTGTCATACTATATCTGTCTAGTAAGTATTGCAACTCCAATGGAATGTCATAAATCTGCCAACAACTGCTGGGTTTTTGGGATTCCTCAGGACAATTATATTTGACTAGTAAATGTTCCAACTACAACGGAATGGTGATTAAAACTGCCCACTACTTATGCTCCAGGATGACTCATACTATCTATATCTAACTAGTAAGTGCTTCAACTATAATGGAATGAGTAAAATTGCCAACTGTGTGAGATCCTTGGCCTGACTTCCTCGTTTGGTCTCGAGGGGGAAATACCAGGATGGGTTTGTTTGGTGTTAGCTTCAGGTTGAACCCGAATAGGTCTTTCTTATCCCTCTCTGATAACCGCCAGTTGTATCAAGTCTCTATAGGTTGTTTAGTGCCGCTGCGGTGCCGCTTCAGCCCACCATACCTATGTAGGCGAGAGCCGCCGAATTCTAGCCTCGCCGTGTACTGGCCTCAGTACTGACGCTCCTCTTTTTCCTTTGCCCTTTGTCGGCACCCCTTTTGTTTTAGCAGGTTTGAGATCGATGCCGTTAGCAGGGTTACCCTTCCGGCTTGGCCTGGGCAGGGTTATGGACGCCATTGGTTATTCTTCAGGGCTATTAGCCCCATTTGCATCTTGTCCGTAGTCGGACGCTCTATTGTTTTCAAGGTGATTTGGATCTTTGTCTATTATATCTATATTCTTTACTCTTGGAGTCGTGTTGTATATATATTTGTTCTGTGGGTCCCATCGAGGACTGTTGTGTAATGGTATTACTTCGTTTGCCACCCGCACTCTTGGTGGGCGTCCTTGAATCGTTTCTATGCGGGTTTGGCGAAAAGAGCTAAAACCTGCATAGGGCCGATTTGAGGGTGTTATAGTACCTATAGTGAAATCCTTTCAGGGAAACCTTGGTTCATCCCATTTGGAGATGTGTAGGTCACTGGGAATTTATTTAGTGTAAATGACCCATTTTAGTAGATTTAATTCCAGCAAATGGCTAAGATAGATATTGGTAGGGGAATAGCTCTGCATGATAGAGAAAACTTCATAGGGCATGTAAAAATTTAGAGATAGTCGTATCGGATTATTTTCCATTTTCAAACGAATTTAAATTAGACTGCCCTTTTGTAGATCTGAAATTTAATCAAAAAGAAAAGGGGGGCCGAGCGGCACATGGGCCGGATTCCGGAGAGGAGTGGGCTGCCGGGGCAGATTCGGCCCACTCACAGCGGCGAATGCGTGGGAGGCCGCGTTCGAACCCGCCAGGCGGGGCCCGCCGGTCAGCGACAGGGGCCGGCGAAGGGGTATTGAGCAACACTTGTCGTTCGATCAAGAGGAGATTGAGGGTTGCCGCGCGTCTTCTTCCTGGTGGCGCGACGGATAGGGGAAACCCTAGGGCGCGAGGAGAAAGGCAGCGGGGGAGGCTCACTAAGGCTCGGGAGGCGCCTAGGACGGTCTAGGGCGACGCAGCGCTCGACGGCGAGCAGATAGAGGGGCGGCACGACGGCGTGCGCTTCCGGAGTGCAGCTCACGTGGTACGGCTCAAGGCGAGCTCGTCGGTGCTAGTCCTGGCCAGCTGCAGGGGTGGTTCTGCTGCAGAAAAAGAGGTCGCATTAGGTGGAGGAGGGGGAGGGATCTCAGGAGTATAACATGCACAGGGAGAGACGCAGTAGGAATGAGCCCTTGCTTGATTTCATGGGGAAGGCCGACAAGGCTTCCTCTTCTCTTCTAGGTCGATGAAGAGCAGTAGGGGAGAAAGGGGGAGCTCAGGGAGGTAGTTGGGGGTGGGTATTGAGAAAATGGATGGCTAGGGGAGCTCGGGGTGCTCCCTACCCCTTATAACGCAAGGGATGTGGTCTAGGGTGGACTTGGTCCACTAGAGCAAGGAGGGGGAGCTGGCCAGGGGTTGGGCAATAAGGGAGGTGGAGAGAGGGGTGGTGGGGCCTCTGATTCGAGCCCTGAGTGGAGGAAGGGGTGGTGTTTGCTATTGCACAAGTATCTCCAAGATTTGAAAGATATGCCATATCTCTCTTCTCTCTTTCCAAGAGCAAAATACAAGGGGACGGTAGATGCTATAGTGCTGGTCGACCAGGAGAGAGGGTTGGTTACTGTGGGTAAGTGGAGAGCAAGTTTCCAAGGGGTTTGGGGTGGTTTTGGATCAATGCTAGATTGATTTGGCAAATTGATCACAAGGAGGTGTGTGAAGGAAGTTCCAAAATTTGTATTGGACAAGGTGGGGAGATGGTACTAATAGGTAGATGATGTCAAGGCATAGCTCTAGGAATTTATTGGGATTTTTCAGAAGATTTTTAGTTCACTTAAAGCCATTTATTCAAAAAGTGTACAAATAGTTTCTAGAGGCTCATTTGATATATTTACATGGGGCCAGTTTGGTTTCTGATGTGAGAAGTTCCCTGATATGATTACACACATAGGGGAATTTTCCCAAGATTTATTGTGGCTTAAAAGTATTTAAAACAATTATTATTCCAATTCAGCCATATAAGAAATGGGCAAAAAGAAATAATAAAGCTCTTCAAAAATATTTATTTTTGAAGTGGGAAGATGGGGTATGATATCTGTACCTCAGTTGAGCCAAAATTTGGGGAAGTGTTTTGTAAAAAACCAAACTTTCCTTTATGGAGGAAATTTTGGATATTTGGTCTATTAACGAGATTAATTAGATTTGGAGCCATAATAATTATGGATAATATTTGATAAATCTTGATGATCAAGTTAGATGATGTAGGCAAGGTGTATCAAGCATTTTCAACATTGGGAAATGGAAATCCAACTTGAATTAGATGGAAAACAAGGAGTGGTGGATCTAGGGTGATGTTATTTTTATACCACCAAATCCTTGTTGGATCTTGGAGCTCAGGGCTCACCTTGATGCAACGGATATATGGATAGATAGACCAAGTCATATAGATTATCATAGAATAAGGAGTTTGGATTGGTTACATTTGAGGTGGTCTAAAAGTGATGGCAAACTTTGTTGAAAATAAGGCTACCATAGCAGATGAGTCATGATGCTTTATAAACCATGTGGGTTCAAGAAGCACAAAGATCCACATGGAACAAGTGAAGTAGATGTTGATAGACCTATATGATTAGAACACAACCATGCAAAGAGTTGGTCCGTAGATGGTTGGATGATGGTGTGAGCTTCTGTCAAAGTAAGCATGTTCACTAGATTTGCAGGAAGAGTTAATTTCTTGCCTGCAAAACCATCAAGAACAAGTGGATTGGAGGATGATAAAACCAAGGTAAATAGTGGTCCTTGGTAGTACTTAGGAGGTTTTACAAGATGGTTCAAGTGCATTTCCAAAATTCACAAGGGTTGAGAAAGGGAGGCACTCAAAAAGGTGATGTTGGAAATAGTTTTCCAGACTAGCCAAATTTGGCAGATTTTGTGGTTTTGAATAGATTATGAGAGGGAAGGCTTTTGATGGATACCAAGATACCAAAGCATCAACAAGGGGATGGGGTTGAAGAGTGGATTGAGTAGAAGGGATCCATGCTTGATATTGGTCTTCATTGACTTGGAAACTTCTAGAATGGATCACTACAGAATTGATCTAGTTAAGGGTTTTAGATGATTACTTAGTGGCTAGGGATATGGTCCAAATTGTATTCTTGCATAGGGTTTGGTGATTTGGAAACCTCTTGATCCTAGTGATGAGCTCCTAAAGTAGCTCATACTATCTCCTAAGCAAACAAATCAAGCAGCAGATCGAGGCAATTCATCAGCCAGCAGATCAAGGCAAATCATCTTATAAACTAAACAAAACCTACTACTAGGGTTACCATCAAGCCTAGCTTGAGGTAAGTGTGGGTATTTTTAAGTGTTGGATTTTAATAAGGTGAGAGTCCTTGGTATTTCCACCAAGAGTAGAATTCAAAAGCTTAATAAAGGTGTTTTGGGAAACCTAGAGAGAAGAGTAGTTGAAGTTTCTGTCTTGAGAACATAAGGAGATAGTATTCTATAGCTCTCCATAGTTTGATCAATATAAGCGACTAAAAGATTTGGTTTGCAAAGGCGTCTTGTCTCAGGTTTTGAAATGCCAAAACATTCGAGGGTATAGAAATTAAGCCAAGACAGTTTTGAGAAGTAGCTTTTGTCAACTTGTGTTGAGGTAAGGAGTATATCATCTAATACCTATCGTATGCATAAGCATATTCAAACAACAACCAAACATTTCAGCACTAAATAAGAAAAAAGTTTTTGTTCCCCCTGATTTTTGCATTCTAGACAACTAATCAGGGTTGCTGAAATTGGGATGTTACAGACCTTTCCCCGTTAAAAGAATCTCGTCCCAAGATTCGGGAGAGTAAGGTTAGGGGATGTTGGGTTGGAGTTAGCATCATGTGCTTCTCACATACTAACTTGTAGGATTTGTCCTTGAGCAGGGTCATTGCCATGGTGAGGTTGAACTTCAATCGTCTGGGATGCACGTGTTGAGCAGGCTTCAATCGGGATTGCTAGGGGTGATCTTCCTTCGGTAAGGATTTACGGCGTCTCTCTTAAGGGATTTCCGGTGAGGATCAAGAGTTATTTCTTGATTTTTTATCTTGACCAACTGAGATAAGGATGCTGGTAGGTGGGTAAAGTTAGGATGCCTCTCTAGGATTTATTTGGGATTTTTCAGAAGATTAGAAGACCACTTAAATCCATTTATTCAAAAAGTACAGAAGTAGTTTCTAGAAGATCATTTGATAATTTTACATTAGACAAAGTGAGATTTTGGTGTGAAATGGTCCTATATACCATATTACACCTCTCTAGGATTTCTAGAAGATCATTTGATAATTTTACATTAGACAAAGTAGTCTCTAGGATTTATTAGGATTTATTGAGGTTGGAATGTATTTTTAAAGGATTATTTCTTGTTTCTGCCATTTAAGAAAATGGACAAAAAGAAATAATAAAGCTCTTCAAAAATATTTATTTTTGAAGTGGGAAAATAGGGTATGATATGTGGGCCTAATAAGTGCTTAGAGTTGGGGAAATTTTTTGGCAAAAACCAAAATTTCCTTTGGGAAAGGAGTTTTGGAGATTTTGACTATTAAAGAGATTACTTAGATTTGGAGCCATAATAATTATGGATAATATTTGATCAATTTTGATGATTAAGGTAGATAATGTATACAGGGTGTAGCAAGCATTTGCAACCTTGGTAATTGGAAATCCAACTTGAATTAGGTTGAAAACAAGTTGTGGATCTAGGGTGATGTTATTTCTATACCACCAAAACCTTGCTGGATCTTGGAGCTCAGAGCTTACCTTGATGTAAGGGAGATAGGGATAGTTAGACCAATTCATATATATGATCATGGAAGAAGGAGTTTGGAGTAGTTACATTTGAGGTGGCATGGAAGTGATGGCAAACTTTGTTGAAAATAAGGCTGCCATACGAGATGAGTCATGATGCCTTATAAACCAGGTGGGTGTGAGAAGCACAAAGATCCACTTGGAACAAGTGAATTAGATGTTGATATACCTATATGATTAGAACACAACCATGCAAAGAGTTGGTCCATATAAGGTTGGATGGTGGTGTGAGCTTCTACCAAACTAGGCATGTTGACTAGATTTGCAGAAAACGTTATTTTCGTGCCTGCAAAACCATTAAGAACAACTGGGTTGCAGGATGATCTAACCAAGGGAAAGAGTGGGCCTTGGTAGTCCTTAGGATGGTTAACAATATGGTTCAGGTGCATTACCAAAAATGCACAAGGGCTGAGAAAGGGATGCATCCAAAAAGGTGATGTTGGAAATAGTTCTCCAGATTTAGCCAAATTTGGCAGATTTAGGGTTTTTGACTAGAATGTGGGTGGTGATGATTTTGATGGGTTGCAAGGTACCAAAGCATCATAAATTGGATGATGTTTAAGAGTATATTGAGTAGAAGGGATCCATGCTTTATATTGGTCTTTGTTGACTTGGAAACTTCTAGAATGGATCAATGCAAAATTGATCTGGTTAAGGGTTTTAGATGATCACCTGGTGGCTAGAGATTAGATCCAGATTGTATTCTTGCTTAGGGTTTGGTGATTTTAAAGTATCTTGATCCTAGTGGATGAGCTCCTAGGGTAGCTCATATTGCTTCTAAGCAATCAAGTCAAGCAGCAGATCATGGCAACTCATCTTACAAACAAACCAACTACTACTAGGGTTACCATCAAGCCTAGCTTGAGGTAAGGTTGAGACATTTTGAAGAGTTTGGATCTTTAATAAGATCAGAGTCCTTGGTATCTGTACCAAGAGTAGAATTCAAAGACTTACTGAAAGGTTTTGGAGATCCTAAAGGTAAGAGTAGTTGAAGGTTCTGTCTTGAAAACATAAGGAGATTATGTTATATATCTCTCCATAGTTTTGTTAATAGAAGCTACTAAAATAGTTTTGGTTACATAAGCATCTTGGCTCAGGTTTTGAAATGCGAGAACATTTGAGAATATGTAAAATGAGCATACACTCACATGCTCAAGAAAATGTTTTTGTTCCCCCTGATTTTTGCATTCTGGACAACTAATCAGGGTTGCTGAAATTGGGATGTTACAGAATTCCAACTCCCCCATCATAGACATCTCAAAACGGTCGTTAATGAGCTTAGAAAAATCCTCATTAAAAGCTCTGTTAGTAGACCCAAAAATAATATCATCAACATAGATTTGGCAAATGAACAAGTTTCTTCCAACTTTCTTAGTAAAAAGAGTGGGATCAATGAGGTCTACTTCAAAACCACGGTCTAACAAAAGCTCTCCATGGCACTCATACCATGCACGTGGGGCTTGTTTGAGACCATATAGTGCCTTATCGAGTTTGTAGACATGGTCCGAGAAAAGGGGATCCCCAAAACCCGGAGGTTGCTTGACATGGACCAATTCCTTTAAGGGACCATTAAGAAAACCACTCTTGATATCCATTCGTTGCAATTTAAAATTATGATGGGTAGCATAAGCAAGAAGCATGCAGATGGATTCTAGAAGAGCAACGGGAGCATAAGTTTCACCATAGTCAATGCCCTCAACCTGAGAGTATCCTTGGGAAACTAACCTTTCCTTGTTGCGGACGACGATACCATTGGCATCCCTCTTGTTCTTGAAGATCCACTTGATCCCAATCACATTTTGACAATCTCTTGGTCTCTTCACAAGTGTCCACACCTTGTTCCTCTTGAAGTTATGGAGTTATTCATTCATAGCATCAAGCCAATCATCATCTTCAAGTGCTTCGAAGACCTTTTGGGGCACAACATGAGAAATAAAAGAAAAATGAGAACTAAAGGAGGTTAGTTATATCCTAGTAGTAGAGCCCCTATTGAAATATCCATAAACATTATCAAGGATATGGCCATCTTTGATGAGCTTGGCGATACGGTATGCTTGTCGGCGGGCTTGGGTCTCAAGACGAGATTCTTGAGCAACCATTTAGTCATCACCACGATTCGAGTCCCCGCCTTGACTATATGCACGAACTTGATCATTATCTTCATCAACATCAACGATAGGAGAGTCATCATGATTTTGTGGAAATACATTAGCTTGACCTTGGTCATTGTTAGCTTGGCCTTCTTCAACTTGACCTTGATCATCATTGACAAGAGGATCTTCATCGACTTGAGGTAGACTTGAGCTTGGAGAGTCATGGACATGAAGATATTGAGAAGAGTTTGGAGAACCTTGAGAAGCAATAAGTTGACCTTAAGGGGAAAGATGGTCTTGTGAGAGTGAAGGCTCCGCTTGAGTAGAGTTTGGTCCTTCTCCTTCGGCCACAAGGGGATCCTCAATGGGGTGGAAGAATCCCACACCCATTCTTCTTATGGCTTGGGGACGAATTTCATCACATGGATCACGAATACCGTCTTGCCTCACAAGAGACTCATGATCTTCACCAAACTCGACATTAATAGATTCTTCAACTCTTCCCGTTGCTTTGTTGTAGACTCTATAGGCATGGGATTGATTTGAAAACCCAACGAAGATTCCTTCTTGAGCCCTTGACTCAAACTTTGACAAGCGGACACCTTTCTTGAGAATGAAACATCTACAACCAAACACTGAGAAGTACTTGATATTTGGCTTGCGTCCGGTGAGAAGTTCATATGGAGTCATGTTCTTTTTATTGCGTAGGTAGAGGCAATTGGTTGCATGGCAAGCGGTTGATATGGCTTTGGCCCAAAAGTTATATGGTGACTTGAATTCTGCCAACATGGTCCGGGACGGATCCATCAAAGTACGATTCTTCCTTTCGGCAACTCCATTTTGTTTAGCGCTGTAAGGAGTTGAATATTGATGCTTGATCCCATCATCACTAAGAAACTCATCCAACGTGTAGTTCTTGAACTCGGTGCCATTGTCACTTAGAATGGTGAAGATAGTAGCATTGTGTTTCTGTTGAACTTGATTGGAAAATTTGATGAAGGTTTGTTGAGTCTTCCTTTTGAACTTGAAGAAGTAGACCCAAGTTTATCTCGAGAAGTCATCAACAATCACCAAACAATACTTGTTTCCCCTAAGACTATCATGAGAAGGAGGCCCAAAGAGATCCATGTGAAGAAGCTCCAAGAACCGTTCAGTGGTTATTTGATTGAGGAACTTGTGAGGCTTCTCATGCATCTTTCCTTCAATACAAGCCCTACACACACGATATTTGGCAAAGGAAATGTGTTTTAGTCCAAGGATGTGGTCCCCATGTAGAGACTTTGCAAAGCCTTCATGTTTACATGGGCTAGGAGGCGATGCCACAACCAGCCCACATCGGCTTTCACATAGAGACATATAGCATGTGTAGAGGGCTTTCCGTAGAAATCCACCACATACAAGTCATGCTCTACGTATCCAACGAAATCCACCATGAGAGACATTCTCCACATGAGGACCACAGAATGCTCATTAAAGAAGGACGAAAGACCCATAATGGCTAAAGCATGAATGGGAAGGAGTTTGTAACCAAGTTTTTGACAAGCATGACATTCACCAAGGATACATTTGGGGTTACTACCACCTTACCCAAACCCAATGCCTGAGAACTTGTTTTATCGCTATAGGAGACCATAGTATTGGCAAAATTAGGCATAATCTCCGTCATGATAGACTTGCTTCCGGTCATATGGCTTGTAGATCCACTATCAAGCACCCATTTTGCACCACCAGAAGCAAAGTCCTACAAGAATATCAAGCTTTGGTTTTAGGTACCCACTTTGCAATGGGTCTCCTTTTGTTAGTCACAAGGGTCTTAGGTACCCAAATAGTCCAATGATAATCATGAGAGTAAGATGTGCCAATGTATTTTGCATAAACATGACCATCAAAAGATTTGCAAAGAATGTAAGCAGGGTTGTTCTTCCCGGCAAAGTTATCACTTTGCACAAAGGTAGAAGCATGTGAGAATCCTTGAGCAAAGCTCTTGCTCTTCTTATTTTTCTTGTTCCACCTCTTGTTCTTCTTATTTTTGTCAACTTTCCCTTTTGCATGTTAATCTTTCAACACCTTTTTTTCCTCAACAAGATTCACATACTTGTAATAAGGGTTAGAAGAACAAGGCAAATGTACAATAGGCGTAGCCGGAAGACTTTGAATGTTCATTATTCAATTGAGTTTGAAGTCTCTCATGAGCCTCAAAGAGACTTGATAATGTCCTCACGAAGGCATGATGTTCCTCCTTGAGTTTCTCAAAGTCCTTAAGACATACATGCCTAACACCAAACTCAACCTTTTCATTTTTAAGGACATTCAATTAATCAAGAGCATGATCTCATTCTTTATCAAGTTGCGTTATGACGGAATTATGTTCATCGATAAGTTTAGCCACACTTTCCTCAAGAGTTATTCTCATGTTATGCTCATCTTCAAGGGATTGAGATAGAGAGGCAATTTCATCGGCGGCATCTCTCTCATTTTTACCTATCATGTCAATAACATCTTCCTTCTCAACTAGCATTTCCCTAGCATGGTCAAGTTGGTTTACAAGAGTTTCAAAGCACATTCTAGTATCATCATCTAGATGCTCCATGGATTCACACATGCTTACTATCTCTTTCTTAATCTCTATACCATCCAGATCATGCAAAGGAAGTTCATTTGCGGGAGACTTGGAAGCGGGTGTTACCTCTGTGGACTTAGCCATGAGACACTTTTGGTTGTGGTTGGTGATGTTCTCATTTGGTGAGTCGAAGAGAGATACCCGTGGGGTAGAAGAAGTAACAATAGCGGCAACTCCCACAATATCTGCACCTTGACCTTCACTCTCATCATCATCATCTACGCCCGAGAAGTACTCTTCATGGACCACCATTGCCCTCTCCTTGTTTGGAGAGTTCTTGTTGTGGAAGTTCTTGTTCAAGGGGTGAGGAGGTCCTGGCTTGCTCTTGCAAATAAGACGGCCTCCATTGTCTTCTCTATTCTCGAAAGGGCATTGGGCTACAAAGTGACTCTTGTTGTTGCAATTGTATCAAGATCTTGCCTTTGGAGCCTTCATGGTTGAGTTTAATCTTGGGTTGTCCCTTGACCTTGAATTCATGCTAGGTTTGTTCCAAAAGGACCTTGATGCAAGAGCCAAGGTAGCACCAAGGTCCCTTGACCTTGACTTCATGCTAGGACTTCATTTAAGGCATATTTGATTTCCTCTTGAGACCACTCGCTAGTGTCTTCATCTTCATCAACTTCCACCACTTGAGCCTTTAAGTCTAGGTTCAACTTTTGAGACCCATAAGCATAAGCACTAGCGGAATCTGCATTCTTCTTGGCAATAGTCATGGAAATAACTTCATTCAACACATCTTGAGAGGACATGATGTGGTAGTTGCTTCTCCCCTTGATGGAGTTGAGTTTTTTCTCCTCAAAGGTAAGAAGGGCTTGAACAAACTTCCTCTTCATGAACTTGTCATCAACATAGGTAGCACCAAGGTCCCTCATAGTTCAACAAAGAACCTCGAGACAAAGTAAGAGTCGAGGCTCTGATACCAATTGGAAGTCCCAACTTTGGTCGACTAGAGGGGGTGAATAGGAGACTACCAATTTTTATTCTTTTCTTGCAATTTTAGGCTTTACACAAAGTGAAGTTCACTAGAGATGCAACTAGATGAATAACTTATATGGCAAATGATACAACAAGTAAACAAGACGGTAATTGCAAGTAGTAAAGCAGAGGAACGAATAAACCAGCAAGGGACACAGAGATGTAATTCCCGTAGTTCACTTCCAAGGAAGCTACGTCTATGTTGGAGAGGTGTCGGTGCCACACAAGGTCACCCGAGCGCCAAAAGGGCCTCACCTTCTCTGGTGAGCACCACCACAAAGGTGGCCTCAGAATCCACTAACCGGTGACCTTGTAGGTGCCAACCGAAACATTTACAACAAGGTTGAGGGGAGACTCCACAACTCAATCGGGGGCCCTCAATGATACCCATGAAGCTTTATACCAATTGCCCTAGCACCGAGGATGCCCTACACCATCTAGGGTTCCAAGAACCCAAGAGTAACAAGATCCACTAAGGATGGGTGGGGAAAATCATGATTCCTTTGGTGGAAGTGTAGATCTAGGTCACCTCTCTCAATCCTCAAAAGATCAAGAAGTTTGAGTGGGTAGGGAGAGATATCTAGGCAAGTCAAGCTCTTGTATTAATCGAGGAGAGAGAAAATGAAGAGATAAGTCAAGACGAGAAAGAAGAGGGCCTTAAATAGGCCTCTTCTAAAAGGGCAGATCTGCCCCACCCTGACACCGCCGGTACTATGGGTGGTGAGCTGGTAGTTCCTGCGAGCGGCTCCCAGCTGTCCGGAGGCGCTCCACAGAACGGTCGGATTCGACAATCTAGCAGGCCCCACGAACTAACCAGTACTACCGATCTTAGTTCCGATCCAACTACCGATAAAATGACGCTTTGATACATAGCAGTATCTGAACCAAAACGCTAGTTGCCAGAACTTGGAGCAGAATTAGGATCGGAACTACCGGACCGCTAGTTGCTGACCTGTACTACCGGGCCAGGAGCGGTACTACCACTTAGAGGATTTGGGTCTGGTCATCGGTGGACGGAAGTTTTAGTCCAACCGGACCAAAACTTCTGGCCGGTACTACCGGTTTTCTGATACTAATTACGTTAAATAGGTCATCGATATATAAGTAATACTGAACCAATTTTGTCTTTACCGGAATTAGGATCGAAATTGCGGCCAGAAGTACCACTTGATCATAACCGGAAACACCTCTGGTGGTACTACCACCGCTTGACCGGTACTACCGTTCATGGCAGAAACCACGCCACCTCCTCAAGGATCTCTCTCTCTCACAGGAAAACTGGGAAGGCTGTGGATGTGCTGATTTGTTCTATGTATGAAATAGTGATTTCCCACAACCTTCCAAGGTGGATCCCCTCTTGATAGTACGGTAGCCTATAACAAAGATAAGAGAAAGTGCAAATTGTGGGTCCCCAGGATTAATCCTCCGAGAATCCCTGTTATGCATACAACCACGATCCCATGATCAGATAGTCGTGGCACATAACAGACAGGTATCAAAGTAAACACCCAATACATAACGAATACTTGTCATACCTTAGTTTCCATTATGGCTACATCGATAAACATTAGCAGAACTTCATTAAGTGTAGAACCCGAGCCATGCCTTAACCTATAGGCAACTGACTGGGAGAACGTCCTAGCGCGCTTAGCCGTCAACTTCATCCTCTTCTTGATATCTGACCAAGTTAATAGCTAGGGAACATTGCCAGTGAGTACTTTGAATGTACTCGCAAACCACCTCAAAGAAATAATAACAACAAGAGGATATGAAATATGGCTGTGGTAGTAGGAGGGCTCCAAGAGAGGTTCTTTTCTCAATTAGTTTCTCTTGTAGATATAACATCTACATATATTTGATGAAAACTTTTGTAAACCATTTTGGAAACCTTTTGAAAAGTTTGGTAAACACTAGGATCGGGGTACCCATTTGTTCCCATCTTCAGGTCGTCCCATGACCAAACTCCTTTCTCCTCCTTCTGACCATCCCATGGTCAAAACATTTCTCCATTACGACCATCCCATGGTCAAAACATTTCCAAAGCCATTTCTTTTCTGAAATCCTTTTTGAAAACAAAACCAGCACCGTTCTACAGAAGTTTGTCCAACCCGTCCATAACCGCGGACATGGCTATTTGAATAGATTTACACACTGTAGAGGTTGTACACTTTACCTACACCATCCGGTACCCTACCCTGATCTACACTGATCGTGGGTCGAGTAACTGATCAAGACTCTCCGAATGCCACTCCAGTATAAGTGCCTACCCTATGAGTGTTGTTCCCCTCAACACCGGCACGTCGGGTACTGAGGACCAACCGAAGCGCATTTTTCCACTTCCCAAGTGTGCACTTTGAATGAGGGTCTCATAGTAATGCGTGGAGGTCCGTAAACCCTTCGTTCCTTCTCCAGGTCGATGTCTCACATGGCCCTTCAGGAGAAGGCCCACCCTCCATGGAGTTTCATGCCTTGTAGTAGTTGCGAGGCAGCTTATACCAGAATAGACAAACATCAAATCCAGCCCTGTCCCATTCCAGAGTAATGTGGTTGCACAAGGTTAAGTTGTTATAACTAAACTGCATAGAACCGGTTGCATTTTTGTAAACCTTTTTCCTCTAGCTTTCCTTCAGCATTTTGTAAAACAAAACCCTTTTTCTTTCTCAACATCTCTTGGGAGGTCCCACCTCGCCAAGGTTTTATCATAAAACATTTGGTAAAACTTTTTCCGGGGTCTTCCCATCCTATAGGTTTGCTTCGGCTAAAATAGGGTATCCAAAGGGTATGGTGTAATACACCATCTATTCTACTAGGGGCTAGTAGGTTTCATCAAGGGGGTTGTACTTAATAGTACAAAAGTGTCATAGTCCGGAAGAGCCAAACCACTACCATATATACATCAACATATAGTAAAGCAGTGTAGTTTTTATAAACAGCAGATAAAACATGCATAAGTAAACAGTAGGAAAAGGCTTATGAGCAAGAAGGTGGCTTGCCTGTAATCAACAGTATGGCATAAGTGTCCCTGGCTTCTTCTTCAGATAACCAAAAATACCCACTTCGTCTAATCTCTGATAATATCGCATCTATCGTCATCAAAGCACATGCAAACAAACAAGGGCACAATCAACATAAAGAAATACAAGCATCCATACAATGAAGCAAACCAATGAACAATGCAAGATTACGATTTAGTAGGTTTTGAGGGGATGGATTTAGGAGATTGAGATGGCCTTGGAGAAGGGGATGAATACCCCTTAGGGTTTATTGTCGAGGAACTACCTAAGAGGGGTTTTGGACCAAGGACATATTCTGTAGGATACCATTGGGTAAAAATGATACCAGCAGATAGGATTTGATAAAATGAAACCAACAAAAGTGGTTTCACTATTTTATCACTTTTCTTGAAATACTTATGAATTTACTAGTGATAAAAGCTCTGGTTTTAGGAAATAATTCACCAGAAATGTTCTGTATGTCCAAACATTATTTCCTTGGGTATTAAGGTAGGCTTGATGTACTTGTTCACTGAAAGTTGGAATCATGTAAAAATAATTAACAGATTACCCTCAGGAAATTCCCTAAGACAGTTATGTACACAAATTGTCTTTTTCACAAGATTAAATCTACAGAAGCTTTTGATATGAAGCAAAGGGAAATGGATAGGTACTTTGAATACAGTTCTGTAGAAATTGGAATCACCCACTTTGGAGTGCTGAAACTCCAGTAGTGATTTTTACTGAAACTGCCCTAGCCGAAGATGATTAATTCACTAAAGTTAGACAAAGCATCAATAAAATTTGATCTCCTGGGTTTTGATAGACCTTAGTGTACCACATCACAGCGAGTTGGAAATAGGTCAATATAGTTCATATATTGGCCTAGAGAATTTCCTAAAGTCAGAGATGCCCTGTTTTTTTATTTTTAACAATGCCAACACATGGTTAACCTTGTCATGAGGTAAATGGTGGCTGGTAGCTATAGTGAAATCCTTTCAGGGAAACCTTGGTTCATCCCATTTGGAGATGTGTAGATCACTTAGGAATTTATTTAGTGTAAATGACCCATTTTAGTAGATTTAATTCCAGCAAATGGCTAAGATAGATATTGGTAGGGGAGTAGCTCTGCATGATAGAGAAAACTGCATAGGGCATGTCAAAATTTATATCTAGTCATATCGGATTATTTTCCATTTTCAAACGAATTTAAACTAGAATGCCCTTTTGTAGATCTGAAATTTAATCAAAAAGGAAAAAGGGGGCCGAGGTGCACATGGGCTGGAATCCGGATGGGATTGGGCCGCCGGGGCAGATTCGGCCCAGTCGCAGCGGCGCACGCGCGGGAGGACGCGTTCGAACCCGCCAGGCGGGGCCCGCCGATCAGCGACAGGGGCCGGCGAAGGGGTATCGGGCGCCACCTGCCGTTCGATGAAGAGGAGATCGCTGGTCGTCACGCGTCTTCTTCCTGGCGACGCCACGGACAGGGGAAACACTAGGGCGCGAGGAGAAATGTGGCGGGGGAGGCTCACCGGGGCTCGGGAGGCGCCGGCGATAGTCCAGGGCGACGCGGCGCTCGACGGCGAGCGGATAGAGGGGCGGCACGATGGCGTGCGCTTCTGGAGTGCAGCTCGCGTGGTACGGCTCAAGGCGAGCTCGTCGGTCACCTGGGCCAATACATATGCGTAACCAGGATAGTCCTGCACGGTCGTGAGCAACGCGTCTCTCAGATGGAAATATTCTTTAGTGTAGGCGTCCCACGTACGGGTTGGCGTCTCCCACAAGCTGGCTAACTCCTCTCTCAATAGCCTGAGATACAGATGCATATCGATACCTGGTTGTTTTGGCCCCTGAATAAGAATGCTCGTGTGTACATACCTTTGCTTCGTGCATAGCCACGGGGGGAGGTTGTACGGCCATACAAACTCGGGTCAGGTGATATGAGTGCTACTCTGGTTTCCAAAAGGATTGAGTCCATTGGTGCTCATACCCAGCCTGACGTTCCTTGCATCGCCCCCGAACTCTTCGAACTAGATGTCTAATGCAATCCACTGGCTAGCGCCTAAAGGGTGTGTTAGGATCTTGCCCTTCTCTAGATCATCTTCGGGTTTCTCTCTTTCCGTGTGCCATTGCATGAGCTTTGCTTCCTTAGGCTCTACGAAATATCGCTGCAGACGGCGGGGTGATAGGAAAGTACCATACCACTTTTCGAGGAACTTTCTTGTTACCTCTCTTGTAACGTCCTTGGCCACACACCGGACATGTGGTTCTATCCGCGTACTCGTTCCGATAAAGTGTGCAATCATTGATGCATGCGTGGTATTTAATGTGTGGTAGGTCGAGAGGGCACACGATTTTCTTGGCCTCCTCGATACTTGTTGGCAATGTGTTCCCCTTAGGAAGTCGGTCGTGCCAGTATTCCATGTTCGCGTTGAAGCTCACATTGGTCCATTTGTGTTCGGCCTTCATCTCCAGAGCCTTGAGCGTTACACTCAAACGTGTATCCTCTAGGTGACACCCAGGATATAATGGAGTCATCCCGTCTACCTCCATTTGGGCCGGCTTGGCTTTCTCTTTGGCTGCAGCTTTGTCATTACTCGTCTCCTTGAGGAGCAGTTCTTGAACATGAGGGTCCTGTAAGACCGAAGTTAGCAGTGTCTGTGTGTTCGCGTCTTCTCCTTCTTCATGATGATCATGCCCGTCGCCATCTCCTTCTCCATGCTGATCATGCCTGCCGGCATCTCCTTTGTCATGATGATCATGGCCGCCGGCATCTCCTTTGTCATGATGATCATGCCCGGTAGACTCTTCGTCTTCTTGCCCGCCCACGTCTTCGTGACCACCATGTCCTACCGGCGCCTCATTGAGGTCGCGCATGAAACCGCGCCTAAGTAGGTGACCCTCCAATTGTCCAGATTTAGGGTCGATCTAGCGTTGCAGTTTGCATGTTCGACATGGACATCTTATCATGGTCTTGTTGTTCAGAATCATGTCCTCCTTCGCGTCTTTCTTATACCTAGCAATTTTACCTTCGCTCATCGTGAGGACCATGGTTTCCTGAGCGGTCAAAACAGAGAGTATAGGTGTGAACCACACCATATGAACACACACATGCATGAATGCTAGCCAGAAAAAATTCGGCATGACCTTTCCTAAACTTAGGACATATGGGGAGTGCAAAAATTTGCCGAAATGTAAATTAATCAACATTTCGGCAAAAATCCATGCAACCACACCGGCCGAGACAACAACAACCAAGCAACAAAAAACTTCATCCCATTGCAAACATTCATGCACCACATAAGCATCGTCTCGCCATGGATCGCACACACACACCGCCCGCGCGACAAGCTTCACCTACATGTCCATGGCCAAGTACTCACCTAGTAGACACAATAATAGCGAGACGAGACCGTGTAATGAGAGAGTGTGGACAAATAGATCTACAAGTTGGTGGAGAAGAAATTAGTAAACAAATAGAGATGTGAGAGAGAAAAGTAAGGAACTATTAGATCTACAAGTTGGAGGGAAGCTTCCACTTATCAATCTATGGACTAAAGTAGGTTTAGTTACAAGAACATGGAGAAAATATGCGGAAAATGGGGTGTGAGGGAGGAGGAAGACGATTTGGGAGGAGGTAGAAAGGAAGAGATGTGAATGGGTGGTGGTGGATAAATAAGGTGGGAGCTTGTCACCTTTTTAACATGGATCTGGACGCCCTCATCTGTGGCGCATATGGAAGAAATGCGCCATAGATGCTCAAACTTCTGTGGCGCATAAGTCCATATGCGCCACAAAACATATGGTACAAGGTAAAGTGGTTGGACCCAGGGTTAGGTTTCTGTGGCGCATGTGTCGATATGCGCCACAGAAGTGAAACATATCTGTGGCGCATATCCACACATGCGCCACAGATCGTGGGTGAAAAAGTATCTATGGTGGGGCCCGCCTCCAAGTTCTGTGGCGCATAGTGGAATATGCGCAACTTCTGTGGCGCATATCTCATTATGCGCCACAGAACTTGGATCGCCCCACCCCGGCTGGCGGGTCCCACCAATCTTCGGTGGCGCATATTGTATGAAATGCACCACAGAACTTATAGGTTTTTGTGGCGCATGTTTCCTAGTGCACCATTGACAAGTGTCTGTGGCGCATGGATTTATATATGCGCCACAGATTAAGTTTTCTACCTATAGGCTGTTTCCTAGTAGTGAAACTGTCTACGGATATCTTCCCGCTCATTGGAAATGCGAAGTTGACATTCTATAGGGTACATTCATCTATACTGTATTGTACCGCTAAGTACTCTCTCGGCAGGTACATCAACATCTAAATGCTCCATCGTATCAAAGAAGGATGGGGAATAAATCAGGTCAAAATCTTGCATAGGATGACTGCCAAGTCCTTTGTAAGATGTTTTCCAACTCTTCTGTCTAGAGCTTTACTATAGATTTACCTAAAGAACGTACCTACCCAAATCTGCAAGCACCATATAAATCTAGATGGTCACAAGCTTTAACTATTTCAAGGAGAGGTGGATAACAAACAAAACCCAAGAAGAATGTCCAGTGCCTGAATCTAGTAGGCAAAGTGTGGGGATCACCTAGCTAACCGTTGGCCGGTGCGTCTCGTGAAGAACGGCGCAGCCAATGGTGGTAGGCAGGCACTGTTGATAAAAAGGCATCGAGAAGTTTTTTTAAGGCATGGAGAAGTTTGTGGCCTGGTTCTAATTCGGTGCATCTCCCATAAGAACAACGTGGAATTTAAAGAGATGGGGGTTGGTCGCTCGACTGAGGGCGCGCTTAGGAAACTTTGAGGTATCAGCGGAAAGTTTTGGCGGGCGCAGGTTGTTTCTCCACAATATTCACAGAAATATTTGTGAATATTTTATCGGATTTGCCAATTCTCAAGAGTCACCTCTGTCGCCATTGGATTTACCTCACAATTTGTGCAACGTGAGGGTTACATATTTTTTGCAACTAGCTTGTAATTAGGAATTTAATGAGTTGCAACTACTAGGTTATAACTGAGAATTAGCACAATTAGTAGGGTGACATCAGCACCTTAAAATAACAAGTTCTCAGGTGCCTGGGATCTAGGCGCTCATATTTTATACCTTTTTTCCTTGTTGGCATCTTTGTTTTGAATCTGGCCAAGCCCCAACACATACCTTGGGATTTTAACTATCGAGCCCAAGAAATTATCCCATCCTGCCTCATTATAGCCCAAGACATTCTAATCCGGCCATGTTTTGGGTTGTTTGGCCGATCAAATAGACCAGTTAGATTGGACCAGAGCCCATTAAAAATAGCCCATGGAAAATAGACCATTAATCCCTGTTTGGCCCATTTTTATTCAATTCGGTCTTTTTTGGGCACTGTCCACCCACCCCTAAAAAAACTTTGCCTATCCATGTTTTTTAAGTACTACCTACTACATTATTTATACTTAACATTTTTTAGTTAAGCTGCTAGCAATCACACGTAGCAGATGGACAAGCAATTTTCTAAGAAGAAAAATAAATAAGTTATATACGACGTTAGTATACATTTTTTACGTTCTATAAAAGCATAACAATTTTCTTGTTTAGTGGCAAGGCATGCAGTTTATCTGTAGCAATATTTCTATACTGAGAGACTGACATGGCCGGCCCACCTGCCTATAGCTAGCGCCTATCGAACTAACCATACAAGAGATTAAGTTTAACAAATGTGTTTAAAAAGTACTTGTATAATAGTCACGACCGAAAAAAAGAAGACCACGATCGTCACATTTCTTGTCCAGAGAGGCTAACACGTGGGCCCTAGCAGCAAGACCATACATGACTGTCGCATTGAACAAAGTTACCAAGGTCAAACCGGCAGACGCGACCAAAAAAATGTCCAACATACACACGTTTCCTCTGCATAGGAGGCTG
The DNA here is from genome assembly GCA_910589775.1 of Avena eriantha. Taxonomy (NCBI): domain Eukaryota; kingdom Viridiplantae; phylum Streptophyta; class Magnoliopsida; order Poales; family Poaceae; genus Avena; species Avena eriantha. The sequence goes on along the minus strand of OU342746.1, from coordinate 32,637,163 downwards.
ACATCTGGACCTAGCAGGGAGACATTATATAGGTGTTGTATCGAGCAACGTTGCCAAGTTCCAAAGTTGAAGGCGCGAGAGAAGAAAAAATAGTCTTGAATGCACACGTTTTCTGCACAGAGGAGGTTGACATGTGGGGTCCACATGTAACACCCTCAAATCGGCCCTATGCTGATTTTAGCACTTTCCGCCAAATCTGCATAGAAACGATTCGAAGATGCCCACTAGGCACTTGCGTGCAGGTGGAAAACAAAGTAATACCATTACACAATAATTCACAATGGAACCCAAAGAAACATATATATATATACAACAATGACTTTTCGAGTCAAGAATACAAATATATAGTACAAAGATCCAAATCACCTTGAAAGTGATACAACATCTGAGTATGGATAAGAAGAAAATTGGGCTAAGAGCCCTGAATAATAACCAATGGCGGCCATAACCCTACCTAGGCCAAGCCGGAAGGGAAACCCTGCTAATGATGTCGATCTCAAATCTGCTAAAATAAAAGGGGTGCCGACAAAGGGCAAAGGAGAAAGAGAGCGGTCAGTACTGAGGCCAGTACACTGTGAGGCTAGAATTCGACGGCTCTCGCATACATAGGTATGGTGGACTGAAGCGGCAGCAAAGCATGCACTAAACAACCTATAGAGACTCGATACACTGTCGGCTATCATAGAGAGATAAGAAAGACCTATGTAGAACCAACCAGATAATAACACCAATCATACCCATCTTGGTATTTCCCCCTCGAGACCAAACGAGGAAGTCAAACCCAGGACCTCACACAGTTGGCAGTTTTAATCATTCTATTATAGTTGCAGCACTTACTAGTCATATATAGATAGCATGAGTCATCCTGATATCATAAGCAATAGGCAGTTTTAGTTAACCATTCCGTTGTAGTTGCGATACTTACTAGTCAGATGCAATTAGCATGGGACATCCCAAAACCAGCAGTTGTTTGTACTTTTATTTACTCATTATGTTGTAGTGAAACTGATGACTAGGCATGTTAAAGTCAAATTTATAGCACTACTTTAGTTATGCTTGTCTATGATTGAGATATTGTGCTCCAAGTCATCCATAACCCAGACACGGCTTTCAGAAATATTTACCCTACACGGGTGCACAAATAGCAAAACACGCAGGATCAACCTCGAAAAAACCAAATAAAACCCAAAGAGGCATCACGACAAAGCATTCACAAGATTCAAACATTATTTGAAGGGGACACCCCACTAAGCTACCCGCTACAAAGTCGGTTGGCTCCCCGACGGACCAGGGTGTGTGGCGACCCCTATAAATGACTAGGAACCCGAAAGTGTCACTGGTCTTGTCGGTACAGCGGAAACATGGCATGGGATTCCTAAACAATACAGGCGCTCCACACGCAATCGTAAATAAAGCAGTAAATCATGACATAAGTACATGATAGTAATAAAGCCCCAAACTAGTTTGTGGCCCCAAGAAATAATTAATGAATCATGCTCTGGCTAAGGGGATTCATGGTCCCACATGCGGATAGTGCGATAGTCAAGGAACATGTATCAAGTACTCGGGGCCTACGGGACACAAGTGAGCAGTTAAAAAACCAAATATTAGCTATTGCCCACCGGTGCCTCTACATTAGTTATTTCTATTCCCAGCATTTTGATTGATAAGTTATATTAAAAGACTTGATCATCTCCACCATTAAGCATGTTCCAACCTTTCCCAACGGTGGAACGACAACGATGCGAAGCATTACCTAAGCAAGCAGCTACGACTTACAAGGCCGACTATCTATCAAACAATAGGCAATAGGATGTGTCCCAGGCAATATACGGGCCGCAATGAATACAAATGATACACGGGAACTAAAGCATTGCAACACTGATAGCAATAGATCAACAGGAGGAAGTAAAGACTATAAACACAAAATAGGGAGAGGATGCTCGCCTGGGAAACATTGCGGAAGATACATTATCCGAAGAACTTGTCGATACTCACATCAACTCAACAGCCTAATCTGCAAAGAACCAAAGCACTAAAAGAAACACCGGATGCGCTATTTAATACCACGATAGAAGGTTGGCATGTTCATGATATGATGCATGACATGGTGAAGATGCGCTGCAATTAGGCAATATTAAGTGGAATCGGGGTCCCGACAATTAATTAGATGATTCATGTTGTTTAGGTACCCACAATTTAAATGTTGACTTAACAAGGCAAAACATGGCATCGGTTCGCTATGCCAATTTAAATGGAGACAATATAAGACAAGAATAGCCAGCATATGGTCTCCATATTTAATTATGAGATGAATCGACATAATACCCCTAAAGACCCACAAAATATGTATGCAATCATGAACAATTTAATGCAACAATTTTATATAGAATTTATAAAATAGGGTTCGAAAAGGGTCACACATTAGGGCTCGGAGAACTCGGGGTCCTGAGGGTCAACGGGGTTTGGGTTCGGTAGGATCGGTCTTCGGGTTCTGTCGGAGGGATGACCTCCAGATACCCCAACCGGACAAGAACTACGGTTGTCGGTTCGCGTCCGGCTGGCTGAGCGCAGCCAGACACGAGCAAGTCGTGCCTGCTACTTTACGGTAGCCGGAACCACGAGGAGCAGCAAGGCACGGGGCCGGCTACATCACCCTAGCCAGACTCAATCAGGAGGACAGAGCGACGTGTCACACAGTGCGTGGTACGCCCGGGTATGATGACAAGACCCGCAACTACACGGCCATACCGAAGCCTTTGCTGGGGGATGCGGGAACAGTGGCCAGATGCTGAAGACGGGCTCGCACGGCGTTCACTGTACCCATGATGACCCTAGTGCATGTACCTCGATGGGATGTAAGTGTGCCGGATACTGTAGATGACCAACCGGCTGGGGACCGCCTGTGGGACCCACCAGCCGAACTGACTAGTGAGCTCGTTGCCTCTCTACCTATATAAGGAGAGGCAAGGTTCTCGTAGCAAGGGTTGGTCTTAGTGCATTTAAGGAGGTAGATAGAATATACAGCTCCATGTGCGATTGTAGCCCGTATACCACTCATAGTCAGGTCGGCAGCAGTAGGAGCTTTACCTCACCACGAGGGCTCCGAACCTGGGTACTTATTTTGTCTCGCCAAACTTGCTTGTATCCAATCCCGCATGCGGACGGTATCGAGAGTTTCCCTGCTAGTCCCCACAACTCTATCTAACCTGTTTAGGTACTGCCGTTCCCAATACAACAACAGTTGGCGCCCATCATGGGGCTAGATGGCTTCCACCAGAGTCATGTTCCGCACGGGACCCCGCACTTCAGCCGGTGAGCGCGTGGCCTCCGGCCTAGTGCTTACGCTCGGCAAGTTTGACTGTGTCATCGACAACGCTTCGTGTTTCGCCGGATCCACGTTTCCAGCAAACGGTTCCATTCTGCTTTTCGGTGACCTCCCTGTCTACGTCGCCATCGTGCCGGAGCGTTTCCCTAGGGAGATTGTCTCCTTCACGGAACCACTGCACCTCAGTAGCGGTGCCTCCGTCGCTCCTCGCGGCGTCGAGGTGATGATGGCTGGCTCCAGCTCTCAGCCCCGCCAGCCTCGAGAGAAGGGTGCAGACGAGGTCGGAACTTCTGCTCCGCCACGACCTAGGAACCCGGTGGAGGAGGCCATTGACTGGATTCTCACACCGGTTAACCTCGAGGATAACCTGGAGGAGGCAGAATCCAACTTTGCCATGGAGAGGCCACTTCTCTTGCAGGAGGCCATGGAGCTAGCTCTGACCAGGAAGCAAATCAAGATCACCCAACGCGAGTATGACCGCGTGCATGGTCACACTCCGGCTACGGCGGAGCCGAGCCAGCGCCGACAGGTATGACGCCGAGGCGGCGAGCTAGGCGGAAGGATGGAAAGGGATGGCATCCGACTGACCTACAACACACCCATCAAGAACCTGCGTGCGGCGTGAGCCGCGACAGATGATATGCCCAGCTTGGAGGGCGAGGAGCGAGACCGGCAGCACAGTCGGGTGCAGGAGCTCCTCCGGATCGCGGACGAGCAGGCTGATTCCAACCGGCAGATGCAGGAGGATCGCAGCTACTCCAAGGGAAGCAAGCCACCTAGCAACAGTAAGGGCGCACCCCGTGAGACCCAACAGGCGTCCTCCCCTCCGGCCAAGGCCCGCAGCAAGTGCCACAGCTCTTGCAACAAGAGTCAGCCGCGCCAGGAGCAAACAGTGAACATCAACCCACCGCCTCCCCATCCACCAACCAGAGTGCCAAGACCTACCGGCTCCCGTCTCTCGGGCCGGGTAGGAGCGCCCAACCCGGACCGACCGGATGCCTGTGACCACATCGAGGTCCTCGCTCAAGCACGCGTCATGGAAGAGGAAGATTCCATAGGACCGGTTTGTTTTGGACCCCGCATCCGGAACGAGCCGTTTCCAGATAAGTTCACTCTGCCTCGGGATACCCCCAAGTACGAGATCAACATGAAGCAGGAAGATTGGCTGACCGACTATGCCATGGCAGTCGGCATCGCCCATGGGAACAAGCGCACAGCTGTGCGCTACGTCCCCCTCATGCTAACCGGGTTAGCGAGGACATGGCTCAACAGCCTCGCGCCCAACAACATAACCGCCTGGCCAGATTTTGAGAAGGTGTTTGTCCGCAATTTCAATGGCATGTACAAGGGTCCGGGCCACCCGCGCGATTTGGCCTTGTGCGTCCAGGGCGACAGCGAGATGGACCGCGAGTACCTCCGTAGGTGGACGGAGCTGCGCAACACCTGCGAGGGCATCCTGGAGAGCCAGGCGATCGGGTTCTTCGTCGAGGGGTGCCGAAAGGGCACCATGCTTCGCCACCGGCTACTGAGTGACGAGCCAAAAACTATGACGGTTGCAGACCAGTACGCCACCGCGGTTGCCGCGATGAAGAAACCCCTCTGAGTGAGTGCTGATGGGCGCCCGACTCCTCCGGCAACATCTACCCTCGCCCCCTCCTAGTGGACCCCCACCACCGGCTAGGGGAGCCGGCAATGATGGTAACTACAGCAACAGCGACAACAACAACAATGGATACCCCTAGCCGCATGCCTCCTACCACATCTTCGAGACGGAGCTGGATGATAAGCACAGCGATAGGCGGCGCTCCAAGAAGGTCAATGCCATCGTCACCCCAGTCCCCCAGTACCTGAACTAGTCAGAGACGCCCATCACCTGGAGCTAGGAGGATCAGCCGGATCAACTTCCGATTCCCGAGGGCTACGCCATGGTACTTGACCCCCTCATCGTCTCCAACAAGCGCACCTGCCATTTCTCGCGCATCCTCATCGACGAGGGCAGCAGCATCAACCTGCTTTACCAGTCATCAGTGGAGAAACTTGGCATCCGTGAGTGCGACTTGCGCCCGACTACCACGATGTTCCACGGCGTACTGCCGAGCCCGGCTTGCACTCCGCTGGGTAAAATCTAGTTGGATGTCATCTTTGGGACCCAGGAGAACTTCCGACGCGAGCCGGTATGGTTCGAGGTGGTGAACCTGTCGAGCTCCTACCACGCTCTCCTCGAGCTCCCTGCCCTTGCCGAGTTCATGGTCGTCCCCCACTACGCGTATCTCAAGACAAAGATGTCGGGGCCAAATGGCGTGATCACCATCGCCGGCTACTTCAGGCGGTCCATGGAGTGCGCCTTGGCCGGCTCCAAGCTGGCCGAAGCCCTCATCATAGCCGAAGAGAAGCGCGAGATCATGGGCAATGTGGCCATTGCCCAGCAAGAAATACCGGCTAGCAGGAAGCCGGCTGGAGAAGCAACCTTCTAGCCAGCAAAGGAGATGAAGAGGATCCTGCTCGACCCCTCCGACCCGACCAAGTTCATCACCATTGGTGCCAACTTGGATAGAAAATAGGAAGGCGCGCTCGTCGACTTCTTCCGTGAGAACCGGGACATCTTCGCATGGTCACCCAAGGACATGCCCGGTGTGCCGAGGGTGTTCACCGAGAACTCGCTTCATGTACGGCCGGATGCCAATCCTGTTAAGGAGCCTCTGTGCTAGTTCGCAGAGGAGAAAAGAAAGATCACCCGGCTCCTTGTAGTCGGGTTCATTATGGAGGTATACCACCCAGACTGGCTGGCCAACCCAGTCCTGGTGTTGAAGAAGAACAAGACCTGGCGCATGTGTATGGACTACACCAGCCTGAATAAGGCATGCCCGAAAGACACCTTCTCTTTGCCCCATACCGATAAAGTTATCGATTCCACGGTCGGCTATGATTTGTTGTCCTTTTTGGATTGTTACTCCGGTTACAATCAGATCCGGCTAAACCCAGATGACCAGATAAATACATCGTTTATCACCCCGTACGGGGCTTTCTGCTATGTAACCATGCCTTTTGGTATGAAGAATGTAGGCGCTACCTATCAGCGCTGTATGCAGAAATTCTTACACTCATATCGGCCGAAATGTGCACGCCTACGTGGACGATGTCGTCATCAAGACAAAAGAGAGGTGCACCCTCCTCGAGGATTTGGGGGAAATGTTCGGTAACCTCTGTCGGTACCAGATGAAGTTGAATCTAGAGAAGTGTGTCCTCGGCGTCCCATCCGGCCAGCTATTCGGTTTCCTCATTTCACAACGAGGGATCGAGGCGAACCCGGAGAAGATCGCAGCCATCGAGAGAATGCAGCCGCCCAGGAGCCTTCTTGGAGTCCAGAAGTTCACCGGATGCTTGGCTTCCCTCAGCAGTTTTGTCAGCCGGCTGGGGGAGAAGGCACTTCCATTGTACCAGCTGATGAAGAAGACAAACAAGTTCTCCTAGACCTCGCAAGCTGATGTCGCCTTTCATGACCTCAAGCACATGCTATCCACAGCGTCGGTTCTAGCCACGCCGGCTAGCAAGGAGCCGATGTTGCTCTATATAGCAGCCATCAGCTGGGTCGTCAGCGTCGTCCTGGTGGTGGAGCACCTCGAGGAAGGCAAGGCTCAACCGGTTCAGCGAACTGTCTACTACCTCAGCGATGTTCTCTCCCTCTCCAAGCAGAACTACCCCCACTACCAAAATATGTGCTACGGTGTGTACCTGGCATGCAAGAAGCTCAAGCACTACTTCTAGGAGCATCCGATTAAGGTCGTGTGCACCACACCCCTTTCGGAAATCATCGGCTACAAGGACGCCACCGGCCGAGTCACCAAATGCGACATCGAGCTCGCCGCCTACTCCATCCAGTATGAGCCCCGGCTCACGATCAAATCACAAGCTCTAGCGGACTTCCTCCTCGACTGGGCCGAGACCCAATACCTCCCACCGGTTCTCGATTCGGACCACTAGAGGATGCACTTCGACGGCTCGAAGATGTTCGGGGTTTGTGAGCTGGTGTCGTCCTCGCCTCGCCCAAACGAGACTGGCTGGAGTACGTTCTCCAGATCCACTTCAAGGCCTCCAACAACGTTACCAAGTACGAGGTGTTGGTGCATGTTCTCTGGCTAGCCAAGGAGATTGGCGTCAACCGGATCCTTTGCTTCAACGACTCGGATCTATTGGTGCAGCAAGTATCTGGAGAATGGGATGCACGCGATGCAAACATGGCTCTCTACCGGTTCCACGTATAGAAGCTTAGCGCCGGATTTGACAAATGTGAGTTCCATCACGTCCCTCGTGTCAACAAAGAGGCATCTGATTCGCTTGCCCGAATCGGATCCACTAGGCAGGCGATCCCACCAGGGGTCTCATTGGAGCATCTATGCAAGACCTCCATCAACCCGTCTCCCAAGTCGGATTCCATTATCTAGGCGGGAAGCATTTCGGTTGATGGCATGGCAGACGCGGAATCGGCAGAACCCACAAAGAAGAAGGCTCGCACCATGTCTGGCAAGTCTGTACCCTCCGGCTTGCAAGACCCGGGGCCTGCCGACTCATCAAGCGGCTCAGGGGCTGCCATTTCGGGTACCTCACGTGGATGGCCCCCCGACATCCCTCGGCAGGAAAACGAGAGCGTCCTTACTATCCGGGAGATACCATCCTAGGCGCAGCCCTTCATGAACTACATCGCAAATGGAGAACTTCCGGATGATGAGGTGGAGGCCAGGCAAATCCGGTGACGCGCACACACGTACACCATCATCAACAAGGAGTTGTACAAGCGCAGCGTATCCAGCATCTTCCAGCGATGTGTCGATGTGGACACAGGCTACCGGCTACTCAAGGACATCCAACAGGGGGAGTGCGGACATCAAGCCTCATCCAGGGAAATAGTCGCCAAAGCGTTCTGCCATGGCTTCTATTGGGCCACCGCCCATGAGGATGCTGAGCAGCTAGTCCGCGCGTGCAACGGGTGCCAGCGCTTCGGGCAGCTCAGGCACATGCTGGCTGATGTGCTCAAACCTATACTGATCACCTGTCCCTTTGCTATCTTGGGCCTCGACATGGTCGGTCCCTTCAAGCGAGCACGCGCGGGTATGACCCACCTACTGGTGGCGGTAGATAAGTTCACAAAGTGGATAGAGGCCATGCCTATCAAGAAGCTAGACGGGGAAACAGTCGTCACCTTCTTTACCGACATCATTAACCGGTTCGGCTACCCCAACAACATCATCACCGACAACGGCACGAACTTCGCCAATGGGGCTTTCGCCTAGTTCTACAGCAACAAGGGCATCCGGCTGGACCTCGCTTCTGTCATGCACCCGCAGTCCAATGGGCAAGTCGAAAGGGCAAACGTCCTAGTGCTAGCCGACATCAAGCTGCGCCTCATCGAGTCCTTGGAGCGATCGCCTGGAAGCTAGATTAAGGAACTTCCGGCTGTGCTGTGGAGTCTCCACACCATGCCAAATAGGTCAACCAGCTTCACCCCGTTCTTCCTCATCTATGGCTCGGAAGCTGTCCTCTCTGCGGACATCGAGTTCGAGTCACCGCGCAAGCTCCTCTATGACAAAAAAGCCAACCATGAGGCACAGGAGGATGGCGTGGACCTCCTCGAGGAGGCCCGCGAGCTGGCACTGTCCAGATTAGCCCCGTACCAGTAGCACCTACGCCACTACCATTCGAGCTGGATCCGCCCCGTCGCATTCCGTGAGGGTGATCTGGTTCTCCGGCTGGTGCAAGACACGAACGGCATGCACAAGCTATCGCCGCCTTGGGAGGGCCCCTTCATCATCAGCCAGGCACTGCACAACAATTCCTACTACCTCATCGACGCACAGAAGCCGCGCAAGAACAAGATGGACAAATCGGACGAAGAGATAGAACGCGGCCCTGCTCCGCCCGTTTTACACCTAGTCACCAGACAGTGTTTGTATCTCGCGAATTCTATGAATGAAAATGTGGACCCTAGCAAGTTACCCGGGGACTCTTTGCTAGAAATTTGTGTGTCTTTGTTTCTGGTTCAGTTTCTCCGGCTCCGGCAACCCCTACCTGGGGGCTCGCCGGCTGGCCCAACCTGTTAAATCAACAAACCGATTGAGTAGTTTGCGATGATGCCAAAGGCCTACTCTTCGTCTTAGCTACAGACCGCAACTCGGCTGTCCGGCTAGCAAGAGAAAAAGCCCGAGGCATCCCACGTGAAAAATGGGGAGGAGACGTGATGGATCGGGAATTCCGGCATGGTGCCTAGTTTGAGATTATCCGGGTACTGAGCCGCTAGTACCGTGCGCAATGTATTGTCAGCAACCTTCGATTCCGGCTGTAGACCACAACCCGGCTGCCCGACAAGGACGCAGCCTAAACAGCAGAGCGCACAAGAAAGTGACTAAGTGTCTAGAGAAGCGCAAGCTAGTTTTCGAACAACTAAATGATGTCCTATGGTTAACAAGCACTATCTTAACCTATTAATGAGTTGGCATATATATATGTTTGTTTTGTATGACTACATCGATTCGGAGTTCAAGAAGAAAGAAGATTCGAAGTCCTTGCCTTCATCAAGCACTTCGAATCTTGGGGGCTACACCCACTGGGTGTGCTCGCGTGCCCCCAGTGGAATCATGTAGTTTTCGACCGGCTAAAGGCGTTTAGCCGGACATTTGGAGCCTAGGTAAGGGCAAGGGCAGGAAGAAAATAAAGAAGAAGATTCGAAGCACCTGGCTTCGCCAGCTACTCCGAATCTCGGGGGCTACACCTAGTGGGTGCGCTGGTGCGCCCCCACTGGAATTGAAGTTCCCCCAGCTACAGGCGTGCAGCCGGTGAAAGTAAGCCGGTACCTCCCAAGTTATGGTAGCCGGCTAGAGGTGTCTAGCCGGATGAAGCTAAAGACTTAAAGAAAAGAAAGAAAAAGATTCGAAGCACCTGGGTACGCCAGCTAATCCGAATCTCGGGGGTTACACCTAGTGGGTGCGTTGGCGTGCCCCCACTGGAGTTGGAGTCCCCCGACTAAAGGCGTTTAGTCGGGTGAAGGTAGCCAGATAAGCGTAGCTGGCAAAAGATAAAAACATCGAAGCATATAGAAAATTACAAGTAAATGGAAGCAAACAAACAGTACGATTGGATAAAAAGGGAGCTGAAGCTCCCATAAGTTCACCCAACATTAGAGATAGCCGGCACATACCACCAAGTTCGACAAAAAAGAATAATTACAAGTTCACCCGGCATTCCGGGGATCATATGTAGGCGGTGGGGCCTTTGCCATGAGGAGGACCTTGGCTGGAGGCGGTCTCGGGAGGCGGAGGAGGCGCGTTGGCACTACTGGCTCCGACGTCCCCACCACTCGGCAGCGACGAGGCTTCGGCCCCCGCATCCGGCGTCCCGGAAGACTCTGAGTCGGTGAGGACCTCGTCGATGTCCGTGTAGTCGACAATCTTGATGGCGAAGGCATGGAGCTCCGGATAAGCTTGGTGGATGGCGACAAGGTCGGCGCCGGCACGGAAGCCTCCATCGATCTTCTCGACGTGCGCATCCTTGTACAAGGAGAGTATCAAGACCAAGGCCATCTCTGATCTGGCTCGTGCCGCCAGATCCCTCAAGCGATCGACGGTAGCCGGCACCTCCACCACCTTGGCCGCCAGCTGCGCCATCGTCTCCAGAACCAGCGCGTCCGGCCACAGGAACGTGAAGACCGCTTGAGCCACTTGACGGATCTTAGAGGACTCCTCGCCAAGGTGGATGACCAGCTCCTGGGCGGTTGGCTACTCCCCTAGCCAATTCTCCTACAGCCAGTTATACGCCAGCAGGTCTACGCCGGGATAAAACGCTGTTAGAAAAAGGGAAAGTCAGATCCGGCTACTAGATCCAGAAAGACAAAGATAGTCGGAGAAAACCTTACCCCTGGCGGTGTGCCCAACCTGCATCAGCTCCTCCACCAGAGCCTTCTCCCGAATCATCAGCCATTTGACCTCCTTCTCTTGGTCCTTGCTTTGGGCATCGAGGAGGTTAAAGGCCTGGGCCCGGCTGGCGAGTTCGGCATCGTGCTCCTTGATGGTGACCTCCAGGGCATCCGTCTTGGCGTGCCAGTCCTTATTCTGCAGCCAGAGCATAGAATTGTACTTGCTCAGCCGGTCGTTCTCCTTCTTTAGACGATCGATCTCCCGCTGAGCACACACCATGATGGCTGAGGAAACCGACTATCAGCAAAATAAAAGGTGTGGAAGAGGAGAAAGACGAAAGTATTTGGCAGCGGAATCTGGATGAAAAGACTTACTCTGGGAGGTCCCATTGGCAGCTACGAGTTTCTGCTCTAGGGTCCGGTTATCGCCGGCTGCAGCCTCGAGTAGCCAGATCTCCTTCACTGCCAGCTTGAGGGTGGTATTAAGATCCGCCCACGAGGTGGCAGAGGAGGCGTCGTCGCCCATAGCGTTGGCGACTAGCGAGTCCTTTGCCTCCAGCACCGTCGTGCGCCACTCCTCCCCCGGCTCGTCATCGGAGTTGTCGTCGGTGACGACCACAAGCTCCTTGCTGGTGGGGGCCCTCCGCACCACCGCGGGAGAACTACCTCCACTTTGTGGGGCTGTCGTTTCTGGCTGCACCACCATAGTTAGCGGGGCATCCCCTGCTCCGGCTGCAGCAACCGGATCAGCCTGAGACAGTGGCGGAGACGGTTCCCTAGGCAAAGGTGGGGGAGAAGGAGCAGTCGAAGGTGGCGCGGTGTCCGGCGCGCGGCGCGGCGAGCCACCAGGCGCCCGTGCCAGGCTCGTAGCACCGAAGGAGACCAGCGAGCTGGGAAAGAGAAGACAAGAGAGAAACAAAAGCAAGTAAGAAAAAGACAGAAAAAGCTGTGCAAAGAAAGGAGGAAAAGGCGTAAGGGTCAGCAGAGGACTTACCCCGGCACCACGGGGGGTGGCCCCTTCTTGCGACCAATGCGGCTTGTGGAAGGGCGCCGGTCCGGCTCCTCTTGGGGGCCAGTTCCTCCACTGGACCGGCTGTAGCCGCTCCCACCGGAGCCGGACTGGCTAGAACCGCTCCCACCTGTGCTCGACCGGCTAGAGTCACCGTCCGTTGTGCGGCGCCGAGTCGGTTCGGGATTCGGCGTGGCCTTCTCCTCATCATCAACCTCTATGTGGGGGTCGTGAGCTGGCTCGTCGTTCCAGCTGGGGAAGACATCGCCTTCCCCCATTTGACTCCTTGCCGGACTAGCGAGCGCATGGCTCGGGAAGGTCAGGCGTGAAGTTCTGGAGGGGGGTCTCGCCCTCCTCCCGGATGATGCAGCAGAAGGTCTATGAAAGAAAGAAGACAAGGGTCAGCCGAATAAAAAGACAGAACAAGAAAGCAAAAACCTGCTGGCCAGACTTACCTGGGGCGCGCGGTTGTCGCGGCAGTATGGAGCCAGCCTGAACTTCCAGTTCTCTGGTAGCCGCTCCTTCGTGATCGTCGACACCCACTCCTTCAGGCCGGGTCGGGTCCAGCCGACCGGAGTAGTAGCACATCTTGTGTGCGCGCTGCTGCAGCGGCATCATCAGCCAGGACATCCAATTGACTGTGATGTCCAGGCCGGTCAAGCTAGCGGTGACGAGGGAGTGCATCTGCTGCAGGATCACGTCTGATTCCGTCTGCAGAACCTATACTATTTATCTACACCTACACTAATCTTGTGAGTCCAGATCTTGTTCCTGCAAATAAGAAAAAACAACTAGAAAGGAAAAATTAGGGACTAGTAAGGTAATTTTACTCTCAGTGTTGAATAGTGAAGTGCACTATTCATGGTATATCATTGAGTACATAGAAGGGTAAGTTTCACCAACAATGAAGTATATGTTCTTCTCAGTTAATAGCAAAGATTCAGTATAAGTCAAGTGGATAAAAAATTGGTTTCACCAGGCTGACAACCAGCAAACAGGTAATAGTAACAACCAAGTTACTTGAGTTGATCCATGTGCACAGCACACACACACAGCTTAGTCGACTAAATGCATGGGGTGTGCTGTCAAGCTACCAGTAGCAGTACTAGGTACCACATAGAGCACCTGCCGAAGTGGAAATACAGAAACTTAGTTCTTTTTCTCAGGTATACACTCACATCTAGAGAACTTGCTGAAACCATAGCCCATTTCTCCACCAAATTACCCAAATCAATCATTAGATCTCTACCTGATGGTAACATAAGGAGGGGGTGGAGCAGGTGGAAAGAGAGGTCAAGCATCAAGTTAATGGAGCAGCACCAGGTGGTGCAGAGCTAGATCCAGCAACAAGCTACATCACAACATCATCAATCGACAAGCAATCTGGTGAGTTCAAATAACATCACCACATGAGCAGATCATCATAGAGTCATATGACCATATGAATTTTTAACTAATCTTCTCAGAGAAACACCCAAGTGGGGTGTAGATTCATCTAAGAAGCATTTAAATGAAAGCCAATTACAGATCCTTACAAACAAATCCAAGATCTCAGCCTTTGCATCATAGATCTTGGATATATATTCAAATCTCCACATTTATAAATGAACAGCAGTCTTAGACCTAGATTCAGGGCACATCTCCTATGGAGTAGCACCTCTGTAATCTCAGGATCTTAAGGATCAATATTTGACAGTGAGGAGATCAATCATTTTCTTAAAAAGATTCAAGAATCATTAGCTACATGCATTAGAGCATATCTTTGAGAGACAGCTAGAAACACCTTAGTATTTCCTAGTCATGCCTCAGACCAGCATCATAGGCTAATAGACTATAGTAGATTAGGATAATAAAGCTAGCTGAAGCTTTTCAGTCCTTTAACCAGCCAAACTTGGAGACAGGAAGATTTAAGCAATAGAAGTATGAGCAATTGTGTACCATTCTAAAGAAGGTGTCACAAATGTCATATCTAAAACCAAGCTAATGCTTTACTGATATTTGATCAGTTAGCTTACAGAAAGATAACTACTCACTTTCCTGGAATAAATATTCAGGAATCTTACTCATGGTTGCATTTCTATAATCAGGGAAGCATAGGAGTATCATTCTCACTCCAATTTAAAAGATCAACACAAACCAGTGTAGATCAACTAAACATTACTGACAGAGCCATTGTCAGTACTAGGATCATGAAACCATAGTGAAATCTACATCACTAGCATAAGGGGGTAAACATCCAGGACAGTATAACCACTACAATCAGTCCTAACAGAGTCATCATGCTCAGACCAGAGGGATGAACCCTAAACGAACCATGAAATAAATTAGGGAATTATCACTAGAGGCACACAGAGGTTATCACGCAAGGAAGAATGGAGCATAGAAGAGGAATAGCCAATCTTACTCAAGGGCCTCGCAAGAAGAACCGAAGAGGAAGCAGAGGATAGCCGGCGGCGGAGCAGGAACAGCGGCACGGGGAGCACCCCGGAGGGGCGCTACAACCCACACCAACCGTGCGTTAGACCCACCGGAGAAGAGAGGCAAACGCCGTGAAGAACCGACGCACCATCGCCGATGCTCCAGAGCGGCCAACCCTAACCCTAGCCTAGGCAGAGGTTAGCACGGCCAGGAGAAAGCACCAACTGCGGATCTGCTAGGACAGGATGATGCAGTGTCATCGATTGAGTCACTCTGCACCGTCGCAGCGGCAACAGTAGCCGGATTCAGCCGGAATCGTTTGCGACGGTGGTGGCAGACGGAGGAGATGGTCATGTGCATGAGAGAGTGAGAGAGGGGAGAATAGTGTGTGTGCGAGGGGGGTACTAGGCCTGTGGGCAGCCCAGTACCACTCTAGTGAGTGTTACCAGGCCAGGTGGGCCGGGTTAAGTTGGGCCGGGCCAGCCTAGTGGGCCAGGCCCGTATCTTAATTGGGTTATTTGAAAAAAAGGATAATTACAAATATACCCCTGCGATAAAATTAACTCTAGATAAATAAATAAATATCTTAAAAATACAAATAATATACCTATAAATTCACAAAAATATTTTCTATTGAATAAAAATAATCAATAGAATTTTTGGCAATTAAAATTTAGGGTTAATAATAATAGGATGCTAATTAATTTTTAATTTTTTACAAAATTATGGGAAACACCTAAAATTGAATAAAATTCACTTTTAAGATCCTAAATGAATATACTATTGTAGAAAAATACTAATTTGTATTTTTGCAAAGTGAATTTGGTGTGATAAAAATAAATCCTATTTCCTTAAAGGAATTTCATAACATATTTAAAGAAAATAGATTCATAGAATGATATTGTATTTTATTGATTACATAAAATAGTAAGCTTTTACTAAAAGGGTAAGACATGCAAGGAAGCAAATAATAAATAATTGCATGACATTACTATACATGGCATATTGCTTCTTTAAATATTGTCCATATCGGGCAATAATGGTTCTTTGTAGAAACCGGAGCTCAAGATCAGGTGGAATCATCCGACTTCACTACCTTGCAGTCACAAGGCAAGTTCATAACTTGCTTATGTCCTTTGAAGAGTCTTTATCAAAGATATTGCAAATTGTGTGTTATCGTCTATGATTTGGAAACAGAAAATGATATCTTCTCTAATAAATAAGATGTAGTATCATCCTAAGTGATGATAAAGATCAGCAATGGAACTTAGGGATTCTAATTGCGTAAGTCACATAGGCTTAACAACCCATGACATCAGTGATTCTAGCACCGTATATTACGTGTTAACCATGAGATTTGCAATGGGACAGAGAAGTCAGTTGTATCTTCTTCCTTTCATATGGAGGCAAGATGACCTTATCGTGACATTGTGATTCCTGGTATGGATCCAACATATGGGTGGGCACCCTTAGGCCCCACGATTTTGGTGTCTAGATTATTTATGAGTGGCTGCCGGAGGTATAGTCGGGCCTTTTATGGAGCTTACCAGGGGCATCACCACTTCATAGAGTGTTCGGGAACTCACCAAGGTTATAGCTTGCCCTAGTTAGAGGCTTAACGGAGGTGTAGTCGGCCCCGGAGGATCGTGCAGACATATGGGATCGTGGAGAGGGCAGTGATTGGCTTGGATCACCTACAGGGCCCCACATCATGGAATTGTGGACGGGAAAGTACGCCCGAATGTGCAACAAGGAGTTGGTATCTCATGGGTAAAGCAACGCACCTCTGCAGAGTGTAAGAATTGTGACATGTTACTCCCTGTTCCGGGAAGGAGCTACAAACGCGGCAGGAAAGGAACTCCATGAAGTTATGGTCAACCTGTGAAGGCTGATGGGCATAGTTTTTGATAATAAAATCAATCTTTGAAGAAATGTTTACGAAAAATGCATAGTACCAAGGACGTATTGTCCGAGGTGATAGATAGAGCATCAAACTTCCCACATTGCATATAATGAACTTGTTGGGTAACGGTGTTACTCACTCTTTCCTTTGAACCCCTGCTTAGACTCTGAGAATCCAGAAGACACTTCAATGTACGTAGCTGATGGACAAGAGGACGTCTGCTATGAAGAACTCGACCTATCTAGAGGAGTTGAAGGGGTGGACTACGAGATACGCTATGGAGTGGAAGGCAATGAGTCCGAGTAGTTGCCTTAGTTATTAGTAAACCAATTGAGCTGAGCAACGGGAACTATATAGAATAAGTTGTTAAGCTCAATTCGAAGTACGAGTTTAGTTTTTATTATCTTTCGCTGAAACTACTTGACTTTTGTTTGTACTTTCATAATATTTGAAGTGTGAGAAATCTCTGTTTGTAATAATAAAGTGTGTATGTTTGTAATATGGACCAACAATGTTTTTGTTGTACCACTCTGAGGGGTGTGATATTTACGGAATGGTGTTCTGTGAGTGTCATATCAATGACTATAGTGTAGTAGACATGCAGTGGTATGCTAGGTCACCGCAGCTGGTATCAGAGCAATTGCTTTGACCTTAGGTTGGAAAGGGATAATGAATGGAAGCTGATAGAACCTATTCAATCAAAAAACAGCATTATCATCTAGTGATGCCCCTAACGTCTAGTGGTTCAGGACATCTCTCTTTCAAGGAGGCATCGGGGATTCGACTTCCCCTGGGGGTAGGGAGTATTTTGCTCCTTTCCCTCCTCCAACTGCTAGAGTTCACTAGCGCGAAAGAAAAATAGATGGATTGAGCGACGGGACATTAACCTGGATTTAGCCCTCCTCTCTACTATCTACTGGCTAGACCTCAGTTTAGAGCAAAGCATGAACTCTGCTTCTAATCATCTCTAGAGGAGCTCTAACTAATGACAGCCCATGCGTACGATCGGGGCTTTTTTTCTTGGGTATTACGAAGGAGAGGACATCGCATATCTCTTTTTTGACCCACTTGAATGTCTCAAGCCCTGGTAAGGTTCTTCGCTTTGCATCGAAGTAAACCACATTCTCCACCGCTTGTGTGGGCCCCCGTCAATGTCACCACAAACAGAAACTAAAGCAAGTGTTGGATTTCAGTGCTTCTAGATTATAGACTTATCCACTTAGATGAATAAATGCTGACGGTTAAACAACTTATTAGAAACGCAAGACAGCCATCATGCGAGTTATAGCAGTCCTAGGGAATTTGTTCGGTGTCTCGATGGAGATGAAGAATGCAGATGGAGAAGGAGCAGCGCATATAGTTGTTTTCTTTGGAGAATCAGAAGGTGCGATCACTCAATTGAGGGACCATAGTAGGGCCCCTTTATCTCTTCCTAATTCAAAGAGTAAAAAGAAATGTAAAATCTAAAACAGGGAGTGAGAAGGAGATCCTAACTCTAAATTAAGGCATCTGAAACTATGCTTAAAAGACCAGATCACGATAGGTAGCTCTTTCTTACTGGGCGAAGGCAGTGAATGGTTAGCTATTCGAATGGTTGACTTTACCCAGGAATGCGTACCACCTTGCCAATGAACATGGGGATGAACTTCCTTAACCTAGATAAAACTAAATATAAAGAAGGTATAAATAAAAAATAAACGAAATAAAAAGAGAAAAAATAAGTTACGAAATGCAGTAATTCTTCTTTATTCGTCTAATTGATTGCAATTAAACTTCTTGTTTCTTCTTGTTCTTCTGATGAACCGGTCGGAACAAACCAAAAAATTGTCTTATTTTGTAATGTTATAAATTAACAAATAAGACAAAAAAGAGTAAATATTCGCCCGCGAAATCCTTAAATTAGAATACTTTACCATTACCATTATGAATTCTCTCATTTCTTAAATTTGTTTAGTATTTAGTAGCAAAATAACTGTAGGAGTCTAGCAGCAACGCTAAAAAGTTCTCTAGATTATATGATGAATATTGAATTAGGAATATTTCGTTATATTTTTTAGTGCGATAATTATTTATTATGATGCATCATTATAATTAATGGATACTAATTATATTTATATCTATACTGTTGAAATGGCACCCAAGTTTCCAAAACATACCTTGGCAAGGAAAGAAGAGACTCTCGATGATTATCAGGGGGCTTTAACTGAACAGCTTCGAGAACTTCTGAAGGTTTTTGGTTGCATAACTAATATTCCAGTCAATACCATTACCTACCATGATGTGCGAATGTTAGCCAAATATTGTGTTAGCATCCAACTACCAAAGAAGCTTGGTTTATATCACAACTTACCTATGGGAGAAGGTAGAAGTCACCTAGCAGCATATCATGTTGCTATTGTGGACGCAATAGCCAATGTTCGGGAACACAAACAGAAGAGTTAGCTGGAATTACATATTCTGTGATTCCTCATGACTCTATAGACGAAGAACCGAAACCAGATCATCTTCCTTTAGTAAGGAAGCATCCAAAACTAGCCTCTAAGTTTATGGATATGTATCGACTGATGGTTGGGTCTTTGTATAAGACACATTAGGTTATTGTAGTAGATCAGGTTGATATGCTAGAGGATTTAACGAATCCTGAAAGAAGGGAGAAGTTAGCATCTAAGCTGGAAAATGAAGCAGTTGATAGGGTTAACCCAGTTTTCAAGGATATACCTATACATCCAGCATCTTTTACACCATATCCCTATTCACCTATACGAGAACCTATTAGATATCCTGATGAGGGCACTAGTCATCCAGTACCACAGAGTTCTTGGGGAACTGAGGACTCCGAATTACTTATTAGGAACTCTGAAGGATAGAGGTACGGATCAATGGATGGATCCGCCAGGAATCCTATTCATGTGGAAGATTCAGTTGGAGATATCGGACAGACTAGTCGCATGGGCGTAAGGTCTTATTCCGTTGATGGAAGAGATATCCACGTGGAAGATGTAGAGTCCGAGGAGGAAGATCCTGAAGAAAGGGTGTTCGAGGATTATCCTACTCCAGATAATGTGCATTATCCAGTCATAGCTGAGGACTATTGTACCCAGCAGAGTACTTGGGCGGCACCAGAAGGGGAATATTCGGTTGATTCCTCCAGAATCGGGATGCGTGAGATGGATGAAGAAGAAAGTGATGACATTGGTTCGGTAGATACTTCAGGTGAGTTGGAAGGTATGGATATACTTCAGCTGAATGATGTGTCAAGTCTGGAGACTTCTAATACTGAATATCGTCCGTCGAAAGGGCAAGTCATTTCACAGTCGGTGCGTTGTACCTCACGACATCACGGTTGTACTCCGGGTATGTACGATGAACGATGCAACT
The DNA here is from genome assembly GCA_910589775.1 of Avena eriantha. Lineage (NCBI taxonomy): Eukaryota > Viridiplantae > Streptophyta > Magnoliopsida > Poales > Poaceae > Avena > Avena eriantha. The sequence continues at coordinate 32,617,224 of OU342746.1, read as the reverse complement.
TCTGGGGAGTGTCACTTTGATTAGGAGCATTTCCGCAGGAGATGAGAGTTGGAGTTGGAGGACTTGATGTAAATAAATAAGTGAGATAGTACCACATGAGCTTGTAATGTTTAATAAGTAAGGGCTTGTAATCACGTTGTGTAGCACCCCGATAAAATCACTACTAGAAAATCGTGTGTTTTTTTTATTTTTGTGCATCATCATGACCGCATGCTCATGTAATCATGCATATGTTTTGCCTAAAACTATTTTTGAAAAGCCTATCTTTGTTTTCTAAATATCCTATCTTTATTTAAAATAAAAACCTAGGTCTTAGCCCAATCTTTTATTTGTCTAAAAACTATTTACAAAAGTCTTATTAAACTAAAATAAATAAATAAATAAAGAAAAACTATTTTTATCTGGGGAGGCCGCCACCGGCCAGATCCAAAGGGCCCAGTTGGCAGCAGCCTACCACCCCAGCTAATCCAAAGCCTAGATCTATCCTGGCCAAACCCTAGACTACCACCCCTGGCCCAAACCAAAACCAGTGCTAACCCTAACCCTAGCCGCACTACATGCAACACCGCACGCTGCAGCGCAGCATCACACAGACCCACGCCGCAACCGACCAAGGCACGCCCACCCGCGCGAACCAGCCCAACCCATGGGCGCGCCACCTACCAAACCCGTGTGCTGCGCCCACCCGCACGGTCGTTGTCACACCCACCCTGCCTCTCTTCCTTTCATCGTGTACACAAACGCGCGAAAGCCGTCCCCCACCTTCCCGATCAAACCCCGCACGCAACCCGCTAGTGTGACCCACCTTACACGGACACGACCAGCACGGGGCCCCGCTCTCTCGATCCCCTCACCCACCAACCCCCACGCGACCCACCCCGCTCCTCCTCTCCCTTCCTTCTGTAGACGGCGCCACCGGCTGCCTCTCCCTCCGCCTCGATGCCCTCCTGTTCCCGGTCCCGCCGTGGCCTAGCGGCCTTGCTGGTCGTCTGCTCGAGCGCCACCCCACTATCCGCTTGCCCTCAGCCGCTCCGGCCGCCGCTGCCCCTTGCGCTGGCTCCTTTGCGCCTCTCGAGCCCCACCGGCCCCAGTGTCTTCCCGCCGACAGGAGCCAGGCAAGCCACCCCGGGTCTCCTCTGCTTTGACACCAGCTCCCGCCTCGTCTGTCGTCGGCCTCCTCTCTGGCCCGCATGGCGCCGACACCATCCGTGCAGGACCACGCATCCTCTGCTCCGTGCGACGTCGCCTCGGCCACATCTCCATCGAGCTCCTCTGGCCGCCGTGCGTGCCTCCCGAGCCCGTCCCTATGTCGCCCTTCCCAGCGCCGCCGCGTCGGCCTTTCTGCCTCGGGCCTCGTTGCCGGCCGCGCCATGCCTCACAGCGCCGCCCAGCGAGCAAATCGGCTGTGTCGCCCTCATCCGCCCATGGCCACTGACCCTGCTGTCCGCACGTCGCTGAGCCGTTCCCCACCGCCATGCTCCTGTCCGCTCGTTCCCTGGTAGTTGTGTGCAGGCGAAGTAGTGGTGGGTGATGTACTACCAGTACTAACCAGTAATACCTGACGTCCTGTACCAAGTGCAACCTCAAGTGCCCAATTGTGACTACCGGTGATGTGAATCTTGTTTGTGGATGACAGATGTGCCCGTCTTGTGTCGTGGTGAAGAGATGCTGCTAGATAAGACCACCTTGTGGACTCGAAGACCCCGATCTCAGAGTTTGAAAGCCGATTCCTCTAGACCGCCATGTTCTCCTTCACGGATCCGAAGACGGAACCTCGAATACCCAGAAGACTCCGATCCTAGAGGCGAAGACCGATCCCGTCGAGACCAAACCCGAACCTCCCGTCAAACCCTCGACACCCAAGTTCTCCGGAACCGACATGTGCGACCCCTATCTAACCCGACCCTATTTTTTAAATTGCCATCTATATATATCTTGTTGCATTAAATCATTCATGATCGCATACATATTCATTGGGTTGGGGGCATTATGCCGATTGACTCCGAATAAAATATGGAGGCCATATGCGGGTTATTCTAGTATTATATTAGCTCCATTTAAATTTGTGTAGCGAACCGATGCCATGTTTTGTCTTGTTAATGCAACATTTAAATTGCGGGGTATCTAAATAACATGAACCTCCTAATTAATTGTCGGGACCGTGGTTCTGCTTAATATTGCCTAATTGCATTGCATCTTTGCCATGCCATGCATCATATCATAAACATGCTGAATCTTCTGTCGTAGTATTAAATAGTGCATCCGGTGTTTCTTTTAGTGTTTTGTTCTTCACGGATTAGGCCGTTGAGTGGATGGGAGTATCGACAAGTACTTCGGATAATGAACCTTCGGCTATGTTTTCCCAGGTGAGGATTCTCACCCTTTCTACCTATTTTGCGTTTATAGTCTTTACTTCCTCCTATTGATCTATTGCTATCCTTGTTGCGATGCTTTAGTTTTCGTGCGCCATTTATATTCCTTGCAGCCTCTATATTTCCTTGGACACATCCTATTGCATGTTGATTGATAGACAATCGGCCTTGCGAGTCGTAGTTGCTTGCTCGGGTGCTGCTTCGCGTCGTTGTCGTTCCACCGTTGATAAAAGGTTGACACATGCTTAATGATAGAGATGCTTAATGGTGGAGATGATCATGGCTTTAATTACAACTTGATATTAAAGTGCTAGATATAACTAATGCATAGGCATCGGTGGGTAATAGACGTTATTTGGTTCTTCCACGCTCACTTGTGTCCCGTAGGACCCCGAGTACTTGATACCTGTTCCTTGACTATCGCACTATCTGCATGTGGGACCATGAATCCCCTTAGCCAGAACTTGATTCATTACTAATTTCTTGGGGACACAAACTAGTTTGGGGTTTTATTACTATCATGTACCTATGCCATGCTTTACTGCTTTATTTAAGATTGTGCGTGGAGCACCTATACTGTTTTGGGTCGTGCCACGTTTTCGCGGTATAGACAAGCCTAGTCACACTTTGGGGTTCCCAGTCATTTACAGCCGTCGTCACAAACCCTGGGTCCATTCTGGAGCCGGCCAACTTCATTGTGGGTAGCTTAGTGGGGTGGCCCCGTGAAATATTTTATGAATCCTATGATTGCTTTGTCGTGAAAGCCTTGTTGGGTTTTGATTTGGTTTTTCTGAGGTTGATCGTGCGTGTGTTGCTATTTGTGCACCCCTGCAGGGTAAATCTTTCTGAAAGCCGTGTCTGTGGTTATGGACAACTTGGAGCACAGTATCTCGATCATAGACAAGCATAACTAAAGTAGTGCTATAAATTTGACTTAATATGTGACTAGTAATTAGCTTCACTACAATGGAATGGTTAATAAACGTGCCAACAACTTGTGGAACTAGGGTGTATCGTGTCATGTTATACCTGCCTAGTAAGTATCGCAACTCCAATGGAATGAAATAAAAGTGCCAACAACTTCTGGGTTGGGATGTCACATGCTAATTGTGTCTGACTAGTAAGTACTGCAACTACAATTGAATGGTTAACTAAAACTGCCCACTACTTATGCTATCAGGATGCCTCATGTTATCTATATATGGTTAGTAAGTGTTGCAACTATGTTGGAATGAATAAAACTGCCAACTGTGTGAGTTCCCTTGTTTGACTTCCTCGTTAGGTCTCGAGGGGGAATACCAGGATGCGTATGATTGGTGTTAGTATAAGTTTGGTTCCGAATAGGTCTTTCTTATCTCTCTCTAATAGCTGATAGTTTATTGAGTCTCTATAGGTTGTTTAGTGCATGCTTCGCTGCCGCTTCAGTCCACCATACCTATGTAGGCGAGAGCCGCCAGATTCTAGCCTCGCCATGTACTGGCCTCAGTACTGACGCTCCTCTTTTTCCTTTGCCCTTTGTCAGCACCCCTTTTGTTTTAGCAGGTTTGAGATCGACGTCGTTAGCAGGGTTACCCTTCCGGCTTGGCCTGGGCAGGGTAATGGACGCCATTGGTTATTCGTCAGGGCTCTTAGCCCCATTTGCATCTTATCCGTACTCGGATGTTGTATCGTTTTCAAGGTGATTTGGATCTTTGTACTATATATTTGTATTCTTGACTCATGGAGTCGTTGTTGTATATAAATATTCTGTGGGTTCCATCGTGGACTAATGTGTAATGGTATTACTTCGTTTTCCACCCGCACGCAAGTGCCTGGTGGGCGTCCTTAAATCGCTTCTATGCGGGTCTGGCTGGAAGCGCTAAAACTTGGATAGGGCCGATTCGAGGGTGTTACACATTGTATAAATTATATTGCTTGTAATATAGAATATGCGTGTAATGCATATTTGGTTCTTATTTGGATCTTGTTTTCCATTGTGTGACTAGTTCTGTGCATGAAGTTCAGCTCAGAACACATATGCATGATGTAATTATGAGTATTCACTTATGTTAGAGGACTAGGGGGTATGGAAACGGGTGTAGAAAATGAGGCTGAGGAGCAGCGCATGGAAGGCGAAGCCAAAGAAAAGGCGGATGAAGACGCCTGAATGCAAGAAAAATTACGACCACCACCAATGAGGCCATTGATGGAGCAAAACTTTATGCAGTACATGCAAATGATGCAAGAGTCCCAGAATAAATTCATGGAGGGGTTAGTAAACCGTGTGGGACAGCCAAGGGCACCTCAAGGACGTGGTGTTAGTCTTTCCGATTTCCGGGATACCAGGCCTTTACCTTTCGCATCCGCTCCTGAACCAATGGATGCAGAGGACTGGTTAACAGATACCGAAAGAAAGTTGAGAACTGTAGGATGCAACGAGGAAGAGAAGTTGAGGTATGCAACGCACTTATTGACTGGACCTGCAGCGTCATGGTGGGAGAGTCAGCTAGCAATGCAACCTCCAGGAAGAGAGTACAACTAGGAGGAGTTTAAACAAAGATTCCATGAATATCATGTTTCAGAGAGTCTCATAGAGTTGAAGCGTAGGGAGTTTGAAGAACTGCAACAGGGATACTCCAGTGTCATGAAGTATATTCGGGAGTTTAGTGATTTATCTCGTTATGCTGCTGAAGAAGTTAGCACGGAGGCGAGTATGAAGAAGAGGTTCATGCGTGGACTAAATCCGTTTGTGAAGAATTGTGACATGTTACTCCCTATTCCGGGAAGGAGCTACGAACGCGGTAGGAAAGGAACTCCATGAAGTTCTGGTCAACCTACAAAGGCTGATGGGCATAGTTTTTGATAATAAAATCAATCTTTGAAGAAATGTTTACGAAAAATGCATAGTACCAAGGACATATTGTTCGAGGTGATAGATAGAGCATCAAAGTTCCCACATTTCATATAATGAACTTGCTGGGTAACGCGGTTACTCACTCTTTCCTTTGAACCCCTGCTTAGACTATGAGAATCCAGAAGACACTTCGATGTACGTAGCTGATGGACAAGAGGACGTCTTCTATGAAGAACCCGACCTATCCAGAGGAGTTGAAGGGGTGGACTACGAGATACGCTATGGAGTGGAAGGCAACGAGTCCGAGTAGTTGCCTTAGTTATTAGTAAACCAATTGAGCCGAGTAGCAGGAATTATATAGAATGAGTTGTTGAGCTCAATTTGAAGTATGAGTTTAGTTTTTATTATCTTCCGCTGAAACTAATTAAGTTTGGTTTGTACTTTCATAATATTTGAAGTGTGAGAACTCTCGGTTTGTAATAATAAAGTGTGTATGTTTGTAATATGGACCCGCAATGTTTCTGTTGTACCACTCTGAGGGGTGTGATATTTACGGAACGATGTTCTGTGAGTGTCATATCAACAACTATAGTGTACTACACATGCAGTGGTATGTTGGGTCACCGCAGTCATGGAGGAGCCGAACCAGGCTCCGCGCTCAGTAGCCATCTCTGGCTCCCTAGGCGTCGCACCGGTTGTGGAGTGGCGGTGGCCTGTGTCTCCGGTGACGCTAAACAGGCGGCATAGCGAGCTCCGGCGACAGAAACTGGCAAGACGAAGTGAGAAGGCAAGGGCACAAGGGGTGGACTGGGAAGGCAACGAGCGGAAGGAGGAACTAACCTCCTCCACGCGACCTTTTAAAGGCTCGGAAGCGCAACCGTCCGTGGTGCCACGCGGTGCCCATCGGTCCGCTCCCCGCTCCCTCCACCACACAGGATCCTTTGTGCAGGAGCCGAACACGCCGAAGATCCCGTAGCGGAAACCGAAGAGGGAAGCGGCAGTTTCCCAAGGTGACGTGTGATGGGACATTGCGCTGCGCACCGTAGAGCAATGATGGTGCGTGCGCGCATGGCCGGCGTCAGCACTGACGTCACGGGTAGTAAACCTACCAGACATAGCCGACTAGAAATTTCAAAGTTGAGGAGGAGCGCGCGCACATTTCATGTAAGGGCGAAATCTACACGCGCTTAGGGGCTAGTGTTGGGGGGATGACCTCCGGATACCCCAACCGGACAAGAAATACGGTAGTCGGTTTGCGTCTAGCTGGCTCAGCGCAGCCGGACACGAGCAAGTCATGTCGGCTACTTTACGGTTGTCGGAACCACGAGGAGCAGCAAGGCACGGGGCCTGCTACATCAGGGTAGCCGGACTCAATCAGGAGGACAGAGCGACGTGCCGCACAGTGCGCGGTACGCCCGGGTATGATGACAAGACCCGCAACTACACGGCCATACCGAAGACTTTGCTGGGAGACGCGGCAACAGTGGCCAGATGCTGACGATAGGCTCGCACTATGTTCATTGTACCCATGACGACCCTACAGCATGTACCTCGATGGGATGTAAGTGTGCTGGATACTGTAGATGACCATCCGACTGGGGCCCGCCTGTGGGACCCGCCAGCTGGACTGGCCAGTGAGACCGTTGCCTCTTTGCCTATATAAGGAGAGGCAAGTCTCTCGTAGCAAGGGTTGGTCTCAGTGCATTTAAGGTGGTAGATAGAAGATACAACTCCAGGAGTGATTGTACCCCGTATACCTCTCATAGTCAGATCAGTAGGAGTAGGAGCTTTACCTCACCACGAGGGCTACGAACCTGGGTACTTCTTGTGTCTCGCCACACTTGCTCGTATCCAATCCCGTTTGCGGACGGCATCGAGAGTTTCCCTACTAGTCCCCACACCTCTATCTAACCTGTTTAGGTACTACCATTCCCAATACAACGACAGGTTCCGGGGTCTCGGCCATCTTATCCATGTCGGAGATCTTGTGGCTCGGTGAAGGCGATCTTCGGTTACGGTCTCTAGGGTTCGATAAAGTAGGACTTGCATATGTGTCCTTCGGTGACGATGCCTACGGAAGATCTTGCTGTAGCGGCACTTGACAGAGCCGATCCTATGGGCTCGGGTATCCTAGCAAAGCTCCATAGCGGAAAAAGACCTAGATGCTCTATTGTCCTTGATGAACCATCTGGGTACCGGCGCGGGCACGATACCATCTTTGCGCTAAACAAACGGGAAGAACCCCTGGCGACAACAGCGACCATCGTGGCACGTGCTGGAGGTTGGGCTCGAACTCCGTCAATGCGGCGCAGGGAGGATGGGCTCTGCGGTGGCGGTTGCTTAAGAAGACGGCGGTGCCAGGAGACAGGCAGGCTCTGCAAGTGCACATATCAATTGTAGCTAGTTTCGAAGTAAAGATATCGAACCCAATTAGAGATATTGGTAAAGGTCTTTATGCCCCTCGTTACTATCTACCAAAGAATACTTGTAAGTTGTCTTTGATCTCAAGTAAATGGTGTTTGAATGGTTTATAGTTATTTGTAGAAAAGTAATTAAAACAAGTAAAAGAAAACAAGTAACAAGATTGTATGAAAGCGTGGTTGAACTCAATAGGGCTAAAACATTCTCGGGGATGTAGGATACACCACTAGCATAGTACTATTATTATATGCAATCAACATAACATAATTCTTATGTCATGATATGTGTGGAGCGAGCCCCATAATAAGATGTTCACGACAAGGCTCGTAGTAAGCCACTGTGTTGAGCCAAATGTGAGGTCACCTCTAAATAACCACTGTAATGCCTGAGAGCAATCACCCATATAGGCCACCGCGATTAAAGGTTTCCCCATGGATATCGTAACTATCTTAGGGAGCCCCTCTTAATCCCCCTTCGACCGTGTAGGTTACGAGCGGGTGCCAATCTATCATGGGGCACTCCAGGTACGCTTCCACAACTTTTCCAAAGACTTTCTTCCTCCCTTTAGTCCCGAAGGCAAATGATACATGGTCGACTTCACATATCATCTAAAGACAAAAATCAAACACAAGTCATAATTATATCATAGACAAGCAAGTCATATGGACACAAGAATAGATCATATTTATTACAAGTTCATAGTGGTGCTAGGGTTTCTCCATCACCCCAAGAACAAAGGAACTAGTCACTCATGGAAGCAATCAACAACAACATCATAATCAAAAGGATGGATTAAAGTACGGGTGTACATCTAATGCAAACCACAATTGGATTTGGAATTACAAAGATATCTAATAGATGAAAGATGGAGTGGTGGTGGTGATGAAGATGCAGAGGTCGATGGTGAACGGGATGATGTGTTGTCCTCCAATGATCCGCGAAGGAGCTAGGATTTTACCCCAGCCAAGTTCCTCCTTCAGATCCCTTTCAGATGTGGTGTTTCGTGGTTTATGGTGGATGTCAATGTCGGATATCCCTCTCGTCTTCTCCAAGAGAAATTATTTGACGAGGCGATCCCGATGGCGCCTGGTATGGGCGGGCTCCAACCATACCAGTGGTCATTATCGGTGCTGATGCCTCCTCCTTGTTTGTTATTTTTCCAGGTGTGAAGGTAAATTCAAAAAATGGCTTTTATCACTTAGAAATATCATATAATTAGACAATATGACATCTCTAATTGATATGTTCATCTATGACTCCATGATTTGGGATCATGTTGAAACAATAACGAAATAGCACGCGGAGGCGCAGTGAAATACAAAAATCCCTACTCTATTTATGCAAAAACAAGAGGTAAAATGCTTCAATTTTGGACGCATCAATGGGCTTGCATGCGGGGGCGACTCGCAGGGGCGACGGAGGGTGCCGTCCAGGGCGACTCAGGGGAGGCACCTGGGCACCGGCGAGGAAGCGGCAGCACGGGGAGCCAGGGTAGGCCGAGGAGGGGGGCGATGGTGGACAAGGCTTAGGGCAGAGCAGGGAGAGCCGAGTGGAGGCGAGGTCGTCGGACATGGCGGCGTATAGGCTTGCAGAGGTAGCGGGATCCGCAGGTGACAGCGCTGCTACGAGGGGCGGGGGCACCCTTGAAGCCAGCCTCAAGGGAGGCAGCGCTCGTTCCCGGGGCAACAAGGGCGAGAGCGCCCATGGCGGGGAGGGGCGAGGACGACGTCAGGTTGATGATGACCTAGGGCCACGGGCGTGGTGAAGAGGATGGGTGAGGCTAGCGCATGCCAGGGTTGTTGTGGATGTAGAGGGTGCCGCGGAGAGGTGAGGCTAGAGGGGAAACGACAGCGGTGAGAGGTGGTGCAGGCCGACGGAGGCGGCGATGCTGGGGATGGGGTCATGGCTCGCAGGGAAGTGCTCGGGCTCGTGCTCAACTGGGAGAGGCGGCGGAGCCAGGGCCTGAGCGAGGCAGCGATGAGAGGAAGGATACGGGTGGGTGGTTCGAGATGGGGATCGAGTGAGGAGCGGGGTCACGTGCGCTGTACACAGGGTGCGACGCGGTGTAGTGAGGTGGGGCCATGGTGAGACGAGGTGGTGGGCACATGGCCAGAGTGGGGTGCGTGACATGACAATTATGTGTGTTGCACGAGAGGCTAGGACTACCGTGTGCGGTGTGTGTGGTGCGATAGGTGTTAGGTGGGGTGTGGCAGCTAGAGTTTAGGGTTTGGTTTTGATTAGGTTTTGGTCAGGTTTGGGTTTGGGTCGGGCCTGCTGGGGTAGTAGGTGGCCTGGCTTAAACGGCTGGGCTGTCTCCCCCGGTAGAAGATATTTATTTAAAACATTTGTAAATAGGTTTTTAGACAAACAAACTATTCGGAAGCGTCCGGGGTTTTAATTTGAATAGAGACGCGGGCATTTAGAAAATAAAGGTAGGCTTTTAGAAAATAGTTTTAGGCAAACCATGCATGAGTATGATGATGATGATGATTCTTAAATGCAATGTGGCATGATGACATGAGCATGCTATCATGATGATGCACAAAGATATAAACCAACAAGCAATTTTCTAGTAGTGGTTTTACCCGTGGTGCTACAATTCGACACCACTAACAATGGATCTCGCCCTCGAGATCCACCTCATGGTACGGGGAAGAAGGCCGACAATTCGAATCTTCTCGCTTCATGTAGATCCTCGCGACACCACTAACAAGGCTTCGTTCTCCATCTTGAAATCGGTGACACCACCAACAAGGGGTTGTTGCTCACGTTCATCCAGAGAGCACTCCTGAGAAACAAAGACGAAGATAGAGGTATCGACAGATAAGGCTACCTCTAACTTTCATGAAAGGAGTAAAAGTCACATTGATTCCCCTAGTTCAATGTACAAGAGCAAATCATAAGAATAGTGGTATGGTAGCTACTCCATCCCGCACCCAAAGCATTACTTCGTACAAGAATAGGAGAATTATACGACCACTCTCAAAATTCAGACTGAAGATCTTTACAAGCGATGTTCACAAATAAAGGATTGATATAAGCTCTTGATCGGATCTGGCGTAGATGATGTCGTCATGTTGAAAACACTAGAAGATATAAAGAAAACTTTTAGTGACTTTTGGGTCACTGAAAGGTATACAAAGGAAAATATTTCCACAAATAGCATGAAGACCGGACGCAAAACACCGTTACAAGAGGAAGGAAGCGAAAAAACTGAAGATATGTTACAAACCCAATCACGAGAATTCCTAGACTCAAAGAAAAGATAAGAGAGCAGATTCAAACACACAGAGGTAAGAGGAGAATAGCATAGAGGTAAGGAGTAAAAGCAGAACTAATCAAATCTATCCAAACGATTGTGCAAAAATAGTTTTGACACTCTACATCGTCTTAGCTAGGTTATCCTACAGGATGGACTAGTGGGGTATCGCAACTGCTAGGCTTTGATACCACATTGTAACACCCTCGAATCGGCCCTATGCATATTTTAGCGCTTTCTGCCAAATCCGCATACAAACGATTCGAAGATGCCCACCAGGCACTTGCGTGCGGCTGGAAAACAAAGTAATACCATTACACAATAGTTCACGATGGAACCCACAGAAACATATATATACAACAACGACTTCTCGAGTCAAGAATACAAATATACAGTACAAATATCCAAATCACCTTGAAAGTGACACAACATCCGAGTATGGATAAGAAGCAAATTGGGCTAAGAGCCCTAAATAATAACCAATGGAGTCCATAACCCTGCCCAGGTCAAGCCGAAAGGGTAACCATGCTAACGATGTTGATCTCCAACCTGATAAAATAAAATGGGTCCCAACAAAGGGCAAAGGAGAAAGAGAGCGGAAAGTACTGAGGCTAGTACATGGCGAGGATAGAATTTGGCGTCTCTCGCCTACATAGGTATGGTGGACTTAAGTGGCCGCAAAGCATACACTAAACAACCTATAGAGACTCGATACACTGTTGGCTATCAGAGAGAGATAAGAAAGACCTATGCGGGACCAACCTGATACTAACACCAATCATACCCATCCTGGTATTTCCCCCTTGAGACCAAACGAGGAAGTCAAACCGAGGAACTCACATAGGTGGCAGTTTTAATCCTGATATCATAAGCAATAGGCAGTTTTAGTTAACCGTTCCGTTGTAGTTGTGATACTTACAGGTAGATGCAATTAGCATAGGACATCCCAAAACCAATAGTTGTTGGCACTTTTATTTACTCATTCTGTTGTAGTGAAACTGATTACTAGACATGTTAAAGTCAAATTTATAGTACTACTTTAGTTATGCTTGTCTATGATTGAGATATTGTGCTCCAAGTCGTCCATAACCCTAGACACGGCTTTCAGAAAGATTTACCCTGTAGGGGTGCACAAATAGCAACACACGCACGATCAACCTTGGAAAAACCAAATAAAACCCAAAGAGGCATCACAACAAAGTATTCACCGGATTGAAAAATTATTTCAGGGGTCCACCCCACTAAGCCACCCGCTATGAAGTCGAATGGCTCTGCGATGGACCCAGGGTGTGTGGCGATGGCTGTAAATGACTGGGAACCCAAAAGTCTGATTGGGCTTGTCGATACAGCGGAAACGTGGCACGGGCTTCCTGAACAGTACAGGCACTCTACGTGCAATCGTAAATAAAGTAGTAAGGCATGGCAGAAGTACACGATAGTAATAAGCCCCAAACTAGTTTGTGGTCCCAAGAAATAAGAAATGAATCAAGCTCTTCCTAAGGGGATTCATGGTCCCACATGCGGATAGTGCGATAGTCAAGGAACATGTATCAAGTACTCGGGGACTACAGGACACAAGTGAGCGGTTAAAAAATCAAATATTAGTTATTGCCCACCGGTGCCTGTACGTTACTTATATCTATTCCTAGCATTTTGATTGCCAAGTTATATTGAAAACCATGATCATCTCCACTATTAAGCATGTTCCAACTTTTCATAACGGTGGAACAACAACGACGCGAAGCAGCACCTGATCAAGCAACTACGACTCGCAAGGCTGACTGTCTATCAAACAACAAGCAATAGGATGTGTCCAAGGCAATATATGCGTTGCAATGAATATAAAAGGTACACAGATAACAATAGATCAACAGGAGGAAGTAAAGACTATAAATGCAAAATAGGTAGAAAGGGGGAAGATGCTCGCCTGGGAAACATTACCGAAGATACATTATCCAAAGAGCTTGTCGATACTGGCATCAACTCAACGGCCTAATCTGCGAAGAACCAAAGCACTAAAAAAACACCAGATGCACTATTTAATACCACGGTAGAAGATCGCCTTGTTCATGACATGATGCATGACATGGCGAAGATGCACTACAATTAGACAATATTAAGAGGAATCAGGATCCCAACAATTAATTAGATGATTCATGTTGTTTCGATACCCCACAATTTAAATGTTGACTTAACAAGGCAAAATATGGCATCGGTTTGCTACGCCAATTTAGATGGAGCCAATATAAGACAAGAATAGCCCACATATTATGAGATGAATCGACATAATACCCCCAAACACCCACAAAATATGTATGAAAGCATGAACAATTTAATGCAAAAATTATATATAGAATTTATAAAATAGGGTTCGAAAAGGGTCACACATTGGGGCTCGAAGAACTCGGGGTTCCGAGGGTCGATAGGGTTTGGGTTTAGCGGGATCGGTCTTCAGGTTCCGGGGTCTCGGTCATCTTATCCGGGTCAGATATCTTGTCGCTCGGTGAAGGTGATCTTCGGTTAGGGCCTTCGGGGTTCCATGAAGTAGGACTTGCATCTGTGGCCTTCGGCGACGATGCCTACGGAAGATCTTGTGGTAGCGGCACTTGACGCAGCCAATCCTATGGGCACGGGTTGATGGGTTCGTAGCATGGAAAACAAAAAATTTCTACCGCAAGAACGAACAAAACCCAGATCTAATCTAGATAAAAGCCAAGATCTAATCTATAAGACATGTGAAACGAGATAGATATGTACTAACCCTCGTAGATCCGAAAGCGTTACGAGATTAGATCTCATGGTTGATGTAGTCGATCACTTGCCGATCTCAGGATCGTGTGGACGATCCTTCCGGCGCCGCGTTTCGGCAGCGCTTCCGCAGTCGGTCACACGTGCGGAGTCGAAGCAGACCTTCCTCTCCTCGTTCCAGCGAGCAGTGGAGGTAGTAGATCTTCTCCACGGAATCCCAGCAGCACGACGGCGTGGTGGTGGTGGTGGAGTAGAGAATTCTGCAGGGCTTCGCCTATGCCTGTGCAGAAGAAAGGAGGAGGAGAGAGGCGGCGGAGATTTGGAGTTGTGGAGGAGGGCTAGGAGGTGGCGCCCCCACCCCTCTATTTAAAGGGGGGAGGAGCCATGGGAGGGGGAGTCCTTGTAGGACTCCCCTCCCTCCTATGGCCGGCGGATTTGGGGGGGGGAGGAGTCCTCCTCCCCCACGACTCCTTGTCTTGACCCACCAGGACTCCTTGATCCCTTTCTTGATTTTCAAGCAAACTCCAAGAAATCTTCTAGAACCTTCTGGAACATTCCGAAACCTTCTAGAATCCTCATACAAATACTCCGAAACATTTCCTAACTCAGAAAATGATCCCCAATATATGAATCTTATTCTCCGGACAATTCCGGATCTCCTCGTGATGTCCCGGATCCAATCCGAGACTCCGAACAACATTCGGTCTCCAACGCACATTCCATATCTACTTAAAACAACTTCGAACATTAAGTGTGTCACCCTACGGTTCGTGAATATGTTGACATGACAGAGACACATCTCCTATCAATAACCATCAGTGGGACCTGGAGATCCATAATGGCTCCCACATACTCAACGATGACTTCGTGATCGATTGAACCATTTACATACGAAACCAATTCCCTTTGTCACGCGATACTATACTTATCCGAGGTTTGATCGTCAGTATCTCCATACCTAGTTCTACCTCGTTACTGATAAGTACTCTTTACTCGTTCTGTGATATGTCATCCCTTGTGACCCAGTCACATGCTTGCAAGCTAACTAGATGACATTCCACCGAGAGGGCCCAGAGCATATCTATTCGTCATATGGATGGACAAATCCCAATCTTGGTCCATGCGCTTCAACACATACTTTCAGAATACCCAATGACACCTTTGTGACCACCCAGTTACGAAGCGGTGTTTGATGTCATCAAAGTACCCATCCGGTGATGGTGATTAACACAACCTCATGGTCGAAGGATTAGGTTACTATGCATTTAAAAGCATATAGCAATACGAACTTAATGACTTGATCTTATGCTACGCTTACTATGGGTGTGTGTCCATCACATCATTCTCCTAATGATATAACCTTGTTATTAATCACATCCTAATGTCCATGATCAGGAAACCATGATCATCAATTAATCAACAAGCTAGTTCAACAAGAGGCTTACTAGGGACTCTCTTATGTTTACAAAACACACATGTATTAGCGTTTCCTTATAATACAATTATAGCATGGGATGTAAACATTCATCATAAACACAAAGATATAATAATAACCACTTTTATTATTGCCTCTTGGGCATATCTCCAACAGTCTCCCACTTGCACTAGAGTCAATAATCTAGATTACATGGTAATATACCGAACACCCATGGCGTTCTGGTGTTGGTCATGCTTTGCCCTAGGGAGAGGTTTAGTCAACGGATCTGCCACATTCAGATCAGTGTGTACTTTGCAAATCTTTATGTCACCATCTCGGACATACTCGCGAATAGCGTAGAAACGTAGCTTGATGTGCTTCAGCTTGCTATGTGACCTTGGCTCCTGTGCATTATCTATGGCACCTGCGTTGTCACAGTAGATGGCCACCGGGTCCAACGCACTGGGAACCACGCCAAGTTCAGTAATGAATTCCTTCATCCATATGGCTTCTTGTGCAGCCTCCGAAGCAACTATGTATTCCGATTCAGTTGACGATTTCGCCACAACGCTTTGCTTTGCACTCCTCCAGCTCACTGCAGCACCATTCAAAATAAATACGTATCTCTACTGTGACTTCGAGTCATCCGGATCGGTGTTCCAACTAGCATCGGTGTAACCATTTACAACAAGCTGTTCATCACCTCCATAAGAAAGAACCATATCCTTAGTCCTATTAAGGTACTTTAGGATATTCTTGACCGCTGTCCAGTGCTCCATTCCAGGATCACTTCGATATCTGCTAGTTAAACTAACAGCATGTGCTATATCCGGTCTTGTACACGGCATGGCATACATGATCTAACCTATGGCCGAGGCATAGGGAATATTATTCATTTTCTCTCTATCTTCTGCCGTAGCTGGACTTTGAGTCTTACTCAAGGTCTTATCTGACAACATGGGCACGAACCCTTTCTTGCTCTCTTCCATTCTAAACTTCTTTAGAACTTTGTCTAAGTATGTACTTTGTGAAAGCGCTATTAGGCGTCTTGATCTATCTCTATAAATCTTGATGCCTAGAATATATGCCGCTTCGCCAAGATCCTTCATTGAAAAACTATTATTCAAATAGGTTTTGATGCTATTAAGAAGTTCTATATCATTCCCAATCAACAATATGTCATCTACATATAGTACTAGGAATGCTACAGAACTCCCACTCACTTTCTTGTAAATACAAGCTTCTCCATAAGTTTGTATAAATCCAAAGTTTTTGATTACTTTATCAAAACGTTGATTCCAACTCCAGGATGCTTGCTTCAGTCCATAAATGGAGCGCTGAAGCTTGCATACCTTGTCAGCATCTTTAGGATCGACAAAACCCTTGGGTTGTACCATATACAACTCTTCCTCAATGTCACCATTAAGGAACGCCGTTTTGACATCCATCTGCCAAATCTCATAATCGAAATGTGCAGCAATTGCTAACAAAATCCTCACAGACTTTAGCTTCGCTACTGGTGAGAAAGTCTCATCATAGTCAACTCCTTGAATTTGTCGGAACCCTTTTGCGACAAGTCGAGCTTTATAGACGGTAACATTACCATCAGCATCTGTTTTTCTCTTGAAAATCCATTTGTTCTCGACAGCCTTACGGCCATCCGGTAAGTCCACCAAAGTCCATACTTGGTTTTCGTACATGGATCCCATTTCGGATTTCATGGCTTCGAGCCATTTGTCGGAATCTGGGCTCACCATTGCTTCTTCATACGTCGTAGGGTCATCAGCATTGTCTACCAACATGACGTTCAAGGCAGAGTCATACCAATCAGGAGTGGTACGAACCCTCGTTGACCTGCGAGGTTCAGCAGTAACTTCGTTTGAAGTTTCATGATCATTATCATTAGCTTCCTCTCCAATTGGTGCAGGCGGCACAAAAACATCTTCCGATGCTGCGCTACTCTCAAATCCGAGAGAAGGTTCAATAACCTCATCGAGTTCTACTTTCCTTCCAGTCACTTCCTTCGAGAGAAACTCCTTCTCAAGAAAGGATGCATTCTTGGCAACGAAAACTTTGCCTTCGGATCTATGATAGAAGGTATACCCAATAGTTTCTTTAGGGTATCCTATGAAGAGGCATTTCTCCGCTTTGGGTTCTAGCTTATCAGGTTGTAACTTCTTTACATATGCTTCGCAACCCCAAACTTTAAGGAACGACAACTTAGGTTTCTTACCAAACCACAATTCGTACGGTGTCGTTTCAACGGATTTAGATGGTGCCCTATTTAAAGTGAATGCGGTTGTCTCTAAAGCATAGCCCCAAAATGATAGCGGTAAATCTGTAAGAGACATCATAGACCGAACCATATCTAAGAGAGTTCGATTACGACGTTCGGACACACCATTACGCTGTGGTGTTCCCGGCGGTGTCAAATGCGAAAGAATTCCACACTTCTTTAAATGCATGCCAAACTCATAACTCAGATATTCACCTCCGCGGTCAGAACGCAGAAACTTAATCTTCTTGTTACGATGATTTTCCACTTTACTTTGAAATTCCTTAAACTTCTCGAAAGTTTCGGATTTATGTTTCATAAAGTAGACATACCCATATCTACTTAAGTCATTCGCGAAAGTGAGAACATAACGATATCCACCACGCGATGCTACACTCATTGGACCGCACACATCGGTATGTATTATTTCCAATAATTCTATAGCTCGCTCCATTGTACCAGAGAATGGAGTCTTAGTCATTTTTCCCATTAAACATGCTTCGCATCTTTCAAGTGATTCAAAATCAAGTGATTCAAGAAGTCCATCTGAATGGAGTTTTTTCATAGGCTTCACTCCAATGTGACCAAGACGACAGTGCCACATGTATGTAGAATTATCATTAAATTTTATTCGTTTAGCATCTATGTTGTGAACATGTGTATCACTACTATCGAGATTCAATAAGAATAAACCATTCATCTCAGGTGCATTACCATAAAAGATATTACTCATATAAATCGAACAACCTTTATTCTCGGACTTAAAAGAGTAACCGTCTCGTAGTAAACAAGATCCAGATATAATATGCATGCTTAACGCAGGCACCAAATAAGAATTATTTAAATTTAAAACTAATCCCGAAGGTAGATGTAGAGGGAGCGTGCCGACGGCGATCACATCAACCTTGGAGCCATTTCCAACGCGCATCGTCACCTCGTCTGTCGCCAGTCTTCGTTTATTCCGCAGCTCCTATTTCGAGTTACAAATATGAGCAACCGAACCAGTATCAAATACCCAGGCACTACTACGATTACTAGTAAGATACACATCAATAACATATATATCAAATATACCTTTCTTCTTGATGTTGTCGTTCTTCAGATCCGCCAGGTACTTGGGGCAGTTACGCTTCCAGTGACCAGCACCCTTGCAGTAGAAGCACTCAGTTTCAGGCTTGGGACCAGCCTTGGGTTTCTTAGCAGGTGCGGCAACTTTCTTGCCGTCCTTCTTGAAGTTGCCCTTGTTCTTAGGCTTGCCCTGTCTCTTGAAATTGGTGGTCTTATTGACCATCAACACTTGGTGCTCCTTCTTGATCTCCACTTCAGCAGTTTTCAGCATGGACGATAGTTCAGGCAACGTCTTGTTCATGCAGTGCATATTGTAGTTCATCACAAAGTTCTTATAACTCGGTGGCAGTGATTGGAGGAGACGATGAATCCCCAACTCATTAGGAATCGATATTCCCAACTCTTGGAGCTTGTTTCCGTACCCTGACATGGTGAGCACGTGCTCGCTAATGGAGCTTCCCTCTTCCATCTTACAGTTAAAGAACTTTTCGGAGGCCTCATAGCACTCCATGACTGCGCGAGTCTCAAAAATTAGCCTGAGCTCCTTAATGATCTCGAACGGGTCGTGGTGCTCAAAACGCTTCTGGAGCTCCGCTTCTAAACCGTATAGGATGGCACACTAAACTGTGGAGTAATGATTTTTCCGAGTGGCGTAAACATTCTTTACGTCATCTGTAGCATCATCTACAGGTGGGTCACCTAGCGGTGCTTCGAGCACATAGGTCAACTGACCAGCCCTGAGGACGATCTTCAGTCCACGGAACCAGTCTGTGAAATTGCTTCCATTGTTCTTAAGCTTTTCTTTCTGGTGGTTTTTCCGCGATACTTATGAGGGTGGTTGGATCCACTCTGGTGCATCATTCTGTGCTTGTGGTTGTCATTGGCTTGGTTGATCTTCCCTTCCGATCTCATCATGCAATCCATTCAGGAATCTTTCCTTCTTCTTGGCTTTAGTGTTGATCTCATCAGGGGCATATCTTGCGAGAGACAGAAATTTGTCATGGTATTCAACTACCGTCATCCTGCCTTGCTTCAGCTCTCTGAACTCATCTCTCATCCGGGTGACTAAATCTTGCGGCACACGGGTGCCACTAAACTTGGTGTTGAATGTTCCCCACATCATCACTTGACCGTGGTTCATGGTATGGGTGTTATTCCACTAGGCTCTTGCATCACCTGCCAGATAGTGGGTGGCAAACACTACTTGTTCGTTGGCATCAACTCCTGCGACTTCTAGGTTGTTCTCCATGGTTTGTAACCAATCATCTGCATATAATGGGTCTTCAGACTTGCTAAAGATAGGGGGATTGGTATTCTGGAAGTTCTTGAGCTTGGATCCATGATGATCCTAATTTCCATGGCCTTGATTATTGTGCTCCATCTGAGCTATCTGTTGCAGGGTGGCTAGGTTGGCTTGGCGCTCTGATCTACTAGCTTCATGGTCAGAAACTAGCATCTGAAGAATCTGCAGCATCGGGTCCTGCGATGAGCTGCTTCCTCCGGGGTTTACACGAGTCATCTGAAGATTGAGATAGATCAAGGGGTAAGAGGGAAAGTTCTAAGGTTCATGGTTAAGTTTTCAAAAGCTTTTAGACTTTGAGTTTGACTCAGATTTGGCAAACTAACAACTTCTCATTCATTCACTCATGCAAAGCACACCAATAAAAACACACACACACACCACAACATAAAAGGAAAACAGATGGTTTTAAGAACCATTCTGTAAGCTAAGTTATAGTGGGACCGATACAACTCTTTTCTACGAGGGTGATCAAGTGCATCTACACATAATCAATGAAGTCGGAGTCATCATCATCGGTGTAGAAGTCCATGGCATTATCTTTCAGGTAGTCATCGTCGTCGCTGAGGTATGAGTGAATATCTCCCTAGATGTCTTCACCTTCCTCCTCTT
This sequence comes from Avena eriantha, assembly GCA_910589775.1. NCBI lineage: Eukaryota > Viridiplantae > Streptophyta > Magnoliopsida > Poales > Poaceae > Avena > Avena eriantha. Next base: position 32,596,919 of record OU342746.1, on the reverse strand, counting down.
CTTATTTTGCTGCAAGCTGAGCTTCTTGTTCCTGGATGGTCTTCTCAAGGTCTGCCACCTTCTTGCGAAGACGAGTGATGGTGCGGTCCTTCTTCTCACGTTGCCGACAAAGTGATTGGTGATCCTTGACGAGCAAGGCAAAAGTCTGGGCCTTCTAGGCGGCAATGGCAATGTTGTGGTTAGCGTAGGCTCGAGCATTGTCCAGTTCCTTCTGTCTATCATATAGCAGGAAGTCAAGGTTCTCCACTTGGCGCTTCATCTCTAGGTGACTTGGCATCTCCAATGGCATTCCCATAGAATCGTACCTTGCATAGTGAGCAAAGTGAGTCCCCTAGATCAAGTTGACGTTCTGTCCGCAAATACGAGCGAGAGATTCATGCATTGCCCTGGCTAGTACATCTAGCTAGTTGTTCCCTCTCACGGTAAATTAAATCTTCTCCAAAAGGGGTGCTTCCATCTTTCCTCGAAGATGAGCAACTATCAGCCATTGTAGATCTCCTCCTGGGTGATAAATGAGTTGAGCCCTGAAGAATTCTAGATGCGGGCGCTCCGAATACTCTGAAAGTGCATCGAGATCCCTCTCAAAGATCATTTGGCCTCCGTTGCCAAATTGGTAGAACTTGCAGTACTGAACTTCCATCTACAAGAATTTTGGATGACTAAGTTAGTGAGGTGATCAAGTGTGTCAATTTTTATGTAGTAATGTAAGAATTTTGAGGAACATGATTTTTTTGAAAGAATCAAGGGTAAGAGTGGGAATAGTTTTTCATAAATACTGACTTCTTTGTTTTGAAACTAAGTTTTTGATCGGACATACGTTCTAACTAGGGTCTCCTATGGTCAGGATGGCTCTGATACCAACTTGTCAACACCCGGATTTTTAATCCCAGATGTCGTTATGCCATACATCGCAATCCCAGGATTACCATTTTTGCGAGACATGACAGATTGAATATCACAGTACATCATCCATTACAAACCATAATAAGGTATTACACAAATAAAGGATCTCATGATCCAGTCTTAGTACAAACAAGCAGCGGAATAATAAGCATAGTGGTGGGCTCCATCTTTAGTGTCACAAGCAATGCTGACGATGGGAGATGATCCTAGTTGTCGTAGTCAGCCTGTTATCCTTCTTCCGGATAGTCCTCCTCAAAGTCTGGCCACAGGAATAGCCAGGGACAAAGCCATGAGTACTCTTTAAGTACTCGCAAACTATCACTAACAAGAAAGGTAGTTCTAGTAGGAATGTTAAACTCTAAGTTTAGTTGCAAAATAAAATTTGAAACCTAAGCTGAGTTCAGAAGTAAAGAAAGCTAATTTAGTGTTCTAAATCACTTAAGTTGGAAACTTAGTTTTCATAGTCACAACCCTGTTGTGGTCAAGCCAAAGTCACCATTCATTTCATAAATCATTTTGAAAACATCTGACGACGGAACAGTATGGCCACTCCAACTGTCCATGACCGTGGACATGGCTATTCGAATAGTTTGACACTCTACAAAGGTGGTACACTTTCACCACAAAATTCGATATATTCGTCAGGGATAAGCCTGAATCATCATACTTAGTATGCGTATAATCAATGATAACCTTTTGATTACACACCCTAGTATAGGAATCTCCCCTATGAGCTTGGCCTGCCAGCCATGGCCATCGGCCATCCTGGCCACTGCATAGGTGGACATCATCAAGAAGTAGCCTCAGCTCAAACCTCTCCCGCGTGGGAACCCATACTAATGCATATAAACTTCCGGCTAAGCCTTACCCAATTCAGGTATTGTGGTTCTACGGTAAAATTGGAATGGTATCGCATCTGAACCCAACCATCAATTTTTATAAAGGGGGCTAAGGCTCATGCGTCAATATTTTCATCATCATAAACCATTTGTGATTCTCAACACATGTCAAAACATCTAAATAGAATGAATTATCATTCCGAGGTTTTCATAATCAGTTTCACCAAGTATTCCCATCTAAGTGATCAAGTTTTATGCTTAGCACTAGCCACTAAGGTTAAGAGTGTTCACTAAAGAGGGGTACTAACCTTTAATCTCATGCCATAGAATGACATCTAAGTATAACTAGATAGGCCAAGTTCTATACTCGTTATGCTATATATACTAAAAGTAAAGAACTTTGCTAAAGTAAAAGAAAGTAAATCTTGCAAGTAAAACATGGGATGGGCATTAATCAAAATATATAACCAAAGAATTCCTAATGCATTTGCTTAAGTTAACAAGGTGGCAAGTGTTAACTTGCTTAGTTCTAGCTTGCCTTGATTGGTGCAGTGATTGAAATTCTCCTCGTCTTCTTCGGGGTAGAACTCCTCCTCCTCGTAGACTTGGTCGGTACTATCGTCTATAAAGGAATACTGGATACACAATCACCAAACAATACGTAACTAGTCTATTTAGCACACTAAGGCACATACTTGATGATCTAGGATCATCACAATAATCACAAGATTTAAAGAACTAGTTTCATTAGTTTATTTTAGAAAAGTAATTTCTACTCATGGAATAAAGATTTAATATTCTCCAAATAGAATATGGGATCATGTGGACACATGTCATCACCACATATTCCCATACATGGGAATGTGATTTAAAGGGTTGGTCTCATTTTATAAAGTTTAGGTTTATTATTGAATCAATTTAAAGTGACTAGAAATTGCCCTAATGGCATTGTTTTAGTACTAGCCCGAAGTCACTGCATGCAATCCTAGATATATTAACATATTCAGATAGGTATCATCAAATGTGATTTTTGAGAGTTGGAATCAACTCAAAAGCTATTATGGTTGATTTCTGAAAAATGTTTGAATGTAGAAAAGTCTCTATCTTATTATTTTTGCTATAGATTATCTCTAACTCCAATTGATTTAAATCCAACAGGCTTGGATAGATATTTGAAATATCTTTCTAACAAAATTTGAATCGTGTCATTTGGTTAAGTGAATCCCTATGAATGGATTTTTGAATAAGTGGACCGAATCTAACTCCGCAGCACAACGGGCTACTGATAGGATGGTCCCGCATGTCAGCAGCACATCTAACGCGAAGCGGTACAGGGCAATCTGGGCGCTACGATTAGAACAAGATCTACGGTTGTGGTTCGTCGTCTCCGGCGAACAGCTCCGGCGAGAACGAACACTAATGCGGCACGGTGGGGTATGTGGGGGCTTACCAGGGCTCCAGCTAGACGTGGTGATGGGGGTGATCGAACTGGTAGACGACGGCAGTTCTAGGCGTGGTCGCGGCGGCTCCTAGGCAGCTCCACTCGACGGCGCCTCTTCTCCTCTATAGTGGCAAGCTCCGGCGAATGGCAGCTTGCCTTGCTCCAGGGATGGGGTGGAAGGATCAGCCGATAGAGAGGAGTGAGATGGTTTGCAGAATGAGGCTGGGTGTGGCCTCTATTTATAGTTTGACGAAGCGACCGAGCGGCGTGGGCGTGGCTCTTCAGTGGCGATGCTACAGGCAGCTAGCAGCACAGCTGGAGGTAGGGGACGGAGCGTTGTCAGCTGGCGGTCATCTACGGCGTAAAGGTGTGGCTAGGGGTGGTGGCATTTGATCGGGCGCGGCTGGTGCTCTACGCAGCAGAAGCGGCGTTCGACGCGGCGCACGGTGGTTCGGGTCAAGCGGCAGCGAACGAGCATGTCCGGGCAGTTCCTGGCGTCATGGCGAAGCGGTGCTTGCGGGCTGCGGTCGAGGCGCAACGTGTGCAGCCTTGTCGGGCGTGGCACTCTAGCTCGTGCTCGGCATGGTGCAGACGTTCTGGACGCGGTGCTCTGTGGGTGGTCCATGTCTCGGCTCTGCTCGGGGAGGGGACATAGGGCGGTGGTGTGGCCTCGCCTACCTCCTAGGCATCGTGGGCGAGCTCGGGGCGGTCTGCTGGGGCTTGCCCATGGTCGACCAGCGTGGAGGGCTCGGCGTGGCTCGACACTGGTGCAAATATCAACTAGGAGTGGTGCATTGGTGATGGTTGTGACTAGAGGGGACAAGGGTAGTGTAAAGGGGCAAAATGGTGGACAAAGCATTGATCAAGAACAATAATAGTTTGGTAGCTCAATCTGTGCTCACTAGGTGTTTGATGAAATGGCCAAAAGAAGTTCATATTTGAATTTTGGAAAGATGTTTTGTGTGTGGTCTGATCTTATGGTTGGTAGTCTCTGGTTGCTGGGAATTGTCAATCTGAAGTGGTTTGGTTGGTTTTTTGAGAAAGTGTGATCTTCCCATATGCATTGGATTAAATTTTCAATTGTCATTTAAATTGCTTTGCTAAAGATTTTTGTAAGTTTGTAAAGTGGTCCTTGGTACATCTTTACTTGGTATAGCAAGGGGTGAAAATAGTTGAGAATGTTTCTGTTTGAAATTGACTTCTAGGAACACCTAATGTGGCCTAGTGGATTAAAATGGTCAAAATGACCATTTGGTCTTTTTATTCTTATTTGATTTCTTTTTATTTGGATTTTGTTGTAAAAGGTCTAGATGATGTGGAATTCACCCTTGAACCATTTCATAACATTTAGAACAATCAAACATGGCATTTCCAAACAATTCTATACTAATGCAAACAGGCATGCCTTCATAATTATTTTAATACTATTTTTTTTTGTTAACCCTAATTTGGGTGATTAGAATCTTGCTAACCTTGATTAAAGTTTTGGGATGTTACACAAGAGCTACTCGGGGGAGGCGCCTGGGCTCTGGAGAGAAAGCGGCAGTGCGGGGAGCCGGGGTAGGCCGAGGAGGGGGACGGCGGCGGACAAGGCTCGAGGCGAAGTTGTTGGTCGAGGCGGTGGAGATGCTTGCATAGGCGGCGGGCTCCGTAGGCGACGGCGCCGCTGCGAGGGGTGGGGCACGCTTGTGGCCAGGCTCAAGGGAGGCAACGCTCGCTGCCGGGGCGACAAGGGCAAGATTGCCAATGGTGGGAAGGGACGAGGACGACGGCAGGTTGATGATGACCTAGGTCCGCGTGCGCGGTGCAGAGGACGGGCGAGGCTAGCACGGGCCGGGGTTGTGTTGGGTTCGCAGCATAGAAAACAAAAAAATTCCTACAATGGGAACTATTATGCGCCAAGATCTATCTACTAGATACAAGCAACGGGTGGATATACATCCATAGAGAACATACCCTTGAAGATCGACAAAGAATTGTTAACGAAACTGATTTCATGGTTGATGTAGTCGTACACTTGCCGATCTCAAGGTCGTGATGAAGTCCATGGAGTCCAGCACCAGCAGGTCCAGCACCACCAAGTCCAGCACCACAACGCAGTCGTGCATCCGTGATCGCACACATGTCCGGTACCCCGACAACCTCCGTCCCTCACTCCAGCAAAGCAGCGGAAGCATCAACTCTTTTCCAAATAAAGCCACTAGGAACATGTATCTCGCTAATCCGAGACCATGGGGAATAATTTCTAGAGGGGGAGAGAGATCCTTCACGAGGAGGTGTGATGTGAGAGGAGGAGAGGGGGCCTTTTATAGGCAGAGGGGGCAGCACAGGGCCATGGAATGGCAGCCATTATGGGTTCCCCCACCTCTTCCACATTCATGTGGGTGGAGCTCCCACTCCCATAAAAAGCCTCCACTCAAAATTCCACTCACACATGTATTAATTTTCCACCAAAATTAAAGTATATCTCATTTAATAAAACTATTTTATTTATTTTATTCAGAATTTTTTTAATTTCATTAATTAACAAACATTCACATAAAACCCCATGCAACATTTCAATATCACATGCAGAACCAGTTTCTGCAATTTCACCCGAAACAATTCCGGTTTCCATCGAAATGATTCTAGCACTTTCTTAAATTTTTATCTGAAACATATTTCCTCCAAATGGTGTCGGTATCCCTTAAGTGTGTAACCCTATGGTTCCCGAATAATGCATACATGATCGAGACCTTTCTCCGATCAATAATCAGCATCGGGACCTGGAGATCTGTACTAACTCCCACACATTCAACAATGACTAGTGATCATGTAAACCTTTAACATCGTAACTAAATCCCTTTGTCTCGCGATAGATTACATGTCCGAGATTTGATCATCGGTATCTCAAAACCTAGTTTGATCTCGTTACCAACATGCACTCTTTTCTCGTTCCCGTGATATAACATTCTAGTGATCACATCACTTGTTTCCAAGTTATCTCAATGTGATATAACCGAGAGGGCCCTGAGTATATCTATCCGTCATCGGGATGGAAAAATCCCACTCTTGATCCATGAGCCTCAACATAACACTTTCAGAGTACCCAAACCCACCTTTATAGTCACCATGTTACGGTGTGACGTTTGATGTTATCAAAGGACTCTTCTAGTGTTAGCAATTAACATGATCTCATGGTCTAAGGACTAAGATTACTTCGTATGATGTTATAGCAGTATAAACACAATGACTTTGATCATAATACTATACTTCGGATGAATTTTCATCACATCATTCACCAATGTTGTGACCTTGTTATTAACAACATACAATGTCCATGATCAGGAAACATTGATCATCTTGTTAATCAACGAGCTAGTTTATAAGAGAGGCATAAATAGGAACCCTTTATCTTTTTATTAAACACACATGTATTAACGTTTCCAATTAATACAATTATAGCATGCAAAATAAATGTTTATCATAAACAAGGAATAAGATAATAACCACTTTATTATTGCCTCTCGGGTATATTCCCTTCAGTCTCCCACTTGCAGTAGAGGCAATAATCTAGTCTGTAAACTTGCACATTCAACAACTATGGCTTTCTGTTGTTGTATATACGCGCTTGCTAATGGTTAAAATAATCTATGGATCTTACATTTTCAGGTCTGTGTGTATTTGCATATATTTGCGTCTCTACGCATCACTCATTCTCAAATGAGATGGGATTGTATAAATTTAGTCCTTTGGTGAGACCTTTAGTTCCTTTGGGTTAGAACATGTTGATATTATTGTTGTACAATATTTCTTCATAGTACTAGCCCACTATGAACCAGACATAGTTTGATGACAAACTACTTAACCAAATTCCCTCCTTTGCTTCTACTATAGCAGTCATATAATTAGCCTTTTGTTGTAGTATCCGTCACAATGTATCAACTTTGGAAGTCATCCAAATCCATCATGGAACCTCCCTTCCATTTCATTGTGCCACCCATAGTTTAAATTGAGATAAATTTAATTTGTATCCTGTGACAAACTAGTATCAATATAACACTTTACAATGAACTACTTTTATCTATCACTTATACATGATATATTCTTAGTTCTTCCAAAGCTCATAAGAATATCTTTACTATCGTCCAATGATCATCTTATGAATCATTATGGTATATGCTCACAACATTTAGAGCATAGGACATATCTGGATATGTACATATCATGGTATTATTGATCAAAATATTCATGTGATTTCACTCACCAAGTGTCAATACACTTGAATCTTGATTCAATCCTTTCCATGTGGCAAGAACCTTTCTTGTTGTTTCCGTATTGAACCCTTTCAATATCTCATATATGTACGTCTGGCACAACCATATTAGCGTTTCAATCTATCCATATAGACATTGATGCAAAATATTCAGTTTTGCCCAAGTCTTTCATCGAAATCAAATTTTAATGAAATTCTTAACTTGTGTCAATAAAAGACACATCATTTCCAATCAACACCATGTCTTCTACACAATATATTTGAAATATTTCTCGGCACTCCCACTTAATTTCTTGCAAATGCAAGCATATTCATCGTCTATGAAATTAAACTCTTTTAACATTTTCATCACGATGAAGATACCAACTCCGCTAGGCCCACTTCATCATTGAAGTTTGCACTCCCTTTTAGCATCCTTTGAATAAACAAAACCCTTCGGACTGTGTCATGTACATGTCCTAGGTAATGATTCTATTAGAATAACATTGTTTTGTTTGTGCCACTACCATATACCAAATTATATGTAGTGGTTGCTACATTAATCCGTCAAGACTAAATATCACTATGAAAGATCAAATCTTGTCATAGTCAACTCCTTGAACATTGTCATAAACTCCTTTTTGACATGTCGACTATTTCATAGATGTTAAACATCCATGTCTATTTCTTTATAGATCCAAATACGACCGATATGCTTCATGCCTTTTCGAAGGGTCTTCCAAGTTCAAAAACGTGATTTCTCGTGTATGGATACTATCACGGATTTTATGACTTCTAGTCATTTTATGGAGTCAAGGCCCATCATCACTTCTTTGCATGCAGTCGGTTCATCATTGTCAAATAATAACGACTTATGTTTCAAATCTTACTATTTGATTCTTACCGGACCCACATGGTTCAATAGGAACTCCAATCTCCGAGATCACAACCTTTGTAATCACGGGAGCCATGAGAATTTTAGCTGCCTCCGAGACACTTTCCAGCGCTGCTCTACTTAGCACATGTTTCTTAGGATCATCAACCTAATCAAAGTTCTATTGTCCTCCCACTTAACTTTTGTGAAAAAATCCTTCTTTAAGAAACTTCATGCTCCAAGTGACAAACTCTTTTGTCTTCGGTGTTGTGGAGGAATACCCAATAAATTCTTTGGGATAACCTACAAAGACGTGCTTATCCGACTTTGGTTGTAAACATTTTTCTTATGCATAGCATACCAAAATTTAAGAAAAGACAACTCGGGTTTTATCCCAAACCATAACCTTTATGGTGTCATTTCAATGTATCGCGATGGTGCTCGTTTCAGTGTAAAAGCAGTAGTCTCTAAAGCTTTAATTTTGAAACATATTGGTAGTGTTATAAATGACACCTTTGATCTTACCATGTAAAACAAGGCTCGATTTGATCTCTTGAACATACCATACTCCTATGGTTTATCGGGAAATGCAAGTCCATGAAACAATTCCTCAAATATTAGGTGTTTTGCTAAACATGTAACTCAAATATCATCCTTTATGATCGAATCATAAATTCCTTATTTTCTGTTTACAATGATTTTCCACTTCATCTTGAAAGTCTTTGAACAATTTTCAAAATATTCCATACTTCTTCCTTATTAAGTAAATATACAGATATATTCACTCATTTTTGGAGAAAGCATATGAAGTCGAAAGATCCACCCTACATGGCTACATATAATGGACTAAATACATCAATATGCACAATTTCCAATAAGTTAGTCACCCGTTCCCTTTTGTCCTATGAACGGAGTTTCAATTATCTCGAGGAAAGTTTCACAAGCATCATTTCATCAAAATCAAAGACTCCAAAAATCCATCAACATAGAGTTTCTTCATGGTTTCTTTCCAATATAATTTAAACGGCGATGTCACTTCATAAGTGATCTTTCAATTGTTTGTCTTGCGACATTTTAGCATTAGTTTTATGGACGTGATTTCTCTAACTAGACTTGTAAAAGTTCATCCATCTTCTATGGAATACGGTAATTATTTGAACAACCATTGTTCTCATAATATCGGAACAAAATAACAATTATTTAAACAAATCTTGAAGGCAAGCTTTGATGCCAACGAGAAACACAATAACATTTATTTGTTTTCGATGAACATCATCACATATTCTTTTGTTAGTTACTTAGGACATTGTAGTTCATGAATTGTGTTGTCTTGTACGCCATTTCACACCAACCAATTCGGTATCCAATACCCAGGAACCACATTGTTTAACAAGCAAAGAATACAACCATCACATGTATATTATCTATATACCTTAGCTAGACATTTGAAGTCTTTTCTTTTCTTCCAAATATTTTATAGATTCTCTTTCAGCATTTCCTTTTCCTTTTAAAAGATTATATCAACATCAATAGTGGTGCCATACATATGACACATAGTCGAAAGCATGTATAGTCAAATACTAATACCTTTGGACTTGCACTTTGAAGTGGATCACCATCATCAAATATTCGGTGTTCTTTCAAAAGTCCATTCTTTAGTAATCTTTTAGTGTAGTAAACATTTTACCTACATCTTCTATTCATCCTTATCATGACAACTTTTGTGATCAAGCTACTATAGCCTATAAGAACGAACCGTGAGTATAATGTCAGTTCCAAAAACCTTTTGGGGAGATTAGGATGTCTAGTGTCTCCAACCTACGCAAATTCTCATACAATATGAGAACATGTATTTTTCTAAATTATACTCTATCAAATTGCAACCATAAACATTGTTTCAGATATTACAATATCTTCCACACGTGATGGTTTCTGAAACAATTCTTTCAGCTCCCAGATAACCTCAATATTAAAACAATATTTGGATATCAAGAATCATGGAGGCAAATATGATACTTCGGATACTAACACTAGATTTGTTACTCTTGGTTTAATACTACTTATTAAACTTCATGGAGTAAATAGAGTTTGCTAAAAGTTTGCAATAGGACTTCTAAATATTAAATTGACATTCAAAACCAATACGATACTAGTTCGTAAAGTAAATATCCAGAATTCTATAGTTCTATTATCTCAAGTAAAACTAAGCGCAAGGTAGTAAACAGATGCCAATGACTACAACAAATTATGCAAATTCACTTTGATTTTAGTTTATGATAAATTGAGTTTGACTAATCCAAATTACAAATGAGCTTCCACTCAAAAACAACATCCCTCGTGTCTTTTTGGTGATTGCATGAACCAAATCCACTACACCAAGTCTGATCATCATGTGAGTCGGTGTAGATTCAAAGGCGAGCATCAATATGGGCATCATATCTACTATATGACTCATGCTTAACATTTTGGTCTAAGTTATGTGGCCATGTCTGTACATGCTAGGCTCGCCAAGTAAGAACCTTTGTACTCATGTGTGTAAAACTGTCTTACACCTGTTGTATGAAAGCGTGGACTCGAGTACACCCGATCATCACGTGATGTCTCAAAACACAATCCATAGAATGGTGCATGCTTAAGAAATAACACATTTTTATCTTGATATCCAAAAGAGGGATCATCTTATAATGCTACTAAAGTGCCAAACAAGTAATATAAGATGCAAACAAAACATCATATGCATAAAGTGAAATGATATGGTTCTTGCACTTGATCACTATCATGAGTATCGTGGTATGATCTTTATCATTCCTTCATGTGTAAGGCCAAGGTCTATGGAATTTACACGTTGGGTATGCTATAATTTCCAAGAGTATCAATTATACTTCAAATTATAACATTACCATATCATGACACTTTCCCAGCAACAATCTAAACTAGACGCTTCTAATTTATCCATTGCAAGTTTTATGTGGCTTAGGGCTTTCGAAGATAGAACGGGTCTTACCTACGAACATGGAACCACAACGATGATAACCAAATTATTAGCAACTCGTTGTAAATCAGATATTGACTATAGTAGGAGAGATAGACACCCGCTAGCCACTTATGCAAAACTAGTTGCATGTAAAGCGTGGAACAGGTCTCATGTGCGAGGACATGTAAATTTGGTCTGGGCCACTTCATCCCACTATGCCACCAATATCCAAAATACATACATGAAGCAATAACATGATCATCATCGCCCACATATTCATATGTGTACTACCCGTGCTAAGCATCTACGCATAGTTCAGGCTCTGATACCACAGTTGGATTCGCAGCATAGAAAACAAAAAAATTCCTAGGATGGGAACTATTATATGCCAACATCTATCTACTAGATACAAGCAACGGGTGGATATGCATCCATAGAGAACATACCCTTGAAGATTGACAAAGAATTGTTAATGAAATTGATTTTGTGGTTGATGTAGTTGTACATTTGTAGATCTCAAGATCGTGATGAAGTCTAGCGAGTCCAGGAGGTCCAGCACCACCAAGTCCAGCACCGCAAAGTAGCGGTGCATCCGTGATCGCACACATGTCCGGTACCCCAACAACCTCTGTCCTCGATCCAGCAAAGCAGTGGAAGCAGCAACAGCTTTCTAAATAAAGCCACTAGTAACATGTATCTCACTAATCTGAGACCATGGGGAATAATTTCTAGAGGGGGAGAGAGATCCTTCACGAGGAGGTGTGATGTGAGAGGAGGAGAGGGGGGCCTTTTATAGGGAGAGGGGGCAGCCAAGGGCCATGGCGTGGCAGCCATGGTGGGTTCCCCCACCTCTTCCACATTCATGTGGGTCAAGCTCCCACTCCCATAAAAAGCCTCCACTCCAAATTCTACTCACACATGTATTAATTTTCCACCAAAATTAATGTATCTCTCATTTAATAAAACTATTTTATTTATTTTATTCAGAATTCTTTAATTACATTAATTAACAAACATTCACATAAAACCCCCTGCAACATTTCAATATCACATGCAGAACCAGTTTCTTCAATTTCACCTAAAACAATTCCGGTTTCCATCGAAATGATTCTTGCGCTTTCTTAAATCTTTATCTGAAACATATTTTCTCCAAATGGTGTCTGTATCCCTTAAGTGTGTCACCCTACGGTTCGCGAATAATGCAGACATGATCGAGACCTTTCTCCGATCAATAATCAGCAGCGGGACCTGGAGATCCGTACTGACTCCCACACATTCAACGATGACGCTAGTGATCTTGTTAACCTTTAACGTTGTAACTAAATCCCTTTGTCTTGCGATATATTATATGTCCGAGATTTGATCATCGGTATCTCAATATCTAGTTTGATCTAGTTACCGACATACACTCTTTTCTTGTGCCTGTGATATAACATTCTAGTGATCACATCACTTGCTTGCAAGCTATCTCAATGTGATATCACCGAGAGGGCCCTGAGTATACCTATCTGTCATCGGGATGGAAAAATCCCACTCTTGATCCATGAGCCTCAACATAACACTTTCAGAGTACCCAAACCCACCTTTATAGTCCCCTATAACGGTGTGACGTTTGATGTTATCAAAGTACTCTTCCGGTGTTAGCAATTAACATGATCTCATGGTCTAAGGACTAAGATTACTTCGTATGATGTTATAGCAATATAAACACAATGACTTTGATCATAATGCTATACTTCGGATGAATGTTCATCACATCATTCACCAATATTGTGACCTTGTTATTAACAACATCCAATGTCCATAATCAGGAAACCTTGATCATCTTGTTAATCAATGAGCTAGTTTATAAGAGACGCATAACTAGAAACCCTTTATTTCTTTATTAAACACACATGTATTAACGTTTCCAATTAATACAATTGTAGCATGCAAAATAAACATTTATCATAAACAAGGAATAATATAATAACCACTTTATTATTGCCTCTCAAGCATATTCCGTTTAGGATGCTGCGACTTCAGAGGGTGCCACGGAGAGGTGAGGCCGGAGGGGCGACGACAACAGCGACCGGTGCTGCATGCCGACGGAGGCGGCGATGTTGGGGATGGGGTTGTGCCTCGCAAGGAAGTGCTCGGGCGCATGCTCGAGCAGGAAAAGCGGCGGAGCCAGGACCTGAGCGAGGCGGTGATGAGAGGAAGGAGACGGGATGGGTGGTTCGTGATGGGGATCGAGCAAGGAGCGGGGTCGCATGCGCTGTACGCGGGGTGCAACACGGTGTAGCGAGGTGGGTCTAGGGTGAGGGGATATGGTGGGAATGAGGCTAGGGTGGGGTGCACAACACGACAATTGTGTGCGTTGCATGGGAGGCTAGGACGTGGGGCGCGCGTGTTGGGTGGGAAGGTGGTGCACGTGTTGCGCACTACCGTGTACGGTGTGTGTGTGGTGCGATAGATGTTGTGGGGTGTGGCGGCTAGGGTTTAGGGTTAGGTATATTAGGGTTTGGTTTAGATTATATTTTGGTCCGATTTGGGTTTGGGCCAAGCCTGTCGGGGTAGTAGGTGGCCTGGCCTAAACGGCTAGGCTACCTCCCCCGGTAGAAGATATTTATTTAAAACATTTGTAAATAGGTTTTTAGACTAACAAAATATCTCGAAGAGTCTGGGGTTTTAATTTGAATAGAGACGCGGGCATTTAGAAAATAAAGGTAGACTTTTAGAAATTAGTTTTAGGCAAACCATGCATGATGATGATGATGATGCTCCAATGCAATGTGGCATGATGACATGAGCATGCTATCATGATGATGCACAAAGATATAAACAACAAGCGATTTTCTAGTAGTGGTTTAACCTGTGGAGCTCACCGCGTGAGTGAGGCGGCAATGAGAGGAAGGAGACAGGGTGGGTGGTTCGCTATGGGGATCGAGCGAGGAGCAGGATCGCATGCGCTATACGTGGGGTGCGATGCAGTGTAGCGAGGTGGGGCTGGGTGGGTGGGCACGAGGCCAGGGTGGGGTGCTCGACATGGCAATTATGTGCGTTGCACGGGAGGATGGGACGCGGGGCATGCGCGATGGTTGTGCATGTGGTGTGCGTGTTACGCACTACCGTGTGCGGTGTGTGTGGTGCGATAGGTGTTAGGTGAAATGTGGTGGATAGGGTTTAGGGTTTGGTTTAGATTAGGTTTTGGTCCAGTTTGGGTTTGGGTCAGGCCTGCCGGGGTAGTAGCTGGCCTAGCCTAAACGGCTGGTTGCCTCCCTCAGTAGAAGATATTTATTTAAAACATTTGTAAATAGGTTTTTAGACAAACAAAATATCCTGAAGCATCCAGGGTTTTAATTTGAATAGAGACGGGGGCATTTAGAAAATAAAGTTAGGCTTTTAGAAATTAGTTTTAGCTAAACCATGCATAATGATGATGATGCTCAAATGCAATATGGCATGATGACATGAGCGTGCTATCATGATGATGCACAAAGATATAAACAACAAGCGATTTTCTAGTAGTGGTTTTATCCGGGGTGCTACACCACCAGACTGTATAAACGGCTAAAGCAGCGAGCAACACTATCAAGTACAGAACACGAAGGCGTGGCCGAGGGCAAAAAATTCATCATACACATGTTTATTCTAATGAGTGGTTGACATGTGGGGCCCAGGAGGTTGATTAAAGGGTAGATGCATCGAGCAGCACTATCAACTTCGGAACATGGTAGCACGAGCGAAGGAAAAAATTTCATCATACACACGTTTCTTCTTATGAGAGGATGCCATGTGGGTCCTAGTAGCCAGATTAAATGCCATCATACACACGATTCTTCTAATAAGAGGCTGACATGTGGGACCTAGCAACCTGACTAAATGGCAGACGCCTCAAGCAACGTTATCGAGTTCAAATCAGGGAGGCGCGACCGAAAAGTATGGTCCGCTATAGACACAAACGTGTGAGACCCACATGCCTCAAAAGAGTTCAGCAAGTCAACATCGCGCGAGGAAACTAAAATCTTGCTTCTGCCATGCGCCAGTCGAGCTTCCTCCATGTTTTTAGCAATTCCGTCATAGTAGAGGGCCGCGAAACTAGAAAAAAAGTTTTCCATCGGGCACGGCCGAGCTGAGAAATTCGTCGTGGAATACACGCCTTCTACGACGACCGTCAGGCCAAGCCGTCGCGGAAGGAAACTTTTCTTGTAGTGCACACCATCTTAAATAAATAGAAATATTTCAACGCCATACGACAAGATCCAAATATCCTAGATAGAGATAATAGTTTAGGATACATCCTCATACATCACACATCAGATCATTAAGTGGAAGCGGAAAACAAGATTCGAGTAAGTATAAGAAGCAAATTGGCATATGATGCCTTAAAAGTAAGTACCCTATGGTACTACGGAAACCCCAAACACGTGAATCCTAGTTTGAATTTTCAGAAGAAGATAGACAAACCTTACACTTCCTTACAAGAAAAATGGTGGGTGGATGGGTAAGAAGAAAAATGTAAGCAGTCCTACTCTCACGTTTAATTTTTCCCTAATATAAATAACTAGTAAAATATTTTCTACACTGACAACGACCATCTTGGCTGAGACCAGAAGGGCAAAATGGCTTTGATAACCATTGTAATACCTCGAACCCTACACTCTAAGCAACAAGCCAGGAATGAACCCAAAAGTGGATAAAGAATTCTACCACGGAGGCCCAAGTCCACTCACATGTAGGCCCACAGAAGTTGAGCACGGCATGGTACCGGTTAACCACCCTATCCACTTTCAATAACATCGTGACAAGAGCGAGTGGCATGGTCGATAGGTAAAGCAATCAAAAACATACGCAAGTAAGTATGTATGTCAGCGACATACAACAGTCATCACAACCCAACCATCTAAAAGAAATAAAAATATTGCAACACTCTATGACAAGATCCAAATATCCTAGATAGAGATAATAGTTTAGTACACATCCTCATACATCACACATGAGAGTATCAAGCGGAAGTAGAACACAAGATCTGAGTACGGATAAGAAGCAAATTGGCATAAGATTTCCTGAAAATAAGCACATCCTGCCCACAGATCTCACGGATCTCCATCCCTAGAATCTCTACACCTGACAGTCGTTGCCTCCATCATTGGTCTCTTAGACCTAGTAACCTTCTTGAGAATATACCTGTCCATCTGAACCAAATATTTATTGTGTGAGACCCTAGGGGTACTCAACAAGTCTTAATGCATCTAAAAGGAACAACCTTGGGTGACGCAATTTCAGTGAAAGATAATAGCTAGACAGTTCTATAGAGACATGCTATAACATCCGCCTAACCAGACATGGACGAATGCTCATTAATTAGTAACAGCGGTTATGTAAGCAATATCAATAAACATCGCTCGCCCTCCTTCTCGCTTACCGACGAGAGGGCGGAAGAACATCCCATTCGTTGGAAATTTTATTAACCATTACATGAGTGTTACGCTATTTACTAGTCATGTCTTAGTCAAATTAAAGGCGATACTTTAGTTGTGCTTGTCTATGATCGAGAAATTGTGTTCCAAGTCGTCCATAACCGTGGATACGGCTTTCAGAAGGATTTTCCCAGCAGGGGTGCACAAATAGCGACACACGCATGATCAACCTCGGGAAGAACCAAATAAAAAGCAACAAGGCCTCACGACAATGCATTCGCATGATTCATAAATTATTTCTAGGGGCCACCCCACTAAGCTACCTGCAACAAAGTTGGCCAACTCCGAGACAGACCCAAGGTTTGTGTAGACAGTTGTAAACGATTGGGAACTCGAAAGTGTGATTGAGCTTGTCAATACCGTAGAAACATGTCACAAGTCCTAAACAGTACAGGCAGGATAGTATAGGATAGTAATAAAGCAGTAAAGCATGGCATAAGTACAGGATTGTTCCTGTAAGTTCAAGCCTGGATGAACCAAAAGTGGTTAAAGTAGTACAACGGGGGCCCAGGGGCCACCCACGTGTAGGCCCGTCGGCCGCCCTAACCACTTCCAAGAACATCGGGACAAGAGCGAGGGGCGTAGGCAACGGGTGAAGAGATCAAATACATACACAAGTGAGTATGTATGCAAGCTACCTTAGAATAGTTCTCAGAGCCATACCATCTAAAAGAAATAGAAATATTGCAACGCCATACGGCAAGATCCAAATATCCTAGATAGTTATAATAGTGTACGATAGCTCCTCATACATCAAACATCAGAGTATCAAGCGGGAGCGGGAAACAAGATCCGAGTACGGACAAGAAGCAAATCTACATAAGATGCTACATAAATAAGCACATCCCGCCCACAGATCTCACGGATCCCCATCCCCGGACTATCTACACCGAGTGATCGTTGCCAACATCATCTGTCTCCTCCACCCAGTATCCATCTTGCAAATACACCTGTTCATCTGAATAAAACAATTTATCGTGTCAGACCCTAGGGGTACTCAGCAAGTGTTTATGCCTCTAAAGGGGACATATACCTGGGGTTACGCAATTGCAGCAAAAGATAATAACTAACAAGTCTATAGATACTCGCTAACCATCCGCCTACCCAATGATAGACGGATGTCCGTTAATTAGTAACAACAGTTATAACAGTGTAAAGTAACAGATCCATCCTCCTTCTCGCTTACCAACAAGAAAGCAGACGAACAACCCATCCGTTGGCAGTTTTATTATCCATTCCATGAGTATTGCACTAATTACTAGATAGATATTTAGTCAAATTACAGTCGATACTTTAGTTATACTTGTCTATGATAGAGAAACTGTGGTCCAACTCATCCATAACCGCGGACACGGCTTTCAGAAAGATTTACCCTGCAGGGGTGCACAAATAGCAACACACACATGATCGACCTCGGAAAAACCAAATCAAAACCCAATGAGGCTTTCACGACAAAGCGATCACAGGATTCATAAAATATTTCAGGGGGCCACCCCATTAAGCTACCCGCAACGAAGTTGGCCGGCTCCGAGACGGACCCAAGATTTGCGCCAATGGCTGTAAACGACTGGGAACCACAAAGTGTGACTGGGCTTGTCGATACCGCGAAAACACTCCGCAATTCTAAACAGTACAGGTGCTCCACGCACAATCGTAAATAAAGCGGTAAAGCATGGCATAAGTACAGGATAGTAATAAAGCCCCAAACTACTTTGTGGCCCTAAGAAATAAAGTAAAAATCAAGCTCTGGCAAAGGGGGATTCATAGAGTCTCCCGTATGTCGATAGTGCGAATATTTAAGGAACAGGTATCAAGTACTCAGGGTCCTACGGGACACAAGTGGACATAAAAACCAAATGACAGATAGTGCCTACCAGTGCCTCTTTCATTAGTTATCCCATTACTACTCAGGTTAAGTTGTTTAGGTACCTCGTTATTCATCAGACACTCACATACCCTGCACATGCTGTTCTACGACTCGCATGGCTCAAACAACTCCTGTAGTAATGGCTCATAGGATAGAGGAACAGGTTTCGGTGCGGTTCAAAAGTAAAGTCTATGCAGTACTTGGGATTCAATTTAATGCAATCGCAACTCAATGATGCAAGAATAAGATAGAGGCAATAGGTACTATATGTATGCAAGCATGTGGTAGTGCTTGCCTGGCAGCTCAGTTGAAGCGAGGGATGGATCTGGGTAGTACTCATGGGATTCCTGATATTTCCCCGGCTCGGCGTCTATTCGAAAGAAGAACCAAACAAACAAGGGCCAACATAAATAAAGTGCACAAGCATATAAATAAAATGCAACAAGCAAACAAGCATGCCATGATGAATGATGCACAAATAACATGGCAATAATGTAGCATGGCAAGGGTGAGGTGTGGGGACAAGAATAAATCATTTTATTAATTATTCGGTCAAGTTTTATTGCCATAAACAGTTCTGATTTTTAATATGGATATGATGCATGCTGCAATTCAGAACATGGAATGCATAAACAGAACGGGCTTGTCGCGCAGATCGATCTACAAATATTATTTGTCGAATTTGGAGTTATAGAATTAAAGTTATTAATTAATTAAGAAAAGGCATTTTTATTGCAATTAAACAATTTCGAAAATTTAGAATAGTTGAACATTATTTTGAATGGCATATTTGGAATCCCCACATTTTTCTGATTCAAAAACATATATCATTTGTATTATTTGGATTTATTAATTAAAAGATATTAATTTCTGGATTTAAAATCCTATAAAACATTTCTGAAAATATTTTGATTAAATAGAAAAAGAACAGATACTTTTTATACTCAGAGAGTATTAGCCACAGCCGCTGATGGGTGGGCCAAGTGCTGACTCAGCAATAGGTGGGTCGACGCGGTACACGCGGGACTTTTCTCACCGAGGGGTTATCCAACCTGTGCGGTTGACAGGTGGGGTCGGCGGTGTGCGGGGCCACGCACGGGCGCGCGAACGGGGCGCAGCCACGTGGCGCAGACGGGGACGGCGGGTTGAGGCGGCGATCTCTGCGGTGCCTTTTCGTAAAAACGCCACCGTGGTTGACAGGTGGGGCCGGTTGGAGTGCGGGTTGCGTGAATCAAAAAGGCTAGGGGCTTTCTGCAAAAGAGGAGGATGTTCTTGTTCCTCTTCTCCTTTCAGACGAAACTGACGTCGCGGTGGAACGGCACTGCAGGGATTCGATCCGGCAACGCGGCGCGTGCGCAGGCGGTGGCGACCACTGGGGCGGGCTAGGTTTGATGCTCGGTAACAGCTGCGCGGCCAGAAGACCCTACCGCGGCGCGACGGCGGAGAAGCAAAAGCGTGCACCGTGCACAGAGGGTGCTCGACGGAATGACCGGCGCGTCCAGGAAGCGTAGACGAGCGAGAGGATGTCAGGTGGGGTTAGTGCCTCACCGGGAGTGTGTTGGTGGTGGTGGATCGAGCCGGAGCGCAGGGGATCGGCGGGGTAGCTGGTGTTCTGCCGCTAGGGTTTCTTGCCGGATCGCGTCAGGGTGCTGCGGGTACGGCCGTCGCCTCCTCGTCTGGCGCACAGGGACGATGCAGAAGTTCTTCTCGGTCTTCCTCGACAACGAACGCCATGCCCGCCTCCTTGTTTCGGTGGTAGGGAGAAGGGGCCGACGGTAAGGTTGTCGGGGATGGGAGAGAGAGGGGTAGCAGGTTAGCTGGGGTCTTGGTGGGGGTTGGTGGAAAAAGGCCAGGACCCTGGGGATCTGAGGAAGACGCCGGCCACGAGAGGGAGTAGATAGGGACGGGAGGGGAGATGCACCTGGGGTGGATCGGGTGGAAAAAGGTGGTAGGGTGCCCTTTTCTCGTCCTTCTCTCACGTGGTAGACTAGGCTCAGGAGAGGGCTGGGTGTCCGCAGCTGGGGCCAGAGAGAACGACGCAGGTTCGGTGGGGCTTGGCTTGGCAACGGGAGAGAGGAACAGAGAGGGAAGGGCTCGGCTAGGGTTAGGGTAGGGGTGGCTCGGTCTAGAATAGAAGGGAAAGGGGATGTGTGAGTAGCTAGGGTTTTTGCTAGGTGTAGAGAGAGAGAGAGATAGCTCGGTTTAGCTAGAAAAGAGAGAGGGGACGAAGTGCAAAATGGCACATGTATGCACACATGCATGTGTAGATGATGGACAAGGTAGGAGGGATAGATGGAGGAGCTAGGGTTTGGAGTGGATATAAAACACCAAGAAGTTTGAATTAAGCCAAAGGTAGAAAACCAAAAGGACCAAAAGAGAGAGAGAGGTGAGAGGAGATGATCTTACATATCTCATGCACATGATGATATTTTGTGAAAACAAAATATACCTCCCATGTATGCTTGACAAAGAGAAAACCACTAAAGAGTTGCAAGGTGGAAGACAAGGGAAAATAAGCATTGATTTGGTTCATTTGTTTCAATTGAGTTCAAACAAACTCCACCCAAATATTCCCAAAGAAACCAAAATAGAAGGACAAGTGAGGGGCCTTGCATGGGCCATGCATGAAGAATAATTGCCACATTCATTAGTTGTGAAAACAACTACATATACATATGGGCATCTATTACCCCCATGTACGTCCATACTTGAATAAAGACCACCACATAAGCTACAAGCTTGATAAAATATGGTAAGGGTGGATTTAAGAATAATTGAATATAATAGGCCATGCTAGTGTGTATGTCCCACTAGAAGATCATTTGGCCACAATTATATTTAAACAATGCTCAATTATTCCCAAAACAAACCATATGGAAGATAGAGCAAGTGAAACTAACCACATGCATGCAAAGGTGGCCATGTGGCTCTCCACATATCAACAATGTGAAAACAACATGAGGCATATATGGAAGCATGTGTAAATAGAATTGGATCCATCCCAACCCACATGAGCTAGAGGTAAACCCAAATAAAATGCAAAGCTCACATATAGTTGGATGGTGGAATTATGGGGTGGTGACAAGAAAAGGTGGTGGAGTTAAATAAAAGATATGCCCCCAACTTAACTTGGGCACCAAGCATTTATCAAGAACCAAATACAATTTATTAAGAACCAAATACAATTGATAAATGCATCTGAGACAAGATCCAAAGAAAAAGGGCTTTATATGATGCTCAAATGCAAGGTGGCATGATGACATGAGCATTATATAATTATGATGCAACAATTATATGTAGGAATGTAGCATATTATTATTAGACCATGTAGCATTACACATGTTAGACAGATGGGATGCTACAACTCTCCCCCACTAAACATGAATCTCGCCCTGAGCTTCTAGGAAGAAGAAGAAGACACGAAGAGGGTTGGATACTTGGCACAGAGCTCATCCTCGCGTTCCCAAGTGGCTTCATCAACGGAATGGTGCGAGCAATGCACGTTGCAGAACTTGATAGACTTGTTGTGAGTCTTTCTTTCTGCGACTTCTAGGATTTTTGTGGGGTGTTCTTGATAAGACAAATCTTCTTGGAGATTGATGAGCTAATGGTCCACGGTCCTGCCGGGATCCTTGAAGCACTTCTTGAGTTGAGAGATATGGAAAACATCATGGACCTTGAGTTTTTCAGGGAGCTCAAGAGCATAAGCGACTTCTCCTCTTCTTCCACGAACTTTGAAAGGACCGATGTATCTAGGAGCCAGCTTCCCTTTGATACCAAACCGGTGTGTGCCTCTCATGGGAGTGACCCAAGGTAAACGAGATCACCAGGGACATATTCCATGTCCGTGTGCTTTCTGTCATAGTTGCTCTTCTGGCGACTTTGAGCGACCTTCAGATTTTCGAGAATGATGTGAACCTTCTCCTCCGCTTGAGTTACAATGTCGGGGCCAAACAATGTTCTTTCACCTGCGCCCGGCCAACCAATCGGAGTTCTGCACTTGCGGCCATAGAGAACCTCAAATGGTGCCATCTTTAGACTCTTCTGGAAGCTATTGTTGTAAGAGAATTCAGCATAAGGAAGGCATTCTTCCCACTTCATGCCAAAAGAGATGACGCAAGCACGGAGCATATCTTCTAGAATCTGATTGATCCTTTCAACTTGTCCTTGCGACTGAGGGTGGTAAGCTGTGCTGAAGTTCAACTTTGTTCCCAAAGAATTTTGGAAACTTCCCTAGAACTTGGAAGTGAAGATGCTTCCACGGTCTGAGCTGATCTCAAGAGGAACCCCATACAGAGAGATAATTTTGTTGATATAGAGCTCAGCCAACTGAATTGTAGAAATTGTTTCCTTGACAGGAGAGAAGTGAGCCACTTTAGAAAGTCTATCGATGACAACAAAGATTGCATTGTTTCCCTTCTGCGACCTAGGAAACCCAGTTATGAAGTCCATCTCTACTTTCTCCCATTTCCATTCCGGAGGCTTAAGTGGCTATAGAAGACCGGAAGGTTTCTGATGGACAGCTTTAACTCTGCGGCAGACATCGCACTCGGAGACATACTTGGCACAATATCGTTTCAATCCAGGCCACCAATACTGTGTTTTCAAGTCCATGTACATCTTAGTGCTGCCAGGGTGGATAGAAAGAACAGAATCATGAGCTTCTTTGAGAACTTTCTCTCTCAAACCGGGATACTTCGGAACGAACATCCGGTGCTTAAAGAATAGAGTGCCTTGGTCGTTAAGGTGGAAAGGTTCATACTTTGGAAGCTGAATCTTGGAGATGATGTTTTTAGTGTACGGATCACCAAGTTGAATGGAGCGAACTTTTTCTTCCAAGAGAGGGGTTGCCAGAAGATTCAGAAGATACCCTCGATCCACAATTTCAAGGTTGAGCTGGCGGAATTCCTCGCACAAGAGAGGCTGTTGTTCTTCCACCATGAGGTTGTTGACATAAGGTTTTCGGCTGAGAGCATCGGCCATGACATTAGCTTTGCCTGGAGTGTAGTTGATTGTCAGATCGAAATCATTAATTGCTTCAATCCACCTCCTCTGATGAAGCTTGAGATCAGGCTGAGTGAAGATATACTTCAGGCTTTTGTGGTCTGAAAAGATCTCGCAACGGTTCCCAAGCAAGTAGTGCCTCCATACTTTCAAAGCAAAGACAACTGCTGCGAGTTCGAGGTCATGTGTAGGATAGTTGATCTCATGCGTCTTCAACTGTCGAGAGGCATAAGCAACAACTTATTTTTCTTGCATAAGGACCACACCCAATCCTTGCAAAGAGGCGTCACAGAATATCTGGAAAGGCTTTGATGTATCTCGAGGAATCAAGACTGGTGTGGAAGTGAGCTTCTCTTTGAGGGTTTCAAAGCTTGCTTGACATGCAGGAGACCAAAGGTATTTCTTGCCTTTCTTGAGGAGATCGGTAAGAGGCTTCGCAATCTTCGAGAAATTCTGAATGAAGCGACGGCAGTAACTAGCCAAACCAAGGAAACTCCAGACTTCTTTGACATTTTTGGGTGGAAGCCACTCAACAATGGTCCGAACAGTTTCTGGGTTGACGGCAATGCCCTTAGCAGAGATGACGTGACCAAGATAGGTGACTTCAGGAAGCCAAAATTCACACTTGGAGAACTTTGCATACAGGTGGTTCTCACAAGGCTTGTTTAGGACACACCAAAGGTGTTCTTCATGTTCTTCCTTTGACTTAGAATAGACTAGAATGTCATCCAGATAGACCGCGACGAACTTATCAAGATACTCCATGAAAACCGAGTTCATAAGCCTCGAGGAGGTGGCAGGTACATTGGTGAGGCTGAAAGACATGACCGTGTACTCATACAGGCCATAGCGGGTGGTGAAAGCTTTTTTGGGAACATCTTCCTTGCGAATCTTGATTTGATGATATCCACTTCTCAAGTCAAGCTTAGAGAATACCACAGCTCCAGCTAGCTGATCGAAGAGATCATTAATCCGCGGAAGGGGATATTTATTCTTGATGGTTTTAGCATTGAGAGCCCGATAGTCAACACAAAGTCTATCAGTCCGGTCTCGCTTCTTCACAAAGATGGTTGGGATACCCCAAGAAGAAGTGTTGTGCTGAATGAAACCCAACTTCTCTTGTTCATCAAGTAGGACCCATTTTATAAGGCCGCTTGGAGATAGGAGCGGTACCAGGTTCAAGCTCAATCACAAACTCGACCTCTCGGTCAGGAGGCATACCTGGTAACTCTTTAGGAAAAACATCTGGGAACTCACAGACCACCCGAACACTCTGAATAGCATCCATAGCATCATCATTCAGAGCCGCCAAAGAGAAAAGCTGAATTGCAGGAGTCGGACTAGGAGAATAGACTATATGGCCTTCAGGAATTTTCAGAGAAACCGAGCGTTCAGCACAATAAATCACAGCCGCATTTGCTGTTAACCAATCCATGCCCAAGATAACATCAATGTCAGAATTGTCTAGAATAATTAAGGAAGCCGGGAATGAAGAACCACCAATCTCAATTTGATTGCCATGGCTGATCTTGGAAGATGCCATAGTTGCTACGGGCGAGAGAACCATTAAACGTTTAGGGAGAGGATCCATAGGTAACCCATTCTCATCAGCAAAACTTGTAGAGATAAAAGAATGTGATGCACCAAAATCAAATAATACTCGTGCAGGGACTGAGTTAACAGGAAGCGTACCCATCACAACTCGAGGTGCATGCTCGGCTTGAGCGACGTTGACATAGTTGGCACGAGCAACAGTGGACCCAGGCTTGGTGTTGATGTTGAGAGCCCGAGGTGGAGGTGAACAAACCATAGAAGAACTTGTTGCAGGTCTTGGAGGTGGTGGAGGAAGAGCTTTGTTGTTGATGGGACAACTCCAGTGTTGATGCCCAGTGTTCCCACAAGTGTAACAAGCACCAGGTGGACGTGGAGCAGCGTAGCTAGGGACTCCACTAGGCGCTCCAGGGTAGTTATGGTTGTAGCCCCTAGGAGCCGCGGTGAAGGAGTTTGGTGGCCTTGCCGCGTAGCTTGAAGGTCTTGGTGGAGCCGGGAGCGGCGGTGCGGTATTAGGAACCCACACACGACGCTTATAAGGAGTTGTCATAGCTGAAGAGCTTGCTGCGTCACAGCTGTGTTTTTTAGACTCCTCGAACACTTGCCTACTTGCTTCTTCCTGTAGAGCTGTATGTTGGAGTTCTAGAAAAGACCCCGGCCTTTCATGAGTGATTGCATATTTGATAGATGCATTGAGCCCTTTCCTGAACCTCTTTTGCTTCTTCTTTTCATCAGAGATCTCGTCGCCACCATACCGAGAAAGATTCATGAAGTTTCTGATATTGGTATTGACATTGTCATTGCCCTGCTTGAGGTTGAGAAACACTTCCTTCATCCTTTCCATGACAATTTCTGATAGGTATTGCTCTTTGAAAGCCCCAGTGAACTGCTCCCAAGTAGGCTGAAAACCAGAGTGGTTTGCCTTCAGGTAATTCTCCCACCACAGAGTTGCATGTCCCTTCAGAAGGTGAGTAGCACATTTTACCCATCCTTGCTCTGGAACATCAGCAGTCATCAGCAACCTTGACATCTCACGAAGCCAATCATCAGCATCCAGTGGCTGATCAGACACCTCAAAGTGGCGTGGGTTAAACTACAGAAAGCTCTTGATGTCTCCTCGCTTGGGAGGTGGAGGTAGCGGAACAAACTCATTCCTCCTAACACTTTCTTCAAAACGCTGCTGGTTCTGCTGCATTGTTCACAATGCATTAGCAATACTTGCCAATGCAGCCCCTAATTCAGGTGGTATGTCCTCCTCATTGCGGCATGGTGGTGCCATCCTGTGATTAATATAAATCTCAAGTCAGTACCATAATGGAGAATAATAATAATCCAAATTAGTACCAAAATGGAATTAACCAAGATTAAAGGATACAAATCACTAAGATGATATTAAAATATCAACAAAGTTCAAAGCACCTAGAAGATATTAAGCATATCGCACACGACTGAACAAGGAGTGTGGTACACAAAACTATCAAAGAAAAAAAAATCGCAAATTTCGGCATTAAAATACCACTATATGCGCAAAACCACTTAACGAATCAAGATTAGTAACTCTACCAATTCAATATACAAGAGCGAATGATAAAAGTAGTGGTATGGTCGCGACTCCATCCCGCACTCAAATCATTACTCCGAAAAAAAATAAGTAAAACACATATCCCAACCCCCTTCCTTCTTAAGATGAACCTTAAGAATAACAACTACGGAAAACAAACACCCCAAACGAGATAGCATCGGATAACAAAGAGTAAGACAGATCGCGTCGGTTTACAACAAATCAGATAGATCACGTCGGTTTACAAAAGCCTGTCGGTATGGAATGTAACAACAGTTGATAACCAAAAGGCAGATAGCGACAACAAGTTGGATGCAATAGATAGACAAGGAATTTCACACACACACTCACACAACCTATGGTACTACGGAACCCAGAACACGTGAATCCTAGTTTGAATTTTAGAAGAGGATTGAAAACGTTACACTTCCTTACTAGAAAAGGGTGGGTGGGTGGGTAAGAAGAAAAGTGGAAGCAGTCCTACTCTTGCATTTTGTTTTTCCCTAGTATACATAGCTACCAAAATATTTGCTAGACTGACAACGACCATTTGGCTGAGACCCTGAAGGGTGGGATGGCTCTAATACCAATCGTAACAACCTCGGACCCTACGCTCTAAGTTCAAGCCTAGATGAACCAAAAGTGGTTAAAGTAGTACAGCGGGGGCCCAGGGGCCACCCACGTGTAGGCCCGTCGGCCGCCCTAACCACTTCCAAGAACATTGGGACAAGAGCGAGTGGCATAGGCAACAGGCGAAGAGATCAAATACATACACAAGTGAGTATGTATGCAAGCTACCTTACAACAGTTCTCAGAGCCATACCATCTAAAATAAATAGAAATATTGCAACGCCATACGGCAAGATCCAAATATCCTAGATAGTTATAATAGTGTAGGATAGCTCCTCATACATCAAACATCAGAGTATCAAGCGGGAGCGGGAAACAAGATCCGAGTACGGATAAGAAGCAAATCGGCATAAGATGCCACATAAATAAGCACATCCCGCCCACAGATCTCACGGATCCCCATCCTCGGAATCTCTACACCGAGTGATTGTTGCCAACATCATCTGTCTCCTCCACCCAGTATCCATCTTGTGAATACACCTGTTCATCTGAATCAAACAATTTATCGTGTGAGACCCTAGGGGTACTCAGCAAGTCTTTATGCCTCTAAAGGGGACATATACCTGGGGTGACGCAATTGCAGCAAAAGATAATAACTAACAAACCTATAGATACTCGCTAACCATACATCTAACCAATGATAGACGGATGTCCGTGAATTAGTAACAACAGTTATAACAGTGTAAAGTAACAGATCCATCCCCCTTCTCGCTTACCAACGAGAAAGCGGACGAACAACCCATCCATTGGCAGTTTTATTAACCATTCCATGAGTATTGCACTAATTACTAGACAAATATTTAGTCAAATTACAGTTGGTACTTTAGTTATACTTGTCTATGATCGAGAAACTGTGCTCCAAGTCATCAGTAACCGCGGACACGGCTTTCAGAAAGATTTACCCTGCAGGGGTGCACAAATAGCAACACACACACGATCGACCTCGGAAAAACCAAATCAAAACCCAACGAGGCTTTCACAAAAAAGCGATCATAGGTTCATAAAATATTTCAGCGGGCCACCCCATTAAGCTACCCGCAACGAAGTTGGCCGGCTCCGAGACGGACCCAAGGTTTGTGCCAATGGCTGTAAATGACTGTGACCCCGAAAGTGTGACTGGGCTTATCGATACCGCGAAAAAACTCCACAAATTCTAAATAGTACAGGTGCTCCACGCACAATCGTAAATAAAGCGGTGAAGCATGGCATAAGTACAGGATAGTAATAAAGCCCCAAACTACTTTGTGGCCCCAAGAAATAAAGTACAAATCAAGCTCTGGCAAAGGCGGATTCATAGAGTCTGTCGTATGTGGATAGTGCGAATATTCAAGGAACAGGTATCAAGTACTCGGGGTCCTACGGGACACAGGTGGACATAAAAACCAAATGACAGATATTGCCCACCGGTGCCTCTTTCATTAGTTATCCCATTACTACTCAGGTTAAGTTGTTTAGGTACCTCGTTATCCATCAGACACTCACATACCCTGCACATGTTGTTCTACGACTCACATGGCTCAAACAACTCCTGTAGTAATGGCTCATAGGATGGAGGAACAAGCTTCGGTGGGGTTCAAAAGTAAAGGCTATGCAGTACTTGGGATTCAATTTAATGCAATCGTGACTCAATGATGCAAGAATAAGATAGAGGCAATAGGTACTATATGTATGCAAGCATGTGGTAGTGCTTGCCTGGCAGCTCAGTTGAAGCGAGGGATGGATCTGGGTAGTACTCCTGGGATTCCTGATATTTCCCCTGCTCGGCGTCTATTCGAAAGAAGAACCAAACAAACAAGGGCCAACATAAATAAAGTGCACAAGCATATAAATAAAATGCAACAAGCAAACAAGCATGCCATGATGAATGATGCACATATTACATGGCAATAATGTAGCATGGCAAGGGTGAGGAGTGGGGACAAGAATAAATCATTTTATTAATTATTTGGTCAAGTTTTATTGCCATAAACAGTTCTGATTTTTAATATGGATATGATGCATGCTGCAATTCAGAACATGGAATGCATAAACAGAACGGGCTCGTCGCGCAGATCGATCTAGAAATATTATTTGTCGAATTTGGAGTTATAGAATTAAAGTTATTAATTAATTAAGAAAAGGCATTTTTATTGCAATTAAACAATTTCGAAAATTTAAAATAGTCGAACATTATTTTGAATGGCATATTTGGAATCCGCACATATTTCTGATTCAAAAACATATATCATTTATATTATTTGGATTTATTAATTAAAAGATATTAATTTCTGGATTTAAAATCATATAAAACATTTCTGAAAATATTTTGATTAAACAGAAAAAGAACAGATACTTTTTATACTCAGAGAGTTTTAGCCATAGCCGCTGAAGGGTGGGCTAGGTGTTGACTCAGCAACAGGTGGGTCGACGCGGTACACGCGGGACTTTTCTCACCGAGGGGTTATCCAGCCTGTGCGGTTGACAGGTGGGGTCGACGGTGTGCAGGGCCACGCACGGGCGCGCGAACGGGGCGCAGCCACGTGGCGCAGACGAGGACGGCGGGTTGAGGCGGCGATCTCTTTGGTGCCTCTTCGTAAAAACGCCACCGTGGTTGACAGGTGGGGCCGGTTGGAGTGCGGGTTGCGTGAATCAAAAAGGCAAGGGGATTTCTGCAAAAGAGGAGGAGGTTCCTATTCCTCTTCTCCGTTCTAACGAAACTGACGTCGCGGTGGAACGGCGCTGCGGGGATTCGATCCCGCGACGCGGCGCGCACACGTAGGCGGTGGCGACCACTGGGGCGGGCTAGGTTTGATGCTGGGTAACAGCTGCGCAGCCAGAAGACCCTACCGCGGCGCGACGGCGGAGAAGCAAAAGCGTGCACCGTGCGCAGACGGCGCTCGACGGAATGACCGGCACGTACAGGAAGCGTAGGCGAGCGAGAGGATGTCAGGGGGGGTCAGTGCCTCACTAGGAGTGTGTTGGTGGTGGTGGATCGAGCCGGAACACAGGGGATCGGCGGGGTAGTTGGTGTTCTGCCGCTAGGGTTTTCTCGCCAGATCGTGTCGGGGTGCTGCGGGTGCGGCCGTCTCCTCCTCGTCTGGCGCACAGGGACGATGCAGAAGTTCTTCTCGGTCTTCCTCGACAACGAACGCCACGCCTGCCTCCTTGTTTCGGTGGTGGGGAGAAGGGGCCGACTGTGAGGTTGTCAGGGATGGGAGAGAGAGGGGTAGCAGGTTAGCTGGGGTCTTAGTGGGGGTTGGTGGAAAAAGGCCAGGACCCTGGGGATCTGAGGAACACGCTGGCCACGAGAGGGGGTAGATAGGGACGAGAGGGGAGATGCACATGGGGTGGCTCAGGTGGAAAAAGGTGGTAGGGTGCCCTTTTCTCCTCCTTCTCTCACGTGGTAGACCAGGCTCGGGAGAGGGCTGGGTGTCCGTAGCTGGGGCCAGAGAGGACGACGCAGGTTCGGAGGGGCTTGGCTTGGTAATGGGAGAGAGGAACAGAGAGGGAAGGGCTCGGCTAGGGTTAGGGTAGGGGTGGCTCGGTCTATAATAGAAGGGAAAGGGGATGTGTGAGTAGCTAGGGTTTTTGCTAGGTGTAGAGAGAGAGAGATAGCTCCGTTTAGCTAGAAAAGAGAGAGGGGACGAAGTGCAAAATGGCACATGTATGCACACATGCATGTGTAGATGATGGACAAGGTAGGAGGGATAGATGGAGGAGCTAGGGTTTGGAGTGGATATAAAACACCAAGAAGTTTGAATTAAGCCAAAGGTAGAAAACCAAAAGGACCAAAAGAGAGAGAGGTGAGAGGAGATGATCTTACATATCTCATGCACATGATGATATTTTGTGAAAACAAAATATACCTCCCATGTATGCTTGACAAAGAGAAAACCACTAAAGAGTTGCAAGGTGGAAGACAAGGGAAAATAAGCATTGATTTGGTTCATTTGTTTCAATTGAGTTCAAACAAACTCCACCCAAATATTCCCAAAGAAACCAAAATAGAAGGACAAGTGAGGGGCCTTGCATGGGCCATGCATGAAGAATAATTGCCACATTCATTAGTTGTGAAAACAACTACATATACATATGGGCATCTATTACCCCCATGCACATCCATACTTGAATAAAGACCACCACATAAGCAACAAGCTTGATAAAATATGGTAAGGGTGGATTTAATAATAATTGAATATAATAGGCCATGCTAGTGTGTATGTCCCACTAGAAGATCATTTGGCCACAATTATATTTAAACAATGCTCAATTATTCCCAAAACAAACTATATGGAAGATAGAGCAAGTGAAACTAACCACATGCATGCAAAGGTGGCCATGTGGCTCTCCACATATCAACAATGTGAAAACAACATGAGGCATATATGGAAGCATGTGTAAATAGAAGTGGATCCATCCCAACCCACATGAGCTAGAGGTAAACCCAAATAAAATGCAAAGCTCACATATAGTTGGATGGTGGAATTATGGGGTGGTGACAAGAAAAGGTGGTGGAGTTAAATAAAAGATATGCCCCCAACTCAACTTGGGCACCAAGCATTTATCAAGAACCAAATACAATTTATTAAGAACCAAATACAATCGATAAATGCATATGAGACAAGATCCAAAAGAAAAAGGGTTTTATATGATGCTCAAATGCAAGGTGGCATGATGACATGAGCATGATATAATTATGATGCAACAATTATATGTAGGAATGTAGCATATTATTATTAGACCATGTAGCATTACAGATGTTAGACAGATGGGATGCTACAGTAATAAAGCCCCAAACTAGTTTGTGGCCCAAAGAAATAAAGTGTGAATCAGGCGAAGCGGGGTCCATAGAGTCTCCCGAATGTGGATAGTGTGAATAGTCAAGGAACATGAATCAAATACTCGGGGTCCTACGGGACACAAGTGAGCGTGGAAGAACCAAATAACAGTTATTGCCCACCGATACCTCTTTCTTTAGTTATCCCATTATATAGTTTAGGTTGTTTAGGTACCTCATTATCCAAAGACTCGCACAAACCCTACATATGCAATTCTACGACTCATACGGCTCGAACAACTCCTGTACTAATGGCTCATGAGATTGAGGATACAAGCTTCGGTGGGGTTTAAAAATAAAGGTTATGCAATACTTGGGATTCAATTTAATGCAATCGTGACTCAATGATGCAAGAATAAGATAGAGGCATAGATGTTGTATGTATGCAAATATGGGCAAATTCTTGCATGCCAGATCAGTTGTAGGGTAACCGGGATCCAGGTAGTACTCTTGGTTCTCCTGATAGTTCCCTTGCTTGGTGTCTATCTGGAATATTAGCCAAACACATAAAGGCCATAATAAATAAAGTGCACAATCATATGAAAATATGCAACAAGGAAACAAGGTATGCCATGATAGAATGATGCACAATTGCATGGTATAAAATAGCATGGCATGTGTGAGGTGTAAGAACAATAATAAAGCACTTTAATTAATTATTTAGGCATGGTTTACTCCCATAAACAGTTCTGAATATTTAATATTGATATGATGCATGATTCAGTTCATATCATGAAATGCATATTTAGAATGGGCTCGTCGTGCTGATCGATTTAGACATATTATTTGTTGAATTTGAAATTATGGATTTAAAGATATGAATTTATTAAGGAAAGACATTTGTTGGCATTTAAATAATTTCGAAATTTTAAAATGCTCAAAAATTATTTTAGATGGTATATTTGAATTGCTGGAATTTTTCTGATCCAAAAACATATATTATATGGATTATTTGAAATATGAATTTTAAACAATATTTTCAGAACAATTAAAATATGGCCAAAAGTGAGAGGTTTGACTAGATGCAATTAAATCTGGTTAAATCTTAAAATAGGTTTGAATCTATATTAAAATTTGATTCATATTTAATTTCGAAAATTTTGTAAAATTCGCATTATTTTAAAAGATATGAATTTATTTAGATTTTATCAATTTCGAAAAAAATATTATTTTGAAAATATCCTGAAAACTTTTTATACCTGGGCTTGCTCTACCCAACATCACAGACATGTGGGCCACTGGTGGTGGCTACACTATTGCGCGCGTGGAGTATGATAGGTGGACCTGTGCAGGGACACCGGTTGGGTGGAAAAGAAACTGAGGGGCTTACATGCAAAAGTATCCCAGCAGCTAAATCAAACAGTGCAAAATGAGCTAGCTCGGGCCATGTTTGGGAGACAATGGCGAACAAATGGTGCACAATTTTGCAACGCCACAAAAATCAAAGATGAATATGGTACCTAGGGTTAGTACTTTCGTTAAGGAAACATCATCGGAAAATGAGTGTAGCATCGGGTAAAATCCGATGAAGAGAGGCAGACCTCACGGTCAAAAATGACGAAGAATGAGATGCAGTCGTGGCAGATTTCCTTGCGAATTTGCATGAAGATTCCCAGAGCAATGGTTTGCAAAAACGAGTGTCATTTGCTGCTGCTATGAGAGGGAGGTGCCTTATTTGCAGGGGTGTGGACATCCGCGCCAGAGATATACTACGGCCACCGGAATCGTGCGAGGAACAGAGGGTTACGGTGGTGCTATGTTGCTGCTACTGTCGCGAGAAGGCTGCTGCTGCTGATGTTTGCCAGAGTGCGGCGTGCGTGTGTTGGCGCAGCGGCGTGCGTGTGTTGGCGCAGCAGCATGTGGCTGCAGACGGGTGTCGCGGACAGGCGCGTGCGGCTGCTGCGCGTGTCCTGCTGCTGCTGGCGTCATGGCATGCGCGTCGAGTGGAAGATGGCGGCATGGCATGTGATGGAGAGGCGGGTTCGGTAGCAGGCAGCAACGAGGCGAGGAGTGTAGGGGACATGGTAGTCTGGGCCAGTAGCAAGCGGCGCGGCATGGATGACATCGTCGCTAGGGTGAACGAGACAGAGATGGAGAAGGACGAGGACAGGGCGTGGAGCTCACCGCGGTGTCATTCTGCAAGGGCCGAGGTGATGACACTGCCGACGGCGAGCATGCTGGTGCGCGGGGGCGGCGACAGGTTCCAGGACGTCTCCTCCTCGCTCCCTCAAATGTGCAGCTCCTCGCAAGGCTACTAGACACGGCGTCTTGGCTCCGATGGCAATCGATCAATGGCAAGGCATGGTAGACTGCAGCTACGCACAGGTTGGGGTTTAAGTGGGCGGCAATATCAGCATGGATGTGGGCGAGAGAAATCTAGAGATCGAGGAGAGCAAAGTGGGGGCGATGGAAGGAGGGGGTGGACGCTACGGCTGTAGGGCTGACAAAGGAGGGCATCTAAGGAGGAAGGGACGGTCTGCGCCATCCCATCGCCCAGGTGACCAATGTGGCGCTCAGATTTTATCTTCAATATTCCAATACTGCAAACTCTTCAGCATGGCATTATACAGCCAGAAGCCATTATGTGGTGTTTCCATCTTACAAAATCTGAGAATTCGTTTTTGCATCTTCCATGTCTTGTCGATGAAATGGAAAGTGACACATAAGTAACCCAACCTTTGGTTCGAAGTCCACATATCAGCAGTCAGTGAGACACGAACACCACAATTCTTCAACATTTCCCGTAGCAATGAGCTTTGCTCTTTGTAGGAGTCTAGGCAATCCTCTTTTATTGTTGTCATTGAAACCATCTTGAACATAGGATTCAAGATTTTGACAATTTTTTTGAAGCCACTATACTCTACTATGGAGAATGGTAGCCCATGCTGGACTATCATGTTTGCAAGGGCTCTCCTAGATTCTTTTTGGCTGAAATTCCAATTATCCAAAGAAGAGACTTGGGGCGAAGATGTGGAGACACGCATTTTTGCAACCACCTCATGCATGCTACTTCTTGTCAGACATTTCTTTAGATGCCTATGAATGTGGTTGGTTCCAGAAGCCTTTGAGGCGGGACAAACTTCATTGCAGTGGTTGCAACGACCTTCAGTAACTTTTCCATGTTCATATATAGGAATGAATTCTTTCCATATCTCGGACGTCAGTTTCCGTGGTTGACGCCGGGTGAAGTTAGCCTCTGAATTTGGTACCAAAGGAGATTATGATTTCCTCCTTTGCACTTGAGGGGACACTTCCTTCCTTAATGAAGCCACTCTCGCAAACCTCCCTATCGAAGATCTCACCAATTTTGCCTAAGGCGATCTCACCATTTTCTTCCTCCTTTATTCTTTTGTTCTCTCCCAACTTTTATCAATTCTCTTCTTCTTCAACCTCTTCCTATTCATCAGTTGTTTCCCAATCTCAACCATGCGGCAAGGGAAGTCCAACACTGATCCTTCATTCATTAGTTCTCCTTCCTTGAGATAATGGGCATCAATAACCATTTCTTCGACGTTAAGGAGGACAACGCGGTTCACCTCAGCATCGAGGAGGACCGAGCCATCGTACACCTGATTTTGGCATTTGTGGTGCAACAAACTGGAGAAGGAGGCGCGCCACCTCCAAGGGGCCTCGCTTGATGGCTTCTCTACATCAACAAGTGCATGGGTCTTCTCGGCACGACACAACTGCTGCTCTTTCTTGATTTGCACAAGGTCACTCCTCTTTCTTTTTTCTCTTTGTTTTTCTTCAACTCTAGATTTTTCAAGGCATCCTCCTCCTCTGGAACAACTAGCAAATGGGTTTGTTCCTTGTTAATCATTGCACCTCCACTCTCACTTGTTGGATCCTCTGTGTCAGCCGGCACCTGGGTCTTCTCGGCACCACACAACTGCTGCTCTTTCTTGATCTGCAAAAGGTCACTCCTCTTTCTTTTCTTCTCTTTGTTTTTCTTCAACTCTAGATTTTTCAAGGCATCCTCCTCCTCTGGAACAACTAGCAAATGGGTTTGTTCCTTGTTAATCATTGCACCTCCACTCTTAGCTATGTCACTCGGCACCTGGTTCTTCTCTTTCTTTTTCTTCTTAGCACCAACCTCACTTGTTGGCTGCTTTGTGTCTGGCACCTGAATCTGTAATAACATTAACGAGAATTCTAAATCAGTACCAATTTCTACTTGTTCTTGCGGTACGTTTTTCTGAGACGTAGTTCTAGGGAGTACCAATTTCGCAAAGGTAACAATTAACAGGTAGTTCATGAAATAATTCTGAGCTTAAGATTCAGAACTACACATGTCAAGTGCACAGCAATATACAACAATGTAATAATTGGATGGAATTTTTTACAAGGGATTTGGGTAGGCATGTCAATTGGCACGCTGCTGCAAACTGCTGTAATTCTCATAATTTGCATCAAAACCAAGTGGGAGAAACAAGTTTAGTGCAAATAACTAGTCACTCAAATGGACATTGTTATTCATATGTACATGGAAACACATAGCATGATAGATTATATATGTAGTCATAACAAATAACTAGTCAGAGAAAATAACTAGTCAATCAAATACCAAGATCTTTCCCAAAAACCTCTTTAAAAAGCCACACGCCCACACCCAATTCAGAGATAGATACTTCCCCCTCTTTAGGATTTGTTCAGATTCTTGGATTTATCCTGTGTTCTACATGGAAAAAGAGTGGTGAAATTGCTCATCGGCTCTGTCTGCATATTTAACATATGTTGATTAGTATTGCACGGGCCTGTGCTCTAAACGTAGTAGCTTCTACATCAGTTTTACTTCCTGTATTATTTGCGGTTTGTAGCTTCTGCAAAAATTACTTCAGGGACAATGTGAAGAAGCTAATCTCTAAGTCTTTGGACGAGCTTGGATCTCTTAATTCACGAGCAGTGGGCAGTGTTCATCTTGGAAGCAGTGACATGCAGTATTTGGGTTTTATTAGGCACATACAACATTGCCAGCTGATTTCCCAACCAGAGCTTATCTTGCAAGACAGTGCTGTAAAATTGAAGGTATACACATACTCTGAAGAACATCGAATGTATACAGCTGCCATGTTGATTAAGTGCTTCTTTCTTGACAGTGTTTTTGTAGACTCTAGTTCTAAAACATATAGGTCAATCATTTCTTTAATGTAGATCCGTTTCAGTTTACAGGGTGTTCTGTGACTGATTATATAGATGCTTGGACATGATAAAATCATTTCATGGACAGTCTATGTACAGCAAAAAAATCAAATTCCAGACCATAGTTGAACCTTTGTTAATTCCAGACCATAGTTGTCCTCTCTTGTGAGCTAGGGTTGGGAACAAGGAACATACCTGCTGCTTGCGCTCTGGACTAAGGTGGGTGCCGCCGCCTTCGTCTACCTTCTCCACCGCCGCTGCAACCACCGTGCCTAACATCTCTCCGCAAGTAGGCGCCAAAGAGGGCGCCAAAGAGATCTTGGAAGCTATGGCCGAGGAGATAGGCAGCGCCGAAGACATCTTGGAGTCGCCGAGGAGATGGGCGGCGACGAAGCTTGGAGGGGGTGGGTGGGGAGATGGGCGGCGCCGAGCTGCCAGGCGTTGGCGGCGGCGATCTTGGCAGGAGGACCTGCGATGGCGAGCTGCGAGGCGGACGCGGCCCTCGGCAGCTCTGCGGGCACTTTCCGTCAGGGCCGTTCAGTTGTTGCGGCCCAGCCGCTTAGCCATTTAGGCCTTTTAGGCGGCGTGGATAGAGCGGCCTGGCGGACAGCCGCTTCCGCCTGCATCCCTGGCTCGGATGCCTATCGTACCAACTAGAGGAACAAAGCAAACAAGGAACCGGTCGGATGGGCCAATTGGATCGGATGATTTGTTGTGGCCTTCTTTCTCCTTATTTATCCTCTTTAAATTTGTTTCTACTCACATATTTCCAAAGAAGTAAAAAGGCGGATAGAGAGGCTTTGAAAAAAAACAAAGAAAGAGGGACACGGTCAGGGTGATCAGGTTTAGGTGGGATTGAGGTGTGGTCTAGGTAGTGTGGAAGAGTATGTTATATTAGTTTAGTTAATTTCAAAAACAAAAGAACATTTGGTTAGAATTCAAAAGAAAAATCTCAAATCTAATAAAACCAATAGAAAAAGGCAAGGGTTATGATTGCATGAGACATGCAACTAAGTGACATGCATGCATGTGAGGATATTTTGTGAAAACAAAATATGTGGCACATGCATGTGAGGTGAAGATTTGCCAAAATAAAATATGCAAATAAACCAAGACTTTGAGAATGGACATGTTTACATGGCATGTTTGGATTGACTTGGGTCAAACAACATGTAGTGTTTATTATTGCATGCTCTAGAGAGAGCCATTATTGTATGCATGCACTAGGAAGGATGCTTTTATATTACATGTGGCTCTATTATGTAAAAACAAGATAGACACACATGCATAAAGGAAATAAGAGAGTGCATAAGCACTAGCATGATATATAGCAATATTTAGATTAAAGGATCTCCATTTGGGCATAGTTTGGATCCAACCAAGTGGAATAAAATCTATAATACCAATGTAGAAGATAAGAATCCATCATATAGCATGTAGGCATGATTTAAATTCACAAAAATTCAAATGAGGACCCACTTATGTTATAGATGGTGGAATTCAAGTAGATCATGGAGACAAGTGTATATGTGGATATTGTGGCCAGGATACACACATTAATACATGGGCATGATTTAACTCAAGCAAATAAATATGGAGCCCACACACACACACACACATATATATATATATATGCATGGTAGAATCACTTAGCAAGATATCATCACAAGGATCTATAGCAAGGTTATAGGTGGAATGATTTAAAGAGACATGGACTCAACTCAAATTGGGCATTACATCATTAATCGAAAGGCAAATACATGATATCAAGAAGCAATAATAATAAGACAATGCAATATGAGGAATAGAACCAAATGGGGTAATTTTAATATGATGCTCAAATGCAATGTGGCATGGTGGCATGAGCATGATATTATGATGATGCAATAATAACAAGTATATAGTAGCATTGTTCTTTATTTATTATGTAGCATTATAAGGGTTAGACACTTGGGATGCTACAACTCTCCCCCACTTAACAAGAATCTCGCTCCGAGATTCCTAGGAAAAGAAGAAAACACCAAGAGAGGCGGGTGCTCAGAACGAAGGTGATCCTTACGTTCCCAAATGGTTTTATCAACAGAATGGTGTGACCACATCACCTTACAAAACATGATAGACTTGTTGTTAGTCTTCTGTTTTGCTACTTGATAACAAAGGATTTGAAGCATTTTCGTGCGAAAAGGAAGGTAGGATAAACATTTCTCACGTATTCTTAGAGGAACATAATAAAAGAATAGAACCATGTTTGAAAGAATTGAAACGACGATGTATCAAGGAGAGAAAAGAAAGACACATCGTTAGGATTAAAGATCAACAGATGCACATGAAGATTCTACTTTGTTTCGCTAAAAGAAAAGATCAACTTTGGAGAAGTTATCAACCACTATGAAAATAGCATTGTTTCTTCCTTTAGATTTAAGAAATGAAGTTTGGAGAAACAATATTGCCTTCAACCAATAGAGTTCTTGATATCAAAGGAAAAGATTTGGGTTAGGAGTTCTCGGATCAGATTCTTCTTGCACCGGTAGAAACCAAAGGATCAAACAGTTGAGATGCGCAGATCTATCTTCAAAATACGGAGGTGGCGCCAGTTGATGGTGCAATCCTGAAGAAGAAGTTGAATGGTTAATATCTAGATATTATTGTAGAGATGCTTATTGCTTTCCTTAACCATGAGGTAATTGCAATAGCCTTTACGATTGATGGGATTGACCATAATTGGCTTTACCAAGAGAAAGGAATTTGACAAAAGGAAGTCAGATAAATCTTCCATTTATCTTGTTTGACGATGTCGAGCACTGACAGAAAGAAGAGGACGGAGAATATTTTGCATTTGTTTCCACCAGATCATTGAAGATTTGTTCTATCTTGAAATAAACGAGACCACCAACAAGAGATTACTGATTATATTCTTCGAGAGAACCCTCCGGAAAAACAAGGATGGAAGTAAAAGTCTCGAGGGATAAAGGCCACTTCTGACTTCCGTGGAATGATTGAAATCGCATTAATCTACCAATTCAATGTACAAGAGCGAATGATAAGAAGAGTGGTATGGTAGCTACTCCATCCTGCACCCGAAGCATTACTCTGTACATGAATAGGAAAATCATGCAACCCAACTCTCAGCAATTTAGACTGAAGATCTTGACAAGTAGGATTCATCATGCTTCGTAAGAAAACAAGGAGGTGATGGCAACACTTTGTCGGGTCCAAAGTAGATAAATATGATGATGTTGTTGTCGTGTTGGAAGTCCCAGACCATTGAAAATATATGAATGAAGATCATGGAGACATATAAAAGATTCAACATATAGATTAAGGATAGAACCCAAAACTTTGAATAGCAGAATTATGAAAGATCTGGAAAAATTTCGTGGCATCCGACGGATTGATGATAGAAGATCAAGCGAGAGGTTTCCAAAGATTTCTTGACGATTCAGAGACCAAAACAATACCTTGTCCTTCTGAAGAATATCTGAGAGAGATTTAGCCGTCTTGTGAAAGTCTTCGACAAAGCAGCAAGAATTACTTGTCAAACCGAGGAAAAACTCCGGAGTTGATTAGAATCGGTAGGATGGAATTAACAATTGACTTGACAATTACAGAATTATAGCAATGCCTTAAGTAGAAGGACATGGTCGAGATAGATGACTTTAAAAAGTCGGGATTTACACTTTGATAACTTTGCACACAGGCGACATTCACGAAGCTTGAGAGAAAGAGAAGAAGATGACCTTACACTAATATAGAATAGGCATGCATATTGTAAAGATATACCACCACGAATTTAACAAGATATTCCAAGAATACCAAGTCCATGAGCCGGAAGAACAAATAAT
Organism: Avena eriantha; assembly: GCA_910589775.1. Taxonomy (NCBI): domain Eukaryota; kingdom Viridiplantae; phylum Streptophyta; class Magnoliopsida; order Poales; family Poaceae; genus Avena; species Avena eriantha. The sequence goes on along the minus strand of OU342746.1, from coordinate 32,555,782 downwards.
GTTTGAAACACTTTCTAAGATCAATGCTCTTCGAAAGATCCACATTAATAGCAAGGATTTGTGTTGAAGAGATCCACTAGCAGAATAGATTATCTAGACTTAGGACCATAAAGGATATGTCGACTTGTTCACATAGTCGATATGATCATCGGTTCAAAAGAGAAGAGATCTAGATAAGAAACGATGGTAACTCATACATTTAAGCAAAGCTATCAGATATGCAGAGACGAATTCTCTTGTGTCAAAGAAATATTTACGGATATGGAGTTCAAGAAAGATATGAAGCACGAGAATCGGATGATAATCCACCATAGTGCCTTAAGAAACCTCTGGATTGCCAACGATACTTGAATATGATATAGGTATGATCACGATATAACTCAAAATCACAAGAGATAACCACCATCATTTAGAGGATTAAATTGATAGCATTAACCATATTCCACTCATGATAGGTGTCATATACCTATACCGAAAACCAAATTACAATCACAAGCATTGGATCAACGCAAGTTATGCATTTAGCCCAAAAGAATTGAAGATGAAGTGAAAACTCCAGATTTATCGCTGGTGACAAAAGAATGAGTTAGCTTGAACATGCCGTCAAAAGAAAATAGATAGTGTATCGCACACAACTGAAAAGGAGTGTGGAAAAACAGATGCATGAAAGAAAAAATTCTGCATTTTTCGGCATTAAAATACCAACTAGATGTGAAAAACAACTTAACGGATAGATATTAGCAACTCCACATTCTGTGAAAACATTCCGAAAGGAAGAACACCCTTAACAAGATTGTATCAGTTAACAAAGAGTAAGACAGATCACATTGGTTTATAGAGAGTCGGACAGATCGTGTCGCTTACACATAAGCATGTCGGTATGGAATGTACCAACAGTTGATAACCAAAGGCAGATTGCGACAACAAGGTTGGATGCAATAGATAGATAAAGAATTACACACACACTATGGTACTACGGAAACCCCATATAAGTGAATCCTAGTTTGAATTTTTAGAAGAGGATAGACAAACGTTACACTTTCTTACCAGAAAAATGGTGGGTGGGTGGGTAAGAAGAAAAATAGAAGCAGTCCTACTCTGGCATTTAATTCTTCCATAATATAAATAACTAGCAAAATATTTTCTAGACTGACAACGACCATCTTGGTTAAGACCCTGAAGGGCGGAATGGCTCTAATACCAATTGTAATACCTCGGACCCTATGCTCTAAGCAACAAGCTAGGAATGAACCCAAAAGTGGATAAGAGGTTCTACCGCGGAGGCCCAAGCCCACTCACGTGTAGGCCTATAGAAGTGGAGCAGGGCACGGTACCGGCTAACCACCCTATCCACTTTCAAGAACATTGTCGTGGAATTGGCCACAACAGATGCTACAGGGTAGCTTACATAGAGGAAAGAGCAAGAAGACGTAGGAGAATCCGGGAGCGAGATTGGCACACGATGTACCCAAGTTCACGTCCCCTCGATGGAGGATCTCCATGTCCTGCTGTCAATCCAGTATATGATCATAAATTGGTTTACATGGAGTCGCCGTAGGCGGAGGAGAGACTAGATCTAATGAGACATGGGAGAGAACTAATACGACGTACCCCGTGGGGTTGCCCCTGGTGGCTTTATATATGCAGCCAGTTAGGGTTTACAAGTGCTAATGGGCCTTTTATTGGAGTCGCCGTCTTGGGCCTCCAGTCGGCGTGGCGTCTGGGTCTAGTATGTGCCAGTCGTCGTATTCAGCGAGTCGATCTGCTCTGGGCTTGGCTTCAGTCGGCTCGCCCCAGTTGGCGACTCCGCTTCATGGGTATACCCCGATTGGTATTTCCCCATCAGCAGTCCCCGAGCGCGTCAGGGACTCGGTGATGACTTCAAGCCGCCGAATCGACGCAGGTGATTCCACGGTGGTGTCGATGGCGAGTCGTTGGCGAGCTCCTGAAACAGGGGAATAACTCATGAAGTAGCCTAATCACCAAGGCGAGTCGACGCGTCAGGCGAGTCGTCATTGGACGGAGTTGCCCCTTGGAGAAGTTTGGCCAGGGCCTTGTCAACTTGTTGTCGTAGAGGACGCGGAGGCTACCAAATCATTGATGGTCAAGTCGCCAAGTCAGTGCAGGGGAATGCGCGAGACGAGTCCGTGAGGGGCAAGTCCCCGAGCATGTTGAGTACACGAGGGCAAGTCTGCGGTGGCGAGTCCCCGAGCATGTTGAATACGCGAGAGCGAGTACACGGTGGCGAGTCCCCGAGCGTGTCGAGTACGCGAGGGCGAATCCACGATGGCGACTCCCCGAGCGTGGCGAGTACACGAGGGCGAGTCCCCAAGCGTGTTGAGTACGCGAGGGCGAGTCCGCGGTGGCGAGTCCCCGAGCGTGGTGAGTACGCGAGGGCGAGTCCGCGGTGGCGAGTCCCCGAGCGTGCTGAGTACGCGAGGGCGAGTCCGCGGTGGCGAGTCCCCGAGCATGGCGAGTACGCGAGGGCGAGTCCACGGTGGCGAATCCTGGAGCGTGGCAAGTACATGAGGGCGAGTCCGCGCTGGCGAGTCCCCGAGCGTGGCGAGTACGCGAGGGCGAGTCCGCGCTGGCGAGTCCCCGAGCGTGGCGAGTACGCGAGGAAGAGTCAGCGGTGGCGAGTCCCTGTGCGTGGCAAGTACGTGAGGGCGAGTCCACGATGGCGAGTCCCCGAGTGTGGCGAGCCACGGTCATGGAACGACGCGCACACACAGTATGCCTAGGAGTAGTCCCTGAGGCTCGAGTTGGCTCGTAGAGGCGACTCGAGGCTCTTTAGAGATGCATATTCTGAAAATAGTAGTGGTTGTTGCCGAGCATGGCGAGTCCGCGTGGGGAGAGTCCCCGAGTGTGGCGAGTCCACGATGATTGCGAGTCCGCATGGGGATAGTCCCCGAGTGTGGCAAGTCCGCGATGACGTTGATTGTGCTGTTTTTGTTAGCGAGTCTCTTGTCTTGGCCCGACGGGTCAGTCGCGTGGCGACTCCAAAGACGGCTCTCGGCTGGGCGTTTTTCTTGGACGATCTGAGGCTCGGTTTGCGAGTCCTCGTCTGCAGTACTTGGCCGTGTGAGTCGCTCTGTCTAAGGTTGAGGAGGACATGGTGCTGTTTGTGTAGCACTGCCATTTGTCTTGGCCCGGAAGGCCAGTCGAGCAAGGCGACCCCTATGATGGCTCTCGGTTAGCATTTTTCGTGGATGATCCGAGGCTCGGTTTGCGGTTCCTCGTACGCACTACTTGGCCATTGTGAGTCGCCCTTTCAAAGGTTGACAAAGGGAAATCGATTTTTTCCGGAGGAAAGAGACGCCCAGTGGTGAGTCCATGCAGTGTGGCATGTGACCCTCTCTGGCGACTCGGACGATGAAGGTCCCTTAGTAGACATGGCGTACACATTCGACATAGCCGGAAAGAGTTGACGCGGCAGACGTATGGTCGCGCTTTGGTGAAGTCGACGCGGAGGACACGGGGTCGACGCGGCGGACGGAGGTTGCGCTATGGCAAAGTCGACGCGGCGGACACGGGGTCGACGCGGCGGACGGAGGTCGCGCTATGGCAAAGTCGACGCGGCGGACACGGGGTCAACACGACGGACGGAGGTCATTCTATGGCGAGGTTGACGCGGCGGACACGGGGTCGACGCGGCAGACGGAGGTCGCGCTATGGCGATATCGACGCGGCGGACGAACGTCACGCGGCGGATGGAGTTGCACTGTGGCGGTGTCACACGGCGTTGAGTCAGTAGAATGGCGAGTCGGTGACTGGGGAGTCACCGAACGTGGCGAGTCCGCGAGCGTCGCGAGGCCGCGAAGACGTTCGTGGCGGGTGAGTCACCAAACGTGGCGAGTCCGCGGCGGAAATGTCCGTGACCGTGGAGAGTACGTTGCGAGCGAGTCGCCGAACGCCCGGTACGGCGTTTACCGGAAGGATTCGACCCGGCAAATATTTGCGACACGGACCACACGGCGTAAGGCGTTGGTGCCAGGCACTCGCCAAGTGGACACATCGAGTAGAGACTTTTAATATCCATGACTTGGTCCTCTAAAGGTGCATGTGTAGCAAATCAACGTGAAGAGAATTAGATCAAATCAACATGAAGAGAATTAGATATAAGTTAAACTATTTATTGACAGGGTAAGTGATGAGAGAAAGAGGTCAGAGGAATGTCAAATAATCCTGTATTCCGATCTGTAATGGCTAGACACAGCTCCTCTTGATATATGCAATTTGCAGCTCTGCTATGAAATTTCTTTCGAAATCAACGACGAGGCAGGTAATCTTATATACTCCTTTTGCTTGGTGAGCCATGTCAGTATTTGTTCTATGTCATGCGTGAATTTGTGGTGTTCAGCAGTCCGGCTTCACCAACTCAAATAGCAGATCTACTCAGACGCACATAAATTGCAGCAAGGGATTAGCATGATGACAAATTAAATATCCAAGAGTTATGTACTTGGGTACTTCCTAATTCATGATCGACCTAGCAGTATACAGCTGAATTAGATAACAAAAAGAGCATGTTACCAATCGGTGGCAGGGAATGAGTTGGCTTCCGCTGCCGCGTATTGCGCTTGACCCTAGGGACGCTGCAGCATTGACCCGCATAAGGCCAAGCACCGCCGCCGTGGCGGAAGCACGGCGGTGGCGACGCGGACGGAAGTGTGGTAGCAAGCTCGGTCGAGCCATTGGTCGGACGGAGTCGTGGCTGAAACGTTCGAACAGAATCGGAGTCGTCGGGGAGTCGCGTCGTGGCGTACATGCTACCGAGCGGCACGGAACATGCCACCAAGGCCGCCTAGGACGTCGACTCGCCGTCTTGCGAGGCCATGAGGAAAATATGATGGCGTTGACGCATCCTCCGATCTCGTCTCCACAGCCAATTCATGTTGCAGCGCATGTATTCCAAAAATAATGTGTAAAGGTTTAAATCTAAATAAAATATTGTTTAGAGAGTAATCAACAGGCGAGAGATATGAGATCGGATAAGAAAAACCCATTAATCGTGGCTGCATGTGATCGTGGTTGACTGACTGATTTCAAGGTTTCAGCCATGGCCAAGAAAATCGGATCGGTCCGCTAGTGCTGGCTTCCATCTGATTCTTTATCCATGAACAGATTCTTTATCCATATACGGTGTAGAGCAAATGTTAGATCTAAATAAATCAAATAATAAAATAATCAATGAGAGAAAAGGATGAGATCCAATTGGAAAATCGTCAGTCACGAGCTTTTCTTGATCACGCGCATATGTTGATGATGAATTAGAGGATCCCGCCCGGATTATCATCTCCAAGCACCGCTAGCCCCACGGTGCGTGCCAACTGTCGTGGAATTGGCCACGGCAGATGCTACAGGGTAGCTTATGTAGAGAAAAGGACAAGGCGACGTCGGAGAATCCAGGAGCGAGATTGGCACACGATGTACCCAGGTTCACGTCTCCTCGATGGAGGATCGCTAAGTCCTGCTGTCAATCCAGTATATGATCATAGATTGGTTTACATGGAGTCGCCGTAGGCGGATGGAGAGACTAGATCTAATGAGACGTGGGAGAGAACTAATACGACGTCCCGTGGGGTTGCCCCTATTGGCTTTATATATGCAGCCAGTTAGGGTTTACAAGTGCTAATGGGCCTTTTATTGGAGTCGCCATCTTGGGCCTCTAGTCGGCGTGGCGTCTGGGTCCAGTATGTGCCAGTCGTCGTATTCAGCGAGTCGATCTGGTCTGGGCTTGGCTTCAGTCGGCTCGCCCTAGCTGGCGACTCCGCTTCATGGGTATACCCCGATTGGTATTCCCCCATCAAACATCATGTCAAGAGAGAGTGGATGTAGCACCCCGGTAAAACCACTACTAGAAAATCGCTTGGTGTTTCTGTTTTGTGCATCATCATGATCGCATGCTCATGTCATCATGCCACATTGCATTTGAACATCATCATGTCATCATGCATATCTTTTGCCTAAAACTATTTTACTAAAAGCCCTATTTTGTTTTCTACATTAATCCCTCCCTTTTATTTCAAAGTACAAACCTCGGTCTTTTCAGATTTACGATTTGTCTAAAAACTATTGCAAAAGCCTTCTAAAAATATTTTCTAGGGGAGGCCGCAAGCCGGCAGGCCCAAAGCCCAGCAGCTAGAAGCCTACAACCCTGACCGAACCAAACCCTAGTCAAACCCTAATTAGCCGCCACACCCCACCCAGCCGCCACCACCTACAGTTGGACACGCAAGCACGTGCACACACGCACACGTGGTGCACCGCACCGACGCGGTGCAACGTAGCGCGTGCATGCCCTGCCGCCCTCCCGCTCGCGATGCACCTGGCCCCACCCTGCGCACATGTCGCGACCAAGCCACACACCAGGCGAGGCACGACACGACGCGAGCAAGCGGAGCTCCACCCGCATGTCGCCCTCTCTCTCCGTGCGTCCCATCGTGTCGTTAACCTGACCCCACCATCCCGATCCCACTCCGCTCCCACACATATCACATGCGTCCTTTGATCGATCCCCACCTACCCCGCTCTCACGACCCGTCCTTGATGCCGAGTGAGCGCCGCCGCCAGGCAGAGCCATGCTCGCTCCCCATGGCGCCGCTACCCCGGCCGCTCGCTGCCCGCCTCCTCGGATCCCCTCAGCCCTGCGCATGCTCCTCGTTATGCCTCCTTCCTCTCCGGCAGGAGCACTGCCAGGACCGCCCTCCTTCTGCAGCTGGGCCCGCTCGCCCCTCGACGCTAGCAGAGTGCCCATGCTTACCCCGAGCCCCCAGATTCCTCCCTATCGCGTGCAGCGAGCGTTGCCGCCACCGGAGCCCGGCCGCACCCCTGCCTCGGCTGCCTTCCGTGCAAGCATCCGTGGCCAAGAGCTCCTCGTTGACGCCTCCCCTGCTCCGACCCCGAGCCGGCCGACCTCGCCCCAAGCTCGGGCCACCGCCGCTGGCCGCACTCTTCGACCGCCAGTCTCTCCCTCTCCAGCTCGAACCCGCCTCCGTCGAGCCCCGCAGGCGCCACCGCCCTTGTCCTCTCCCGCGGCCACCCAGCATCGCTGCGAGCGCCCCATCTGACCGATGCAGCAGCGTGCTCGTCCTTGCCCTGTGTCGATGGTCACCATTTTGCCATGCTCCGGTGCTTCCCTGTATTGTCTGCGAGCATGGCTCTGATGGATGCGCTCGTAGCTCGTGTGCGTCCTTTGTTCAGCCAGCCAGTTTACATGTTCCCTACCTCCTGTTTTTCTCTGTAGGTTTGCTGTTGGTACACCTTTGTTGTTAGCCAATCATCAATGAGTTGTTGTTGCCCCGGTGTCCTGCAGGTCCTTCCTGCCGATAGTCCAATGTGTGTGCCTTCTCAGTGGATGCTCCTCTAGTTGTGTGTTGCTGATGTGCTACTTCTATACCAACGCCAAGGAGACGTTGGTGTAGTAGAATTGGTGTGGTGGTGTTGGTGAAACTACGAAAGACATGCGTTAAGATCTTCCGAAGACCCCGAGGACATTCGTCATGGACCAAAGACGCCAAGACCTCCTCCACAGAACCGACGACCCCGATCTCGTAGTCCGAAGGCCGATCCCTCCAGACCGCCAAGTTCTTCTTCCTAGATCCAAAGACCGATCCTGCCAAGGCCCGAAACCCCGTGGAACCCTCGGAACCAAGATCGCCGAACCCTATGTGTGACCCCTTTTCCGATCCCAATTTTATAAACTGTCTTTCACATATCGATGCATATTAAATTGTTCATGATTGCACACATATTGTGGTTGTTTGGGGGTACTTTGTCAATTCACTTAATAATTAAATATGGAGGCGATATGGGGCCTATTCTAGTCTTATATTGCCTTCATTTAAATCTGTGTAGCAAACCGATGTCATGCTTTGCCTTGTTAATAGAACATTTAAATTGCGGGGTAGCGAAATAACTTGAACCTTCTAATTAATTGTCGGGACCCCGGTTCCGCTTAATTTTGTCTAGTCGCATCACATCTTTTCCATGTCATGCATCATATCATGAACATACCGGATCTTCTGCCGTAGTATTAAATAGTGCATCCGGTGTTTCTTTTAGTGCTTTGCTTCTTCGCGGATTAGGCCGTTGATGGAGTCGCGACACATGTCATGTTATACCTGCCTAGTAAGTATCGCAACTCCAATGGAATGAAATAAAAGTGCCAATAACTGCTGGGTTTGGGAAGTCACATGCTAATTGTATCTGACTAGTAAGTACTCCAACCACAACTGAATGGTTAACTAAAACTGCCCACTACTTATGCTATCGGGATGACTCATGCTATCTATATCTGACTAGTAAGTGCTTCAACTATAATGGAATGAATGAAACTGCCAACTGTGTGAGTTCCTTGGTTTGACTTCCTCGTTTGGTCTTGAGGGGGAAATGCCAGGATGGGTATGATTGGTGTTAGTATCAGGTTGGTCCTGAATATGTCTCTCTTATCCCTCTCTAATAGCCGACAGTTGCATCGAATCTCTATAGGTTGTTTATGCATGCTGCGCTGCCGCTTCAGTCCACCATACCTATGTAGGCGAGAGCCGCCGAATTCTAGCCTCGTCGTGTACTGGCCTTAGTACTGACCGCTCCCTTTTTCCTTCTCCCTTTGTCGCCAACCCTTTTGTTTAACAGGTATAAGTTCGAAATCGTTAGCAGGGTTACCCTTCCGGCTTGGCCTGGGCAGGGTTATGGATGCTATTGGTTATTCTTCAGGGCTCTTATCCCCATTTGCATCTTATCTATACTTGGAAGTTGTATTGTTTCAAGGTGATTTGAATCTTTGTATTGTATATCTGTATTTTTGACTCATGGAGTCGTTGTTGTATATATATGTTTTTGTGGGTTTCATCATGGACTATTATGTAATGTTATTACTTTGTTTTCCACCCGCACGAAAGTGCCTGGTGGGCGTCCTTGAATCGTTTCTATGCGGGTTTGGCGAGAAGCGCTAAAACTTGCATAGGGCCGATTTGAGGGTGTTATAGTGGCATAGTCGATAGGTAAAGCGATCAAACACATACACAAGTGAGTATGTATGTCAATGACATAAAACAGTCATCAGAGCCACACCATCTAAAAGAAATAAAAATATTGCCACACTGTATGACAAGATCCAAACACTACAAGAAAACTTGGCTTTTACAACAGACAATTTTCATGGTTGAAGGCTCGTTTTTTGTGGCCAAAGAGTCTTCCGCGAAGGATGGCCTTCGTGGTAAAAGCCCCGTCACAAATGAATTAATCACGGTTTTTTTTGACTGTGGAGGATCGCACCCTTCAGCCACGAAAAATGTGTTCCGTCGTAGATTTGTTCGTCAGCCGTGCTGACTGCTGATGTCATGCAAATTGCCAGGTGACAGCCGCCGTTAGCATCCGGTTACCATCGTTAACGGCCATAGAAACCATGGTAGAAGCCATGCCCAGCCAAGGCCTACTAAATACTAACTAGGCCAGCCCATCAGGGGAGCACAATAAGAAGATGGCCCATTACTGTTTTCTCCTGCACTATTTGAAATAGGCCTAAAAATGCAGCCAGCAGCGGCCTGCGAACTTTCGGGCTTGATTCTGTTTCGTCCTACAGAAGGCCCATGTTGGTCCAACACTGTGCGACCCATTAGCAGCCTGCGCTAAGTCGCTCCTATAAACATAATGCATGTGGTCAGCCCATCATTGTATCGCAGCCCATCGTCGACCGCCTACTGATGACCCTTCTCTGAGATGGTCCATCACTATTCTAGCATGTTACTGTTCTGGTCTTTTACTGTTCTGGTCTTTAGCTGTTCAGACCCACAAACAACCTTTTACTGTTCTAGCCTGGTAAATTTGTCAGCCTGTTACTACCCTCGTCTAGAAATTTCTCGGCTCGTAATATTTAGGATCGTCACTGTTCTGGCCTTTTACTGTTGTGGCATTTACTCTTGTCGCCCGCTACAGTTTTGGCTTGTTACTGTTCTATGATTTGTAGTTTCTTGCCTATTACTGTAATGGGATGTTTCTATTCTAGCCTGCTACTGTTACGGTATGTTACTGTTACGGCATGTTACTGTTACGGCATGTTATTGTTACAGCCTGTTAGGCCTATTACATTTACGGCATGTTACTGTTATGGCTTGTTACCACATGCGGATTGGCCCGTTACATTTACAACGTTTTACAGTTTCGTCATTTCTGAAGCCCATGCCAATATCATAAAACGTGTATAATAATCCAGCATTTTTTACTGTTTGTCATCAACCGAATACACGACGGTCCAATAACAAAGCACGGTATTGTTCCCTAATTGACATGCCTGGCGTAGTTACCGTAACGACTACCGCGATGTGTGCATGGTGTCAACTAAATGTCTACATGGCCTACCCGAGTTATCTAGATATTATATCAGCTGCAAACTTCTTAAAATTATTACATATTTCAACTCAGGGGAAAGAAAAATTGGCATTTCAGTTGATAGCAGAGTCATCAATTTGCTTTCTCAATCGATCACCTGCATCTTCCATTGAGTGTGACAGCTACATTGGAGGAGACATGATCTTGCAGCCCCCTCTTTGTTGGGGCTAGCAACAATTCTGCAGTCTGAAACTAAGTAATATCAAGTTAATACATCAAACAAGACAAACTACTCATTTGACTAATATGATAGGAGCTATGAACTGGAGTTTACAACTGGTCAATGGTTCAATTATTGACGAACACGTCAAACAAACATGACAAGCAAGGACGCATTAAACAAGTGACTACCGTGAAACGAGAAATCAAAAAATGTGTGTATGTGGCTTAGAATTTTAGCAGATATAAACTAGCCAGGCCATTTTGAACAAATATATATGGAAGAAGTTCTATACCCTAAAATGCAAGAGACATTGCGTGACTTGGAATTTTCGCTGAGCTACAAAATAGCATGCAGTTACTGTCATAGCGAAAAATGAACCAGGTATAAATTATAACTACGTCATACGAGAACCTATAGAGCAGGAATGCAAACCACGAATGAACTATATATTGTAGAGTATAGTTATGTCGTGACTTAGGACGAACCAGACTCAGAACCAGATGCGAGATATTATGGCGTCGCTCGTGAACCTATAGAACAGGACAAACAAGCATTAGACAACTATGCCTAGAATGAAATGAACAATCAAATAAAGTGTTTCTTAGAATTTTAGCAAATATATATGGAAGCAGTGGCATCTTCTGGAATGCATAGAGTCGTTTGGTGACTCGGAATTTGCGGTGAGCTACACAATGGCATGTAGTTACTGTCATAGCTAAAAATCAACCAGATAGAAATTATAATGGCATCATAAGAGAAATTCTAGAGCAGGAATGCAAACCACGAGTGAACTATATAGTAGAGGACAATTATGCCGTTGCTCAGGACAAACCAGTACCCGATAAGGAAGTAATGGCATCCCTTCTAAACCTGTAGAATAGGCTATGCAAACCAACATGTTCATTGTTCCATTTTGAGCACTATGCAAGAAAAAGGAAATAGTTAGTGATGCAGCTTTTGAAGAACTAGATGGCATTATGGCAAAAATAAAATTATAATAGAATTAGTACGAAGAGTTTAAACGGCTACTACAGCATAGCAGAACGATGCCAAGGAGGAAATAATAGCAGGAACTGATCTCAGGACGAACCAGATAGATTCAACAACTATAGAGCAAGGAATCCATACTAATATTTTCCACTAACTATAGATTTTGCAAGAATTACACGGTAGTAGGCAATTGATGTTGTATGGAGTAGCTAAGAACATGTGCACGACAAAATAACAGACATGTGCATGACTTGAAATTTGTAGAGCAGCGAATGCAAACCAACATGTCAAATGACCTTGCATGTACTAGCACGAAGAACAGGCATGCCCAGTGACTTGTATGTACTAGCACGATTACAAAAATGCAGTTCACTGCGACAGGCTTGAACTTGCTGTACCACTGATAAAACAAAAACGGGTTGGAGATTTGGTTAACTTTGGTCGGAGAGGCATCTAAGCATGGTGGGTACATGCGAGTGACATCCAGGTCACCGAGGGTGCTGCGGTTACGGTGATTGTTGGCGTTGGGGAAGCAGTTATTGGGTGGTCGATGTTAGCTTGAAAGAAGTGGACGAGAGGGTCACTGAGGCAGATCCGGTGCAATGAACGATGACGGCCGTGCAACTGGTCTGGAGCGGTGGACATGGAACTCTTTGAACTAGATCACGCCCGGTGGACACCGGTGAAGCGGATTCGGTACAGTTAGGTAACTTTCGGTAGTGAGGAAGTAGAGCTTGGCGGTCGATGACGCCATCGGCATGGTGAATGACACTGCAGCTCCTAGATCTGGTGGGTGAGAGTCAGTGAAGCGGCTGCGTGGCAGTGCACGAGAATGTAGCTCAAGACAGTGCACGCGGTGGTCGTGGAGAGGACAGAGGAGCTTGTGATTTTTGGGAGGGCCGGCGGGAAAAACTAGGGGAATCGGGACCATAGAGGTGAGCAGAAAAAATAATTACGATTGTGCCCTTGAGCTACCGACTTTAGTATGCCCATTTATCGTCTGAACAATGGGTAGATTTAGAATTTTAAATTCTAAAGTTTTTGAAATAGAAGGGCGTGAAATGCTTCAAGGTTTGTGTGTGGTTTTGCCGCTCGATTGAGAATTTGAATTTGGCTTGCACCCATCTAATAATAATAACAGAAAAATGGTACTCCCTCGGTCGGTGGGATATTTTGGCTCAATTTTTTTGAAACGGTGGGGCGGGAAATGCTTGGTAGGTGGGTGATTTTGCCGCTCGATTGAGATTTTGAATTTGGCTAGTCTCCATCTACTAATAGAAAAAAGTAGTAGATTGTACGCTATCTATAAAGGAACTCAAGGACGAGAGTGACATCAATTGATCATCCATAAACATTTTTTTGCATAGAAACTTGGATACCTTCCATTCACACAGCATAGGCGGTAAATTTTGCCGCTTGACTCAGATTTTAAATTTGGCTAGCGTCCATGTAATAATATAAAAATGGTACAACCTCGGTGGGTGATTTTGCCTGAAAATGTTTGAAACAGAGGGATGCGAAATGCTTCGGGGTCGGTGGGTTATTTTCCCGTTCAATTATGATATTGAATTTGGTGTCAGCCAAGTTTTTATTATATTACTAGAAAAAAGGTTGTGTAGGTTGAACGCCATCTGGTCAGGAATTTAAGGCGAGACTCACATCAACTGATGCCTCCGATTCAAACGGGGTAGGCGGTAGGTTTTGGCGGTCGATGGTGATTTTGAATTTAGAGATTGTCCAAAGAATAATTAAAAAACAGGTTGTTCTCCCTCTATTTCAGGGATCCAAGTCAGAGAGAGTGATTATCTACCGCGTATGAAAATGCAGATCTCCGATACGAGAATATTTGTTTAACATAACAACAAACAAATGTTTGAAGTAGCTCTGATTCAAGCATGTGAAAATGGTGTGCAACAAAGGTCTACTAATTATTTAGGTGTCGGCACAGACTCTTCTACGGGAAGCACTAACTAAATGGTAGTACTAATTTAGATCAAATAAAAATCCTACTGCGAAACAAATACTCCTACTACAGCATACTATCAAAACACAAAGACCAGCTAAAGTATATGTAGAACAAATAAAACAAGATTTCATCACGCATACACTACTATATAGAGAACACAATTTCATCATATAAAACAATGTTTTATCAGACACACATAGGCCCCCAAAACGAACAAACAGGTCTAATATTCTAGCCCCTACCACTGTGACTACATCATAAACAAAGGTGTCGCTACAGTTCCATCAGCTACTAAAACAAACAAATATCAGACTGCAGCTGCAAATAAGACAACCTGGGAAAACACATGCTTACCCAAACAAGCATTTCTTGTCCATCCGAGTGTTATTTTCATCTCCTTGATGTTGTAGTCTGAATCAACTGCGTTACTCATAGGACTTCCTTTTTGTTTCTTTGATTTAGCACTCCGACTCACGTCGGTTGCTAAAGGAAATGAACAAAATGATTAGCAAAATCATAGGTGTACAAAAATGCAAGGGTTGCACATGAATGACTTCACTAACCAGGTGTCATAATGTAGGGATGTAAAGTACACCAACGTTTGCGAGATCTGAACTTCGTAGGCTTCATGCTGCTGAGATCTAATTCGAATACTCCCTCCTTCGCTCATATAACCAGCATTTCTCTATCCTCAAATTCACAGAGTAACCTTACTACATCTTTCCCACCATATGGCCATGATTTCTCAAGGCCAAGGAGAGTATCCAACTCAACCTTTATATGAGGCACTCAAGCTTCCCATTTGCATGTTGATGATCTTGAACTGGACCACGTGTTTAGAGTGAAGTCCCTTATAAACGAAAGGGCAACATCTCCATTATGCCCCTTAGCGATGAAAAAATTGCGTATGGAAATATCATGCGTCTCATGGGGCACTCAATATAACACAGTTTTGTTGTCACGTTATCGAAGGCAATTATATATCTGGAGTTCATTGTTGTCTAGTACAAAACGTCTCCTATGAGAGTTGATGACCTGCAATCAATCTTAGCTTGCATCTCAGCAGGTTCAATCCAGTCCTCCCATTTTCCTAACTCTGATGAGTACCTCTGCACCAGTGCTTGGTTACCATTGGTTACTATCCAAACAACCCAAAAATTGTTGCAACAGTGTGAAGACAATTGCCCATGATTTCTCGAACAGAGAATTGTGCCGCTATCATACTCATGTCTCCGCCAAATTGGTGGTTCTGGTATCACTGTTTCACTTCCACTGATTGGATCCCAGGCCTTTATCATGTTAGACCCTTGCGGATAATGAAGTAGCACCCTACCATTGTGACATCCAAGTACATATGGTTTGTAGGCTTTATGTACTTCCAACAGCCTGTTCAGCTTCTGGAAGATGGATTGGTCAAGATTATGATATATTAAGAATCGAGCATCCTTGGAGTTGTTGGTGAAAAACCCAAGTAACGGCATTCCTATGTTGTGTGACAGGGTTAGCATTTTGAAATCGTTGCTTCCCATGAAGTCCATCCAATATTTTTGGGCGATTGATGCCCTCAGTATGCAGGATGGGTGTGGAGGAATCCTGACAAGAATCTTACCAAATATATCGCCTGACAAGTCATTGATTGTTGCATATGTTCTTCCACCGAAGCTGGTAGAATGAAGCAAATAGCACAAGTGCATCATCAGAATTAAGTAAACAGCACAATGCACAACCCTAAAAAAGAATTAAGTAAACACCACAATGCATCGTATAATTTTACGGGAAAATTTATCATCGAAATTTCCTAAACTGCACGCATCTGAAAACTACCTAAAAAGCAGAGTATGTCAACAAAATAACCTAAACAGCAGAAGGAATCAACCAGAGTAGTACGGAAGCACCGCAAAATGCTTCAGCACGTTGGAACTAGGCAAAGGGAATGAAGAACTTTTTTAGGTCACCGGGGAGGATAGAAAGGCCCCCACCTGAATTTTCTGGTTTTATCATAAAGAAGGGGAGAAAAATGAACGCAGCTTCAGTGACTTGGTGAACCCAAGTCTCACGGTGACTTTCCCCAGGATCCACCTTCCATCTTAGATCAAACGTATGACAGTAGCTCAGATTTTGAAGTAAAAAGTAAAACTATTCGAAAAAATTGACAAAAAATCAGTAAATCATCGGTGCCTAGGTTTGAATCCTATGAAAGTTTCATCCCATTCGGATCACTAGTTTGTGATTAAATAGATTTTTATTTCCCAGTACTACTAGTTTAAACTAATATCCACTACATCCAGAAAAAACCCCGGAGCAGAATACACAAAAGAGGGAGGAAGTCAGGGAGACAAAATCCAACGCAGAACATACAATGTGATCGACGAGTTCTGAGAAGATGGAGCAGGCGCCGCTGATGAATGACGAGCCACAGCCGTTGACGCTGAAGAAGCATGATCACGAGATGGCGCATTCCTAGCATCCCACGCAGCTGTTGCTTTGGCAGCGGCTGCCAACATAGCTGAATTTGTTCCAGAAGCAGCCGACAAGGATTTCGACTGTGCCTCCACCACTTTACAAGCATCACTCCACACTACCCAAGACTCCGATGCGGAACAAGCATCGGCCTCCGCATCCTCTTCACATGTATCCACTGGTGCTGCTTCAACATCCACCTCTGCTTTACAAGCATCCGCCGACGTTGCAAATGCATCCACCAATGCTGATTCCATTTCTTGTAAACGCCACTAGCTTATTTAGCTCACAATGCCCAAAAATAAATGCATTCTATCCTTCAGAAAGCCTGTATGGCTAGAGGTTGGGGACGTACATACCAGCGAACGGCGGTGCGGTGGTGTTCAATGGTGGAGCGGTGGGGACGGTCCGGTCGAGGGAGGGTAGCCAGGCGGCGAAGATGACGATGGGATCGAGGGGCACACGACTGAGCTTCCTCGAACTCAAAACTAACTTTCGCCCCACTATATTTTATTTTATTTGCGAACCCCGCTTTTTTTAGGGGAAACCCCGGCTATATTAATAGTAGCAACCACACGACTGATACAAGTTTGTGCACTTGCGTTGCTCAGTTTGCCGCCTACAATAATCAAGTTTGTGCAATTATTCGTGTGATAAAATCAATTGCTGGGTAAAATATTCTAGGTGGTAGAAGCCTTCCCTTTCTATGACATCAAGATCTAGAGTTCAAACATCGACCTGAAATTCCACAATCTACAACTACAAGTTTTGGTTTATTACCAGAAACATGCTAACAAATCACTTGCAACTAGCATTAACATCATCATTAACAGACTCAGAAGGAAAAAAATGAAAGAAAAAAACCACCGTAAGTTCTAATAAGATGACTATCGTTGCCAAATATAGTCAATAAAGCCAGGTCCAATACATATGTCATAATAGTACATCAAATATATAGATTCGTCGACACCATACATCAACAGAGCAAAAAAAATAGTTATAGTACCCAACTTAACAAACAATCATCCTCACAACAGACCCAAACCCTTCAACAATGAATGTAGAACGGTCAATATGGTTTACAAATTTCCTCATCTTTTGCAGGATCATGGCTATATGGGCGTGGAGAATCTTGAATTTACACTACAAGAAATGTGTTAACTTGTGACCTTCTCATAGTGACATGAAATGAAATCATCATAGATCTATAACGATTGCGCACAAGATGGTCATAGGCCATTTGGAGAGGTCAAAACCTTATAGAATTATGACATTTTGTGTTCAAATCGTCGTAATTTCATCAGATGAAATCATCATAGTCTAATCGATGTAGCTTGTGATGTTATTTATAGTCGATTGTGACCAATTTAAATCATTGTAGTGTCTAAAAACCAGACACGTTGACATGATTTGTGGCCACATCAGCAATTCAGCCTACTTGTCGTGTATGCGTGGCAATTTTTGCTTACATGTCAGCCCAACCTGGCAGGCTCCACCATGAAGACTGACCATGTACCACCTGGATTTTTACATCAGGCTCCACCATCCTGAAATGTCGGACCCAACCGCTAGACATGCCCCTTCCCAATGCAAATAAAAATTAGCGGAGTGAGCATTCGAAGCAGCGACGTCCGCATGGTTACTTCATAGAGACAGAAGCCAACGGACCACGACTTCTTTGGTGTTGTAAGACCATGTTGCGTCTATTTTGGCAGTGTGCTACGGTGCTGGGCCTGACCCATGAAAATTCTGTGCGTGTATTCGTGTTTGGGCTTGGACAATTAAAGTTGGACTGGTTCGTGTTTCACGTCGCTTTTAAGCTAGCTATTTCTTCCCTGACACTAGCATCGTGGATTTCTGCTTGCTACGTAGTTTTTTTTTCCTAAAATCCATGAACATAAACTTTGTCGAACTCATGAACACTATTCGAACCACCAATTTCTTTAGTGGTGAGCAAACCTTTTATTTCTAAACCACAAATATTTTTATGAAACCCTGGACATTTTCTCGGAAAACAACGAACACCTTTTAAATTTCACGAACTAATTATTTTGAACCCACGAACAACATTTCAAAAAAATTGAACAATTTGTTAAATTCATCAATCAAAATAAGAAAACCCTAAATAATTTTTGATGTCATGGACATTTTTAAAAAATCATCAGCCAAAATAAACAATTTTCATAAATAAATAGAATGAGTATTTTAGTAATTTCACCAAATATTTTGCATACAATCTTGGGTGTAAATGAAAGGAGTAACACTCAAATTCAGGCATTTAGGGGTATGGTGGATGTGTGCGAGCTCATGGATTTGGGCTACACGGAAACACCATGGACCTTTGAGAAGAGAGTTACAGGAGGATCATCCTATAGTGTCAAAGTTGATCGAGCTTTGACCACGGCGAGCTGGTCGGAACATTTTCCCCTGGCCTATGTGAAATATCTGATGGCAGCTGCATTGGACCACTCACCAATCATATTTCTTCATATTCCATCTGACGCGTGGGATCCCTACCCGCGCGTCTTCGGGTATGAATCCATGTGGGAGTCGTATGCAAATTTTGCGCCTACGATGGACCAAGTGTGGAAGGCAGAGTCAAGCATGTCACATGATCTAAAAAGGAAGTTGAAGGGAATCTCCGGTGTTAACAACATAGGGACGTGAGACCTTCGGTCACGTGCGTACAAAGCTGAAACAACTAAGGAGAGGGCTGGCAGAGATGAGGTCCCGATGGATCGGACAGGGCCAGACTACCAGGAGCTCAAAACCGTTGAGCGCATCCTTCGGTTTTGGCACTCAAAAAATAAAAAATGGCTTTTCCGTGCGACGAAAAGGATAAATTCCTCCTATAATATTTTTTGCCGTCATAATATGCACATGCGTGCCAAATATGGGCACATTATCACAAATTATGCCGTAATTCTAGCCATAACACTAGTCGTTTGACCCGAAAGCCACGAAACCTCGAACATGATAGATCATTTCTGTGAAGGTTTTTTCGAGATGCAATCAATATACCTAGTTTGGTATTTTTCCTTGCAACTATATCACATAACATGACGCCATGCGAAGGATTTACATTGTTTGGACAGTTTTTGAATTTCTTATGTCCGTTTTAAAAAAATTATGTTTCAAACTATGGTCAAAACCACGGTCATGAAGATAGGGGACGAGCCTCGCTAAAATTTCATTGGATCTCTGAAGAACATCATATTATGAGTCTAAAATGATTTTATTAAAAAATCATAAGCATCAGATCATGTACCTGTAGTTTAAACCGGACCAACTTCCTACCGATTCGGCAAACATTTGTCGTTTTCACCATGGGTGGACAGAAAGGTTTTAAAATCCCCGGTTGGGGCATTTTCCATATAAGGTGATCTAGTATTTATTTTTAAAATGGAGTGGTAGCATTTTTTAATTGAACATTTGGTGTTGCTTCACAAAACACCCCGATTTTGGCACTCAAAAAATAGAAAATGGCTTTCCGTGCGATAAAAAGGAAAACTTCCTCCCGCAACATTGTTCGCCATCCTAATAAGCACATGCATGCCAAATATGGGCACATTATCACAAACTATGTCATGATTATGGCCATAACATTTGGCTTAAAAACCATGAAACCTCGAACATGATAGGTCATTTATGTGAAGGTTTTTTCGAGATGCAATCAATATACCAAGTTTGGTATTTTTACTTGTAACTATGACACCACACAAAGAATTTATATTGTTCGGACCGCTTTTAAATTTCTTATGCCTGTTTCAATATTTTCCTATTTAGAACTATGGTCAAAATGACGGGTCTGAAGATACGGGATGAGCCTCGTTAAACTTGCATTTTATCTCCAAAGAAACATCATAATATGAGCCTAAAAATGATTTTTGCAAAAAATATTAGCATCGGATCCTGTACCTGTAGTTCAAACCGGACCCACTTCCTACCGATTCAGCAGACATTTGTCTTTTTCACTAGGGGTGGACAAAAAGATTTTAAAATCCCTGGCTGCTGGGACATTATTCATGTAAGGTGGTCTAGTATTTAAAAAAATAGGATGGTAGTATTTTTGAATTGAACATTTGGTGTTACTTCACAAAACTCTCTGATTTTGGCACTCGAGAAAAAGAAAATAGCTTTTCCGTGCGACGAAAAAGAAAACTTCCTCCTGCAATATTGTTCGCCATCCCAATATGCACATGCATGCACAATATGGGCATATTATCACAAACTATGTCACGATTCTGACCATAACATTGGTCGTTTGGCTTGAAAGCCATGAAACTTCGAATATTATAGGTCATTTCTGTGAAGGCTTTTTCGAGATGCAATCAATAAAGCAAGTTTGGTATTTTTCCTTGCAACTATGTGACATGATATGACACCACACGAAGGATTTATATTGTTCGGACCGTTTTTGAATTTCTTATGCCTGTTTCAATATTTTCCTGTTTCAAACTATTGTCAAAACGACGGACATGAAGATAGGGGATGCGCCTCACTAAACTTGCATTGGATCTCCAAATAAACATCATATTGTGAGCCTAAAAATGATTTTTGCAAAAAACATTAGCATCGGATCATGTACCCATAGTTCAAATCGGACCCACTTCCTACCGATTCGGTAGACATTTGTATTTTTTACCAGATGTGGATGAAAAGGTTTTAAAATCCTCGACTGGGACATTGTTCATGTAAGGTGGTCTAGTATTTTAAAAAAATAGGGGGTAGTATTTTTGAATAGAACATTTGGTGTTGCTTCACAAAACGCCCCGATTTTGGCACTCGAAAAATAGAAAATGGTTTTTGTGTGCGACGAAAGGGAAAACTTCCTCCTGCAATATTATTCGCTATCCCAATATGCACATGCATGCACAATATGGGCACATTATCACAAACTATGTCACGATTCAGACTATAACATTGGTCGTTTGGCTTGAAAGCCATGAAACCTCGAATATTATAAGTCATTTCTATGAAGGTTTTTCGGGATATCATCCATTGCCAACTAATACACTAAAATAAATTACACATTTTCTTATATATACATATATTTGTATCCAAAAGGTATCACCCAAATTTCATCCCATGGGGGCTGACACGTCTCTCACAATTTGTCCTCGCCCTACTAAGCTCTCCAGCCAACCATAGAACAGAAAACAGACACGAGCGGATCACCACGTTGAACCAATCTTGATCGTCAAATGACTGCCGATCCGACGACTCGAGCTCTTCCGAGGCCCCGAAGAAACACACTATGATGGATTCGCCCAAGGCCACCAAACCCTAGCCCGCCGCACTCCTACTGTCTCCCTAGTCCCTTGCCTTCCTTTCTCTTCTCCTCCAGCGCCTGCGCCGCCGCCCCATCCGCAGATCTCGATCCCCTTGCGACACCCGCCCGTCACTCAAGCCTCTTACCGGATGATGCGCCCACCAGCCCTCCTGACTAAGCAGCCTTGCCCTCACCATAGCCTCCATGGCGCCAGTGGTGGGGATCAAGCGGTCTCCCGCCGTGACACAGACCGTCACGGCGCCCCTGCCATCGCCCCCTGACGTGCGCTTCGCGCTGGGGGCGGTTGTCAAGTCCACGATCGTCTATCCTAGGGCGGCAGGCTGGATGCGCCGGTGCCCGCGGTCGAGGGGTTCCTCTGCCTCGAGTAGATTGAAGGAAGTAGGTGGCAGTACATTTTCGAAGAACCCGCCGGGAACAAGAGGAAAGGCAGGCGACCTTGGGGGCCTCCATCAGGGTCGTGCCGCTCCAGTCGCCGCTGCCGCCCTCCGAGGTGAGCACTTCCGTCGCATATATTGAGATCATGTCCTGTTGTTCCCCTGTTGGTCGTCTGCGCTAGGTTTACAGTTTGCTTTGGGGGAATCAATTAGGGAATTTCGGGCGATTTGACGCAAAGGAGACGTAGCCATCATTTGATTTGGGCATTCACAACTCTTAATTTTGCTCTGCGAGTGTGCTTGCTCGATACTTCCGAGGCAATTTAGGTGAAACCGGGAGAGTGAATTACATCGTACTTCCAGGACTATGGCTTCTTTTTTTTCTGAAGAAGTTATTTTTATTGCACAGTAGTATTGTTTCCACCGTCAATTTTTAAGACTATGGACAACATTTTCTGTTTCTCCCTGAATGATCTCCATCTGGGTAGCCTTTGGCATATTCTTCTTAAAGTGAGCAAGCAGTGATATGTCAAATTAGTTAGAGGTTATAATTTTTTTTGTTCCAATCCTTAATACATGTGCTCCAACTGGGTAACCTTGTATGACACTAGGAAGATACTGAGCTTATTTCTTTATATTTGCATAATAAACATGTGCTCTGTTCCACTTTAGTTCATTTTGCAATTGTGTTATCTTAAGTTCATCAAACTTGCCGACTACTACAGGGCTCTTTTGGTGAAATTCTTAAAGCGTATCGGCGAGGAACACCTATTGCGGTCAGCATTATCTGATGACAGGCTAGTGATGTAAGTTCGGATTTATTCATGTAGTTGCTAGGACTGCTTGCATTTCATGTGGTTTAACTGAGTTTTGTTTAATGTGTGGCTGGACACTTATCTTTTTATCACATGTCTGTCTGACAGAGTGTTACTTAACATTTACTTTCTTTGGTTTGCAGTCAAGATTTTAAGCATGAAGTCAACTTGCTGATAAAGCTGAGACATCCAAATATTGTATAGATTCTTGGAGTAGTTACATAAACCTTTAATGCTAGTTACCGAGTTCCTACGATGAGTACGGGATCTGCATTGGAATTGAACTGTACTCTGATATGGGCTATTTGGAACTCGCTATTGTTAATGCTATCCTCATTGACACGAACTAAGGTATCTACTTGTCTTCTCGAACAGATATGTGCCTGATACTTGATGACCTTATGCTTGATACATATCATGTGACAAATACATTAAGAAATCTGATTACTTTGACGTAGTTTCTCTATTATCTTGCATTGGTTTAACCTGATTAGTATTTTTCGATCTGCATTTTCCCTGACTATGCATGTCTTCATGGTGGCATTGGATTTCTCTCACCTGATTGTTCAATAGCATGTCTATTCTGTTTCTTATGCAGAAACATTTACTAAATTAAGTTGTGTGTTTTCAATCAATATACATTTTATCTGTGTCTTGATACCCTGAAAATGGCACTAGTTTGACCACCACAGTTGCTAGAAGCCTAGAACCATGGCTTTTGTCCCTACTGATGGCTACTCCTTTTGCTTGTTCTTCGTTGATTCATGTAATGATTGTTTGTCAACATCCGGATTTTTAATCCCAGATGCCCGTTATGCCATACCTCGCAATCCCAGGATTACCATTTTTGCGAGACATAACGGATTGGATATCACAGTACATCATCCATTACAAACCATACATAAGGTCTTACACAAATAAGGATCTCATGATCCAGTCTTAAGACAACAAGCAGCGGAAATAAAAGATAGCGTAGCGGTGGGTTCCATCTTCAGGGGCACAGGCAATGCTGACGAAGGCAGATAGTCCTAGTTATCATAGTTGTCCTGCTGACCATCATCTTGATAATCTCCTTCATAGTCTGGCCATGATAATAGCCAGGGACAAAATCCATGAGTACTCTTTAAGTACTCGCAAACTACCACTAACAAGTATTTTAATTCTAAGTTAAAGTGCTAACTCTATGCTTAACTATAAAGTTAAGTTTGAAACCTAAGCTGAGTTCAGAAGCAAAGAAAGATAAGATAAAACTCTAGAATCACTTAAGTTGGGGAAACTATTGTCATAGACACAACCCTGTTGTGGTCAAATCAAGATTCATCATTCTTTCCAAAGTATTTAGAAAACATCTGACAACGAAACAATATGGCCATTCCAACTGTCCATAACCGCGGACGCGGCTATTCGAATAGTTTGACACTCTGCAGAGGTGGTACACTTTCACCACAAGATTCGATACACCTGTCAGGGATAATCCTGAATCATCATACTTAGTATGCAGATAATCAAACATAACCTTCCCTTTACACACCCTAGTATAAGCACCTCTCCTATGAGCATGGCCTCCCAACCATGACCATCAGTCATCTTGGGCACTCCATAGGTGGACAACTTTGAGAGGTAGCCTCAGCTCAAACCTCTCCTGTGAGGGAACTAATACAAATGCATCTAAATTTCCAGCTAAGCCTTACCCAATTCAGGTAATGTAGTTGTACGGTAAATTTGGAATGGTATCGCATCCGAATCCAACCATTAGGTTTATAAAAGGTTTAAGGCTCATGCCTCAACATTTTCATCATCATCACCCATTTGTGTTTCTCAACACATGTCAAAACATCTCAATAGAATGACTCATCATTCTAAGGTTTTCATAATTCATTTTCAGCAAGTATTCCCATCTAAAGTGACTCAAGTTTTTGGATCTACTCTAAACTACTAAGTTAAGAGTGTTCACTAAGGTGGTAAAGATGGGTTCAATCTCATGCCATGGAATGACATCTAAAGGGTTCTAAATAAGTCAAGTTTTATACTTTTTATGCTACCTTCAAAACAAGTAAAGGACTTTGTATAAACTAAGAGAGTAAAACTTGTAACTAAGACTTGGAGTATTAATAGTCAAAAGGGAGTGTGATCAAAGCATGCTTAGGGCATCTTTGCTAAACCATCTAGTTTTATTATAGTTTGTTAAGTACTACACTTGCAAGTACTAATTTGCAAGGGTTAATCTTGGATAGTGTTAGCTTGCTAATAGTAGCTTGCCTTGGTTGGTGAAGTGGTTGAAGTTTTCTTCTTCTTCTTCTTCTTCTTCTTCTTGGTAGAACTCCTCCTCCTCGAGAGCTTGGTCGGTACTAGCACCTATAAATACATAGGGAGTGCACAATTACCAAACAATACTTAACTAGGCCAAATAGTATTCTAAGACACACATTTGATGATCTATTATCATCACAAGATCACAAGTTTAAATTTCAATAGCTTCATCCTTTTTATTTTAGAAAAGTAATTTCTACTCATTGAAATATTAACTACAATTTAATATTCACCACCAAAATATGGGATCATGTGGACACATGTCCTCACCACATATTCTAACATGTGGGAATGAAATTTAAAGGTTGGATCAACATTACTTTGGTTCAAGTTCATTAGTAAATGATTTAAAGTGACTAGAAATGCCTATATAGCATTGTTTCGGTACTAGTCCATAGTCACTGCATGTAAACCTTAATATTATTACATATTTGGATAGCTATGGTAAAATGTGATTTTTGAGAGTTGGAATCAACTCAAAAGCTAACTTGGTTGATTTTATAAAAATGTTGCAAGTTGCAAAAGCTTCTGTCTTCTTATTTTTATTAGGAGATATCTATAACTCTAAATGAATTAAACCCAACGCGCTTAGATAGATTATCTTAATACCTGTCAGGAAAAATTTGTTTCATGCAATTTGGATTTGTAAAACTCACAGAATTAAATTTTGAAATACTAGACAGAAACTAGATTTAACTAAAAAGAAAAATCCAGATTTGAATGGGTGGGCTAGCGCGGGAAAAGAAATGGGCCGGCCCAGTGGCGCTCCACGGCGCAGGGCTCAGCTGACAGGGGTCCCGCTTGTCAGCGGCACTTAACACGCGAAACGGTACGCGCGTTGTGGGCCGTAGGATTAGAAGCGAGATCTACGGCTGAGGGTCGTCGTCGACGACCAACAGGTCGCCGGCGAGCTCGAACCCTAGCGGCTCGGTGGGGGTCTGCTGGGGGCGTACCAGGGCTCCAGCGGGGTTGGCGAGGTAGGCAAACAACGTGGAAAACGACGGCAAGGAGAGGCGTGGTCGCGACGGAGCTTGGGGTGGTCGTAATCAACGGTGCCCTTCTCCTCTTGCCGCGGCTGCTCCGTCTCCAATTCAGGCGAGGCAGAGCTCGCCTTGCTCCGGCTAGAGGTGGGGAAGGTTCTAAGAGGTGAGGGGAGTGGAATGGTGTGGAGAGGAGAGGCTGGGGAGGGCTCCTTTTATAGGCCCGACGGTGAGACCGAGCGGGATGGGCGGTCGACGGTGGCGACATGGCTACGGCGAGGTAGAGGCATGGCTGGGGGTGGCGATCGATGTGCTGTCCCTTGGCGGTGCTCTAGGCATTGAATGCAGCCGTAGGGGCTGTGGCACGCGGTCTGGGCGAGGTGGCGCTCTGCGCGGCAGAGGCAGCGGTGGCTATGAGGCGTTGGGTGGCCAGTGGGGGTGTCTGGGGTGTTCTCTAGGTCGAGGCAGAGCGGTGGGTGCGGGCTGGTGCCAAGGGGCGATCTGGGCGAGCGGGGACATGGCGTGCTCTGGGGGCGGCGTCAGCATGCTCGACCAGCTCCGGGCGCGGCGGTTCATGGCCGCTCTGCCCTCTATCTCTGTCCTGGGGATGGTTGGGCGGTGGAGGTGGACCACAAGCAAGTTTCTAGACATGAGGAGAGAGGCTGGAGAGGGATGCTGCTGCGAGTGCACTGTCGGCAGGCGAGGTGGTGCTCGGCATGGCATGGCAGTGCAGCTAGGGGGTAGGGGAGATGCTGGTTAGGCTCTGGTTAGATCAAGAGGGGACAAGGGGATTAAATGGGGATCAATTGGGGCAAAACCCTATAGTAAAAAGTGAGCTAGGATTAGAGGAGAGATTATGCATGCCAAGTGTTTGATTAAATGGCCGCATGAAAGAAAGTTTTGAATTTTGGTTTCAAAATTTTTGAGTGATCTCCACTAGTGATAGGTAGTCTCTGGTTGCAAGGGTTTGGAAAGTGGAGCTCAAGGAGATGGTTTTTGAAATGGGGGTGATCTATGCATATGCATTAGATTTAATTTTAAACTGTCATTTAAAATAGTTAACATAATGTTTTTAGCATATCAAAAGATGGGCCTTGGTACCTCATTATGTGTAATAGCAAGGGGTGCAAAGATCAAGAATTGTTTCTGTTAAGTTTTGAGTATTAGGAATAGCCAAAGTAGGCATGAGAGTTAAATTTTCCAAAATGACCATTCCTCCTTTTTAATTCTTTTTGAATTGATTTTCTTTAGGCAAAGTTTGGGAAAGATGTAGATGATGTTTAAATCACCTAAGAAACATTTTACAAGCATTGGATCACTCAATCATGGCAATTCAAACAACTCCTATTTTAAATGCACACATATATGGATGCTTTCATATTAAATTTGGAAAAGTTTTTGTTAACCCCATTTTTGGTTGATTTGATCTTTGATAAACTTGGATTGAAGTTTTGGGATGTTACATTGTTCCTACTGTGATTCATGTAGCCTAGAAATTGTGCTGATTATAGATTTGTTTTTAATTATTATGTTCCTAACTGTTCTATTTTAACATGCAGATGTTGGCCTTCAGTAAAATCTCAACATAGGAAAAGCTGTCTTTCCTCTCATCTACAGGAGCTTCAGGTTGGAGCTGGATATCTTCAGATAGGAGTTTTTATTGTAACTAGTAAATATTTTTGTAGCTTGTTATGTTTGGAAAACTTATATTCTGTAAGCACCTCGTTACATATGTTGTCTCAGTGACTCATGATTGTAATTGTTTGATACCTGATGTGAACATTCACTCGTGATTGTAATTATTTGATTTCTGTTGATGTGGAATTTGATGTTTTGGTTGCTACTATTTTGATACAATTATAGGTTATTGTACTCTTGGAAAGGCCTTGATGGACCCTCTTAGTAACTGGATCTCAAAAAAGCCAAAGGCCCAATTCTTGTTTGATCTAATACTACATAATTAATGTAATAGAACCAAAATTATTGAAAAAAAATCGGTGGTAAAACGCCTAGGGCCCAAAAACAAAAATTGATTGTAAGAACGACATGGTCTAAAAAGAAATGAATCAAAGATAAGGGCCTGGAGAAGAAAAATGCCAGAATTATTGGGCTCGGCCCATTTAGGCCATTGAATGGATTGGGCTGAATTTGCATTACAACAGTCTCATTTCGTCATAATTTTTCCACATCGGATTGGCCATGTAGGATCTAACCTGGCCTGGCTAGATGGTCCGTGACGATATTGGATCATCATAACGTTTATGACGATCCAATATCGTCATAGATGGTTATGACGATTTCGCCAAAAACGTCGTTATAGTTCAGTTGCGATGCCCAACTTTCGATGATCTCATTTTCGTCATAAGATCATCATAGATGGACTACTGTGACGATTTTGTGACAAAAATGGAGAGTCATAGAAGCCCAAATTCCTTGTAGTGTTCTGTCAGGGTCTCATCTGCTTCTAGAGACGAATTGAAAAGATTGTCAGCTTGCATTCCCACCTGTTCCAAGATCCGGTCGTACACCTGGCCAATCAGCTCGTCGACATCCACATCAGGCAACTCAGGAACTAAGTTGTCAGCCACGAACTTTTGAAAATCAGCAGCAGCATCATGAGCAACTGAAATTGATGTATTCCATCCTGCAGCGAAATCAGCTATTCGTTTAGTGGATGTGGACACTTCTTCCTTCTGGCGCCTAATCTGTCTGTCCTGGTGTTTCACTTTCTGTTGAAGGCACGAAATCATGTGTCTATGAGCTTTGTATTTCTCTCGGAGACGGGCAATTTTCAAATCCTTGTAGTGACCAACACCATTACGCCATGAGAAATATTAGTAAAGTGGAAACTAAAGATAACAAATCCAAAATTAAACCAGATTCTCATTTTTAAAAAACCAAATTCTCGTTTCACAAAAAAATCCAAATTCAGTTGCACACATCGTGCAATTTCCACAGTGGTACCGCAAATGGCAAAGAACCATACAGGCATATTTCCCAAACATGGGAAATACAACCGACATGAAAAGGGCCGTACTTCAGGGTTTGCCTTCTTAGCTGGCACATGAGCAGTCCTGGCCTTAGTAATAAGTGGCAACAGATCAGAATGACTTCTTTTTTGCAAATCATGATGCAATAAAAATGATCAGTATATTTTAGGGGACATTTTAAGTAATAAAGCGCTCTTTATCAAAAAAAATGTTTTCAGGAACAAAGTGTAGGTTACTGAAATTCCAACAAAGAAGTTGGATACATAAAAACACTTGTCACTCGATAATGCCTCCTCCACAGGTGGGACATGCGCATGATGCTAAATGAAATGCAGCAAAACCAGTAAATTTTAGGAAAGAACACATCAACTATGCAATGCAAAGAAGGATACGTGCATTAATCTGATGCCAAGGATTGTGCGTGTTCCCCTTTAACGAAAAATATAATTTAAAGAACTCAACATTGCAGGACACCAGCAAACAACAATATGTTTATGAATGATATGCAGCAAATTACATCTGCATTTTTCAGCAGAGGACCGTTTTGTGAAATAAAGCCAGGGGCAAGCTTCCCATCCTCATAAGACTCTTCTTGGCAGCATATACTTACCTATTTTTAGTGGACCTTATAACTAATTCAATGGCTACATCCATGGTGATCCCAGCTTCCTAATGTGGCATATAGATCTACTATTTCAAATAGCAATCACCTAAACAACTATCCGGATGGTTCCAGACTCACTAGAGATTGCATTGATGTGATGGAAAGGTGGACACTGCTGGGTAAAGAAGGTGCACGATGGGGGAGGTTGATGTCTACGCACTTCTATTCTTGTAGATAGTTGTTGGGCCTCCAAGTGTAGAGGTTTGTAGAACAGCAGCAAGTTTTTACCTTAAGTGGATCACCCAAGGTTTATCGAACTCAAGGAGGAAGTGGTCAAAGGTATCCCTCTCAATCAACCCTGCAATCAAGATACAAGAAGTCTCTTGTGTCCCCAACACACCAAATACACTTGTCAGGTGTATAGGTGCAATAGTTCGGCGAAGAGATAGTGAAATACAAGTGGTATGAATAATTGTAAGTGGTAACGGTGATAGAAAATAACTTGCTAGCGTGTGGTTGACGTGGGAAAAGACTAAAAGCAAACTAAAATAAAGATGGAAGCAAGCAAACATGTAACAGATCTAATTGCAAACGGTGTATCAATGCTTAAAAACAAGGCCTAGGGATCATACTTTCACTAGTGAACACTCTCATATAAATATATTATCTTCCTGATACTAGTCTAAACTACTCTCCGGTTGAACACTCTAATCGATAGTAGGGCTATAACATCACACCTCAAAGTAAGACTTTCCCATCTACATAACCCCACACTATCACCTTGAGCACTAGATGGTTCCAACAAACACCACAATTTCATAGAGACATCCAACTCCAAATATAACTCATAACAAGTATTTGCAATCTCTAGCCTAAGTGCCACCATGGTGTGAACGCTGTCACTTTCACACACATGGGGAGAGCATAGATCTAATAAAGCACTTGAGTAGCAAGGTAGATCTACTTGATTACAAAGCTCATGATCACAATATGATCATGCATAGAGAGAGAGATGAACACATAGCTACCGGTATAACCCTTAGCCTCGAGAAAGAACTACTCCCTCATCATCATGGGAATCAGCAACGGCGATGAAGATGGTGGTGGAGATCGATGGAGATGGCTCCAGGGGCACTTCCGCGTCCTGGCATGTGCCAGAACAGATACTTTCTGTCCCCCCGAATCTCCCCTTCGATGGCGGCGGCGCTGCGGAACTTTTCGTGGATTTCTGATTGACTACTTAGGGTTTATGCATCGGGAGGCTTCTTATAGGCAAAGAGGCAAGGTCAGTGGGCGGCCAGGGGGTATACACCACCTGGTGGCGCGACCAGGGCTAGCCCGCGCCACCACATGGTGGCGCCTCCCTGTGGCCCCTGCTCCGTCTCATCTTCTGCCTCCGTGAGTCTTCCGGTAAAATATCAACTTTGTCTTTTGTCCCGCCCAATTCCGAGAATATTCATTTTCTGACTTTTTGGAACCAAAAACAGCAGAAAACAGGCAACTGGCACTGTGATATCTTGTTAATAGGTTAGTCCCAGAAAGTGTATAAAAAGTACTCCAAAGTTGGAACAAAACATAAGAAAGTAGATAAAACCAAGCATGGAACATCAAAAATTATAGATACATTTGCAACGTATCAGAGGTGAACAAATGTGCATAAAATGTAGCGATACTAATATATAGATAGAGATAGTTGTAGCACATAAACCAGATCAATTAGTAGTAACCACAAACTCCAGACAGGTTGTAAGCAGACTATCAACTTCTCCCATATTAATTAACCTAGTGTAATTTAACGTGGCAATACTATGAGATGGTGAGTACTAGTAAACAAAAGGGGATTACTTAATTATTAGTGGAATCTATAGCCAGCCACCAAAAGCATCATGAGCATGCTAAATATCTAGATTGCAGACCATACTTGGTTAAGAACCTAATGTCCAGCTCTAATTACCCAAATCTAAGAGCATCTATCCTATTTACGACTGAGTGTAGTGAGTTGGAGACATCCGTTAACTCTACAGCCATCTCCTCTGCATGCATCTGATGGTGCTCATGCTCCTCCTCTTCGAGGTCATCGCAGATCTCGAGTTGTAACCACAGCGACATCATCACGTGCTGCAGTAAAGTAAGTGTGATAGATCTACCCAGTGGAAGAACGTGCAGTGCTCACATTCGTAGATGCAACCCAAGAACCTGTGGCCGAAGTTCGTTCCCTCGAACGCGATGCGGTGACAGGGCGCAGTCGCACCAGAGATGGAGATCCGCATCAGTAACAATGTCGTACCACTCCGCGTCTACCATCTGTGCTGGCATCTGAACACAGGAAACATCGTCGATCGAGATGGGTAGACTAGAGAAAACCCCCAAAGAAGAGACCCCATAAGCTGAATTCGAGGAAATAAACTGAGACTGACGAGGGTTTAACTTGTCAATTCCCATTGTTATGGACTTGGGTTTTGCAGAAGGAGGGAGCGCTGGAGGCATTAGTCAGCTAGCAAACAAGCGCATAGGGACGCAAGATTTACCCAGGTTCAGGCCTCGTACATGTCTCTACTCCTGCTTGTCTGCTCTTGGAATTAATGAAGGAATCGAAGATTACAGGGGCACGTAGATGTAATCTGGCGAGAGTTGTGAAAACTAGGGTTGCGTGTGTTCTCCTCACCGCCCCCCCCCCCTAGCCTTTATATAGATAGGCTAGGCCTCGGGTAGCAGTTCGAGTAGGTTACAGATTAGGGTTTTCCCTTTGAACTTTCTATCTTAAGCTTCTTCTTGTCTCGCAAGCAATTGAGAGTCCATGGGACACTCGAATTCTCCACTTGGCCTTGGCAACACTGTGGGCTTCTACCGTATCTGGACTGTATATACCAAACTCGAGTACATGTAGGGTATACCCATGTTAGTAGCCCCCGAGTGTCCAGTGGAATCGCAGATTCGACTAGGGACTTTACGAAGCCTTTTGAGTGCATAACTGAGCATTTTTCGAGTGTTCTATTTATGTCATAGGGATTGTTGATATACATGTCTGATTTAATCGATGTTTTGGTGTTAGTTAACTGCCTTGTGGCAAAACAATGCAATCTACTCAACCTCGAGTCCCCGAACTCGAATTCGAAAAAGTGCTGGCGTAATTCGACTCAGGCCGCGGAGGTCTTACAGGAGTCGAATTCCAGTGTATAAGTGTGAGCACTCGACGCGTCCATCAAGGCATGTTCAACGTACCTATAGGCACATATATGTTTCTGGTAGTGTGTAGCAGATGCGTTGCCAGGCCTTATTCAGGCCTTATCTTCACGTTGTAAGCGCGACATCCAAATTTTTTTGTCATCGCGGAGATGATTCGGGTGGCCTAGGAGACGTAGTCTCTTTGTAGGGAAAGTATGAGGCGGAGTCGCCATAGCATTCGAGTGTGGATGTTATCAACACACAGTACAATGTACAAATAATCATAGGATGCACGACCAGCGCTCCCTATGGGAGTAGCCCCTGAGTGCCTGGTTGAGTCGAAGACTCGAGCAGGGACTAAAATCTTTTTGCGACTGATGTCGTCTTTTGTTGCTTGTTTCAGTCGAGTTTGCTTCTGGTGCTCCCTATGGGAGTAACCCTAATTTCACAAACGAACCGCAGATTCGAGTGATGGGTTTGTCTTGAATGCTTGTACACCTGCATAAAAAATAATCGTAGGGTGCGCGACCAGCGCTCCCTATGGGAGTAGCCCCCAAGTGCTTGGTTGAGTCGAAGACTCGAGCAAGGACTAAAGTAGTCAAAATCTTTGGTTGCTGATATTGATGACGTTAGTGCTGATGATGTGATGACCTCAGTTGCCCGTGTGAGCAGTTTTGACGTGACGTGACGAGCGGTGGTTCCCACTTTCTGACTTCGATTTGACCAGGTGTGTGTAATCTTCTATTTTAACTACGTCTCCTCGATTTCCGCACGTAATGGGAATAGTGGGGGACGGTTCATGCTTCAGCTTTGCCACGTGGTGATGGCGATGTGCGCCACGCGTGTAGTAGGGTTTCTGCTGGCTGTTGGGTGGTGTCTGCGAGGAGGTTAAGTAGCAGCGCAGCTGCGGTAATTTTCCCATCTATCTTCTTTGCTCGTGCCTCCATTGCCATTGCTGCTGCTCTCTCCTTCCTTGCGCACTTTCTCGTTGCGGCGCTGGACCAGCTCCGTATTTTCCCCAGCTACTTCCTTCGTTCTCATCACCATCGGAAGATGGGCAAGAAGAAGGGAGGCGCCACCGCTGGGTCCGCCGCCGCCATTGCTACCACCAAGAAGAAGGGCGGCACCACCACTGTGGGCACCAGCGCCGCCGGCGCTGGGAAGAAGAAGGGTGCAGGCACCCGCCTCACCAACGGCGCCTGGCGCGCGTCCATCATTACGCCCGCCGAGCTGCAACTTCATCGTTGAGATGGAGTTCTTCCGTCCGCAGAAGATGACTCGCGAGTGCCTAGTGAGGAGGTAACTCCTTGTCCTCCCCCTGGTTTCCGGGTGATGTTTCTTGCGTTCATCATCTGAGGTCTTTCTCTCCCTCTGCATCCTTTCTTTCGTGGTCTCCTTTGTTTCTATGGGCTCCAGCTTCACTAGTCTCCCCAAATTCCATTCTCCACATCTCCTGCTTCATTGCTCTTTGTGAGTGCTGGCTCGGAGTCGAGCCTCACTTTGGCCTCTTCAAGAGGCTTTTTAAGCTGAAACGCTAGTCAGCGTCTGGCTCTGTAGTCTATGACGTAGGAGGCTGCGGAATCCATGTCGACTCCTCGGTCACCTACTTTGCCATCTACCTCACTGCGTCCATCCAAGGATGGAGGGACAAGTGGTTCTACATCCGCGACCAGAAGGCCGACGGAGAGCACTACAGACTTGCACCTTTCGATCCCGCGGCGACCTGCAAGAGGAGGAGGTCCTGGAAGAACGTCATCATGCCAGGAGAGTCCACGGAAACAGAAGTGTTGTATGAGCGCGTCTATGACCTCGAAAACTGTACGGGAAAGGATGAAGGTGGCGCCACTCTCATTCACACTTGGTTGCACCGTCGCATCCAGCCTCTATAGGCCAGAGTGCACCCTATGTACTGCTGGACCAGCGCTGATGATGTCAATCGCGTGTCTGTCGAGGGCATTTCCGCGGGTGTGGTGGATAAGAGGGTGCGACTAGTGACCAAATACACTGCCAAGGAGGATCTCCCTGGCGAACAATCGTGCCTCCATTCGATGCCTCTACCCTCCTCCTGAGGTAGAATTGTACCATGAAGTAGTTTCTGTTTTCAATTGCCTTTATAATGCTGTGATATATAATGTTGTATCTTCTGAATGCAGGACTAGAAGGTGTCTCCCAATTTGCCCCTAGTCCAGAAGGGGTTATTCCTCGCGAAGTGGATGAAGAGGACGAGTCAGAGTCGACCGTCCCAATTGAAGAGGAGGGAGCCCCCGAGTCCAACGACCCGGACACTCACAAGCTCTCCCGTAGCAAGGACTCGAATGCCTCGTTGCCGACGATGCCAGAGGCCCTTCTATTACTATAGAGGGGCCCATCCCCGGCGTTCCTATACACTCCATGGCCCCTCCTGCCCAGAAGAAGCTGTGGCTACCAAAGGAGTCGTCAGAGTCGGAGGAGCAAACCTTCGACTTTGATAAATTTGACTGGTAGGTTTACGGCTTTTGTCTTGGTTTCTTTTGGAGCTGCGTTCCCTGAAGTTTTTTGCTGGATGTGCTTTGTAGTCAAGCAGCGTCATCGTCTTCTGGCGACATCCAATTTGTGAAGGAATCAAGAGCCGCAGACTCCAAGGCCAAGGAGGTGGCTGAATGATCTTCCTCTCCTCCATTGGTGGCCCACTCCAAGCATAACTCATCGAGTTCCCCGCATGCTGGGGAACACCAGATGGTTGCCCGGACGACTCCGCGGTAGTCATCTTCAGAGTCTCTGGAGGATCACGTAAGCTTCCTTTTGCTGTGTTGGCATTCGAATTTGTAATTCGCACTGTCTGCTGATCCTTTGTTTTTCTCCGCGGCAGCTTATCATGAAGGAAGCTGCTCGTTTAGCAGAGCAGGTCCTTGTAATGGGTCGATTGCATGCGATGTTGGACAATCGCCATCGCGTTGTCGAAGCTTAGTTTTGGGTTCATCTTTGTCCTTGTGAAGTTTATAGATTTGATTGATGGTACATCTTGTCCTTTGCAGCTGAGCACAACGAACTTCTTCGTAATGCTGCTTCCCTTGAAAAGGCGCTCGCCGCGGTGGTGAAGAGTCACGACGAAGCAGTCGCGGTGTTGGAGGAGTCGCGGAAGCGCGAAGAGGATTTACGTGCCTCCACTGGTGAGAGGGAAAAGTTGTTCGAAGAACAACTCTTCTCTATTGCCAAGTCTCTCTCAGGTATTATTTCATCTGAATTTTTATTGTTTCTTTCTTCGACATCGTGTTAATGTGCTGACACTTTGCTGTATGTAGATGCCAGCGGCCTAAGCTTTGACGCCCAGGCCCTTCGTCGCGATGATGCGTTGGCTGGTGCTATCGCCGCAGTCGAAGACCGCAGCGCTTCCCTTCAGGGGACACTGACGAAGGCCAAGGGTGTGCTCAGTCGCATACGCAAGGATCTGACCCCCAAGGCTGAGCTGATGGACAACCTGGAGGACCTGGTGGAGTCCCTTGCTAGGGTATTCCCATGGACTTCAGGAACTCCTAGCGGTCTGTCGGCGCCACCATGGCACTCGCGATGGTGCAAGCCCATGGCGTGGAGGTGGACCCAGCGGCGATCTCCAAGGTGATGCCCATCGGTGCAGATGGCCAACAGGTAGTGTTTTCTCCCTTCACTACTGGTTGTGGTAAATATGGGCCACAGCTCATCAGTACAGTTGCCAAATACTCCGAAGAGCTGCAGCGAGCAAAGAATGCGGCGAAGGCTTCGGCGTCTAGGGCTGGCACCGGGAAGTCTGTGGCGTCAGAGACTTCCATGGATTCGATGAGGCCTCTGAAGTCCAAGTCGAAGTCGAAGAAGCAAATTGCTCCTTAGTAGCTATCCTGTAATAGTTGTAGTTTTTCTTTCTTATTGAAACCATGCTTTTGTGGAAGTGTCTCTGTTGAGACTTTTGCTGTGCTTGAATGCATTCGAGCCGTTTATCCATGTATTTATTGCTCCCATATTCGCTCTTGCTTGGTTTGTGATAGGGTATGTCGAATGGTCCTTCGAGTGATCCTCGTGATCCTCCACCCACCGATGAAACCTTGGCGCAGCCATGCTCGAAGGTGGATGAGTTGTCCTTGCTTTCGCGACTGCGTGACCGCATTAAGCAGCTGGAGCGTGAGTTGCCCATCTTCCGCGGTAGCACAGATGTATGGAAGTCGAAGGCGGAGAGGGCTACCGCCCGCGAGCAGTATCTCTTGGAGGAGGTGGCACAGCTGAGTGAGCAGTTCAAATGTTAGCTTTCTGCCCTCTCATCTTTTCTTTTAGTCAGTCGCGGCGATGACTTATCTTCATACTTTTCCCTTTGGCTTGGTGTAGTTGTCAGTGCTCCTCATCTGCAGGATGAGAAGGACCAAATTGCCATTCGAATGAATGGCCTGACCCAGGAGCAACTACAGGCGAGTGGGTACTTTTGGGTGGACCATGATCGTGCAATCGCGCTTGTGACCTTGCAGGATCGTGCTTCACGAGTACTTCACTTTTTGAAGAAGGTGTTGGAGATATGCCCAAGAGGCAATAATAAAAGTGCTTATTATTATATCTTTGTGTTTATGATGAATGTTTACATCCCATGCTATAATTGTATTATAAGGAAACACTAATACATGTGTGTTTTGTAAACATAAAAGAGTCCCTAGTAAGCCTCTTGTTGAACTAGCTTGTTGATTAATTGATGATCATGGTTTCCTGATCATGGACATTGGATG
This sequence comes from Avena eriantha, assembly GCA_910589775.1. Taxonomy (NCBI): domain Eukaryota; kingdom Viridiplantae; phylum Streptophyta; class Magnoliopsida; order Poales; family Poaceae; genus Avena; species Avena eriantha. Next base: position 32,518,559 of record OU342746.1, on the reverse strand, counting down.
TGATTAATAACAAGGTTATATCATTAGGAGAATGATGTGATGGACACACACCCATAGTAAGTGTAGCATAAGATCAAGTCATTAAGTTCGTATTGCTATAAGCTTTCAAATGCATAGTAACCTAATCCTTCGACCATGAGGTTATGTTAATCACCATCACCGGATGGATACTTTGATGACATCAAACACCGCTTCGTAACTGGGTGGTTATAAAGGTGTCATTGGGTATTCTAAAAGTATGTGTTGAAGCGCATGGACCAAGATTGGGATTTCTCCATCCATATGACGGATAGATATGCTCTGGGCCCTCTCGGTGGAATGTCATCTAGTTAGCTTGCAAGCATGTGACTGGGTCACAAGGGATGACATAACATGGAACGCGTAAAGAGTACTTATCAGTAACAAGGTAGAACTAGGTATGGAGATACCGACGATCAAACCTCGGATAAGTATAGTATCGCGTGACAAAGGGAATTGGTGTCGTATGTTAATGGTTCTATCGATCACGAAGTCATCGTTGAGTATGTGGGAGCCGTTATGGATCTCCAGATCCCGCTGACGGTTATTGATCGGAGAGGTGTCTTCATCATGTCTGCATAGTCACGAACCGTAGGGTGACACCCTTAAGGTTCGAAGTTGTTTTAAGTAGATATGGAATGTGTGTTGGAGACCGAATGTTGTTCGGAGTCTCGGATTGGATCCGGGACATTACGAGGAGATCCGGAATTGTCCGGAGAATAAGATTCATATATTGGGGATCATTTTCTAAGTTAGGAAATGTTCCGGAGTATTTGTATGAGGATTCTAGAAGGTTTCGGAATGTTCCGGAAGGTTCTAGAAGATTTCTTGGAGTTTGCTTGAAAACCAAGAAAGGACCAAGGAATCCTTGTGGGGCAAGACAAGGAGTCGTAGGGGAGGAGTCCTCCCCCCCTCCCAATCCGCCGGCCAAGGGAGAGGGGAGTCCTAGAAGGACTCCACCTCCCCATGGCGCCTCCCTCCTTTAAATAGAGGGGTGGAGGCGCCACCCCCTGGCCCCCTCCACTCTTGCTCTAGCTGCCTCTCTCCTCCTCCTTTCTTCTGCTCAGGCTTAGGCGAAGCCTTGCAGAATTCTCTACTCCACCACCACCACCATGCCGTCGTGCTGCTGGGATTCCGTGGAGAAGATCTACTACCTCTGCTGCTCGCTGGAACAAGGAGAGGAAGGTCTACTTCGACTCCGCACGTGTGACCGATTGCGGAAGCGCTGCCGGAACGTGGCGCGGGAAGGATCGTCCACTCGATCTTGAGATCGGCAAATGATCGACTACATCAACCACGAGATCCAATCTTGTAACGCTTTTGGATCTACAAGGGTTAGTACAGATCTATCTCGTTGCACATGTCTAATAGATTAGATCTTGGCTTTTATCTAGATTAGATCTTGGTTTTGTTCGTTCTTGCGGTAGAAATTTTTTTTCCCTGCTACGAACCCATCAGTGGTATCAGAGCCGTGTTTATGCGTAGATCTGTTGCACGAGTAGAACACAATGGTTTTGTGGGCGTTGGTGCTCGTGCCGTCTTTTGTTGTGTGTACTTTGCATCTTGTAGTATGGTGGGATGAAGCGGCTCAGGCTAACCTTACATGTCTTCGCACATGAGACTTGCTCCACGCTTGACGTGTAACTTGCTTTGCACAAGTGGCTTTGTGGGTGTCTGTCTCTCCCACCATAGTATAGATCCAATCTACACTTTGCACTTGATAGCACTTGTATCAACGTTGTGGGTCAGTTTCGTAGGTAAGATCCGTTCTTATTCGAAAGCCCCAAACCACGTAAAACATGCAAAGAAAATTAGAGACGTCTAACTGGTTTTTGCAGGGGTTTTGTGATGTGATATGGCCATCATGTGATTGTGATTATATTTGATGTATGCAATGATCCTTGTTGTAATATGGCAACCGGCAGGAGCCTAATGGTTGTCTTTAATTCTGTTAAGACCTGCGTGTCTATTCATCTTGTAATAGCTTTATTCCAAGTAGTTGTAATAGTTGCTAGTGATCATGGACAACCATGAAGCGGCGCCACTGACCTTGACGCAATGCTGGTGATGATGGAGATCATGTCCGTGCTTTGGAGATGGAGATCAAAGGCATAAGAAGAAAGGGCCATATCATATCACACTAATTATGAATTGCCTGTGATGTTAATCCTTTATGCATCTTGTATTGCTTAGATCGTGACGGTAGCATTATAAGATGATCCCTCTCACTAAATATCAAGTAATAAAGTGTTCACTCTTAGTTGGCACCGTTGCTAAGACTCGTCGTTTCGAAGCATCTCGTGATGATCAGATGTGATAGATTCTACGTGTGCATACAACGGGTGCAAGCCAGATTTGCACATGCGGAAACTAAGGTTATCTTGACGAGCCTAGCATGTATAGACATGGTCTCGGAACACGGAATACCGAAAGGTAGAGCATGAATCATATAAGTGATATGATGAACATGAAGATTGTTCGCCAATGAAACTACATCTTCTCTCGTGAAGATCGGACTTGGTGTAGTGGACTTGGTTCGTGTAATCAATAAGACAATGTGAGGGATGTTGTTTAGAGTGGGAGTTCACCTAGTTAATTTAAGAACTAAAATTGAACTCAATTTATCATAAACTTAGTCTAAACTACTTGCAAATTTGTTGTAGATTTTGGCGAACCTGTCCATCAATTTCAATGCATTCCTAGAGAAAGAAAAGCTTAAGAACAATGGAAGCAACTTCACGGACTGGTTCCGTGGACTAAAGATCGTCCTCAGGGCTGGTCAGTTGACCTATGTGCTCGAAGCACCGCTGGGTGACCCACCTGCAGAAGATGCCACCGATGACGTAAAGAATGTTTACGCCACTCGGAAAAATCATTACTCCACAGTTCAGTGTGCCGTCCTATACGGTTTAGAAGCGGAGCTTCAGAAGCGCTTTGAGCACCACGACCCGTTCGAGATCATTAAGGAGCTCAGGCTGATTTTTGAGAATCACGCGGCCGTGGAGAGCTATGAGGCCTCCGGAAAGTTCTTTAACTGTAAGATGGAAGAGGGTAGCTCCGTTAGCGAGCACGTGCTCACCATGTCTGGGCACGAAAACAAGCTCCAAGAGTTGGGGATAACGATTCCTAATGAGTTAGGGATTCACCGTGTCCTCCAATCACTGCCACCAAGTTATAAGAACTTTGTGATGAACTACAATATGCACTTCATGAACAAGACGTTGCCTGAACTATCGTCCATGCTGAAAACTGCTGAAGTGGAGATCAAGAAGGAGCACCAAGTTTTGATGGTCAATAAGACCACCAATTTCAAGAAACAAGGCAAGCCTAAGAACAAGGGCAACTTCAAGAAGGACGGCAAGAAAGCTGCCGCACCTGCTAAAAAGCCCAAGCTGGTCCTAAGCCTGAAACTGAGTGCTTCTACTGCAAGGGTGCTAGTCACTGGAAGCGTAACTGCCCCAAGTACCTGGCGGATCTGAAGAACGGCAACATCAAGAAGAAAGGTATATTCGATATACATGTTATTGATGTGTATCTTACTAGTAATCGTAGTAGTGCCTGGGTATTTGACACTAGTTCGGTTGCTCATATTTGTAACTTGAAACAGGAGCTGCGGAATAAGCGAAGACTGGCGAGAGACGAGGTGACGATGCGCGTTGAAAATGGCTCCAAGGTTGATGTGATCGTCGTCGGCACGCTCCCTCTACATCTACCTTCGAGATTAGTTTTAAATTTGAATAATTGTTATTTGGTGCCTGCGTTTAGCATGAACATTATATCTGGATCTTGTTTATTGCGAGACGGTTACTCTTTTAAGTCTGAGAATAAAGGTTGTTCGATTTATATGAGTAATATCTTTTATGGTAATGCACCTGAGATGAATGGTTTATTCTTATTGAATCTCGATAGTAGTGATACACATGTTCATAACATAGATGCTAAACGAATAAAATTGAATGATAATTCTACATACATGTGGCACGTCGTCTTGGTCACATTGGAGTGAAGCGTATGAAGAAACTCCATTCTGATGGACTTCTTGAATCACTTGAAAGATGCGAAGCATGTCTAATGGGAAAAATGACTAAGACTCCATTCTCTGGAATAATGGAGCGAGCTACGGACTTATTGGAAATAATACATACTGATGTGTGCGGTCCAATGAGTGTAGCATCGCGTGGTGGATATCGTTATGTTCTCACTTTCACGGATGACTTAAGTAGATATGGGTATGTCTACTTTATGAAACATAAGTCCGAAACTTTCGAGAAGTTTAAAGAATTTCAAAGTGAAGTGGAAAATCATCGTAACAAGAAGATTAAGTTTCTGTGTTCTGACCGCGGAGGTAAATATCTATGGCATGCATTTAATGAAATGTGGAATACTTTCGCAGTTGACACCGCCGGGAACACCACAGCGTAATGGTGTGTCCGAACGTCGTAATCGAACTCTCTTAGATATGGTTCGGTCTATGATGTCTCTTACAGATTTACCGCTATCATTTTGCGGCTATGCATTAGAGACAACCGCATTCACTTTAAATAGGGCACCATCTAAATCCGTTGAAACGACACCGTACAAATTGTGGTTTGGTAAGAAACCTAAGTTGTCATTCCTTCAAATTTGGGGTTGCGAAGCGTATGTAAAGAAGTTACAACCAGATAAGCTTGAACCCAAAGCGGAGAAATGCGTCTTCATAGGATACCCTAAAGAAACAATTGGGTATACCTTCTATCATAGATCCGAAGGCAAAGTTTTCGTTGCCAAGAATGGATCCTTTCTTGAGACGGAGTTTCTCTCGAAGGAAGTGACTGGAAGGAAAGTAGAACTCGATGAGGTTATTGAACCTTCTCTCGGATTTGAGAGTAGCGCAGCACCGGAAAATGTTTTTGTGCCGCCTGCACAAATTGGAGAGGAAGCTAATGATGGTGATCATGAACCTCGAACGAAGTTGCTGCTGAACCTCGCAGGTCAACGAGGGTTCGTACCACTCCTGATTGGTATGACTCTGCCTTGAACGTCATGTTGGTGGACAACACTGATGACCCTGCGACGTATAAAGAAGCTATGGTGAGCCCATATTCCGACAAATGGCTCGAAGCCATGAAATCCGAAATGGGATCCATGTACGAAAACCAAGTATGGACTTTGGTGGACTTACCGGATGGCCGTAAGGCTGTCGAGAACAAATGGATTTTCAAGAGAAAAACAGATGCTGATGGTAATGTTACTGTCTATAAAGCTCGACTTGTCACGAAAGGGTTCCGAAAAATTCAAGGAGTTGACTACGATGACACATTCTCACCAGTAGCGAAGCTAAAGTCTGTGAGGATTTTGTTAGCAATTGCTGCATATTTCGATTATGAGATTTGGCAGATGGATGTCAAAACGGCGTTCCTTAATGGTGACATTGAGGAAGAGTTGTATATGGTACAACCCAAGGGTTTTGTCGATCCTAAAGATGCTGACAAGGTATGCAAACTTCAGCGCTCCATTTATGGACTGAAGCAAGCATCCCGGAGTTGGAATCAACGTTTTGATAAAGTAATCAAAAACTTTGGATTTATACAAACTTATGGAGAAGCTTGTATTTACAAGAAAGTGAGTGGGAGCTCTGTAGCATTCCTACTACTATATGTAGATGACATATTGTTGATTGGGAATAATATAGAACTTCTTAATAGTGTCAAAGCCTATTTGAATAATAGTTTTTCAATGAAGGATCTTGGCGAAGCGGCATATATTCTAGGCATCAAGATTTATAGAGATAGATCAAGACGCCTAATAGCGCTTTCACAAAGTACATACTTGGACAAAGTTCTAAAGAAGTTTAGAATGGAAGAGAGCAAGAAAGGGTTCGTGCCCATGTTGTCAGGTAAGACCTTGAGTAAGACTCAAAGTCCAGCTACGGCAGAAGATAGAGAGAAGATGAATAATATTCCCTATGCCTCGGCCATAGGTTCTATCATGTATGCCATGCTGTGTACAAGACCGGATATAGCACATGCTGTTAGTTTGACTTGCAGATATCAAAGTGATCCTGGAATGGAGCACTAGACAACGGTCAAGAATATCCTAAAGTACCTGAATAGGACTAAGGATATGGTTCTTTCTTATGGAGGTGATCAACAGCTTGTTGTAAACGGTTACACTGATGCTAGTTGGAACACCGATCCAGATGACTCGAAGTCACAGTCTGGGTACGTATTTATTTTGAATGGTGCTGCAGTGAGCTGGAGGAGTGCCAAGCAAAGCGTTGTGGCGAAATCTTCAACTGAATCGGAATACATAGCTGCTTCGGAGGCTGCACAAGAAGCCATATGGATGAAGGAGTTCATTACTGAACTTGGCATGGTTCCCAGTGCGTTGGACCCGATGGCCATCTACTGTGACAACACAGGTGCCATAGCTAATGCACAGGAGCCAAGGTCACATAGCAAGCTGAAGCACATCAAGCTACATTTCCATGATATTCGCAAGTATGTCCAAGATGGTGACATAAAGATTTGCAAAGTACACACTGATCTGAATGTGGCAGATCCGTTGACTAAACCTCTCCCTAGGGCAAAGCATGACCAACAACAGAACGCCATGGGTGTTAGGTATATTACCATGTAATCTAGATTATTGACTCTAGTGCAAGTGGGAGACTGTTGGATATATGCCCAAGAGGCAATAATAAAAGTGGTTATTATTATATCTTTGTGTTTATGATGAATGTTTACATCCCATGCTATAATTGTATTATAAGGAAACACTAATACATGTGTGTTTTGTAAACATAAAAGAGTCCCTAGTAAGCCTCTTGTTGAACTAGCTTGTTGATTAATTGATGATCATGGTTTCCTGATCATGGACATTGGATGTGATTAATAACAAGGTTATATCATTAGGAGAATGATGTGATGGACACACACCCATAGTAAGTGTAGCATAAGATCAAGTCATTAAGTTCGTATTGCTATAAGCTTTCAAATGCATAGTAACCTAATCCTTCGACCATGAGGTTATGTTAATCACCATCACCGGATGGATACTTTGATGACATCAAACACCGCTTCGTAACTGGGTGGTTATAAAGGTGTCACTGGGTATTCTGAAAGTATGTGTTGAAGCGCATGGACCAAGATTGGGATTTCTCCATCCATATGACGGATAGATATGCTCTGGGCCCTCTCGGTGGAATGTCATCTAGTTAGCTTGCAAGCATGTGACTGGGTCACAAGGGATGACATAACATGGAACGTGTAAAGAGTACTTATCAGTAACGAGGTAGAACTAGGTATGGAGATACCGACGATCAAACCTCGGATAAGTATAGTATCGCGTGACAAAGGGAATTGGTTTCGTATGTTAATGGTTCTATCGATCACGAAGTCATCGTTGAGTATGTGGGAGCCGTTATGGATCTCCAGATCCCGCTGACGGTTATTGATCGGAGAGGTGTCTTCATCATGTCTGCATAGTCACGAACCGTAGGGTGATACACTTAAGGTTCGAAGTTGTTTTAAGTAGATATGGAATGTGTGTTGGAGACCGAATGTTGTTCAGAGTCTCGGATTGGATCCGGGACATCACGAGGAGATCCGGAATTGTCCGGAGAATAAGTTTCATATATTGGGGATCATTTTCTAAGTTAGGAAATGTTCCGGAGTATTTGTATGAGGATTCTAGAAGGTTTCGGAATGTTCCGGAAGGTTCTAGAAGATTTCTTGGAGTTGGCTTGAAAACCAAGAAAGGATCAAGGAATCCTTGTGGGGCAAGACAAGGAGTCGCAGGGGAGGAGTCCTCCCCCCCCCCAATCCGCCGGCCAAGGGAGAGGGGAGTCCTACAAGGACTCCACCTCCCCATGGCGCCTCCCTCCTTTAAATAGAGGGGTGGAGGCGCCACCCCCTGGCCCCCTCCACTCTTGCTCTAGCCGTCTCTCTCCTCCTCCTTTCTTCTGCTCAGGCTTAGGCGAAGCCTTGTAGAATCTCTACTCCACCACCACCACCATGCCGTCGTGCTGCTGGGATTCCGTGGAGAAGATCTACTACCTCTGCTGCTCGCTGGAACAAGGAGAGGAAGGTCTACTTCGACTCCGCACGTGTGACCGACTGCGGAAGCGCTGCCGGAACGTGGCGCCGGAAGGATCGTCCACTCGATCTTGAGATCGGCAAGTGATCGACTACATCAACCACGAGATCCAATCTCGTAACGCTTTCGGATCTACAAGGGTTAGTACAGATCTATCTCGTTGCACATGTCTAATAGATTAGATCTTGGCTTTTATCTAGATTAGATCTGGGTTTTGTTCGTTGTTGCGGTAGAATTTTTTTGTTTTCCCTGCTACGAACCCATCAGAAGGCGCATCGTGCCTTAGGCATATCTATCAGACGATGTTTCCGCTGGACGCCGTCCCATCAAGCCTGTTTTCTCTTCTGGCGAAGTTCCAGGATCTGAGTGCAGTTCGCGAGTGCGTACGACAGCAATTAGTAGCTGGTGCTAAGGCTGCGTTCTCGCTGGTGCGACTGCATAGGCCGGATGTAGATGTTGCGGGTGTTTCCACTGGGTTCCCACCTCCGCCAGAGGGTATGACCTGGGTTCCGCACTACCAAGCGGTTGATCGCTCAATAGAAGAAATTGTCGACTTTTTTGAGGAACAAACGAACGTTCTCTTGTTGCAGCAGTAGTATGACTGGTATCCTGCACACAATTGTACAAGTGTTGTAAAGTTTATATGCATATGTTGGATGTAATTAATACTCATTGATATGTGAACAGCTTGCTAGCTTTTATATTTTTCGAGTGCGTTGCACTCTGCGATTCCTTTTCGTTAGCCTGACGTGTGTTTATCTTAGCACCTTGCCGACCTGTCAGGTGCGTTGCAGCTGGGTTGGTGTTTGTCAAGGGTTCGATTAGTGCGTCAGCTACTCAGGATATCACGATGAGTTCGTAGAACAGGTATGTAAAGGGTGGCGCAGCCCCTGAGTGATAAGATTGCGAGAAAAATAAGGGAAACACGGAGTTTTGGGGCACTTAGCTTTATTTATTCACAGAATAGTACGAGGTATAATGTGTGGCTAAGTAGCCTGGCTGAATAGCCTTATTTGTAAAATGTAAAAACGACTAAGGGTAGAAGTGACACAGCTGCGCGACATTCCAGGGGTTGGAGTATGCGACTCCTATCTCGAAATCTTTGAGGCGATAGGCGCCACCTGGGATTACTTTTGTAATCACGTAGGGTCCTTCCCAAGGGGACTCGAGCTTGAGATGCCCTTGTTGCTTCAGTCGCAGGACCAGGTCTCCTTCGACGAAGGATCTGGGGCGTAGCCTTCTGCTGTGGTAGTTGCGGTGATTTTGTTGGTAGATCGTTGATCTCTCCGCTGCGATTTCTCGTGCTTTGTCGAGGAGGTCGACGGAGTCTTCGAGTGCAAGATTTGACTCCTTCTCGCTGTATGCGACCACCCGTGGGGCTTTGTAGCGTACTTCTGCGGGTAGTACCACTTCAGCACCATGCACCATGAAGAACGGGGTGTATCCCGTGGCGCTGTTTGGAGTTGTGCGCAGGCTCCAGAGTACGGATTGCAGCTCGTCTGGCCAGCATCCAGTAGCTTGTTCGAGTGGTCGAAGGAGTCGTTTCTTGATTCTGCTGCAAATGAGGTTGTTGGCGTTTTCGACTTGACAGTTGGTCTGCGGGTGAGCCACCGAGGCGTAGCTTATGTTGATTCCCAGGTTTTCGCAGAATTTCTGGAATTTCTTAGAGGTGAAGTTCGTCCTATTGTCCATGATGATGGTATGTAGCACTCTGAAGTGGTAGACAATGGACTCGAAGAACTTTGCGGCGCTGGCCCCTGATTAATTTGTCACCGGCATGGCCTCTATCCACTTGGTGAATTTGTCGACTGCGACTAAGAGGTAGACGTAACCTCCTCGTGAGGACCTTGGGATCTTGCCGACCATGTCAAGTCCCCATTGTGCGAAGGGCCAGGCCAATGGTATTGGCCTGAGTACCGCGCCAGGTGCGTGAGGTTTGTCCATGAATCGCTGGCAAGCATTGCAGCGTTGGAAGATATCCTTGGCGTCACGCATGGCCGTGGGCCAGTAGAATCCAGCTCGCAGAGCTTTGGCGACAAGGGCTCGACTGCCAGCATGATGCCCATAGGTGCCTTCATGCATGTCGAGAAGGACGGCCCGTCCGTCCCCGTTGGAGATGCATCGTTGGAGTACTCCTCTAATACTGCGTTTGTATAGTTCGCGGTTTATAACGGCGAATGCCTTGGATCGTCGCGCGATGTGTTGCACATCAGTCGGATCATCTGGCAGCCTTTTGCTGAGTAGATATGTGATGTAGGGTTGTGTCCCGGATGGCTCAATCATCATGACACCCATTGGTCCTTCGAGTAATGTATCTAGCTCTAGGTCGTCGAGTGCCATTGGCTCGTTGGGTGGCGTAGCCCCAAGTCCGTTGATGCACATGCTTTCTTCTCTGGAGCCTTTGGCTTGATGGAGCATTGGCTTGATGGAGCATTGGCAGATGCGCTCGACAAATACCCCAGGTGGTATGGGGGCGCAGGTGGAGTCAATGTTGGCGAGTGTGTCCGCCTCTTCGTTGCTTTCACGGCCTACGTGTCGCAGCTCATAGCCGTCGAAGTCCCCTTCGAGTGTGTCATAGAGGTCGCGATAGGCGATCATGTTGTCACTCAGTGTGTCGTACTCGTGCATCGTTTGGTTCACCCCCAGTTTGGAGTCGCCGTAGATGATGAGCCTCTTGGCGCTACAGGCTTTCGCCATCCGCATCCCATGGATTAGGGCCTCGTACTCAGTTTATTGTTGGAGGCCATGAACTGCATTCGCAGAACGTATTTTAGCTTGTCTCCCTGGGGCAATGTCAGTATGACACCTACGACGGCCCTATCCTTTTGTTTGAACCCGTCGAAATGCATTGTACAGAGATATGACGTATATGGCTTTTCGAGGAGCTGGTTCTCCATCCAGTGCATGAGGAAATCAGGGAGGACTTGCGTCTTGATCGTGTCGTGCTTTTCATATGTGATGTCTCGTGGAGACAACTCGATTCCCCAAAGCGCGACTCGTCCGGTGGCCTCAGGGTTGTTGAGGATATGCCCAAGCGGGGCATCGTTGACTACCACGATTGCGTGCTCCTGGAAGTAGTGGCACAGTCGCCTGGCTGTCATGAAGACGCTATACGCTAGCTTCTGGTAGTGCAGGTACCGCTCTTTTGTCGGCGTGAGCACCTCGCTGAGGTAGTAGACTAGGCGTTGTACCATGTGGACCTTGTTTTCTTCGGCTCGTTCCACCACGAGCACTGTGCTGACCACTTGGTTGGTGGTGGATATGTAGAGAAATAGTGGCTCTTTTTCACGTGGAGTCACCAGTACTAGAGAGGTGGATAGTAGACGTTTAAGGTCTTGGAATGCTACTTGCGCCTCGTCTGTCCACTCGAACTTGTCAGTTTTGCGAAGAAATTGGTAGAAGGGTAGCGCCTTTTCGCCCATTCAACTGATGAATCGACTGAGCGCCGCGATTCGCCCAGCGAGCTACTAGACGCCTTTTATGTACTTAGGCTTCTCCATGGCCAGTATGGCATTTATTTTCTTCGGGTTTGCTTCGATCCCTCTCGCGAAGATGAGGTACCCGAGCAACTGCCCAGATGGTACGCCGAAGGCGCATTTGTCCGGATTGAGCTTGATCCGGTAGCGGTCTAAGTTGGCGAGGTCTCGCGTAGATTGTCGATTAATGAAGCTTCCTCTTTGGTTTTAATGATGATGTCGTCGACATAAACTTGGATGTTGCGACCAAGCTAATTTTTGAGGCAAGCCTGCATGCACCGTTGATAGGTAGCACCTACGTTTTTAGCCCGAAGGGCATGGTGTTGTAGCAGAACACACCGAATGGCGTCGTAAACACCGTCTTCTCTTGGTCCTCCTCCTTCATTCGAATCTGATTGTAGCCTGAGTAGGCGTCGAGGAAGCAGAGACGTTCACATCTGATGACCCACAAGTATAGGGGGTGTATTTTAGTATTTTCGAGGGAAGTGAAATCCAATTTATTGATTCTACACAAGGGGAGCCAAAGAATATTTATAAGCCTTAACAACTGAGTTGTCAATTCAGCTGCACCTGGAAACAATCTTGCTCACAGCAGTTTATCAGTAGCAACACTTTTGTAGTAGGAATAGCAAAGTAGCAGCAGTAGTAAAGCAAGGACAGTAGTAACAAAAGTAGTAAACAATGGGATTCGAGTGCGGTAGGCATAGGGATGGATGGACGGGCATTGCATGGACAAGATAACTCACATAGCAATCAGAATATAGGGCAATTGCAGATAAATAAGATAAAGCACCCAAGTACTAGATAATCCTAGGGATGTGTTCCATATATAGTTATACGTGCTCGCAATGAGAACTTGCACAACATCTTTTGTCCTGCCAGCCCGTTTGCAGCGAGGCCTCTAGGGAACTACTGGCAATTAAGGTGCTCCTTTTAATAGAGCACCAGAGCAAAGCATTAACACTCCATGAACACACGTGATCCTCACATCAAAGCCTTTCCCTTCCGGTTATCCCGATTTCTGTCACTTCGGGGCCATAGGTTCTGGACAATAACGTGTGTATACAACTTGCAGATAAGACCAAGAACAATACTATCATAATGAATCAATAACATGTTCAGATCTGAAATCATGGCACTCGGGCCCTAGTGACAAGAATTAAGCACAACAAGTCGCAACAAAGTCATAAAGCACTAATCAAAGATACTAGGCACCATGCCCTAACAATCTGATGCCATTACATGAACGATCTCATCCAATCCGTACCATCCCCATAACCTACAACGGGGGCTTACTCACTCATAGATGGAGGAAACATGGATGGTCGATGCAGATGATGGTGGAGATCGATGGAGATGATGGTGGAGATCGATGGAGATGGCTCCGGGGCACTTCCCCGTCCCGGCAGGGTGCCGGAACAGAGACTTTCTATCCCCTGAATCTCCCCTTCGTTGGTGGCGGTGCTGTGGAACTTCTTCTGGAAAAACATCGAAACCCCCGAAGTTTTAGGTCAGAAGGCTTCTTATAGGTGAAGAGAGGGACCGAGGGGGTGCCTGGGGCCACCACACCATGCCCTGGCACGGCCAAGCCCAGCCCGCACCTGGGGGTGGTGTGGCCAGGCCCTGGCCCTCCTCCGTCTCGTATTCTGGCTCCGTGAGTCTTCTGGAAAAACAGGCACTTTGGCTTTTGTCCCGTCCAATTCCGAGAATATTCATTTTCTGAGTTTCCTGGAACCAAAAACAGTAGAAAACAGGCAGCTAGCACTGTGGCTCTTGTTAATAGGTTAGTCCAAGAAATCATATGAAAAGTACTCCAAAGTGTGAACAAAACACTAGAAAGTGGATAAAACTAAGCATGGAGCATCAAAAATTATAGATACATTTGCAATGTATCAACATCCCGTGGTGGAGTCGATGATTTGGTCGATTCGCTGCAGCGGGAAGTGATCCTTTGGGAAGTGCTTATTCAGGGAGGTGAAGTCCACACACATCCGTAGGATATCCGTGTTATTTTTGGGCACCAGCACTGTATTAGCGAGCCAAGTACTTTCCTTGATCTAGCATATGAAGTTTACGTCGAGGAGTCTGTTGATCTCCATTCTGACCGCTTTTGCTCTTGTTTCAGACAGTCGCCGTATTGTCTGTTTGACTGGCCTTGCGTCTGGATATACGTTGAGTGCATGCTCAGCAAATTCCTTGGGAACCCCTGGCATGTCCACTGGACACCAGGCGAAGATTTCCCAGTGGTCACAGAGGAATTCGACGAGCGCGAGTTCCTATGCGGAACTCAAGTTGTTGGAGATGAGGGCCGTCTAGGCTAGGTCCGTCGGGTGGACCTGGACTTTCTTCATGTGCACCGACGAGTCGAATGACATATCGGGTGAGCTTGGCCTGTTGAGGGGGGCAGACTGTTGTCTGTCGACTCCTTCAATCTTGCTAGTTCCTCCTGCATGCTGAAGGACTGGGAGATTCTATTGAATTTCCTGTCGCAGCTGTCAGACCTCTCGAAACTCCCGTTGATTATGATGACGCCGTTTGGACCTGGCATTTTCATCTGCAGGTAGGTGTTCTGCGGCACTGCCATGATCCTAGCAAACGCAATGCGTCTGAGGATGCAGTGGTATTGCGAAGGCCAGTCGACGACTTCGAAGTTGATGCGTTCGCACCGAATGTTTTTCGGCGTGCCGAAGATGACGTCGAGGTTGATTTTGCCCAGGGGATATATGCCCTTGCCTAGGACGATGTCGTGGAACGTCGTGTCTGAGACCTCCAGACATGTCAGAACGATCCTCATTGCACGCAAGGTACTCGCTAATACATTGCAAATGTATCTATAATTTTTGATGTTCCATGCTTGGTTTTATCTACTTTCTTGTGTTTTGTCCACAATTTGGAGTACTTTCATATGATTTCTTGGACTAACCTATTAACAAGAGCCACAGTGCCAGCTGCATGTTTTCTGCTGTTTTTGGTTCCAGGAAGTCGGAAAATGAATATTCTCAGAATTGGATGGGACAAAAGCCAATATTCCTATTTTTCATGGAGACTCACGGAGCTAGAATACGAGACGGAGAGGGGCCATAGGTGGCCACACCACCCCTGGGCGCGGCTCCCCCTTGGTCGCGCCAGGGCATGGTGTGGGCCCCTGTCCGGCCACTGACCTTGCCTCTTTTGCCTATATATGTCCCCGAGGCAAAAACCCTAAATCATCAACCAGAAAGCCACGTAAAGTTCCGCAGCGCCGCCGCCACCGAAGGGGAGATTCGGGGGACAGAAAGTCTCTGTTCCGGCACCCTGCCAGGACGGGGAAGTGCCCCCGGAGCCATCTCCATCGATCTCCACCACCATCTCCATCACCATTGCTAATTCCCATGATGAGGAGGGAGTAGTTCTCTCTCGAGGCTAAGGGTTCTACTAGTAGCTATGTGTCCATCTCTCTCTCTATACATGATTATGTTGTGATCATGAGCTTTGTAATCAAGTAGATCTACCTTGCTACTCAAGTGCTTTAATAGATCTCTGATCTCCCCATGTGTGTGAAAGTGACAGCGTGCACACCATGGTGGCACTTAGGCTAGAGATTACAAATACTTGTTATGAGTTATATTTGGAGTTGGATGTTTCTATGAAATTGTGGTGTTTGTTGGAACCATCTAGTGCTCAAGGTGACAGTGTGGGTTTATCTAGATGGAAAAGGCTTCCTTTGAGGTGTGTTGTTATAGCCCTACCATGGATTAGAGTGTCCAACCGGAGAGTAGTTCAACGTAGTATCATAAAGAAGAATATATTTATATGAGAGTGTTCACTAGTGAAAGTATGATCCCTAGGCCTTGTTTCTAAGCACTGATACACCGTTTTCAATTAGATCTGTTACATGCTTGCTTGCTTCCATCTTTATTTCAGTTTGCCTTTAGTCTTTTCCTACGTCAATCACACGCCAGCAAGCTATTTTCTATCACCGTTACCACTTATAATTATCTATACCACATGTATTTCACTATCTCTTCGCCGAACTAGTGCACCTATACACCTGACAAGTGTATTGGGTGTGTAGGGGACACAAGAGACTTCTTGTATCTTGATTGCAGGGTTGCTTGAGAGGGGATACCTTTGACCACTTCCTCCCTGAGTTCGATAAACCTTGGGTGATCCATTTAAGGGAAAACCTGCTGGTGTTCTACAAACCTCTGCACTTGGAGGCCCAACAACTGTCTACAAGAATAGAAGTGCATAGACATCAAGCTATTTTCTGGCGCCGTTGCCGGGGAGTTAAGGTAAAAGGTACTCACATCCTTCGGTGTGAGTGCTCGAAGTTATTTCCTTTAGATTCTGCAATTTTGTCTTTTTGTTTCTTGTTTTCACTAGTTAGGCTTAATGGAAAACAACAACAAAATTAGAGAGCTTTATAGTATTTATCTTGAGTTAGGACATGAAGTGTATGAAGAGAAAATTAAAAAACCTATGGAACTTTATTTGCATGCTAATAGAAATGTTGTTAGTATGAATTCTTTAGACACCATTATTGCTAATGCTATGGAAAATTCTAAGCTTGGGGAAGCTAGTTTTTTATGAAAATGATCTTTTTAGTTCCCCAGCTTTGGAGGATAGCTATTCTATTGCTTATGATGATACCAAACCTCCAATATATGATGATTATAATGATGAATATGATATTTTCAGTCCACCTACCGTTGAGGAGAAAATTAATGATTACTATATGCCTCCTATATTTGATGATTATGGTGATGAGAATAATAATGATAGCTATTTTGTTGAATTTGGTCCCACTATAATTAATAAGAATGACTATGCTTATGTGGAGAGTAATAATTATTATATGCATGTGGCTCATGATAAGAATGTTTCATGTGATAGTTATATTGTTAATTTTATTCATGATGCTACTAAAAGTTACTATGAGAGAGGGAAACATGGTTTTATGCATCTCAATAATATTAAGTTTCCCCTCTTTATGTTGAAAGTCTTGAAGTTGCACTTGTTTTGCTTTACTATGCTTGTTTCTTTGTGCTTTCATGACTAATTATGTCCAAGATTCCTATGCATAGGAAGTGGGTTAGACTTAAATGTGTTTTGAGCTTGCTTCTTGATGCTCTCTTTACTTCAATTTATTTCCTATGTGAGCATCTTCTCAAACTATCATGCCTAACTTAAAGGCGTTAAAGAAAAGTACTTATTGAGAGATAACCTAAAAGTTTTAGATGAATCTTGGAAGTTATTACTTCAGTAATAACCACTCATTATCCTTTTTATTTGCTTTTTGTGCCAAGAGTAACCTCTAATGAGTGAGAAGTAATGATTGGGAAAATTGATGTTCTGAAACAGATTTCTGTGCTTCACCGTAAAAATTCGTGTACAATATATGTACGTCCTTTTGAAGCGTGAATTTTTGTGCTTCTTCCCCTCGTTGTTATCTAACTTTCTTTAGTTCAACACTTTTTTATTTGAGCAACAGAACCTCTTCAAACAAATTCGTCTTTACCTGATGGTCTGTTTTGACAGATTTCTGCCATTTTCTGCATTTGCTTCTTGTTAGTTCATTTTTGAGTTCTTTTGGGGAATTGAGCTTTTTGAGGAAAGTGCTACAGTAGCTTGTGTTTTAATGTAAGTTTTATTGGTGTTAGAACTGAACCTAAAGACTTATTATCTTGAGTGCACTAATGTTGTTAATAAAGATTGTGTGAAGTTTTGTATGAAGGAAAAATTTCAGGTGTATGGAAGGAATGAGTAATGAGATGAAGGATGGAATAAAGCTCAAGCTTGGGGATTCCATGCGTGTCACCCCAAGGAATATCCAATAAGTACAAGCATCAAAGCTTGGGGATGCCCAAGGCATCCCCCTCTTCATCAATAAAAATCCCAGGTTTCTTCCAAACACTTTATTTTAATTGTTTCATGCACAGTTGTGTTGTTCTTGGAGCTTCTTCTTTTTCGTTTTTGTTTTGGTTTTTCGTTTGCTTCGTTTTCTTAGTTTGCTGAATAAATTGGTTGGACCCCCTCTTTCATACATTGGTTTTCAAATAGTTTGGTTTGGTTTGGAAAGAGTTGGAAAGTTCATGCTTAAGTGTTAAGGAGAGTTTGTTTTTGACTGTGGCCTATGCTTTGTCATGCCATGCTTGATATTGTTTTGGCTTTATGCTTAGTATTATTTGCTGTAGCATGACTTCTTATAAACAATTGAGATTGCTTAATGTGCCTTGGATGAATCATGTGTTGTTTTAGCATATTAAAGCATAGTATTGTGGTATTCTCCTTTGATGCTTTATTTGGGTTGACTTGGCGCATGCTCACACCATGTTATGACTATCCCAAGTCACCATAAGCCTTGATGATCCTTTAGTTTTCCACTTGTAGTATTACTTTATGCTTTGATCAATGATGTTTTGTCGCTCTGCATGATTATGGTCATTATTGCTCTCTTAGTTTGTCGCTCCTAGTCTTTTGCTAGCCTCCACAACCAAGTATGAGTTCCACTCATGCATCCAACTCCCTAAACCAAGTTATTCCAAAGAGTCCACCATACCTACCTATTATCATATTCTATTCCAAGTATATTCATGTTTTTATTTACCTTCTAAATTAAACTTGTTATGAGAAAACTAGTGATTAAAGCTCTCACGAACTTGATGGCACACTTTACTTTTCTTGCCCTGAATAAACTTGAACCATTGTGCCGTCTATGTTGTATATGCTTGCACTTATTTGTTGGGGATTAGCAGAACCATGCTGTCATGGGGAACGCTTTCAACATTGCACTGGTACTTTGTACCTAGTTGATATCATGCTCTTTTGTCTATGGATGTCGTCGGTGTGAAATGAAAGGGGAGCTTGTAAGTCCATGGAGTTATGTATATGTGTTAGAGAAACGCCTGGGCCGCTGGTCTAATCCATGCTGACATGGTGGAAACCTGCAGCGTAACCATAATGAGATGTCTATGAAGCATTCTTCTTATAAAAAAAAGAGTCCTATATTGAGAAAAAAGAGAAAAAGAAAAAAAGATATTATGAAAATAGGAAAGAGAGAAAAAAGCACCATATTCCCATGGTAAATAAGAAGATTGCTGAGATGCTCGTTGTCTGCTTGACTTGTCATTTTGATATGGGGATTCTTCCGTATCATCGGGCAAGGGGTACCCGCAGCGTAACCATAATGAGATGTCTATGAAGCATTCTTCTTATAAAAAAAGAGTCCTATATTGAGAAAAAAGAGAAAAATAAAAAAAAGAGGTTATGAAAACAGGAAAGAGAGAAAAAAGCACCATATTCCCATGGTAAATAAGAAGATTGCTGAGATGCTCGTTGTCTGCTTGCCTTGTAATTTTGATATGGGGATTCTTCCGTATCATCGGGCAAGGGGTACCACGTTGGCGGTTCTCTATGATACACATGTACTTACAATGAGAAGAACTTACCGGTGACTAAACTTGAGTAGCATGAGGAGCGACCCTCGTATTCAAGGGACATGAGATTTCTAACTTGTACTTCGTCAAGCATGTACACCATAGTTTGTTCACTTTAACCTTAATCACCTTCAAGATTCTTATGATAGGGGTAATGAGAGCTGAAAGCTAATAAGTACCATAATTTTTGGAAGCTCTTTATGAAACTTGAATCTCTGTTTCCTTCTATGAAGGCATTTCTTTTACTTTTTTGTTGAGTCTCCACCTTCTACCTTTATGCACCTACTTTGAGAGCATATTGGCCATTCTTAGTTCTATGTGCATTGTCCCAAGACTTGTTGATTGATGCATAGCTTTGATATTGCTTGTTCTTAAACTATTTGTATCTAGTCACCCTTATGAACTTTGAAGGTGTCCTATGCATTTATATTTGCTATTCTATGAGGGACAAGCTGAATGCTACTATGCTATGTTTTCTTTATGTGAAACAAACAAATTTCTTGCAAAGCATTGTTATTCATGAATCTTTTGTTTGTGCATTTTCATGTTGCAACATAGTTTCTTTGTCTTATTGCTAGAACTTTGGCTTTCATGTTATGATTGAAGTACTATGATCCCAGCTATCAATGTTTTACAAATACTTTGATCAAGTTTATGATGGTGCATGTTAGCTCAAAAATTATTCTTTCTTTTTATCACTTACCTACTCGAGGACGAGCAGGAGTTAAGCTTGGGGATGTTGATACATTGCAAATGTATCTATAATTTTTGATGTTCCATGCTTGGTTTTATCCACTTTTTATCATCATGTTGCCTACGGCCCGTGGGTACGGCTCGCCTCCGTGGTGTTGGACTGGCACAGCCGCAGGTGGTGGTGGTTCGGGCGGTGGTGGAGGAGCTCCATGTGCTATAGCGCCTGGGGCGGTTCCATAACCCCTGTTGACTATGTCACGATTCATCCGAGCCAGGCCCTCATCGAGTTTGAGGAACATGCAGCAGTCCTTGAGGAGGTGGCTAGATTTCTTATTGTCGTCGTGTTTGTCGATGTAGAAGTGCATGTTGCATGGTCCGGACAGTTTGTCCTCGATAGATGTTGCGGGTGCCTCTTCGCGAGTGCAGCACTGCCATACTTGCATGGTTTTCCTGGAGTCGCGGTATACACCACTGCGATAGCTGATGTTGCGGTTGTCGTCGCGTTTGTCAGTGTAGCCGTCTGCGACCATATTGACGTCATCATGGTCATCGTAGATGCGCATTCGACGGTCTCGTCTGGGTCCGAGGTCGTCGTCGTTTTTAGAGTGAACGCGGTTTTCCACGAGTCGTCTCCATCCGCCCACCGATTCATGATTTCTATTAGGTGGTCAATTATTTTGGGCTTCGAGCGGCCCAGCTCCTCCCTGAGCTCTATGCGGCGAACACCACCGTTGAACGCGTCGATCGCATGATCCTCCGAGATGTTTTCTGTGGAGTTCTTGATGATGGACCACCTCTGGATGTACGAGCACAGTGACTCGCCAGATCTTTGTTGGCAACCTCTTAATTCTTTGATTGATGCGGGCCTTTTGTAAGTGCCCTTGAAGTTACAAACGGAGCTGTAGACTAGCTCTTCCTAGCTGCGAATGGATCCGCGTGGAGTTTGTTGAGCCATGCGCGAGCGGCGCCCTGCAGCTGTAGCTATAGGCATTGCATGGCCGTGCTTCGACTCCCGTTGTGGAGCCTAACGGAGGAGATGTGGTCCTCCAACCAGATTTTCGGGTCCTGTAGACCGTCAAATTTTGGGTTCTCCGATGGGAGTTTGAACCCCTTAGGCATTCACTTCTGCCTAATGGCTCTGCTGAAGCATCTGGCGCCGCAGGGCTACACATCTTCGTCCTCTCAGTCAGTCGAACGAGCACGTCGTGCACGCATCTTGTCGACTTTGCGCTGTGTGATGTCATCACACGCGTCGTAGTCGCGATAGTGCCGCCATGAACGGCGACACCGAGACAGGTCGTGGCTATCATCGCTGGACGAGGGCGAGGAGTAGCATTTTACTAGAGCTTTGCTTTTCTTTGGCTCTGGTGTCAGCTCCTTATCGAGGGCAGCCTCGATTAGCCCCAAGCCAGCGATCGTAGATCGGTGCATGGCAGATCGTGGATCTCCGGCTGGCGGCTGGTTGTTGAGGAGGTACATGGTGGCCGCCGTCACCGCGGCTTGCAGCGTCTTCGGGAGCACATTGCCCCGCGTATCCACCGTCATGGAGCTGAAGTCGAAGACTTTTGCGGCTTCTACGTGCTCTTGCTCGGTGAGGTGGGCCAGTAGAGATCACCTCTTGTTGGTAATGTACTCGTTGCCTTTGGAGGAGGATCCTCCGTGGGAGGAGAGCCCAGCTCGTTGAAGGCTTGACTCGTCTGCCGCCTTTTTACGCGCTTCGAGTTGCGCGACTACATGTAGCTGGCGTCTGTATTCTTCCTTCAGCAGCCAATGGTAGCCCATCAGCAGGTCCTGCGGGAAGTCAAAGGGCAGAGGATTGCCTCATAGGGCTTCTCGACAGTGGGCCCACTTGTTGTCATTGAGCCTGATCACAATGGTTGGCGGCTCTCCTCCCGGTCCATTGTTTACGGGTGCGCCATTGCCACCGTTGGTGGGGCCATCGTTAGGTATGGCTGAAGGAAACATGCCCTAGAGGCAATCATAGAGATGATTGTATTTCATGTGTATCCATGAGTTATTATAATGTTCCTTGAATATCCATATACTAGGCAACTTGTATTGATTGGCAATTATGTGAATTGTTTGTGAAAATCTTTACTTGTATGGTTATCTAATAATTGTCCCTAGTCTGAGTTCATGTGAGGACACACGTGAATATTAGACTAGCACACCGATTGGTTGATGACTATGTTTCACAAGTCATAGACATGGAGATGTCAAACCAATGTTGTGGCCACATGTTATGAACATGGGGTTGGACTGACCCAACTTGAGACTAGCAATAATAATTGCAGCTCTCTCTACACATCGTGTACGTTTTGTCCTTAGACCTGAGATTGTCGCATGCACTTGAGATGTGGATCGACCTACTTTGGGGCTATCAAACACTACTCCGTAGTTGCGTAGTTATAAAGGTAGCTTTCGGGTTTGTCCTGATACATGCTGCAAGGCATCGGTCAATCAAGATGGGATATGCCCCTCTCTACTTTAGAGAGATATCTCTAGGCCCCTCGAGTGATCGGATCTAGATATGGTTAAGAGTTAACCTAGTAAAGGGATTCCGAATCACAGTATCGAGAAAGAGAGGTCAGCTTGGAGCTAGACCAAATATCGTGAGGCAAAGGGAAAGACATGTACTCAACCTTGTGATGGTTCGTCCGAATGATCTTTACATGCGTTTAGGAGTTGGCACGTCTTGCTAGAGGCCGCTACCAACTATTGACGGAGTAAGTGTACTTGTGTCATGAATATACGTGTATGAACCTATAGGGTCACACACTTTAGGGGCTGGAAGCCTAATGAGGATTGGATCCGAATTAGACCAGGATTAGGCTGCTAATGGGCTGCTAATGTAGAAGCCCACCAGGGATGCCTATATAAGAGAGAGTAAGACGAGCTGAATAGGGTTGAGCATTCCACCCAGCCGCCACTCCTCTTCCGCCTGTGATGCACGCGTAGACCTAGCAGTCTAGCGTGTGACGGCTTCCACTCCGGACGTGTGGATACCTCAGAGGTGCTGCATCTGTAGCACTTGGACAAGCCGCGCAAAGGGGAGCTGCTCGTGGGACGAGGGCAAGGAGGAGACGTAGAACATCTACACTGCCGTGACGTGCTTCATCGAGTTCCGCACCTGCACGTCTAGCGGTAATCCCGTGATCTATAACAATAGTATTCCTGGTTGATGTGGTAGAAAATTTTGATTTTATGCTAGTGTAGCCTACCCGTTACCCTACAGTGGTATCAGAGCCGATGTTGTTTAGTCATAGGTTCGGGAAGTTTTCATATGGTGATATGTAGATTGATATGGATGATGTGATCGTCTGTATGGCGGTGGTTCTGGATTGATCTCTGATCTTATTTTCCATGATTGTGATTCTAAGGTCGTCGAACGACTTACCCCTACCGGTCGATTTCCACCATCGGGGTAGACAGTGACACATAAATCCTTTTGAATCACGCGAAGATCAATATGATTGATCGAATCGGGAATTAGATCTGAATCAACGTACCATGATCAAAGGAGTTTGGTCGAATCGGAACTATACCGCGAGGGGCGCTGCCCCTTCGAACCCCGCAGGGGGAGACCCCCTAGACCCCCCTTAGTCGTAGCCCCTTTTGTATCACGTTAAGGTTCATAGGTGCTACGATTTCACATGATCTGGTAGAATGCGATTCTATGCACAACTTGTTTTTGCAGGATGTATGTGATCAGTATGGCCCAAAGATGTATGTGATGGATGTATGTATTTTTCATGACCTGCGTGTCGTGACTAGGGCAACACGGCTGGAGCCATATGTGTTGTCAATTATTGTAATGGCTTGTATGCCAACTTGTGATGATCCCAATACCATGTAATTTTGATTACTAGCTGTTAGGAGTAATAGCTTGTATTAGTTCTTGGAGAACTCATCACTTGGAGGATGGCTCGCATAGATCATGAAGATGGAGATCATCATGGTGGACAGGTTCTATGGCGATGGAGATCACCATGAGAAAAATGGGCCATACTATATCACATCTATGTGAATGCTATTCTTATACATTTTACTACTATGCATGCTTAGATGATAGAAGTAGAACGATCCCTCACAATGTTTAAGTTAAACCATGCCCTCCCAACCAAATCTTGCACCATCCTATGCCATGTACAATCGTTGGTGGGTCTATGAAATTAGGGTGCCACGGTTTTCCTTGGATAGATGGGTTTGTATCGGATACCTACACGCATAAGGGTTGGTGAGATTAACAAGGTCATCTTAACAGTTAAGGACCTTGGGGCATAAAGGTTGGGCGCCTAGTTTTGACATAGAGATGTCACCCAACAACAAGAGTCATATGTGATATCATTAGCAAAGGTTGCTTACCGATTTACCTTGTCTTCTAGCAGTGATGCTAAAGCTCACTAGTCGACTTGTTAATTGTGGATCTTGAATCACTTAGTATCAATAGAGGGATGTTGATTTAAGTGGGAGTATATGCTATTAAATTTTTTAATATGTTTTACTCTTTCATGGTTACATGGCTTAGTATTTTGCATTTTTTGTTGTAGATCAATGGCATCGAACAATTCATCACCATTTGCTTTGCGTTCGATTCTTGAAAAGGATAAACTAAATGGAAAAAACTATTCGGACTGGGTCCGTAACCTGAGAATTGTTCTCAGGGCTGAGAACAAGGAAACTGTTCTGGATACCCCCATCCCGGATGAACCTGCTGATAATGCAACGGCTGCCCTTAAGAATGCCTACAAAAAAGCATGTGATGAATCTCTTGAGGTTAGTTGTCTTATGCTTGCATGCATGGAACATGATCTTCAAAAGCAGTTTGAGGATCAGGAAGCGTACGATATGATCGTTGCGCTTAAGGACATGTTCCAGACTCAGGCTAGGACTGAGAGGTACAATGTCGCTAAGTCCTTTGGGGAATGCAAGTTGGCGGAGGGAGCAGCTGTAGGCCCCCATGTGATCAAAATGGTTGGTTACAGTCAGACTTTGGAAAAGCTTGGTTTTCCATTAGGCCAAGAGTTGGCCACTGATTTCATTCTGGCATCTCTTCCATCTAGCTATGGGCATTTCATTTCGAACTACCATATGCATGAGGTGGAGAGGGGCCTTAATGAATTATGTGGGAGGCTGAAAACAGCAGAATGTGACATTAAGAAGTGTGCAGGGCATAGCCATGTGATGGCTATGCAGAACAAGCCTAGCTTCAAGAAAAAGGGCACTTCTTGGTAGAAGAAGAAGCGCAAGGCTAAGGATACGATCCCTAAGCCAAACCCTGCACCCAAGCAAAAGGTTGGACCTGCAGGAGACACTGAGTGTTTCTTTTGTCATGAATATGGCCACTGGAAGAGAAACTGCAGCAAGTACCAGGCTTCTTTGAAGAGGGGTGGAAGTAAGAGTACTTCCCACTCAGGTACGCTTGTTGTAAATGTTGTGGACATTTTTCTCGCAGATTCTTATGTTAACTCTTGGGTATTTGATACCGGATCCGTTGCTCATATTTGCAATTCGATGTAGGGGCTAATATGGACTAGAGAAGTGCAGAAAGGCGAAGTGGATTTTCGCGTCGGAAATAAAGCAAGGGTTGTTGCATTGTTCGTCGGCGTCATGCAACTTCACCTTCCATCGGGATTTATCATGGAATTGAATAATTGTTATTACATTCCTAGTATGGGTCGAAACATTTTATCACCTTCATGTTTGATGAGGGATGGTTATTCATTCGCGAGTACAAACAACGGTTGTGTAATCTCTAAGAATGCTATGTTTGTGGCTGATGCTCCCATTGTGAATTGGTTATTTATTTTAAATCTTGATAATGCATGTGTTTACAATGTTAGTGCTAAAAGGCTTCGGCCAAATGATTTGAGTCCTACCTATTTATGGCATTGTCGTTTGGGGCATATAAGTGAAAAGCGCATGAAGAAGCTCCATGGTGATGGTCTTCTAACTTTGTTTGATTTTGAATCATACGAGACATGTCAAGCTTGTTTACTTGGAAAGATGACCAAGACGCCTTTTACGGGGTTTCCCGAGAGAGCGACAGACTTGTTGGAACTCATACATACTGATGTATGTGGACCAATGAGCACGACAGCCAGAGGAGGATATCACTACTTCATTACTTTCACTGATGATTTCAGTAGATATGGCTATGTCTACTTGATGAAGCATAAGTCTGAAACTTTTGAAAAGTTCAAAGAGTTTCAGAATGAGGTAGAGAATCAACGTGGCAAGAAAATAAAGGCCTTGCGATCTGATTGCGGAGGTGAATATTTGAGTCACGAGTTTAGCAATCATCTTAAGAGTTGCGGAATTATTCCACAGCTCACGCCACCCGGAACGCCTCAAAGAAACGGGGTCTCCGAACGGTGTAATCGAACTTTGTTGGACATGGTTCGATCGATGATGAGCCAATCGGATTTACCATTATCATTTTGGGGTTACGCGCTAGAAACAACAGCTTTTACACTAAACAGGGTACCGTCTAAATCCGTAGTTAAGACACCATATGAGATGTGGACTGGAAAGAATCCCAGTTTGTCTTTTCTAAAGATTTGGGGTTGTGATGCATTTGTCAAGCGACTTCAGTCGGACAAGCTAACACCCAAATCGGATAACTGCATTTTTGTGGGATACCCAAGGGAAACCTTGGGGTATTACTTCTACAACCAAGAAGAGGGCAAAGTGTTTGTCGCTCATAGAAGTGTTTTCCTAGAGAAAGAGTTTCTCACAAAGCGAACGAGTGGAAGGTCAGTGCGACTTGAAGAAGTTCAAGATGAGCCAGTCGGGGATGCTTCTACGAGTGATGCTATTGTAGCAGAACAAGTTGAGGAACCTGTGGCAATAGAAGCACCACAACCACGAAGGTCGGTGAGGCTCCGCGAAGCGCGAGAGTTATTATTGTTAGACAATGATGAGCCTGCGACCTATGCAGAAGCGATGGTGGACCCAGACTCTGAGAAATGGCTGATTGCCATGAGATCTGAGATAGAGTCCATGGAAGACAATCAAGTTTGGAACCTAGACAATCAAATGGTGGAAGCTGTTTGGATTAGGAATTTCCTGATCGCTCTCGGTGTGGTTCAGGGCTCGTCCAAACCCTTGGACGTTTATTGTGACATCAATGGTGCTATTGCACAAGCCAAGGAACCTAGACAGCACCAGAAGAACAAACATATTTGCATGCGTTACCATCTGATTCGTGAGTTCATTGATGATGGTAGTGTCATGTTATGCAAAATACATACGGACTCAAATGTTGCTGATCCCTTGACTAAGACACTCCCGCAGCCTGCGCATGAAGCGCACACAAGAGCAATAGGTATTAGATACTATCTAGATTGACTCTCGTGCAAGTGGGAGACTGAAGGAAATATGCCCTAGAGGCAATCATAGAGATGATTGTATTTCATGTGTATCCATGAGTTACTATAATGTTCCTTGAATATCCATATACCAGGCAACTTGTATTGATTGGAAATTATGTGAATTGTTTGTGAATCTCTTTACTTGTATGGTTATCTAATAATTGTCCCTAGTCGGAGTTCATGTGAGGACACACATGAATATTAGACTAGCACATCGATTGGTTGATGACTATGTTTCACAAGTCATAGACATGGAGATGTCAAACCAATGTTGTGGCCACATGTTATGAACATGGGGTTGGACTGACCCAACTTGAGACTAGCAATAATAATTGCATCTCTCTCTAGACATCGTGTACGTTTTGTCCTTAGACCTGAGATTGTCGCATGTACTTGAGATGTGGATCGACCTACTTTGGGGCTATCAAACACTACTCCATAGCTGGGTAGTTATAAAGGTAGCTTTCGGGTTTGTCCTGATACATGCTGCAAGGCATCGGTCAATCAAGATGGGATTTGCCCCTCTCTACTTGAGAGAGATATCTCTGGGCCCCTTGAGTGATCGGATCCAGAAATGCATGGCCGTGCTACATATGGTTAAGAGTTAACCTAGTAAAGGGATTCCGAATAATAGTATCGAGAAAGGGAGGTCAGCTTGGAGCTAGACCAAATATCATGAGGCAAAGTGAAAGACATGTACTCAACCTTGTGATGGTTCGTCTGAATGATCTTTATATGCGTTTAAGAGTTGGCACGTCTTGCTAGAAGCCGCTACCAACTATTGACGGAGTAAGTGTACTCGTTTCATGACTATACGTGTATGAACCTATAGGGTCACACACTTTAGGGGCTGGAAGCCTAATGAGGATTGGATCCGAATTAGACCAGGGTTAGGCTGCTAATGGGCTGCTAATGTAGAAGCCCACCAGGGATGCCTATATAAGAGAGAGTAAGGCGAGCTGAATAGGGTTGAGCATTCCACCCAGCCGCCACTCCTCTTCCGCCTGTGTTGCACGCGCAGACCTAGCAGTCTAGCGTGTGATGGCTTCCACTCCAAACGTGTGGATACCTCGGAGGTGCTGCATCTGTAGCACTTGGACGAGCCGCACAAAGGGGAGCTGCTCGTGGGACGAGGGCAAGGAGGAGACGTAGAACATCTACGTTGCCGCGACGTGCTTCATCGAGTTTCGCTTCTGTGCGTCTAGCGGTAATCCTGTGATCTATAACAATAGTATTCCTAGTTGACGTGGTAGAAAATTTTGATTTTACGCTAGTGTAGCCTATCTGTTACCCTACAATGCCGCCATTGGGTGGGCCACCGTTGGGTATGCCACCGTTTAGCGGCCCGGTGCTAGATCCGTTGCCAGCGTTATCGCCATTGGCGGTGGTGTCGCCAGTGTTGATGACAGCGCACATGAAGTGGTTGGGGAAGTTGTTGCTCCCACAACTTTCAGATCCGAAGCCATAGGCTCTATCTTTAGTGGCTAGGTCACCCAGATCGGATCCACAACTGATGTCGCTATCCGTGCTCCCAGCTGTTGCCGAGGCGTTGATCTTGTTGAGGGTGCCGGTTGGCGGAGGGAACCGTGATGCTGGAGAAATCGATGGTGTTGTCGACTGGTCAGGCATGCGAAGCATGCCTAACTGGCCTACTTGGAAGCGGAAGCTCCCGATTGCTAGGCTGATCCCGTCACCCACGGACTCGAAATCCGGGTGAGTGGCCGGGGTGTGGACGGTGAAGTCGAACGCACCGAAGAGCTGGCGAATCTCCGTTGTTGCGGAGTTGTAGATCACAGTTGATGGGGCCGAATAAGCCGCAACAGCATCACTCCCAATTCCCACAGACGGCGCCAATTGACGAGGGTTTAACTCGTTAGTGCCCATTGTTATGGACTTGTGTTTTGGAGAAGGAGGGAGCACTGGAGGCATCAGCCTGCTAGCAAACAAGTACATAGGGACGCAAGATTTACCCAGGTTCAGGCCTCGTAGAGGTCCCTACTCCTTCTTGTCTGCTCTTGGAATTAAGGAAGGAATCGAAGATTACAGGGGCGCGTAGATGCAATCTGGCGAGAGTTGTGGAAACTAGGGTTGCATGTGTTCTCCTCGCTGCCCCTCCTAGCCTTTATATAGATAGGCTAGGTCTCGGGTAGCAGGTCGAGTCGGTTACAGATTAGGGTTTTCCCTTTGAACTTTCTATCTTAAGCTTCTTCTTGTCTCGCAAGAAATCGAGAGTCCATGGGCCACTCGAGTTCTCCACTGGGCCTTGGAAACGTCGTGGGCTTCTGCCGTATCTGGACCGAATATACCAAACTCGAGTACCTGTAGGGTATACCCATGTCAAAGACCGTGAACTCTGGCGTACTTACCCCAACCCGACCGCATTGCGCATCAATATCCCCCGTCGTTCGCCAGACCGGCATGACTGAATCCACCGACATTCCTCGAAAAAAGAGCGCGTCATCAAATCCTAGTGCAGAGGCTTCATCGAGAAGGAAGAGGTAGGGGATCCGGTCCTCACATTCGATGGCTACTACTCCATTTTGGATTTAACTCGACCAATGATAACTAGGGCCCACGCTAGAGAGCCTATGGTCCCCCAAACATCACTCACCTAGTTTGACTTGCATTACATGGAGTACTTTTGGATAACAGATAAAAACTCAATAAATAAACCAAAGGCCCCCCTCTTTTTGCGAAACCCCATTACAAAACAGAGACGATCACAAATGCATACACACACTCACCCCTATGAATGCAGGTACGCACACCCTACACCTATGAGCACTTCAGAAAGACTGGATCTTGACACTGATCCCACGGGGCTTGAGCTTGACGAAGTCACCATAGGAACCTCGCTATATATTGACGGGAACGTCGCCTCTCACTACCCTCATAACCATCCTTCAAAGTCGAGCGCCGAGGCTTCATGGCGAAGGAAGTGCTAGGGGGTGAAGCTCACATTCGTTGGATTCTATGGGATGTAATTGAACCACTAATAATGTGGCCTCCGGTAGTGAGACCATAGACCCTAGACACGAGTGACCATTACAATTACTTTGGGAAAACCGAGCAAAACTTAATACAAATGGAAGGCCCATCTCTCTTATTTTTGCGAAAATCCACTACAAAACACACACGCTCACAAATGAATACACACACTCACCCCTATGAATGCATGAATGCACATCCTACCCCTATGAGCACCTCCGAAAGATTGTTTCTTCAGACTGTCCGGTGGGGGGGCTTGAGCTTGATGAAGTCACCATAGGCACCTCGCTATCGACAGGAACGTCGCCTCCTACTGCCCTCATAACCATCCTTCAAATCTGAGCATCGAGGCTTCATTGAAAAGGAAGAGCTAGAGGAGTCAGAGCTAACATTCGTTGGCTCCTATAGGATATAACTAGACCACTAATAACAACGGGGCCCCGCGATAGTGATCCCATTGGCCCTAGACATCAAAGCAAGCACTGTGTGAAGTCTTAAACATATATCTTAATGGTGGAGTGGGTAGTGCTAACAAAAAGATTATTCAAGGTGATTCTAGTGCTAGACTTATGTCTAAGAGAATCAATTGGGAGGGCCCATTGTTAAGTGGATAACAGTCTATTTTCTTTTTAGCATGGTTGTCTGGACCCACTTCAGTTCTAAATGTTGGACCAAAAGTAGTTTTCATAGCTACTTCTAGGCACTACACATGTCCTTACTATACATAGCTTAGAAATTTACTAGCCTCGTGTCTAAGAAAATTGTAGGTTGCTTTGAAAGTTTTTCGAAAAAGCTTTTGGAGGTACCCATTGGGGTGTCAATTAATATATCACAAAACACCAAGAGTTTTGACAATAGGTCTAACTTCTTGCTAAGATAGATTTTGCATCTTGACAATTTAACGAAATTAGGTCAAACTTGAGCTACAAGTAAGCGCGATATAGATTACTCTTGAATTAAATGTATTTTCAGAGGTCTATAGGTGCATCTTGTTGTAGTAAACAATTCCATCAGTATGAGTTTCCTACTATCTAAGGAAAGAACATTCTCAATTTTTCGAGTGTGATGACGAGATTGTTCTTTCCTGTAAAGCAAGTATGAAGAATATGGATCTGAATGACACACGAGGCAAGTTTTCAGACATATATTGTGGACCAACATGTTGTACTTATGATTTCCCATGTTTTATGAGTTCTCAAACTTCCTAGCTAACTTCGCCCACTTGATTGATTTTATGCTGATTTATCAAAATTATTAGGTACAAATTGAACTGCCACAAGTAAATTATAGGTTGCTTTGAAAGTTTGACGAAAGATCTCTCTTGGAGGTACGGTTCAACTTCTTGCTAAGATTTTGCATCAATTTAATGAAATTAAGTTAGACTTGAGCTACAAGTAAGCGTGATAGACTGCTCTTGAATTAAATGTCTTTTCAGAGGTAGATGGGTGCATCTTCTTGTAGTAAACAATGTCGTCGGTGTGAGTTTCCAACTACCAGGAAAGGACATTCTCAATTTTCCGAGTGATGTCATGATCATTCTCTCCTATAAAGGAAGTCCGAAGAATATTGATCTAAATAAATGGCACAAGCCAAAGTTTACACACACACACACACGGGCACGTTCCACACTCATATATACTGTATGAAATGTGATTTAACAAACATTAAGTTGGTATTAAACAATAGTCTTGTTAGAGAAAAAGGCATACATTAAGTATATTAATAATAACTATCTACACATATTGAGAATAGAACCTACTGTGCTATCAACATTTTTGCCGGGGGGTGGGTTAAGGGGGACATGATGATTCTATAACATGGAGTTTTCTCTAGGTACTGTTCAACATGAATCCAACTACTCCGAACCATTGGATCTAACAACCCAACTGTCACGATTATTGCTATGGATCCAATTCAAAACTGCCTACGTAATGCCACCCACTTGAATGACTTTATGTCGATTTATCGAAAATAGGTCAAATTTGAACTAGTATAAGTAAATTTTAGGTTACTGTGAAAGTTCTACGAAAAAGCTTTTGGAGGTACCCATCTAGGGTCACAATTAATATATGAGAAACCATCCAACGAGAGTTTTGACGACAAGTTGGATCAAGACTCGCAAATCCAAACATTTTGCTAACTGTTGGATCTTCTGTTCCCTTCTTAGCATCTAGAAAGATTCTACTAATAGTCTTGATGAGAACGATGAATTCTAGTATGCGCAAACCTCAAAACACAAACTTCATTGCCCAGTTTTAGGGTCCTTGTGCTAAATGCATGGACTTGGATGCAATTTTCATTTTTTTTGTGAGGTCCTTGCTATGTAACGTGTACTTCCACCGACCGTGTTCACTCTCAAGCACATTGCACCTACGAGACCAACCATTAGATCGGCCATTCGTAGTACTTCTTATTATCTTATCTTTATCTTGTCTCATCTCTTACAATACCATACCATACCACGCACTATATATAGTGTACGGATTAACTTTGAACATTGACCGTTGGATCAAGACTGGCAAATCCAAACATTGCTAAACGTTGGATCTTCTTTTCCATTCTTAGCATCTAGAAAGATTCTACTAATAGTCTTTAGCATGATGACCGCTAGTATGCGTAAACCTCTAGATCAAAACACACACTTTATTGCTCAGTTTCAGGGTCGTCCTTGTGCTAAATGCATGGACTTGGATGAAATTTTCATTTTTTATGAGGTCCCTGATGTAAATTGTAATTCTACCCACTGTGTTAACTCTCGAAGCACCTCACCCCTATGAGACCTACCATTAGATCAACCATTCATAGTACTTCTTATCTTACCTTTATCTTGTCTCTTATCTCTTACAATACCATGCATACCACCACTACATAGTGTAGGGATTAACTTATTTGAACATTGACCGTTGGATCAAGACTGGGAAATCCAAACATTGCTAACCGTTGGATCTTTTTTCCATTCTTAGCATCGAGAAATATTCGATCTATTGATAGTCTTTAGCACGATGAACGCTAATATGCGCAAACCTAAAAACACAAAGTACTTGATTGCTCAATGTCAGGGTCCTTGTGCTAAAATGCATGGACTTGGATGCAATTTTCATTTCTTTACGAGGTTCTTGATGTAACTTGTACTTCCACCGACCGTGTTAACTCTCAATCACCTCGCTCCTACAAGACCTACCATTAGATCAGCCATTCACAGTACTTATTATCTTACCTTTATCTTGTCTCTTATCTCTTACAATACCATGCATACCACCACTAAATAGTGTAGGCAATAACTTATTTGAACATTGACCATTGGATCAAGACTGGCAAATCCAAACATTGCTAACTGTTGGATCTTCTTTTCCATTCTTAGCATCTAGAAAGATTCTACTGATAGTATTTATCACGATGAACACTAGTATGCGCAAACCTCAAAACACATAGTACTTCATTACTCGGTTTAAGGGTCCTTGTGCTAAATGCACGGACTTGTTGGATGCAATTTTTATTTTTTATGAGGTCCTTAATGTAACTTGTACTTCCACCGACCGTGTTAACTCTCAAGCACCTCGCTCTTACGAGAGCTACCATTAGATCGGCTATTCGCAATACTTCTATCTTATCTTTATCTTGTCTCTTATGTCTTACAATACCATACCACTACATATAGTGTAGAGATTAACTTTGAACATTAACTGTTGGATCAAGACTGGCAAATCCAAACATTGCTAACTGTTGGATCTTATTTTCCATTCTTAGAATCTAGAAAGATTATACTTATAGTCTTTAGCACGATGAACGCTAGTATGCGCAAACCTCAAAATACAGTACTTCGTTGCTCACTTTCAGGGTCCTTGTGCTAAATGCATGGACTTGGATGCAATTTTCATTCTTTATGAGATCCTTGATGTAACTTGTACTTCCACCGATCGTGTTAACTCTCAAGCACCTCTCTCCTATGAGACCTACCAAGGTTAAAATAAAATGCAACCGCCCCAATTATCACACAAATTGGACCATAGTTTCTTATACATAATACCCAAGTTTTTAGTACTAGGAATCCTAGCTAACTTCGCGCACTTCGGCGACTTCTTGTCAATTTAACAAAATTAAGTCAAACTTTAGCTTCTATACATATTAGCGAGGTGGACCAATGTGTTTTACTTATGATTCCCATGTTTTATGAGTTTTCAAGGTTCCTAGCTGACCCCGTCCACTTGTTGAATGACATTATGTCGATGTATCGAAATAAAAGGTCAAATTTGAACTACAAGCAATAAATTGTAGGTTGGTTTGAAAGTTTTATGTAAAAAGAATTTGGGGGTACCCATCGAAAGGTCAATTAATATATCAGTTGAGACTGTTCGACTTCTAGCAACTAAGATTTTGCATCTTGCAAATTTTGAACCCTTTTTGAAAATGATCACATGAAATAAGGAGAGAGGGGAAATGATTTTTCTATTCTCTATGGTCAACACACAAGCTTCAAGTGCACCTTAGGCTTAAATATACTTTATGGTTTCCACTATGTATAAGGTGAACCTTAGCAGATGCCACATAGTAGGCCTTATTAAGGTGTGTTTTTATCTACTACTATAATGGAGCAGTTTTGAATTGGATCCATAGCACCAATCCTGAGTGTTGGGATGTTAGATATAATGGTTCAGAGCAGCTGGATTTGTGTTGAATAGTACCTATAGCAAGCTCCACCATGTTCTAGAACCATCATGTCACCAACCGAAAAATTTCAAAGCACAGTAGGTTGTATTCTCAATATGTGTAGATAGTTATTATTAATAGACTTAATTTATGCATTTTGGGGGTGGTGACCTGATGGTTCTAGAAAACGGTGGAGTTTGCTCTAGGTCTGTACTCCCTCCGTCCCAAAATATAAGGCACCTAATGATTGGTCAAAAGTCAAAACTTACTAACTTTGACCAAATATTTAGAAAAAACATCTACATCTACAATATTGAATGGACATATTAAGAAAATATACTTTATGCTGAATCTATTGATATTAATTTAGTATTATAAATTTTTATATTTTTGTGTATAATCATGGTCAAACTTAAAAAATGTTAAATTTTGACTAATCCTTAGGCGTCTTATATTTTGGCGGAGGGAGTACTATTCAACACGAATCCAGTTGCTCTGAACCATTGGATCTAACAGCCCAACGGTCATGATTAGTGCTACGTATCCAATTCAAAACTGCTCCACTATATTAGTAGAGAGAATATAGCGTATTGTGCTATGAAAGTTTGGGGTGGTGACATGATGGTTCTAGAACATGCATGGTGGAGTTTGCTCTAGGTACTATTCAACACGAATCCAGCTTCTCTGAACCATTGGATCCAACAACCCAACGGTCAGGATTAGTGCTATGGATCCAATTCGAAACTGCTCCACTATAGTAGTAGAGATAGAGATATCTTATCTTACCACTATATAGTGTACCAATAACTTTGAATATTGACCGTTGGATCAAGACTCATAAATCCCAACATTTCTAGTTGTTGGATCTTCTTTTCCATTCTAGCATCTAGAAGATTCTATTAATATCCTTCAGCATAATGAATGCTATGCACAAACCTCAAAACACACTTCTGCATCATACTAAAATCTTCGCCCTTGTAGCTAATAATCATTGACTTCTACATGATCTTATCTTATCTTATCTTATCTTATATTATCTAACCGTTGGATCTTCTTTTCCATTATTAACATCTAGAAAGATTCTACCGATAGTCTTTAGCACGATGGACGCTAGTATACGCAAACCTCAAAACACACACTTCATTGCTTCATTTCAGGGTCCTTGTGCTAAATGCATGCATGGACTTGGATGCAATTTTCATTTTTTATGAGGTCCTTGATGTAACTTGTACTTCCACCGACCGTCTTAACTCTCAAGCATTAGATCAGCCATTCGCGGTACTTCTTATCTTATCTTTATCTTGTCTTATCTCTTACAATACCATACCACCATTGTATAGTGTACGAATTAACTTCAAACATTGACTGTTGGATCAAGACTAGCAAATCCAAACATTGCTAACCGTTAGATCTTCTATTTTCCCTTAGCATCGAGAAAGATTCTATTGATAGTCTTTAGCACGATGAACGCTAGTATGCGCAAACCGAAAAAAACACTTCATTATTCAGTTTTAGGGTCATTATGTCAAATGGATGGACTTGGATGCAATTTTTATTTTTTATGAGGTCCTTGATGTAAGTTGTACTTCCATCGATCGTGTTAACTCTCAAGCACCTTTCTCCTACGAGACCTACCATAGTTAAAAGAAAATGTAACCACCCCATATATCATAGTAACTGGACCAATGGTTTCTTATACGTAATGCCCAAGTTTTTAGTACTAGGATTTTTCAAGCTTCCTAGCAAACTTTGCACACTTCAGTGACTTCTTGTCGATTTAACGAAATTAGGTTAAACTTGAGCTACAAGTAAGCGCGATAGATTGCTCCTGAATTAAATGTATTTTCATAGGTAGATGGGTGCATCTTCTTCTAGTAAACAATGTCATCAGTGTGAGTTTCTAACTATGAGGAAAGAAAATCCTCAGTTTTCCAAGTGATTACTGTAGGGGTTCCGCGCATAAAAACAATAAATTTTACTCTACGCCCCTGAACCCCTGAAGCTGCCAGGACCTATATATTAGTAATACAGGAACGAGAGGGGCTTTACGCAAACTTACCCTCGAAGACCAAAAGGCCTTGTCAATGCTCAGGAGAGCGTGGTTGATGTAGACGAGCCGAAGCCGACCTCAAGGTCGTGATGAAGTCCGTGCGCTCCTTCTGGATCCAACAACTTGAGTGCCTCAAGTGTGACACCTCGTGGGAGTTACACACGTCCGGTGCCTGACGATGACTCTCGCTTCCTCGATCCAGCAGCAGTTGCGGAATTAGAGCTCCCGGATCCGAATCCCGCAGCGCGACGGCGCTCCGCGGTGAAGATGTCTCTCGCTCGTGCAGTTCAGACTTGGGACCATGGTCACGAGAGGGGGAGAGGGGGAGAGAGAAAATATCAATTGGAGGTCCTCCCAAAAGTGGGGAGACCTTTATTGATTATTCGGTTGTATTTTTTAGGCCAAATACCCCACCTTATATAGGGGGAGGGGAGGTACTACCTCCCCTCAAGTCTCGGGGTGGGACTAAAGGAGAGGAGGGGGTGGGGAGGCCGCCAGCCACCCCTAGTGGACCCTGCGGGGGGGCAAGGCCCAGTCGGTCACCCCCTTTGGTCCTCCTCCCTCTCTCCTTTCCTTAATGGGCCCTCTCCCTCCGGAAATTGGCCCATTAAGCCTTTTGACCTTTTAATTTATTTTCTCTTTATTAAATAATTATGAATAAATGATTAAATCAATATTTAACATTCATTCACATATTATCTAATCTCTGTGGCCATGGAACACCTTCCACCTCCACTCTGGACATCCTCCAGACTTACCGAAACCCTTCCGGTTTTCTCCCTTCTTTTCTTTAGTGATTCTACCGATCCTATAAACACTCTCTAAGCATCATCAAGCCCTTAAGCGTGATACCCTAGGGTTCGGGAACACTCTAGACATGGTCGGGACACTCCCGCACCAATGATCAACAGAGGGACATGGATGGCAATGTGACCCTTGTGCGCTCCACGAAGATATTTCGTCGTTTGAACCGGGACAGTCGTGTCTTATTCCCTTTGTCATTCGATACTTGCATTGCCCGAGATCTGATCATTGACATCACCATGTCGGGCTCAATCTCGTTACTGAACAATGCTACTTAACTCGTCCCGACAAGTGATATCCTCGTGATCCAATCACACGCTGCGCAGCTATTGGATATAACTTCTCCGAGTGGGCCCTTGAGTATCTTCCCGTCACATGGACGGACAAATCCCGTTCTTGACATATATTGCCTCTATGGTTTCCTCTGAATACCTGAACACACCTTTATAACCACTGTTTTACCAGATGTCATTTGATGATATCTAAGCACCCTCGGGAGATAGTGATTGATATAGCCTCACGGTCTAAGGAATAGTCTACGAGGATCCATTTCTAATCATCGTAACTTGAACTTCGTGACATGATCGAGTCACGATGTTTAGGTTGGGTATTGGTTCATCATCTCATTCTCAGAATGAGATGACCTCATTTCCAACTGGCATAAATTCCACATGATCAGGAAACACGATCATCTGTTGACCAATGAACTAGTGACTAGAGTTTCACTGGGAACCCCTAGTTGTTTGTATATCACACGTGTATTGATGTTTCCACTCAATACAGTTATAGCATGATATAAAACTTAATCATAAACTATATGAAATATGATAATAGTCCTTACTACTATTTTGTCTCTAGGGCATATTTCCAACAGTCTCCCACTTGCACTAGAGTACAAATACACTAGCTGCATTTGTTCTCAATCATCGGCATCATATATCCGGTACCCTGAACATGCTTGCTCATGGAAGAGGTTGAGTCTTGGGTCTGTACTTTACAGTCCCAAATCCTTTGCAACTTACTAATGTCACCTTGATTGACATTAATACTCTATCATCACATTATAGCATCTGTGTGTATGCATCGTCGCCATGGCAGTAGAACGAGGCCTGATTCCAGGAGCCTACAGTGACGTTAGATCAACCTCGAGGGCTTTCTCATGGGCACTGTGCCCTGGGACACATCATTCTACGTTAAAAGCGAATTAGCCCCGCCATAACATTATACAACACTTTAGATGGTACCCTTATTTATTATTATAAATGTATTCATCAAAACACTATTGCACTCTGTGCAACTTTCGATGTTTTGTTCACCTCGCTTCCTATTTGACTTTAATTGGTATCTACAGGAGTTTCCAACATATTCCCTTATAACATAACCCTTTATGTTTTAAGATATGTTATCCTTTATGGATTTGGAAAATATGTCCATAGTTCTCTACTAGACACTGCGGACAAACTTAGCTCAACGTTCCGTGATTTGGACTTAATCACTTTCAAACGTTCCTTACTTTGGATCACATATTATGCTAAGTTATCATCATGGTTTACTAAGATAGAACCTATGTCTCAACATAGTGGATGACGATCATCCTTTTCTTTCTTTCAACCATTGATGTAATACTATTCCTAATTCGAGTTATTAAGGACTAGTTCCTTAATTAACTTTTATTCTGAAACACTTTTCAGAATCCCTTAAGGAATACTACATAATATCATAATACACCTATTATCAACTTATAGATCTTATAAATCATCATTTATAAGTATTTGCACTTTCATCCTTAACTTACTTTAAGAATTACTCCTATAAGCTCCCACTCAAACAATGTTGCTAACATATTTGGGTATGAGTCAGTACTCTTACTCAAACAATGTTCCTACATATTTGAATTTGAGTCTTATATTGCTCCCACTTAAAAGTATGTCAATCACATATTATTTCAGGAAGACTTTCATAGCTCCCACTCAATTTTATGCAAATTTCATATCTCCTTTACTATTTTGAATAGCTTCAAAATCCTTTGATAAAATATCTAACTTGGAGAATTACTATGAGATACTAGTACTTTACTAGTTTTAAATCCACTAGACATTTAGCACACATGAATCAAATTCATTTGAATTCATCCTATTCTTGATAAATTGTGCTTTTGTCATTTACCCTTTTTACTACTATGGCTTTGCAGTCATTTGGGAAAATTCAAGTAACTCCTTTACTTGTGAGATTCAGCAACGAATTGCTTTCTAATCTCAAGGGAATCTTGCTTCTAGGATTTCTCATAATTCTAGTTACCATCATTTCCTTTGTAGTTCGTAGGTATGTCATATTCCAAAAATCATGACAAGTGATTCACAAATGTCTCCATACAAGATATGGATTTACATTTTGAATCCTACTTCATATAGTGAAAAACGATAGTGGAGGAAAAACACAATGATCAAAATCATTGATTCTTTCCTTCCGTGAAGAGAATCGTTCAGGAATGCTGTCTGTTGCGCTTCTCAACACTCTGATGCAGGGTTTTGAATCCTCATCGTGTTTTACACTAATTTCCATTTGCTCCATAATTGAGAAACATCACTAGAAGTGAGCTTTCTCAAGGATGCACCAAAATCCAAGCAATACGAATCTTGCTTTCCTTTTGGTTTGAGCTATGGGTTTCATATTCAAAGTTTCCAATGAATAATCTATAAGGACTTATTCGCTATTGTTTTGGTTATATCGAATAACCCCAAAACTTTCACGAATTCAAATGGTTTACCAATTCTAATTGAGTGCTAACTATTTCTAAACTAATGGTCTCTACATATACTCTAACAATTTATTCGGTGCCTTCTATTTAACCCCTTTTGATATCTAATATCACATTGTGATGCTTTGTATTTTGACGTTTCAAAACACTTTGCATTCCACAATTTCTTTCATGCCATTCTTATAAAGTTGAATTTCATTACTATTGATCAAATCATAGCAATTGGATTCTCTTTTATATTTATACCCTTTTATTGATGAAACATTTTGATCAAATCAAATAGTTTCATATTCACGTTTCCTTAGGTAAACTACTTCACACATTTAAACAATCATTTAATGACAATTACCATTTTCGTTAAAACACAATACATCGAATATGTATTTACTTTTAACAATTCTTTAAACACTTTGTATTCAAGTAATACACGGTGTTCAAGTTATTTTGCCGAACTTAGGCATGATTTATATGTGAGAAGAAATCGAATGACTTTCACATATTATCACATAACTTTGAATTTAAACAATGGTTTCATTCATTAATGAAATATCATTAACTTGGGTATTTTTAAACAAGGCATTTTAATGTTTTACAAATGTTCATACATTATCAATTAGTTTCAAACAATAAGGATAATTCACAAGTAATCAAACAAGATATGAAAACGAATAGAAATCATTCATAAAAGTGAAACAACTGATTGTTACAAACTCATATGAATAACCGTCTCACAAAGTGTGAGACAAACTAAAGAAGTTCACAATCTCTTGATTATATTAATCATCCTAAACACAAACTAAATGATAAATGTCAAGGGAGTGTGTCGTCGGCCATCATCATCATGCTCGCCATCAACACGCAACGTCACCTCCTCTCCAGCAAGCACCTCTATGCAGAAGGACCTGTGTTCACCAAAACAGAACAAGTATCAGATATACTTAACACTGCAATGTGTTTGCAAGATTATAACATTTATAAAACTGTATATCAAATATATACCTTTGTCGTTGACGACTCCAACGATGTTGGGTTCATCTATCACATTTCTGAAATGTGATATGAACTCAAGGAAATCCAGTGTTTCCGTGTCACCTCTCATAATGCAGATCCTGACTTGTGCTTGGAAGCTTGGAGAAAGCGACAGCAGCACAACTCCCATCGCAAATGAGCTTGAGTACCAGTTGTCTAGGTAGTATGCCAGACTCATATACGCATCGTAGAGGCAAAATAAGTGCTCATCCAGTGAGGAGCCCTCCTCCATCTTTATGGAGAGGAAGTCTCCCATCAGCTCATACTCCCACATGCGCACTTGTTCCATGAAATGTGATCTCAGATGTGCCATGACCATTCGGGGCTTGAGACTCCCCACCATTGGCCACAGCCCATCCTCCATTTTGAGGCGCATGGTCACTGATATAAATGTGGCCATCACACGACGACGACAACGCAGATCCCACTGCTCCTGGGTCTCATGAGAATAGGGTGGCTCCAAATACATCTCGCAGGTCATGTAATCAGCTACATCGTTCTCCCCAAGGAGATCAAAT
This sequence comes from Avena eriantha, assembly GCA_910589775.1. Taxonomy (NCBI): domain Eukaryota; kingdom Viridiplantae; phylum Streptophyta; class Magnoliopsida; order Poales; family Poaceae; genus Avena; species Avena eriantha. The sequence continues at coordinate 32,476,711 of OU342746.1, read as the reverse complement.
AGGCGTATGACCCATGCAGAAAAGTTGGATCCATCTAACTTGAGCTTTTCTCCTTTCAACCAATCGTCGATAGGAAAAGTAATCTCGGCAGAAACCATTTTCTACATTTATAATTGCAAAAGGAATTTAGACTAATTTTATAATTAAATGAGTTAATAATAACTCCACTCATAAACACCTATCCCCAAAGAGGGTTCCTAGTGATAACACGGCGCCTGTCAGCCACATCTCCCCCGATCGTCACGGCCATCAATGTGGGTTCAAGGATGGACGCTAAATGTTGGTCACATCATTCATGCGACTCGTGCTCGATCTTTCGACCATCCACGTTCCGAGGCCACGCTTCTCTAGCATGCTAGGCTCGCCAACTCAACCTTAGTCTATTCGTTGTGCAACATGGCTTGCACCCACTGTATGCCAACGTAGATATGTCTGACACACGATCATCACAGTCTGCCTCATACCGAAGAACTTTCTTGGTGGTGCACACTAAGGGGGAACACAATCGTTGGTTATTTTAACAGGGATCATCTTATTAGGCAACCGTCGAGTATCTAATACTAGCACACAATAAGACATACAAACAATAACATTGAATGTAAATGCTATGTGATATGGTCCTTCACGTCATGATCTCCATCTGCTGTCACCGGGTTCCGGTGCCAGGTTTCTGGCGTCGTAGACACCAGGGTACTAGTGTCTTTCCGGCGTGGTAGTTCATCATTACCGTGACTATCTACTACCATGTAACAAAAGGTAATTACTTTACCTTTGCCACAACCATATCACAAAGTAACACCCCCCTGCAAAACAAAGTTAGACGCATCTACTTTATCTTTGCATGTTTTACGTGGCTGAATGGGCTTTCGTACAAGTACCGTACTTACCTACGAACTTTCCGCACAACGCTGATCAAGTAGTTGTCTCTACTACACCCCTTTCGGGGCCCTCCATTGCAAATGGTATACCAACTAATGCGAGAGAGACAGACACCCCCCTAAGCCACTTTATACGGTACAAGCCGTATGTCAAGCGTGGACCAGTCTCGCGAATGAACGCATAAAGTCGGTTGGGGGCCGCTTCATCAAGCATTGCTGCGGTATACACAAGTACACATGGGAGGGTAACAACTAAAAGATCAATGCCCACACACTACATCTCATGTATTCTACCCGTACTACCATTACTACGCATAGATCTAGCTCTGATACCACCGTAGGGGTTCCGCGCATAAAAACAATAAATTTTACTCTACGCCCCTGAACCCCTGAAGCTGCCAGGACCTATCTCTTAGTAATACAGTAACGGGAGGGGCTTTTCGCAAACTTACCCTCGAAGACCGAAAAGCCTTGTCAACGCTCAGGAGAGCGTGGTTGATGTAGATGAGCCGAAGCCGACCTCAAGGTTGTGATGAAGTCCTTGCGCTCCTTCTGGCTCCAATGACTTGAGTGCCTCAAGTGTGACACCTCGTGGGAGTTACACACGTCCGGTGCCTGACGATGACTCCCGCTTCCCCGATTCAGCAACAGTTGCGGAAGTAGAGCTCCCGGATCCGAATCCCGCAGCGCGACGGCGCTCCGCGGTGAAGATGTCTCTCGCTCGCGCAGCCTAGACTTGGGACCACGGTCACGAGAGAGAGAGGGGGAGAGAGAAAATATCAATTGGAGGTCCTCCCAAAAGTGGGGAGACCTTTATTGATTATTCGGTTGTATTTTCTAGGCCAAATACCCCACCTTATATAGGGGGAGGGGAGGTACTACCTCCCCTCAAGTCCCGGGGTGGGACTAAAGGAGAGGAGGGGGTGGGGAGGCCGCCAGCCACCCCTAGTGGGCCCCGCGGGGGGGCAAGGCCCAGCCGGTCACCTCCCTTTGGTCCTCCTCCCTCTCTCCTTTCCTTAATGGGCCCTCTCCCTCCGGAAATTGGCCCATTAAGCCTTTTGACCTTTTAATTGATTTTATCTTTATTAAATAATTATGAATAAATGATTAAATCAATATTTAACATTCATTCACATATTATCTAATCTCCGTGGCCATGGAACACCTTCCACCTCCACTCTGGACATCCTCCGGACTTACCGAAACCCTTCCGGTTTTCTCCCTTCTTTTCTTTACTGATTCTACCGATCCTATAAACACTCTCTAAGCATCATCAAGCCCTTAAGCATGATACCCTACGGTTCGGGAACACTCCAGACATGGCCAGGACACTCTCGCACCAATGATTAACAGAGGGACATGGATGGCCATGTGACCCCAGTGCGCTCCACGAAGATCTTTCGTCGGTTGAACCGGGACAGTCGTGTCATATTCCCTTTGTCATTCGATACTTGCATTGCCCGAGGTCTGATCATTGACATCACCATGTCGGGTTCAATCTCGTTACTGAACAATGCTACTTAACTCGTCCCGGCAAGTGATATCTACGTGATCCAATCACACTCTACGCAGCTATTGGATATAACTTCTCCGAGTGGGCCCTTAAGTATCTTCCCGTCACATGGACGGACAAATCCCGCTCTTGACATATATTACCTCTACGGTTTCCTCCGAATACCTGAACACACCTTTATAACCACCGTTTTACCAGATTGCGTTTGATGATATCTAAGCACCCTCGGGAGACAGTGATTGATATAGCCTCACAGTCTAAGGAATAGTCTACGAGGATCCATTTCAAATCATCGTAACTTGAACTTCGTGACATGATCGGGTCACGATGTTTAGATTGGGTATTGTTTCATCATCTCATTCTTAGAATGAGATGACCTCATTTCCAACTAGCATAAATGCCACATGATCAGGAAACATGATCATCTGTTAACCAATGAACCAGTGACTAGAGTTTCACTAGGAACCCCTGGTTGTTTGTATATCACACGTGTATTGATGTTTCCACTCAATACAGTTATAGCATGATATAAAACTTAATCATAAACTATATGAAATATGATAATAGTCCTTACTACTATTTGTCTCTAGGGCATATTTCCAACAATTACGAGATGGTTCTTTTATGTAAAGGAAGTCTGAAGAATATGGATCTCAATGCCATAAGCCAAGCTTTTAGACATATTAAGTGTACCAACGTATTTTATTTACGATTCCCATGTTTTATGAGTTTTCAAACTCCCTATATAGCTAATTAACTTTGCCCCACTTGAATGACTTCATGCCTATATTTATCGAAATTTGGTCAAACTTGAACTACAAAAACTAAATTAGTGTAGGTTGCTTCTAAAGAATTACAAAAAACTTTTGGAGGTGTACCCATTGGGGGCTCAGTTAATATATCAAAAACCAACTGAGAGTTTTGATAATAGCTTTTTAACTCCTTTTAATTACAATTTTGCATCTTAACAATTAAACGAAAAATTAGCTCAAACTTGAGCTACAAGTAAGTACGATAGATTTTTCTTTAATTAAAGGTCTCTTTGGAGGTAGATGGATTAATATTCTTGTAGTAATCAGTACCGCTAGTGTGAATTTCCAACTATCAGGAAAGAACATTCTCAATTTTCCAAGTGATGATGAGATTATTGTTCGTTTTCGTAAACAAAGTTTGAAGGATATGGACCTGAACGCCACAAGCCAAGCTTTCAGACATATGTATTGGACCGTCATGTTGTAATTATGATTCCCATGTTTTATGAGTTTTCACACTTATTCCTATAGCTAACTTTGCCCACTTGAAAGTGATTTTATGTCGATTTATTGAAATTAGGTCAATTTTGAACTACAAGTAAATTATAGGTTGCATTGAAAGTTTTACGTTTTCTGGAGGTAACCATTGGGGGATGATTTAATATATCACAAACCACCACTGGTAGTTTTTGCAACAAGTTGAACTTCTTGCTAAGATTTTGCATCTTGACAATTTAACGAAATTAGATCAAACTTGAGCTACAAGTAAATGCGATAGATTGCTCTTGAATTAATTGTATTTTTGGAGGTATATTCAGAGTGTTCCGGTGGTCTGTGAGTTTCCAGATGTTTTTCCTGAAGAGTTACTAGGAATGCCTCCTGACCGAGAGGTCGAGTTTGTGATTGAGCTTGAACCTGGTACCGCTCCTATCTCCAAGCGGCCTTATAAAATGGGTCCTGCTGAGTTGGCTGAACTCAAACGTCAACTTGATAAACAAGAGAAGTTGGGTTTTATTCAGCATACTACTTCCTCTTGGGGTAGCCCAACCATCTTTGTGAAGAAGCGAGACCACACTAATCGACTTTGTGTTGACTATCGGGCTCTCAATGCTAAAACCATCAAGAATAAATATCCCTTCCGCGTAATAATGATCTCTTCGATCAGCTAGCTGGAGCTATGGTGTTCTCTAAGCTTGACTTGAGAAGTGGATATCATCAAATCAAGATTCGCAAAGAAGATGTTCCCAAAATAGCTTTCACCACCCCCTATGGCATGTACGAGTACACGGTTATGTCCTTTGGTCTCACCAATGCACGTGCAACTTTCTCGAGGCTTATGAACTCAGTTTTCATGGAGTATCTTGATAAGTTCGTCGTGGTCTATCTTGATGATATTCTGGTCTATTCTAAGTGAAAAGAAGAGCATGAAGAGCTTCTCCGTTGTGTCCTTACCAAGCTCCGTGAGAATTGCCTTTATGCAAAGTTCTCCAAGTGCGAAATCTGGCTGCCTCAAGTCACCTATCTCGATCATGTCATTTCTGCTCAGGGCATTGCCGGCAACCCAAAAACTGTTCGGACAATTGTTGAGTGGCTTCCACCCAAAAATGTGAAAGAAGTCCGAAGTTTCCTTGGATTGGCTAGCTATTGCCATCGCTTCGTTCAGAATTTCTCGAAGATTGCGAAGCCTCTTACCGATCTCCTCAAGAAAGGCAAGAAATACCTTTGGTCTACTGCATTTCAAGCCAGTTTTGAAACCCTCAAAGAGAAGCTCACTTCCACACCAGTCTTGATTCCTCCAGATACATCAAAGCCTTTCCAGATATTCTGTGATGCCTCCTTACAAGGATTGGGTGCGGTCCTCATGCAAGATAAACAAGTGGTTGCTTATGCCTCTCGTCAATTGAAAACCCATGAGATAAATTATCCAACTCATGACCTTGAGCTTGCGGCAGTTGTCTTTGCTTTGAAAGTGTGGAGACAATACTTGCTTGGGAACCATTGTGAGATCTTTTCTGATCACAAAAGTCTGAAGTATATCTTCACACAGCCTGACCTCAACCTTCGTCAAAGGAGATGGATTGAAGCAATGAATGACTTCGATCTCACCATCAACTACACTCCCGGCAAAGCTAATGTCATGGCCGATGCTCTCAGCCGGAAATCTTATGTCAATAACCTCATGGTGGAAGAACACCAACCTCTCTTGTGCGAGGAATTCCGTCAGCTCAACCTTGAGATTTTGCCTCAAGGATATCTTCTGAACCTAATAGCAACCCCTCTCTTGGAAGAAAAGGTTCACTCCATTCAGCTCAGTGATGCTTACACTAAAAACATCATCTCCAAGATTCAGCTTCCAAAGTATGAGCCCTTCCACCTCGATGATCAAGGCGCTCTATTCTACAAGCACCGGATGTTTGTTCCAAACTATCCAGGTTTGTGAGAGCAAGTTCATAAGGAGGCGCATGATTCTGTTCTGTCTATCAACCCTGGCAGCACAAAGATGTACATGGACTTGAAAACACAATATTGGTGGCCTGGTTTGAAACGATATTGTGCCAAGTATGTCTCTGAGTGTGATGTGTGCCGCAGAGTGAAAGTTGTTCATCAAAAGCCTTCTGGTCTTCTTCAACCATTGAAGCCCCCGGAATGGAAATGGGAGAAAGTGGAGATGGACTTCATAACTGGCTTTCCAAGGTCGCAAAAAGGCAACAATGCAATCTTTGTTGTCATTGACAGACTCTCAATAGTGGCTCACTTCTTTCCAGTCAAAGAAACAATTTCTGCAAGTCAGCTGGCCGAGCTCTATATCAACAGAATTGTCTCTTTGTATGAGGTTCCTCTTGTAATTACCTCAGACCGTTGGAGTATCTTTACCTCCAAGTACTGGGAAAGTTTCCAACAAGGCTTGGGAACAAAGCTAAACTTCAGTACAGCTTACCACCCTCAGTCGCAAGGGCAAGTTGAAAGGATCAATCAGATTCTAGAAGATATGCTCCGCGCTTGCGTCATTTCTTTCGGCATGAAGTGTGAAGAGTGCCTTCCATATGCTGAATTCTCTTACAACAATAGCTATCAGAAGAGTCTCAAGATGGCACCCTTTGAGGTTCTCTATGGCCGCAAGTGCCGAACTCCAATTGGTTGGTCTCGGGCAGGTGAAAGAATCTTCTTTGGCCTCGACTTTGTCACTCAAGCAGAAGAGAAGGTTCTTATCATTCTAGAGAACTTGAAGATTGCCCAGAGTAGGCAGAACAGCAGCTATGACAGAAAACACATAGACATGGAGTATGTCCCTGGTGATCTTGTTTACCTTCATGTCACTCCCATGAGAGGCACTCATCGCTTTGGTATCAAAGGCAAGCTTGCGCCTAGATACATCGGTCCTTTCAAAATCCGTGGCAAAAGAGGAGAAGTGGCTTATGCACTAGAACTTCCTGAAAAACTCAAGGTTCATGATGTTTTCCATATCTCTCAACTCAAGAAGTGCTTCAAGGATCCCGGCAGGATCGTGGATCACGAGCTCATCAACCTCCAAGAGGATCTCTCCTATAAAGAACACCCCGTCAAAATCCTTGAAGTCGCAGAACGAAAGACTCGCAATAAGTCTATCAAGTTCTGGAAGGTGCAGTGGTCGCACCATTCCGTCGATGAAGCCACTTGGGAGCGCGAGGACGACCTCTGTTCTGAGTACCCTATCCTCTTTGTGTCTTCTTCTTCCTAGAATCTCGGGGTGAGATTCTTGTTTAGTGAGGGAGAGTTGTAGCATCCCAAATGTCTAACATTGTAATGCTACATAGTTTCAATCAATATAATACTGCCCCTACATAGTAATTAATGCATCATCATAATATCATGATCATGTCATCATGCCACATTGCATTTGAGTGTCATATTAAAACCTATTTCATTTGGTTCTTCGCTTCATATTGCATTGTCTCTTTAACAATTTGCTTCTTCATATACTATATTTGTTTCTTGATTATTGTGATATGCCTAAGTTGAGTTGAGGGCATCTCTTTTAAAATCCTTCCACCTACTAACTTGATAACGCCAACTTCCTTTTTGATACCATCTATCTCTACCATATCTTATATATGTGGGCATTGTATATTTATCCTGGCATTTTAATTCTTAGCTCATATATAGATTCATATGGATCGTGTGCTTATTTTTCTCTTATTATTCTTGTGAGATGCCCAGATTTTTTTGTGGGCATCATTTTTCCTACCTTCCTATTATTTTTCCCCTCTTGACTCTATTTTGTTTTACATGGCTATCGTTATCTCTATTCTCTTTTCCTACAGCAGATTCTAGACAGTAGAGATGCTTTTTGTTGCTAGAAATCATATTGGTGTCGGTCCTCCAAAATCTGGCCAATTCCTTCTTATTCTTGCAAATAACCAAGTATGTAAATACTTGGAGACTCTGTTGTGTATCTGCCTTCTAACCTCCTTGTGTTCCTTTAGTTACTGTTCTGGTTCAATTTTGAATCTCCTCCTTCAAATCTGGTTCTAAAGCTTCTTACAGGCAGCAACATTTTTAGTCTTTGTAGCTCTTCAGGCAAACAAAAAGCTTCAGAGCAGCTGCTGTCGCCAGCAGCGAGGTCGCTCATGTTTCTCTTCCTCAAAGCACTCGCATGCAATGCTCGACCGACGCCCATGCTCCCTGTGTGCCTCTCTCTCTAACCTTTTTCCCCTGCATAAAGTAGAGGCGTAGCAGCGCTGGCAACCTCATCTCTTCCCACCACTCTCCTCCCCATCTTCCCCTTCACCAAGAAATCCAGAAGCCGTCGCCGCCAGGACGCCATGGCCACCTAAAAACCAGTCGCTGTCTACCTGGCCCGTCATCGTCCCGCTGCCACCGTCGTCGGGTCATCCTATCCAGTATCAGCGCGAGGAGCGATACAGTACTAGGAGAGAGGAGGAGAAGGCATTAGCTCATCGTGCCATCACCGTCCCAGCGCCTCCCCGTTGTGGTTGCGCCGGTCTTCCGCGTCGCCGACCCTTTTTCGCCTCAACCTCGGTGAGTGCCACCTCGTCCTCCTACCTCCTCTGCGCCGCCTCCCCGTCGGAGCCGCTCGCCACGCGCACGCCGTCCTGCCGCTCGCCGCACGCACGTCTCAGCCACAGCCGCACATAGCAGCAACAGCAGCGCACGCACAGGCCGTTTCTCGCCCTGTTCCGCAAGATGTCCTGGCAGACACAGCCCTTCTTCGGAGATACTTCCTGCACGAAAAACATAGACTGTTGTCCCCTCTACTTGTTTTGTTTTTGTAGCAGCGCGTTTTGCCCAACGGAATCGTCGCCACCGTCGCCGGAGGTGGCTGGTTTTCGCTGTCGACGCCGAAGAACTCCGTTAGTCCGGGACAGTTAGAGACCTCCTGTTCGTCGTAGTTTTCCAAACGGTACAGCCCACCTCCAAAGTCGCAGTCTGAACAAAAGTTGTAGCCCATACTTTTCTGTCCATTTTTGGTTTTTGCGGCTTTGCGACATCTCGAATGGTTTGCTCGCAATCATCTCCGGAACATCGCAGCCAGCTAGTCAGTTTTGCGCGGTCGGTTTCAGTTTCTATCGGATCCCATCGACACCCCGTACCTTTATGCAACCAGCCCCCTGAAGCTTTCAGTCTATCAAACACTAGTCCCTAGATTCGCCACGTGTCAACGCCCTATAGCCCGCGCGCGCGTGTGGACCCAGGCACCCTTGGCCCCACGTATCAGTGACCATGGGTAGGATTCCCGTGAGTCACGAAAGTTGCCCGCGATTTTCTAAATTAAACAAAATCCAGAATATTGTTATATCTAATATAATCATATATTTTTATATAATTCGAATCAAATAATGATTTAAATTCAAATTTTGCATTTAATATATGTTTCTTGATCAGAAAAATGCGAGGAATTCAAATATGCTATCGAAAATAATTTATGAACAAGTTAAATTTTCGAAATAATTTAAAATACCATTTAATGGCTTATCTTAAATAAATCATAACTTTATTTTCATAATTCTGAATTCGACAAATAATATGTCTAAATTTATTAGCTCGACGAGGTCGTTCTAACTATGCATTCCATGATATCATTTGAAGCATGCATCATGTATAACTATCAAAACCTGGATGGTTTATGCCACTAAAATATGCCTAATAAATACTAAAAGTGCTATTTTATTGTCCCCACACCTCACCCTTGCCATGCTACATTATTGCCATGTAAATTGCGCATCATTCATCATGGAATGTTTGTTTTCTTGTCACATTATATTTATATGCTTGTGCACTTTATTTATGTTGGCCCTTGTTTGTTTGGTTCTTCTTTCGAATAGACGCCGAGCAGGGAAATTTACAGGAATCCCAAGAGTACTACCCAGATCCATCCTTCGCTTCAACTGAGCTTCCAGGCAAGCACTACCACATGCTTGCATACATATAGTACTATTGCTTCTATCTTATTCTTGCATCATGGAGTCGCGAATGCATTAAATTGAATCCCAAGTACTGCATAGCCTTTACTTTTAAAACCCCACCGAGCTTGTTCCTCCATCCCATGAGCCACTACTATAAGAGTTGTTTGAGCCATGCGAGTCGTAGAACAGTATGTGTAGGGTTTGTGAGTGTCTGGTGGAAAGCGAGGTACCTAAACAACTTAACCTGAGTAGTAATGGGATAACTAATGAAAGAGGCACCGGTGGCCAATATCTGTTATTTGGTTTTTCATACTCACTTGTGTCCCGTAGGACCCCGAGTACTTGATACATGTTCCTTGACTATTCGCACTATCCACATACGGGAGACTCTATGGATCCCCCTTCGCTTGAGCTTGATTCGCACTTTATTTCTTGGGGCCACAAACTAGTTTGGGGCTTTATTACTATCCTGTACTTATGCCATGCTTTACTGCTTTATTTACGATTGTGCGCGGAGCACCTGTACTGTTTAGGAATGTGGAATGTTTTCGCGGTATCGACAAGCCTAGTCACACTTTCGGGTTCCCAGTCGTTTACAGCCATTGGCACAAACCTTGGGTCCGTCTCCGAGCCGGCCAACTTCGTTGTGGGTAGCTTAATGGGGTGGCCCCCTGAAATAATTTATGAATCCTGTGAATGCATTGTCGTGAGGTCTCGTTGCTTCTTATTTGGTTCTTCCCGAGGTTGATCATGTGTGTGTTGCAATTTGTGCACCCCTGTAAAGTAATCTTTCTGAAAGCCATGTCCGCGGTTATGGACGACTTGGAGCACAGTTTCTCGATCATAGACAAGCATAACTAAAGTACCGTGTTTAATTTGACTAAATACCTGACTAGTAATTAGTGCAATACTCATGAAATGGTTAATAAAACTACCAACGGATGGGTTGTTCGTCTGCCTACTTGTTGGTAAGCGAGAGGGAGGATGGATCTGTACTTCATGTTGTTATAACTGTTGTTCTAATTAATGGACATCCGTCTATCAATGGTTAGGCGAATGGTTAGCGAGTATTTATAGACTTGTTAGTTATTATCTTTCGCTGCAATTGCGTCACCCCCAGGTTGTTCCCTTTAGATGCATTAAGACTTGCTGAGTACCCCTAGGGTCTCATACGATAAATTGTTTGATTCAGATGAACAGGTATATTCGCAAGATGGATACTGGGTGGAAGAAACAGAGGATGTTGGCAACGACCACTCGGTGTAGAGATTCCGGGGATGGAGATCCGTGAGATCTGTGGGCGGGATGTGCTTATTTATGTGGCATCTTATGCCGATTTGCTTCTTGTCTGTACTCGGATCTTGTTTCCCACTTCCGCTTGATACTCTGTTGCGTGATGTTTGAGGAAGTATCCTAAAATATTATGTCTATCTAGGATATATGGATCTTGCCGTATGGCGTTGAATATTTCTATTTCTTTTAGATGGTGTGACTCTGATGTCTGTTGTAAGTCGCAGGCATACATACGCATTTGTGTATGTTGTGGCCGCGTTACCTATCGCTTACGCCGCTCGCTCTTGTCCCGATGTTCTTGAAAGTGGATAAGGTATCGTGCCCTACTCCACTTCGACGGGCCTACGTGTGGGTGGCCTTGGGCCTCCGCGGTAGAGTCACTTATCCACTTTTGGTTCGTCCAGGCTTGAACTTAGAGCGTAATGTCCAAGGTATTACAGGAAATCACTCGGAGTCATCGTCATCGTCATCATCCTCATCATAGTCATCGTCAGCAGCAGCAGTCTATGGGCCTTTGCCATGTGGGTGATAGGAGGAAGTACCTTGAGCAAAAAAAACAAAAGTGACCTCTGAGAATGTCTGCCAATCAACCAAGCTGGCATTCATGGCATTCCAAGCACCAAAGGATAGTGTGTGATCTGACTATTTAGATGGTTCAGCCCCATGCTCATCATTGTATTTAGACTCCCCTTCCTCTTCTTCTCCTTGAGCCTTGATTTCCTTGAGGAGCTTCCCAATTCTGCGGTTGCTCTTATAGGAGTCATGATGTCCCTTGCGGATGTAAACATTCATGCAGCACAATGTCTTATCCTGGAAAGATGCCTTCTTGACCTTAACCTGAACAAACTCACGTGTGATAGGAGCCATAGGAGCATTGGAGGCATTCTTCCTCCTAGATACCCTTGGTGGAGTGGGATCATTCTCAGCCTCAGAAATATCTTCATCTTCACTAGTGGTTGTCTAGGAGTAGGGCCCATTCTCCCTTTCTTTTGGAGACACACCAGGGCATGCTCTGTAAGGTTGGGAGGAAGGGCAAGAGGTGAACCATGGGTTTGAGTATTGATAAGCCTCATCACAAGAGCAACATATGGGGTAGACTTCTTGAAGAGAATAGCATGGTGCATCTCCTTATAAATGAAATCCATAATGTCAATAGCATATCCTTCAGCATCAGGGCTAGCACAGTATACCTTATGAGCATGGTGTAGCAAGTTGACTAGGCCACACCTAATGGCATCATCATTTCCAGCACTAGGGGAAATGTTGTGACGAAAAATCCTCAACAGTAAGTTGTAGAGAGGCTTGAGGCCCTTGGCCTTACCGACGACACCCTTGCTTCCATAGAGAGGTGCTAACTTGGTCTTGTTCTCGCCAAGAGTAGTGTCATGCATACGGTGCCCAACATGAACATACACACCCTCGAAAGTCTCATTGATGACCCTGAGAAAGTCAAAGAAGTTTGTAGTGCAGCGGACATTGCTAGTCATCCAGGCCATGGTCCTTGCCTGATCAGTCCCAAACACAACAGTTGCATAGAATTGTTGGACAAGGTTGATGTTATAATTTTCTCGAAGCTCTATGATCCCATGCAGTCCAAGCTTCTCAGTAATCCACACAGCATCTACAAAGTAGTCATTGGCACGCATGTACTCGAGGTCCATATACTTTTGAGGGCAGACAGGAGACTTGGTGACCTTGAGATAGATATCCTGTATGAATACTTTTTGCTCCCTTCTCCAATAGAAAGGGTCATCACTGGTCCTTGGCATATCATAGAAGTTCATCTTGCATAGTGCACGGTACTCTTTCTTGGTCATATGGGCAAGGGATTGTAAATTGACATACTTAGCCTTCTTTGCGCAATTTTACTCCTCTATGTGCTCTTGGTTCCTCCTCATGTATTCAGCATCTTTGAGCTGCTGCTTGTGGTTGGATGGCGGGATCACATACTGACCAGCTTCCTCATTAAACCGAGGATCCACCCTTTTGGACTTGGCTTTGGTGTGACCACGACGAGACCCAGAGCCACCTGTGAATATAGAGTGAGGGGAATGGCATGGAGGTAAACACATATGTCCCGGAGATAAAAAAGAAATCCCTCAAAACTTTGCAAGATGTGCTAGAGGCAATCAACACCGGAGTCTCCGGTGTGCAACACCAGAATCTCTGGCCTAGACCGGAGTTTCCGGTCAGACGGACCGGAGTCTCTGGCCTAGGCCAGAGTCTCCGGACTGACCAACCGGAATCTCCGGTCTAGAGATTTCGGGTTGCACAAGGAGGCTGCTAGTGGGTTTGATTCTAGCAGATCGGACAAGGGAATGAGACTAATGTGATAGAGTGCATGCAAACATGTGAATCCAGTGGAAAAAATCAGTAAAGAACTCAAAAAAATGAAGGGGATGAACCCTAGGTTCATGGTGAGAGGGAGAGTACTATATCTATCCATTGGAGCGATTCAACCGATGGGGAATGTCCCAGGGGTGGAGAGGGTGGAGTTGGACGGCGGCATGGTGAATCCCAGCGGCAAAACGGCCTCTGGGTGGCAGTTTTGGAGGAGGAGGCGACGGGTGTGAGAGTGGGAATCAGGGGTGGAAGATAGAGTCATGTGTGACTCTTTCAGCTCGGCTCCCTTAAGTCACTGCCTGAAACCGTCCCAGACTGGAGATTTTGGTCCAACGGACCGGAGACTCCGGACTGACCGGATACTTCGGTGTTTGCACACTAGAATCTCCAGCCCTCTTCGACCAAAAACGCCAAATTCAATTTTGGGACATATATGAGAGATGGAAATTGTTAGGGGAAAGTGAATGGCTTAGGTTTAGATTCCAAACTATGAAGAACCAAATAGGAAATGAAATCCAGCTTAAAGGTCAAGTGAAACTCCAATTTAATCGAACTAAGAACCAACTCTTCATGACAAAGAGGGTGGTGGCCGAGGCCACCATGTAAGAGTGTGAGGCATGACACCATGAAGAATTATCCTTGGGTTCATAGCCACTACTCATTAATGAAGCTTTCATATCCAAAAGAATGATACTAAGATAATTGATTTTCTTAATTTGGGCATTATGGGGGAGGGATATCCCAATAGATTAGGACCGCACTCCCCCTGTGTCCATGTCTATACCTAAACTACATAATGATCAAGTAATAGGTGTGTATGCAAGATGATCAAGTCAAACTTCTTGAATCTACGATATTTAGCTCATTCCTCAACTAGCAAAACCTTTCTTTATCAAGTGGCTTCATGAATATATCTGCAAGTTGGTCTTTGGTTGACACATAGGATAGCTCAATATATCCTTGGTCAACATGATCTCTAATGACATGATGACGAATCTCAATATTATTTGTCCTTGTATGGTCCACCGGATTGTAGGCAATCTTGATAGCACTTTAATTGTCACATAAAAGAAGCACTTTGTCACAATGGACACCATATTCCTTTAAAGTTTCCCTCATCCATAACAATTGGGTGCATGCACTAGCAATTGCCACATACTCAGCCTCAGCGGTGGAGAGAGATATACAGTTTTGCTTCTTAGAGGACCAACACACCAAGGACCTACCAAGGAATTGGCAAGCCCCGCAGGTTGATTTTCTATCATCCTTATCACTAGCCCAATCAGAATCAGTGTATCCACAAAGAGAGAATGTTGAGCCTCTAGGATACCATATACCATAGTTTAGGTATGAACCAAATATGAAAAGATTCTTTTGACCGCCATCAAGTGACTTTCTTTAGGAGCCGCTTGATATCTTGAACACACACTATTACACTTAACACAATATCGGGTCTAGATGCACATAGGTAAAGAAAAGAACCAATCATGGATTGGTATACCTTTGGATCAACATCTTTACCATTTAGGTTAAGTTTAAGATGAGTCTTGGTTGCCATGGAAGTAGGAACTCCATTTAGTTATTTCATGTTGAACCTCTTGAGCATGTCTTGAGTATATTTGGCTTGATTGAAGAAGGTTCCTCCTCTTATTTGCTTGATCTCAAAACCAAGAAATACCCTCAACTCCCCCATCATAGACATCCTGAACCTGTCAGTCATAAGCTTCAAAAATTCATCATTAAGTGCTTTGTTAGACGAACCAAAGATAATATCATCAACATATATTTGGCAAACGAAAAGCTCCCCATTGACTTTCTTAGTAAAAAAGAGTTGGATCAATTTTCCCAACCTCTAAGGTGCTCATAGCATGTGCATGGAGCTTGTTTAAGTCCATAGAGTGCCTTATCGAGTTTGTAGACGTGGTTTGGGAAGTTGGGATTCTCGAATCTAGGGGGTTGCTTAACATAAACCAACTCATGCAATAGACCATTTAGAAAAGCACTTTCCACATCCATTTGTTGTAATTTAAAATTTTGATGTGCAGCAAATGCAAGAAGGATACGGATGGACTCAAGGCAATCCATGGGAGCATAAGTCTCTCCATAATCAATGCCTTCAATTTGAGAGAACCCTTGTACTACCAATCTTGCCTTGTTCCTCACAAAAATACCATGTTCATCTTGCTTGTTCTTGAATATCCATTTAGTGCCAATAACATTGCGGCACTCCTTGGGCTTTTCTACTAAATTCCATACTTTGTTTCTCTCAAAGTTGTTGAGCTCTTTGTGCGTTGCTTCTAGCCAATCTAAATCTTCAAGAGCTTCCCACACTTTCTTTGGCTCCACCATGGATATATGAGCTTGATGCTCACCGAAATGCTTCAACTGAGCTCGAGTGGACATTCCACTCCTTAGATCACCCAGAACATTCTCAAGAGTGTGGTCTCTTCTTTCTAACATTCTGTCCACTCTAGCTTTGTGACGAGTTTCGATCTCCTTGTTGTTCCTTTCAAGGATCTCTTCATCATTCTGGTCCTCGTCTTGACCTTCATTTTGACCTTGATCAACAATGGGTTCAGCTTCATCAACATGAGGTATAGGTTGATCTTAGTCTTGATCAGGCATGCTACTTGAAAGGCTTCGAGATGATCTTGTAGATGATTGAATGAATCTGCCTTGAGCAACTGATTATGCAGGGCTGGATAATCCGGTCAGTGGAGAGACTAGACAATTCAGCCTAGAGCATTCAGCCTAATCAACATGGCGAGGTTTCTCAGCTTGTCTTTGGCTTGGGTCATCATTTCCATCAGTACTAGGAGCTTGTTGAAGTTGTGAAGATGAGGAATCCATAGAGCATAGTTCTTCTCGATTCGCCACAAGGGGTTCGTCAACGGGGCGGATGAATCTCGCATCCATTAGTCTTATGGAATCTTGAGGTATTTCATCATCTACATCACAAACATCAACATGCCCTGCTTGGAGGCCATCATATTCTTCGAAAACCACACTACAAGATTCTATGAAAAATTTGAAGAGTTTATCATAGATTCTATAAGTGTGGGAATCGAGACCATAGCCAACAAAAATACCCTCTAAAGCTTTGGAATCAAATTTGGACAAATGAACACCTTTTATGAGATAGAAACACTTACAACCAAATACCTAGAAGTATGAAATGTTGGGCTTGTTACTGGTAAGTATTTCATATGGTGTCTTTTTCAACTCTTTGCGGAGGTAGAGCCGGTTTGATGCATGGCATGCAGTGGAGATTGTCTCTGCCCAAAATTGTATGGAGACTTAAACTCTGCCAACATGGACCTTTCCATATCCATTAAGGTCTGGTTCTTCCTCTCAGCTACACCATTTTGTTGAGGGTATATGCAGCGGAATATTTATGTTGTATCCCCTCATCACTAAGAAAACCATTTAATGTGTAGTTCTTGAACTCGGTGCCATTGTCACTTCTTATTGTTAGCACGGGCACATTGTATTGACGTTGAACCATATTGACAATGTCGATGAAGTATTGTTGGGTCTCACTTTTCAACTTGAAGAAGTATACCCATGAATATCTTGATTATTCATCAATAATCACCAAGCAATATTTCTTCCCACCAAGTCTAGCATGAGATGGAGGACCAAAGAGATCCACATGAAGGAGCTCCAAGATCCTCTTCGACTTTATAATGTTATTTGGCTTGTGGGGTGAATCATGCATCTTTCCTTCAACAGAAGCCCTACAAACACGATCTTTGGCAAAACAAACATTTTCTTTTAGTCCCACAATATGGCCACCCTTGTGGAGGCTTTGCAAAGTTCCCATATTGACATGGGCTAGTCGGTGATTTCATAACCACCCCACATCGGCCTTTCCGAATAAGCACATCACACTTGTAGTGGTTTTCCCCGAGAAGTCCACCACATACAAGTCATTTTCGACGTACCCAACAAAAGCAACCTTTAGAGTCTTGCTCCACAAGAGGACCACAATATCATTATCAATAAAGATAGCAAAACCCATCTTGCCAAGGGCACAAACTGAAAGTAAATTATAGCAAGGAGTCTCAACAAGCATGATGTCCACGAGAGTAACATCATGTGCAAACACAACTTTGCCAAGACCCATTACCTGAGATTTTGACTTATCGGCATATGTGACTGTTATATGATCTTGAGTTGGCATTATTTCTGTCATTATTGCCTTGCTTCCGGTCATATGACTTGTGCAACCACTATCAAGCACCCCTTTTGACCCTCCGTAAGCATAGTTCTACAAAAGATCAAGCTAGTTTTTAGGTACCCATTTTTCAATGGGTCCTATTTTGTTAGTGACAAGGGTCGTTGGAACCCAAATAGACCAAGCAATATAACCATCAAATGGACCAGCATATTGTGCATAAACATCACCATAAGAATTACGCATTAAGACATAGTGAGGGTTAGCACTTTCCGCAAAGTCATCTTCTGACATAGTTTTGCCACATGGGGTATTACTACCCATAATGATCTTTTCTTTTGCTTGTGCGGGCTTGGCCTTCTTCTTCTTGGTGTTCTTCTTTTTGGCTTTGGATACATAACCAAGACCTCTTTTCTCATTATTTGTCCTTTGCTTACTCAAAAGGTCATCAAGAGACTTGTTACATGTTGGTAAGGTGGCCTTTGCAAGCTCCCCCTTCAACCTAGCATTTTCTTCAAGGATGTTCATACTACTAGAGGGAATGAAAATACTAGGTGAAGCAACATTAGCCAATTGAGTTTGAAGTTGTTCACGAGACTTTGTGAGAGTCAGGAGTTCACTTTCCAAGTCCTTGTGAGCCTTGTTAAGCTTCTCATAATCCTCAGCAAGTTTTTCATGAACAACACCAAACTCAATCTTGTCCATTTTAGCCTTTTTATACTTAGAAATGGCATGATCATGTTCTTTAATGAGTTTAGCTACTATTTGATCATTTACCTCAAAAAGGCTTCAAGTTTTTCTTCAAGAGACACCCTAGTCTCTTGTTCTTCTTCTAGAGAATTAGTTAGAGAATCCATCTCAAGTAGATTCTCTCTCCCAAGTTTACATCTCTCATCAAGGAGCTCTTGTGTCTGAGCAAGTTGGTTCAAGATATTTACAAAATTCTTCCTATGCTCCCCTTGCAAGTTAGTCATATAAGCATTGAAAGCAACTAATTCCTCATTCACCATGAGCTCCCTTAACATCTTCGGTGTGGCTCATACAGAGTGCATCATCACTTCCTTCTTTGTAACATCCCAACATTAGAGCTTAGAAATAAGTTGATATGAGGTGTGTGCATTGCATTCATGCATAGAAAATATGGATAATTTCCGCGCTTCTAAATAAAACTTGTCAAAGTGATTGAAGCTTCTCTTAACTTGGTGGAACTGAACTAGATCATCAAGTTGATTGCGATAAGTTTCAATATGATCTTTGCTAAAAGCTTACCTTTGGGTAATATAATTTGATCTAAGGGTAGATCAAATGTAATAAAACTAAGTCACAACACACTACTGAATAAGGAGTACTAGATCTTCTAGAGATCATTACATGGTATTCCATACAACAACTCAATGATGAATACTTAATATTCCAAAAATGATATCAAGGTATTATGTACCACAAACCCTGAATACCAAGTTAAGTATATAACTTAAGTAAAGAAACTCTATAACTAAATTTTGATACACTTGCTTGCCATAGTTATTCCTACCATGGTATCATTATAGTTCTTAAACATTAACTCTTATCACAAATAGAGTAGAAAGGGAAGTCAAGCCAAGACCATCCAGCACATACCCTTAATATCATATTAAGTGATGACATTCCTATTTAACCAAGTCCTGGTGTCTAGTTGATCATCAATGTTGAGTGATCAATTCTTGACCTAGCACTTATTGACTCTTAGCCTTTGACCTATTATATTGACCTTCCAAAGACCTTAAGTAAATTAATAAGGAGGAGGAACTAGTAATGGTGAAGTGTACCATCATCAATGGAATGAGATCCTTAGTGGTGATCAAACCATTTGATGTTGGAGGAGTTAACTCACTCATGAGTTAACTAGAAGAAGTATTTAAACCCAAGAGTTTAGATAGTAATTATGAAGCTATGAGAAAGCTAGTAGTAATAGACAATCCAATGATAATCTTGTTAATCCAAGTAGGTATAAACCTAAAGTAAGTTTCCTTAACAAGATAAGCCTATAGAGAGACTAGTACCAGTCTACTACCTAGTGTTAATAGATCTTGATTAGACAGTTAGAAGCCCAAGTTTAGCATGATCAAGGAATGGTGGTCATTATTCTCAAGTCACTTGAGGATAGATGACTATGTGTTGAAGAAGAGTTGTGAGTATACCAAATTAGGCCAAACCTTAGTGATGGCTCTGAAATATAGCCATCTACGTCCACATTTAAACTGGATATTATTCATATTTTTGATGAAATATCTCTCTAAACCCTGCCACTAATGCCTAATGATCAAAGGGGTATGCAATCCTTTCTTTCTATTTTTCCCTGCGCAGATAATGAAGTGTGATGATGGGAATCACTACATTAAAGTCAAAGATACTAGATTTCCAACAACCCAAAGAAACCAGGAGCCGTGAAGAGGAGGCGGACGCTTTAACGACAAACTATATGACCAAAGTAAAATTCCAGCCATATACATCCGGACGTATAATTGTCATCGACACCGCTAGGTAAAACAAAACAGCTTTCGTGAAGGGACCCCTATATAAAGAGGCCTCGGGCGACGAGAAAAGGGCCGCTCCTAGAAACCATCAGCCACCCCCGGATCTCCATCCACAACACCAAAGAGTCAACGTAGGAATAGATTTAGATCTAATCTCTCCACCACCATAGCCATATTCCACCACTTGTAATAGTAGATCTCTTCTTCGATTGGCGACATTGTAAGACTATTGCTATCAATCTCATGATTTCCACTGCAATGTTTATGATCTTTGATCTCATCTCTATGTGTGAGTAATTCTCTTTGGGCTAAAGGCTTCGGCCTAGCCATGTAGCTTTTGTGCATATTATTTATCATAGATGGGATCATGTATTAGTTTGTATGACCTGATGATTATTGTATCCTCTCTTTCCTCAATCTAAGGACTTGTCAGGTACCCAAGACCCTGAGGATTGAGCCAGGTATAGGGAGTATGAGTAATGACTAACCTATAGGTTGGGAACCCCAGTGACAGAAGGGGTACTATGGCTGTATGTGCGGGATTTACTTGGGATTAACGGTGACGTCAATATGCATATCATTAGTTCTCTTTCTTCTATGGATGAGACTAGTAGGTTATTGCTATAAGCAGTTGCGGAGGTAATAGAAATTATGGATGCACTGCCCACATATAATTTATCTTGCTCTAAAAATTACATGCATACTTTATTTATCTTTTCTTCCCATCAGATGGTTTGCACAACTACTGGTGAAATCGAACGCCCTAGGCCCTCTCTCTCCATCATCGACAACAACAAAAAGACACAAACTCTTGGTCCGGTAAAAACACAAAAGGAATTCTAGAACTCCTGAAGGTCTGTTAAAGTAACTTCACTACTCTTCTTCTTCCCGAGGATTTGATAAACCTAGGTCTACTAGGGAAAAAGAGCTGTACTACATCTGTAATCCAGATCGAAGGTATCAACCCCTTTTTTGAAGCCATTGTTGGGGAAGCAATAGCTACCCTAGTGAGGTTAGTAGGAAGCTTGCTAGTTTTAATTCTTGTTTTTAATTTTGTTAGTTTGCTTTCAGTCTTTATTTGAAAATCCAAAAAATTAGTTAGTCTTTAAATTATTTTTTCATTATTATCATATGTTTCTGTTTAAGAAAACCCAAAAACATAGCAAATATGGCTGAAAATAAGCATAGGGAATTTGCATCTCCCAATAATGATTATTTGCATACTTCTATTACTCAGCCAACAATTGTTGCTGATGACTATGAAATTAAGCCCCATTATTTAAGCCTGGTTCAACAGAATCAATTTGGACACTCTGTTGTTGAGGACGCAGGTATGCACTTGAATACTTTCACTGAAATATGTGATATGATGCGCATAAAAGATGTTGACCCTGATGCGGTCAAATTGTGCTTATTTCCTTTCTCTCTTAGAGGAAGAGCAAAAGAATGGTTGCTAGCTTTGCCTAAAAATACTATTACATCATGGGTGGGATGTACTTCTTTATTTATGACTAAATTTTTCCCACCTACAAAGACTATGCAACCAAGATCTAATATTACTGGTTTTAGACAGGAAGAGCGTGAGCCACTAGCGCTTGCATGGGAGAGGATGAAAGAATGCTTAAGAAACTGTCCTAGCCATGGGATGGAAGATTGGTTAATCCTCCATTTATTTTATAATGTTCTTAATCATGTATCTAAGTCTATGCTTGATACTACAGCTGAAAGAACATTTATGAGTAAACATATTAACGAAGCAAAGCAGCTGCTAGACAATATGCAAGACAACCATGCCCAATGGCATGTGGAAAGATCAAACACGAAGAAGGTGAACTCCGTCTCACCACAAGAAAATGAAGAACTCAATGCTAAGCTAGATGATCTCATATTAGCCATAAAAGGTAAGGAAACCCAGGTAAGAGCTATCCCAAAAACTAATATTGAAGAAGTAGATTTCATAGCTCATAATGATTATAACCCTACTTGGAAGAAGAATTATAACCCTAATTTCCAAAAACACTATTCTAGTCCTGCAGGTAACTCTAATAATAATATGGGATCAAGTAATGGTAGTCTCCAAGAAACACTTAAATCTTTCATAGACTCACAAAATGAGCAAAACAATATACTTGTTAAAATAACGAAGAACCATGATGCTATGCTTGGTAAATTATCTAACCAAGCTGTAAGTTTGAGGAATGATTTGCAGGCCCTCCAAGAAAGGACGAGGATTGTTGAGGCACAGCTAGGTAAGATAACCTCCAACCTGAAAACTTCAATCCTTTTTCTTTCTTCTACCTCCAAACTTTCTCAAAAACTTAAGAGATCTTCATCTCTACTCAATTTCGTTCGATTTCCTCGCACACAAGTGATCTACGGTATGTTTCTCCTCCGATCCTCCAATTACTTTTTGCAAAATCATCTTCGATATATTGTCATTATCAATCTAGGTGAGACCTCCTATGAACTAATTTCCATGATTCTCTTGCCTAGATTATTATTTTGAGGGGATTCTTTAGTGTGCTATGATGAGGAATAAGTTATGCCTATTATTGTTGGATCAGATTTTTATTTTTCCTTGTTATTTTTAGATGATGAACACAAGCTGCCAAACTCGTGCTCGTGCTGCCGCTAGCGCTTCTCGGGCTGTCACTCAAGAACGCATGGGGATACAGTTCAGGAATGAGCTCCAACGTGATCGCTTCGACATGATCAAGAACCGAGAAGTGAAGGCAACCAAGTGGGCTTGCCCCATTATATTGAACAAACTCAGTATTTCCAATGACTTCCATTTACTTTGCAATAGGTTGGATTGCAAAACTTTGTGTTCAATGATGTTCCTACCTATCGTCGGTTAACCATTGAATTCTTAAGCTCCTTGCAAAGCACTACTAAACTATGGCATGGAGAAGACTGGATTTCTTTCTGGCTCATGAACAACAACTAAACTTTAACACTAGATGAATGGTGTGCATGTTTTAATTTTCCAAACAATAATGATAATGATTTGCACGCATCCTATACTGGCTTAGACCCTTCCCCAGAACAATATTACAATAGAATGAGCTTCACTTCTAGAGTGAGCAAGGTGAAGAATATTCAACATCCTGCAATTCGCTACTTGTTCTATGTTATTGCTAACACCTTGCAGGCACGTAATGAGATCACGAGACTCAATGAGGAGGAAATCTCAGTCCTTACAAAGGCTGATTTCAACAACTACAACTTGTCACTCAACTTGGGTGTGATCCTTCTATGCTATCTGGAGCACCAATCCTCCCAAAGCCAAGGACAAATCACAGGTGGAGGCGTCATCACCATGCTTTCCAATGCCCTAGGCATCGACCTAGGTGAGTTGCAACCTGTGCTAGCTGAGCGACGTATTGGTTTCTCTACTTTAAAAGCTTGTGGAATGCTCACTAGGAGAGGTGGTGTTTATTACCTGCATATTGCTGGAGTTGGGCGTATCTACACCGCTCCTATGCCTAATGGTCTTTTATCTATCTAGGAAGGATGTTTGCTATGTGACTTGCAGGTTGAGCAACACCAACCCGAGGAGGAGATTCTAGATGAGGATGAGGACCAGGAAGAGGAGCAAGAAGTTCCTTATCAAGAGGAGCAGCCATCGACCCGGATCGCTACATACCAAGACTTCCAAGAACTTGGAGGGACTGTGGAGAGGATGCATAGCCTCTCTTTGAACCTCCGAGAATCAACTAGTAACTTATCAACTCAATTTGCGAATAGGAGTTCCGACTTTTTCCCGCCACCACAATGATTTGAAGGGCTTGCAAAAGCCTAAGCTTGGGGAAGTTTCCTCACGTATCTTTATTTGGCGTTCATTTACTTTTATTTATTTTTGAGGTTATGTTTTTAACTCGAGTCTATAAGCACTCATGTTGGTTTCCCCAACACTTTATCTGTAGTTATTTCTATTTGCTTTCGAGATTTTCTAGCCGAGCTTTGCCGCCAATTTTCTATTCTCTAATTTCCTCTCTTAAAAACAACAAAAAGATTTCTCCATTTATCTTTATTTTCCCTCTTTCTTTTATTTCCGCCTCGAGGTTCTCGTGTATTTGCAGGAAGAGTGATTAACTTCGAGTTTCCAAGAAACGAATCAAAAAGGAAGAGAGAAGTGGAACCAAACATGAGAGGTATGCCTTATGACTCCCCACTTTTGAAGTTTGAGAAACCCATGCTAGTTAGTAGTAAATGTTCAGATATTATACTGGTAGAGTGAGTCTCTGTATTGTAGTAAAATTTTGTTTGCATGGGTATTTAGTTGGGTACGTTTTGTTCTAGCTCTTGTAGTTAACAAAGTCTTGCCTAAAAATTTGCTAAACAATTGTAATAAGAAAAAGTCTCACAATTGAAGGTTTGGGTGTTGTAGTGTTTAGTCTTGAAGGATTATTTCTAGAGACACTCAACACCACGGAATATAATGATTGACTTGATAGCTCTCTTTAAAGGGAATTGTTCGACTGAATTAATATTTAGCGGTTTTTGTGAGCATGCCAAAGTTTGACTTGTGAATCATAAGAATGATATAGCTTTATGCGTGTCAAACTTCATGGGATGCCAACAACTCCGCTAGCCTACGAACGATCTTCGTGGAGGAAACTCCTAGATTTCGGCTATGAGTTGATTAAACATATGTAGCAGCAATGCTAGGGTAAGATTCTTGGCACTCTTGGGTAGTTGTATTCATGATGGAATCACTCCTCTGGCTATTATGAGTAATCATTGTACAAAAGGAACAAAAGCATTGGTAATCCCACGAGTGTCCATCACAACCCGATAAACTAAATAAAATCTTTGGCATGCTCTCAATTACTTAAGAACTGAAATTCTTGAAGCACAATGAATAAAAAAGTAGTGCTTGAAGAGTCTTGATTTATTGATGTGGGAGAATTGAGATACTCTAGTATATATGGTTTTCATGACAACTCCTACACTCTCAATTTTACATGATTATACTTGATTGTTCAAAGGAAATCCTATGAGCTGCTTACATGACATGGAATAAAGTTTACTCATTTGAATCATCCATGTTAACAATAATTCTGATGTGCTATAAGGATGCATGAAACCCGTATGACATGATTGTCATTACTCTATCTATGCTGAAGTTTTTTAGATTTATAAAGTGGAGGAAACATGAGACTATCAATCATGAGTAAGATCACCATCTCGTTATTTCAGTTTAAATGCTGAGTTCCTTTTTGGTTTTGGTTTTCTTACTCGAGGACGATCAAGTTTAAGCTTGGGGAGGTTGATGGCTCTGAAATATAGCCATCTATGTCCATATTTAAACTGGATATTATTCATATTTTTTATGAAATATCTCTCTAAACCCTGCCACTAATGCCTAATGATCAAAGGGGTATGCAATCCTTTCATACTATTTTTCCTTGTGCAGATAATGATGTTTGATGATGGGAATCACTACATTAAAGTCAAACATACGATATTTCCAACAACCCAAAGAAACCAGGACCCGTGAAGAGGAGGCAGCCGCTTTACCGATCAACTATACGACCAGAATAAAATTCCGGACGTATAGTTGCCATCGACACCGCTAGGTCAAACAGAACAACTTTCATGAAGGTACCCCTATATAAAGAGGCCTCGGGCAATGAGAAAAGGGCCGCTCCCAGAAACCATCAGCCACCCCCAGATCTCCATCCACAACGCCGAAGAGCCGCTGGAGGAATAGACTTATATCTAATCTCTCCACCACCATAGCGATATTCCACCACTTGTAATAGTAGATCTCTTCTTCGATTGGCGACATTGTGGGACTATTGCTATCAATATCATGATTTCCACTACAATGTTAATGATCTTTGATCTCATCTCTATGTGTGAGTAATTCTCTTTGGGCTAAAGGCTTCGGCCTAGCCATGTAGCTTTTGTGCATGTTATTTATCATAAATGGGATCATGTATTAGTTTATATGACATGATGATTATTGTAT
This sequence comes from Avena eriantha, assembly GCA_910589775.1. Lineage (NCBI taxonomy): Eukaryota > Viridiplantae > Streptophyta > Magnoliopsida > Poales > Poaceae > Avena > Avena eriantha. Next base: position 32,450,858 of record OU342746.1, on the reverse strand, counting down.
CCTCTCTTGCCTCAGTCAAAGGACTTGTTAGGTACCTAAGACCCCGAGGATTGAGCCAGGTATAGGGAGTATGAGTAATGCCTAATCTGCAGGTTGGGAACCCCGGTGAAAGAAGGGGTAGTACGGCTATATGTGCGGGATTTACTTGGGATTAACGGTGAAGTCACTATGCATATTATTAGTTCTCTTTCTTCTATGGATGAGACTAGTAGATTATTGCTACAAGCGGTTGCAGAGGCAATTGCAATTATGGATGCACTGCCCACATATAGTTTATCTTGCTCTAACAATTACATGCATACTTTATTTTGATCGTTTATTCCCATCAGATGTTTTGCACAGCTACTGGTGAAACCGAATACCCTAGGCCCTCTCTCTCCATCATCAACAACAACAAAAATACGCAAACTCTCGGTCCGCTAAAAACACAAAAGGAATTCTAGAACTCCCAAAGGTCCGTTAAAGTAACTTCACTATGCTTCTGCTTCCCGAGGATTCGATAAACCTAGGTCTACTAGGGAAAAAGAGCTATACTACATCCGTAATCCGGATCTAAGGTATCACTTAGTAAGCTAAATCATCTAGCTTGATCATGAGAAGTCAAGATAGAGTATGATGAACTAAAATATGAGTTGTATGGAGTAGTTGGAAGCATAGTAGCTTAACCAAGCTAATACAAGAACAACCTTGTATTATAGGAGTAACACCCTACCCATTTCAGAGGATTGGTATCACTTGTGATATAGTGAGGATTGTAATCTTGCAAGCCTTAGAAGCAATTGCAAGATGGATTTAAAGGAGTTAATGAATTGAGTTAGAAACAACTACCTTGATGGATTCATCAAGGGTTGTTAAGAAGTGCAAGTTAGGTAGCGAAGGAAGAGTGCTAGGAGAATGAAATATACTTAGAGAGAGATAGAGAGATTGGCACTTGTAAGATTAGGGTTTGATACTTTGTTCTACCTTCAGTTTGTATTTGATTTGATCTTTAATCGCTATTGTGGTTTGCTAGAATTAATTTGAGATGATTTTTATGTGCAATACATATAAGCCTTTGTTTTGACTTCCTCTCATGTCTGAGTAAATCCCCATAGGTGTGGGAGATGTAGGGGATTGGTGAGATGTGTTATGCCTCCTTTAAATCCATCCATTTGTGATCCTTGTAGTGTTTTATTCAAATAGTGAGAATGAATACATATGTTTGCCTAATGCTTGTTATCTAAGTTAAGGGCCCGGGTAACATGATCCAAAGAACTCATAGGTAAGAACTTGTATGCTAGTAATTCGGCGACCCCCAAGTGACACGGCTGATATCAAAGAAGAGCTAGCACTACTCGAGGACAACCAAGAACCACCAAGATTAAAGCCTTGATCTGGTCGTAAGACCTTAATTAATGCGCTGACCATGGCCGTGGTAACAAGCAGATGGATCATTGGGATTGGGAAGAATTGGCCATGAGGACTCCTAGTCGGTATATGGGTTGCTTGCCTACTCACTTATAAATAAGAAATCTCACTATCACTTATTCCATTTGGCACTTTCACTATCACCATGAAGTGTTTCTCTTCGGGCCTAACTTCTCATCTGCAGGAACTTTACACACCATTCACATCTTTACATTTTTGCAATTTACTTATTTCCTAAGCAAGTTTCCTCTATCTTTTACTCACCACTTCCATTGTCAACTTTGCAATCAATTCACTCAAGACCTGTGACACCTTGGGTGCGACAGAAACACCGCATAAAAACACTTTCCTAGGCTCCTTGTAGGGATCGATATAAAAATTGGAACTAATATGTCCGTGAAAATATTTTCTAACGAACTTGTGCACTTGCAGGCCATCGCCATAACATTGAATAGTGTACGGATAACTTTGAACATTAACCGTTGGATCAAGACTGGCAAATCCAAAAATTGTTAACTATTGGATCTTCTTTTCCATTCTTACCATCTACAAAGATTCTACTGATAGTCTTTAGCACGATGAATGCTAGTATGCACAAACCTCAAAACACACACTTCATTGCTCAGTTTCAGGGTCCTTGTGCTAAATGCATGGACTTGGGTGCAATATTCATTTTTATGAGGTCCTTTATGTAACTTGTACTTCCACCATCCGTGTTAAATCTCAAGCACCTCGCTCCTACGAGACCTACCACAGTTAAAAGAAAATGCAACCTCCCCAATTATCACACAAATTGGACCACGGTTTCTTATACGTAATACTCAAGTTTTTACTACTTGGATTTTCCAAGCTTCCTAGCTAACTTCGCACACTTCAATGACTTCGTGTTGATTTAACGAAATTAGGTCAAACTTGAGCTACAAGTAAGCGTGATAGATTTATCTTGAATTAATGTATTTTCGGAGGTAGATGGGTGCATCTTCTTGTAGTAAACAATGTCGTCAGTGTGAGTTTCCAACTATCAGGAAAGAAAATTCTCAGTTTTCCAAGTGATGACGAGATGGTTCTTTTCTATAAAGAAAGTCCAAAGAATATGGATATCAATGCCATAAGACAAGCTTCTAGACATATTAAAGGGACCAACATGTTTTACTTATGATTCCCATATGTTTTTTGAGTTTTCAAACTCCCTAGCTAATTAACTCTGCCCACTTGAATGACTACATGCCGATTTATCAAAATTAGGTCAAACTTGAACTATAACTAAGTTGTAGGTTGCTCTGAAAGTTTTACGAGAAAACAACCGAGAGTTTTGACAACAGGTTCGACATTTTGCTAAGATTTTGCATCATGACACTATTTAATGAAATTGGGTCAAACTTGAGCTACAAGCGTGATAAATTTCTCTTGAAATATATGACTTTATAGAGGTAGATGGGTGCATTTTCTTGTAGTAAACAGTGTTGTCGGTGTGATTTTCCAACTATCAGGAAAGAACATTCAATTCTCAATTTTCCGAGTGATGACGAGCGAGGTTGTTCTTTTCCATAAAGAAATGTCCGAAGAATATTGGATCTGAATGCCAGAAGCCAAGTTTACAGACATATATAGTGTACCAACATGTTGTACCAATGATTGCCATGTTTTATGAGTTTTCAAACTTCCTAGCTAACTCTGCCCATTTGACCGAATGACTATGTCAATTTATCGAAATTAGATCAAATTTGAAACTACAATTAAATTGTAGGTTGCTTTGAAAGTTTTACAAAAACTCTTTTGGAGGTACCCATCAAGGGGTCACAATTAATATATCAGAAAACACCAAGAGTTTTGACGATAGGTTCAACTTCTTGCTAAGATTTTTGCATCTTGACAATTGAATGAAATTAGGTCAAACTTGAGCTACAAGTAAGCGCAATAGATTGCTCTTGAATTAAATGTATTTTTAGATGTAGATCAGTGCATATTCTTGTAGTAAACAATGTCGTCAGTTTGAGTTTCCAACTATAAGGAAAGAACATTCAATTCTAAATTTTCCGAGTGAAGATGAGTGAGGTTGTTCTTTTCCATAAATAAAAGTCCAGAGAATATTGGATGTGAATGCCACAAGCCATGTTTATAGACATATATAGTGGACCAACATGTTGTACTAATGATTCCCATGTTTTATGAGCTTTCAAACTTCCTAGATAACTCTGCCCATTTTAATGACTTTATGTCGATTTATCAAAATTAGGTCAAATTTGAAACTACAAGTAAATTGTAGGTTTTGCTTTGAAAGTTTTATGAAAAAACTTTTAATTTTGAGGTACCCATTGAGGGGTCACAATTAATATATGAGAAAACAACAAGAGTTTTGACGATAGTTTCAACTTCTTGCTAAGATTTTGCATCTTGACAATTTAACGAAATTAGGTCAAACTTGAGCTACAAGTAAGCGTGATAGATTGCTCTTGAATTAAATGTCATTTCTGAGGCAGAAGGGTGCATCTTCTGGTAGTAAGCAGTGTCGTGGGTGTGAGTGTCCAACTACCAGGAACGAACATTCTCAATTTTCTCAGTGATGATGGGATCATCCTTTTCCGTAACGCTAGTGCGAAGAATAGTGGATTTAAATGCCAGAAGCCAAGTTTTCTGACATATATAGGGGATCAATAGCATGTCGTACTTCAGATTCCCATGTTTTTGGACTTCTCAAGCTTCCTAGCTATATAACTCCACTCACTTGAATGACTTTATGTTGATGTATCGAAATAAGGTTGAATTGAACTACAAGTAATAAATTGTAGTTTCTTTGAAAGTTTTATGAAAAAGCTTTTGGAGGTACCCATGGAGCAGTCAGTTAATATATTAGAAACCACAAAAGTTTTGACGACTAGTTCGACTTCTAGCTAAGATTTAGAATCTTGAAAATTTTAAACCCATTTTTAAACCGATCACATTAGAAATAAGGAGAGAAGGGAAATGATTTTTCTATTTTCTATGGGCAACCCATAAGCTTTTGAGGTTCACATTTGCCTTAAAGATAAATTTATTTTCTCCACACTGTATAAGGTGAACCTTAATTAGCGGATGCCACATAGGCCTTAAGGTGTGCCTTTTTACACATTGCGGATGACCTTAGGGCATCACCTATGTATGTAAAAAAAACTTGTTGATAATGTGGCTCCCAACATGACCGTGAAATGAATATGAGTTGGAACTTGCAAATTTGCATGATTGTATAACATCATCCTCCCAACATGATGTAATTTATCTCATAATTTTTTGAAACTCCTAAGTATGATATCCATTCTTCTTCGAGATCCTGAGCATTGGGAGTACGGCCATGTATGATCAGTTGAGGTGTTGGATTGAGGGAGTACGACCTTGAATTCATGAACAGAGAAGGAGTACGGCCTACCAATTATATATTATTACATGGACCATGACCAAATTCAAAACCAAAATAAAGCGGTAAAATATGCTGCGTATCCAGACATAGTTCATGCCCCAAAATTTCAGATACTTCAAATCCCATTCGACCCCTATTGAATTAGGTGGGTGGGGGCTTCACTCGTATTTTCCTAATATAGTACTAGCAGTACCTAAACCCTACCCCCCGCCCCTCTCTCCTCCAAGAATATGTCACCGGCCGGAACATCCCCGCTGCACTTTAGCCAGCATAACCGCTACACCTGATCTGCTCAACGAATCCTCTTGACCGGCACGCTGAGCATATCATCGACCGCCTCAGATCTGCTCCACGGATGCCATGGTCTAGCGCTCTGCTCATATCCTCACCCGCCCAAGATCTTCTTCCCCATCGTCGACACCCACTATGACCGTAGCACCTTCAGCGACCTCGGCGTGACCCGTGAGGATGCGGAGGAGGCCTAGACGCCGCCCTAACCGAGGTAAAACTAGATCTCCCTGCGTGATTTGTTTGTTGGCAATGTACTGTATTCCTGCTAAATCTCCAAACTAATAGGTTCTTTACTTGATATTACTGTTATGTACTAAATTAACCCGTTGTGGTTAGGCTTAAACTCCACGCATTGAACTGTATTTATGCATATTTATTTGTGAATTATTAGTCAATTAACATATTTGTTTATATTCTCTGATGTACCTGTCCACATGAGATATGATTATATAATATCTCTCTCATTCTCCGATTTACAAACTATAGTATTTCCATCGTTTTATTGTCATCCTATCCTATATTACACGTTTACACACGTCATACTATTTGACCATTATGTACTGTCGATTTGATCCCTCTTAACCTGCGGCTCAAACTATTTGATATTATTATGCAAGGAGCAGCCTCAGTTTGCACACAATATCATAGAGTGAATGGATCCTATAATCTCGTAAGACCCCATCACTTTTGTTTCACTTCATGCCAACGTATCTCATGCTAGAACATGTTTGTATTTATAGTTGGCCTTAACTTTATGCACAAGAGCAACAATGGAGTACATACTCCGCCCGTCCACACGAGCCGCCATAGATCTCGTGTAACACCTACCGTAAGGCCCCACACCCGAAGTTTGGTAGCCAAAGTTTGGTCCTTGCCACATTTTTTTTGCTTAAATTTACCATTTGTCTTTCTTGTTTTCATATTTTTTTGCTAAAAATTGGCATCAAACATTTTAGCCCCGCTATAGTTTGCTTTTGTTCCATGCGCTTAGTTCAACTTTCTAGATATGGAGGCCGGGTGAATTACATCTAAGTTGCCTGATAATAAGAACAAGGCCACACGAGCGATTAGATCCTGCATAATACACATGTATCATAAATAACTCTTTGCACTTCATCTCATTCTTGTATCTACTATGTACAATAGTTACATGAACTGGTTATTTTAATACGAGGCACTTGATGGTTCAGTTTGTTGTTCTCAGGCCGCCAAACCATTGAAATTATCTGGCTATTCATGAATAACTAAATGTATGATTGCTTGATTCATTGTTTGTCTGAAATTATCTGGCTAGTATACTCGAGGCTCACAATTGATGTGTTTTTGTTGACTGATTTACTCTTTTTTTGTCTATGATTAAATTAATGATAGATTTCTTTGTGTAGTGGCAGGCTAGTTTATATATGAGAAACATAATGGCTTAGTTTTCATATTCGTTTTATTCATGTTCTGCACATTCTAGTTTGAGCAGTTTGCATCAGGTATTTTGGTTGATTGCTCGCATTGTTATTCTAACTGAACTTGTATTTTGTTTCCCAAGTATGTTGTTTAAGTGACTTGTTTTGTCTTGGTCTCAGCCACCTTCAAGTAGAGCAGTCATTTCACAGAGCAGGACATGCTCGCATCGCTCCATGGCGCCAGCTAGTCCAGTTATTCAAGAAGAAATAGATGTATGAGACACCACTGTTAATTGCTTCCTTCCTTATATATTACTATATTGACACATTTAAAATTCATGGTGCTGTGATTGCATGGTAATGCTTTTATCACTTGTTTTGTGTTTTTTTAGGCTGCAAATGACCCCCTGAATGCCGAAAAAAGACCTGATTCTCCAAGTTTAGATTTTGTTTTACACAGTAGCACTGACAATACCTACTGCTCATGGCACACCGCTTTGACTGATCCTCTTATTCTAGCTGAAAGATTATTTGAGGATGCCCTCCAAGATTCCCATGATATTGTTGACCAAGAAGCCAACAAAACAAATTCAGTAATCATGATAGAGACTTAATATTCTCATCTGCGGCTCTCATGGGAAGCCAGTTGTTACATGTCTTGCGATGCAAGCTCCATAGAGACCTTTTCTGTAACACCGGTTATGGTGTCTTTTAGTTGTTTGGACTCTAATGAAACTTTTATGCTTCATTTTATTACTGTCAAGTTTATTGAGGATTGTAATAATCTACTGTAATTCATAGTTGTAAGTTGTTTGAGGATTGTTACAAATCGAGCATCTATCAGAGTTACTACACGTACATGAAAAAACAGTGAAATTGTAAGAAGTACAACACATGATCTTCTGGAATAGGGAGAACATCCATTGTATTACACGGGCATCATAGAACTTGCAAAATATATAGACATTCACTCAACAAAGTGAACACACAAAGAGTTGACCCGAAGAGAATACATCAGGAGCAGACCCACACAATCCATCAATCTGATGGATAGCCGCCATAGTAATCGTAGTGGGTGGTACCATCCTCGCCATTAGGCGGCACTATCTGTAGCTCAGAATGCTCGATGATTCTGCAATACTCCACCGGAAATCGATCGAGTTCAAAAGGACGGTCATTGATCCATAATCCTCCTACTCCATACCCATATAAAACCCTTAGCTCCTCTTCCCAAGTAAGAGCCTCAAAGTTGTAAGATCTAATCTCGGATAGGTCTGCATAGTAAATGTTGTCGGCCTGCACCGTGGGTACCCTGGCATTTTCGATGCAGACGCACCGATTGTTAGCAATGAAGAGAGCATGACTTCTAATTCCTCTGACCGGCTGAAGGACATGGTTCTGGGTATCAACCCGGTAAACAAACGGCCTGCCGCCATAGACCGCTCCACTCACAAAGAATAGCAACTCCCCGTCGGACTCGACGAGGTAAAAACGATTCTCTGGGAACTGGCAGCCCGGAAACAGGGCCTGCAACGGTGGGATACACCTCCAGGGTTCGTGCGGAGCGCTGCATATGGACATCTCCATGAGCAGCATCACACATAGTCAAGAGGATAGACCCATATTTGTCTGCAACGAAAACATCACCGGCGTAAGAAGTCATGCTCCGGAGTTCCACGAAGTCATACAGCGAGTACCACCCTTCACCAAAGACCAGGCGACTCCCTTCCTCCGTTCCCTCATCCGCCCACCGAATGGTGGTGTTCTGATGGTTTGATGTAAACACCATCAACTACGGAAACATTGTCACAGCGACAGAAGCCACCTGTTCAGTTCGTATCTCCGTGATCAGGCGCTTGATAGCGCCCGAGAAGGGGTTATACAACCGGGTCTTGTACGGCTGCACCCTCTATCCAAGTACAAGGAGGCCGCCGGTTGTGCTACCGACATAAAAGTACCTTCTAGAGAGAGAGAGAGAGAGAAGAAACAGAGATTCAGTCAAGCTAAATAGACTAAAATTCAATCAACGTAAACCATGGAGCGAAACCCTGGGCAACAAGTGTATGAAAAAATAGAACTTGAAAAACAGATAGTATAGGGTGTGAATGCAAAAAAAGGATCGCATATATACATATGAATATCAAGATAACACTTGCGAATAACCCAGCTAATCTTCTTCTCAAGGTGGCAGCTAGGTCTCACGTTCAACAACGTGATGACGGTGTCGTCTATCGGATACTCCTCCGACAACTGGTGCTCTAGAACAATTAGGTTGGCTAGCATAAAGTACTCCTCCATGAAGCCACGCTAGGCGCTGCAGACTTCCCAGAAGGCATCATAGTAGTCGGAGTCGTCCATCGAAAGGAAGATGTAACCTATCTTATGGACGAGTCCCTCAGGGAGACCAGCCCATGGAGAGTCCTCCTACTTCTTGTCGGCCATGGATGATGGCGTTCGTGTGGTCTCGATCCCATCGACTGGCACAGGAAGCGGTTCCAGAGACACACATTTAAACAAAGGCCTGGGAAAGACAAGCGAAGCGTGTGTAAACGAGACGACAGCATACACACAGCAACCACAAGCGTGTCATCGAACTGGCATGGGCATGCGCATGCGCGCGCACTAATTACGCGACAATGGCCATGCACACCAACGTACAACTCTTGGGAGCATGCGAATGTGTAGGTGTAGGATGATACTAGTAGTAACAGTAGTATCATAACCTTATTGTATTTAATTGTCTCAAAATCTAAGGAGAAAACATGCGCTCCTTGGTCCCTCAGGGCACACACAAACGCGGGGCATTTTCCATTTCTTGCATGGCATTTTCCATTTTTCAATTTCGCTTTTTGACTGTATCGTTGGATGCTCACCGTGTGGCCGGATGGGGTGTATGCTCCATGGAGCTAAAAACCTTCATGTTCGCTCAATAGCACGGTCCCTTAATTATTTGTACAGCCTCAATTGCAAGGCTGGAGGACCAATTAATGCTCCTAGTATTGCTCAATTACTCCTCTAGTTGACCAAAAATATGAACCACCACCTCCTGTAATGCTCATGGCCGCTCATGTTGTTAAAACAAAAGTGCATCCATTGGCTTGCATGTTTTCAATTAGATGCAGTGGCCATGTGCATTGGCTGGATTTTAGTATTACTACTGCATGCAATAACTAACAATAAAGTGAATAGGTGAAGTTAATTCTCCGAACTAAGTAGTACTAGTATTTCAGTAATACTACTCTATCCTAGTAGTAATACCAAACACAGGGAGTACCTCAAGTGTAGTTATATGGATGATCAGTTGATGTGACTCTCGGCATGAATTCCTGACCAGATAGTCATACGTTCTACCACCTTTTTTACTACTACTACTAGTAGTACATGGACACTAGCCAAATTCAAAATATCAATCGAGCGGCAAAATCATACACCCTGACTTCAAAGCATTTCCTGCCTAACCGTTTCAAAACATTTGAGGCAAAATCTCCCACTAGGGGAGTACTATTTTTATATTATTATTAGATGGATGCTAGCCAAAATCAAAATCTCAATCGAGCGGCAAAACCACACACCCACTTTGAAGCATTTCCCGCCCCTCTGTTTCAAAATCTTTGAGGCAAAATCTCCCACCGGGGGAGTGCCATTTTTGTATTATTATCAGATGGGAGGCAAAATCAAAGTCTCAATCGAGCGGCTAAACTATACACTGATTTTGAAGCATTTCCCGCCCCCTCTGTTTCAAAAATTGAGGCAAAATATCCCACCGAGGCAGTACAATTTTTATATTATAATTAGATGGATGGTCGCCAAATTCAAAATCTCAATCAAGCGGCAAAATCACACACCAACCTTGAAGTATTTTGCACCCCTCCATTTCAAAATCTTTAGACTTCAAAATTCCTATTCTACCCATTGTTCAGATGCCCTATGGGCAAGCTAAAGTCGGTAGCTTGGGGGGCATGATCGTAATTATGTTTCTGTTCACCTCCTTAGTCCTAATTCATGCAGATTTTCCCGCTGATCCTTCCAAAAATCCCAGCCCCCTCTCCCGCGCCCTCACCTCCATGACCACCATGTGCACAAGCCAGCGACAATTCCACGGCGCCCAGAGCCGCTTGAGCTACGGTCTCGTGCACCGCCGTGGATCTGCTTCACCAATGCTCACCCACCAGATCTAGTTCACCGGTTCTCTCTGCCACTACACCGGAGCTACGGTGTCATTCACCATGTCGATGGCATCATAGACCGCCCAAGCTCTGCTTCTCGGCCGCCGAAAGCTACCTAACCATACCAGATCCGCTTCATCGGTGTACACCGGACGTGATCTAGTTCAAGGAGTTCCATGTCCACCGCTTTTGACCAGCTGCTCGACCGTCACCGTTCACTGCACTAGATCTGCTTCAGTGATGCTCTCATCCACCACGCTCAATCCGGCATCAACCGCCCAAGATCTACTTCCCCGACGCCAACAGCCACCGCAACCACAACACCCTTGGTGACCTGGACGTCACCCACACGATACCGATGATGTTTAGACGCCTCTCTGACCAAGGTTAACCAAATCTCCAACCCGATTTTTTGTCAACTGTATAGCAGGTTCAAGCCTGTCACAGTGAACTACATTTTTGTAATCGTGTGTAGCATCCCAATTGTCTAACAATTGCAATGCTACTTTCCTAGTCTATATATTGCTACTTCCTACCTATCATTTATTGCATCATCATTATATCATGCTCATGTCACCATGCGAAATTGCATTTGAGTATCATATAAAACCCCTTTCATTTGGTTCTTCCCTCATTATGCATTTGTCTATTGATTGTTTTTGCTCTTATTAATTGTATTTTGGTATTTTGATATATTGTTACATGCCCAATTGAGTTGCAGGCATATCTCTTAAAATCCTTCCACCAACTTACTTGACTACATCATATTCCTTCGGATACCCTCTATCTTCAATTCAAACATATTCTTATATGTGAGCTTCCACTTTTCCTTTAGGTATTTTAGTTCTATCTCATATGTAAAGGTTATGCTCTAGTTCTAGCTACATGGCTAATAATGGTTTGATCCAAATCATCTATATGGCAAGTACATGTTTACCTTTGTCACCCTTCTTTTTCAAGCAAGGCATATGTTAGTATTTATTTTGTTCTCACAAAATATATATCACATGCATGTACTCCACACATGCAATAATGCACCCTTCTAGTGCATCCAATAATGGGTTCCTTCATGCATGCTTCTTTCTCTATCTAAAAACAAGTTGGTGTTTGTTGCATAATTGTTTGTGCTCAACCTTGGCTTTTTTTCTCAAATTCCTTTCCAATCCCATCTCCCAACATATATCTTGCATGAGGACATCTTTTTTATATATTTACATGTAACTTGGCCTAATTTTTTCCATCTATCTAAATCCATTATACCCCTTTCCTCTCTCTCTCTCTCTGACATGGGTATGTCCAATAGGCACTCGACTACAGCCTACCTGGTGCAGCCCGACGGAAGACCCACTCGACGAATTGCAAAGGCCCATGAGACCTATGACGGTTCGAGTGGTATGAAACCCATATGGACACGGACTCCTAAACGCACAACACAAGGAAACCTCAAGACTAGAGTTTGAATACAACTTGTAACCAACTCGTATTGGTACTTGAGACCTAGCCTCCCCATATATAAAGGCTAGGAGGGTCCAACGAGGAGGACACGCTACGCTACAACATAATCCCACATCGCGACTCCCACAATAGACAATAGATATAGACACCGTAATAGACAATAGACAGATCTACGATCTCCCATACGCCAGATCTAATATGCGCGACACCGCCATCGGCGACATTGTAATCCTTCGGATCATCATCAATCAAGAGCAGACAAGCAGCAGTAGGGTCCTCTACGAGGCCTGAACCTGGGTAAACGTTGCGTCCCTGTGTGCTTGTTTGCTAGCCGTACCGAGATTTCCAGCACTCCCTCCTTCTCCAAAACCCAAGTCCATAACAATGGGCATTGATGAGTTAAACCCTCGTCAATTGGCGCCGTCGGTGGGAAACTGGGAGCACTGATGTCGCGATCTCGACGGCCTCATCACCAGCAATCTGCGATTTGTCGGCACTGCAGGCCAGATCAGATTCGACTCTCTCATCGTCAACGGCGATCGATCCTATCTGGTCGATTCGTACGCACCGACACGCTCAGCTTATTCGACGAATTTGCTGTGGCGCGTTTTGTCTTCACAACGAGTGCAACGCTAAATCAACATCAGTATGTCTTGCAGGCAGTCGAAAGCAGGCTGTCGGCCGAGACGATGTCTCAAAAACCAAGGACGAGACATGTCCAAATCCTGAGAAACAGCAGTCTCGATCGAAGCAAAATAAAATCTACGACGAATCGGTGTAGCACCAAGCGAGCCAAACACACTAACAAGGAAAAGGTGTATGTGCACGCATGGCCAGCTGCCCACGCACGCGTCGGCCAAGGCTCCAACTTGGGTGTGGCCATGTATAAACAAATGTTTCAGCATAGAAGATATTTTCGGTGAAGCGAGTCACAAGGAAACACATGCCGAGACGAACACAAAAAAAGAGCTAGACTAGCATGGTCAGCCACGACTGCTTCCGTATCAGATCAGCTGAGAGAAAAAAATAAGGCAAGGACTTTACGTGCCCGTGTGAAGGAACAGCTAGTTCTAAGAATAAAATTCTGAGTAACGCATCATCAAGAGACTCTGGATGACAAAAAGTCCGGCGATTTTGCTCCATGGCTCTGTTCGAGGTCTACCGATCCCTTCACCGCTAGCTCTAAACTCACGGGCAGCGGCGACTTGCCACGTGATGCGACTCGCCGCGTCCGCCGAGCCACTTGTCGATGCGTCGACTCCCTGCCGCAACTACTTCGACTCCGTCCGCTGCGCAACTCTACGCTCCGGAGCTACGCCAACCCGCGGATGCGTCAACTTGCTACTGCCACCGGTTCTGACGACCCGCTAGAATCTTCGGCTTCGGTGACCACAGGCCCGCCAGTTGCATCGGCTCCCACTACCACAACTCGTCGGTCGCAACGGCTCCGCATCGACTTCGTCAAAACGCGTGACTCCATCAACCACCTCGACGCTACACTCGGGGGCTCCTTCGACGCCATCATACGACCTGCTACGATCTTCGATTGCGGCGACCTGTTGTGGTTTTCGACTCCATCAACCCGATGCGGTCTTTGACTCTGGTGACCTGCTACAATCTTCGACTCTAGCGACTCGGGGGCTCCCTCCTCTACGGTGACTGACTACGGTCTCCGATTCCGCCCATCTACTGAGTCTTCGACTCCATCACGCGACTCGCTGCGGTCTTCAGCTGCGGTCTTCGGGTGAGGTGACCCGATACGGTCTTCGACTGTTGTGGCCCGTTACAATCTTCATATATGGCAATTCGACATCACCACGTGACTCTGATCTGCCGCATTGACTACGTCTGCCGCGTGACTCGCTGCCATGTCAACTCTAGTCTTCGACTCTAGTGATTCGCTATGGTCCTCGACTCCAGCGACTCGGGGGGGCTCCCTCAGCATTGGTGATCCAGCGACTCGCTATGGTCCTCGACTCGGCCGACCTACTGAGTCTTCGACTCCATCACGCAACCTGCTGCCGTCTTCGACTCCATCGACAATCCGCTACGATCTTTGGTTCCGGCGACTCGGGGGCTCCCTCTGCTTCGGCAACCGCCGCAGTCTTCAACTTCAACGACTGGCTATAGTCTTCATATCTGGTGACTCAAGGACTTCCTCGACTCCCACGACAGCGAGCCGCTACAATCTTCGACTCCGTCATGCGACCTGCTGTCACGTTGACTACATCCGCGATTGCATCGACTTCATCCACAGCGACTACCCGTAAAGCTAAGTTACCCTCTACTTAGAGATAATTTCTTTCTTACTTTTATCGCACTCGAAGCACTCGGGGGCTGCACCCTTTTCGAGTAACCTAATGTGCCGTCGACTCCATGCACTCGAGCACCTCATACGCGACAGCCCGAGTAGCTGATTCTGCCTGATCGTCGAATCCTTGAACTCCGAGTGCCTCGGCAAGGTACTGAGACTACGGGTAATCAGGCTAACAAAAAGGCCTAGCATACAGTGCAAAAGTGTCGACTCGATTGGCACAAGAATTATACTTTACAAATCGACATGGAAGTATCCTTTACAAGATACAAGTACTTCACAATTCTTCATGTTTTATGCAGCTTATAAGGATGTCGACTGCGTCGAACTATTTCATCGGGTCCTCCAACAAGAGTCGACAAAACAACTGGCTATGACATACACTCAAGACCCAAGTCAGGTCCCTCCTCGGATGGTTGCATCGCTTGATGCTACACACATGCGACGTTGGCCACACACCCGACAAAAGTGACTGCGTTGACTCCATCCGCATCATCGACTCACCCGGCTAATCGCCGCATGACTCCGTGGTTTCTCCTCGCATGATTTTCGACTACCACTACAAGATACAAGACTCGAGTCTCTGCCCGAGTCTGCGACTCCGCCAGACACTCGGGGGCTACTCCAAACTGGAGCACTGGTGGCGCATATACGAGATCCTCGAGTGACACGCTCTGAGTCCTCACTCGAATCCATGATTCGACTAAGGACTCAGGGGCTACTCCCATAGGGAGCGCTGTCCGCGCACCCGAAGAAATTTGTGAAGATATCCAAGCATCATGAAAACCCTTCACTCGAATCAGCGATTCGATTGTGGACTTCGGGTTACTCCCATAGGGAGCGCTGAAAGCATATTCGACTGAAACAAGCAACAAAAGACGACACTGATGAGCATTGATGAGCAACAAAAGACGACAGCAGTCGCAAAAGTTATTTAGTCCCTGTCTGAATCTTCGACTGAAACAAGCAACAAAAGACGACAGCAGTCGCAAAAGTTATTTAGTCCCTGCCTGAATCTTCGACTGAAACAAGCAACAAAAGACGACAGCAGTCGCAAAAGTTACTTAGTCCCTGCTTGAGTCTTCGACTCAACCAGGCACTCGGGGGCTACTCCCATAGGGAGCGCTGGCCGCGCACCCTATGATTATTTTCTTCCTCGTACATCGTACTGTGTGTTGATAACATCCACACTCGAATGCTATGGCGACTCCGCCTCATATTTTCCCTACAAAGAGATTACGTCTCCTGGGCCATCCGAATCATCTCCGCGATGACAAAAAATTCGGATGCCGCGCTTACAGCGTGAAGATAAGACCTGAATAAGGCTTGGCAACGCATCTGCTGCGCACTACCAGAGATATATCCGTGCCTGCAGGTACGATGAATATGCCTTGACGGACGCGTCGAGTGCTCACATTTGTACACTGGAATTCGACTCATGTAAGACCTCCGCGTCCTGAGTCGAATTACGCCAGCAATTTCCGAATTCGAGTCCGGGGACTCGAGTTTGAGTAGGTGGCGTTGTTTTTGCCCTAGAGCAATTAACTAATCTCGATCCATCGAGCCCACCAGGCATGTTTACCATCATCCCTATGAACTACTATAAAATTCGACTGGCCCGATGAACTTCTGGGTGAGTGCTGTGCACTCAGCACAATTGTCGAATCCAACATCCTAATGCAAAGATCAAGACTTCTGAGTCTCCATCCGAATCTACGATTCGCATGGATACTCGGGGGCTACTGACATGGGTATGCCCAATAGGCACTCGACTACAGCCTACCTAGTGCAGCCCGACGGAAGACCCACTCGACGAATTGCAAAGGCCCATGAGACCTATGACGGTTCGAGTGGTATGAAACCCATATGGACACGGACTCCTAAACGCACAACACAAGGAAACCTCAAGACTAGAGTTTGAATACAACTTGTAACCAACTCGTATTGGTACTTGAGACCTAGCCTTCCCATATATAAAGGCTAGGAGGGTCCAACGAGGAGGACACGCTACGCTACAACATAATCCCACATCGCGACTCCCACAATAGACAATAGATATAGACACCGTAATAGACAATAGACAGATCTACGATCTCCCATACGCCAGATCTAATATGCGCGACACCGCCATCGGCGACATTGTAATCCTTCGGATCATCATCAATCAAGAGCAGACAAGCAGCAGTAGGGTCCTCTACGAGGCCTGAACCTGGGTAAACGTTGCGTCCCTGTGTGCTTGTTTGCTAGCCGTACCGAGATTTCTAGCGCTCCCTCCTTCTCCAAAACCCAAGTCCATAACAATGGGCATTGATTAGTTAAACCCTCGTCACTCTCTCTAATCTATCTTAGCAAAAACCACTAATGTATATGTCTCACCCATACACCTAAATCAACCCATATATCCCTAGTGCCACCACCTTCTTAGCTTTAGCCATGGACATCACATGCATGGGATCATGCCATGTGCTTCCTTCCCTCCCTCTCTTGGTCCCTTTGACCAAACAACCACCACCACCAACCATCGTTGCTCCCTCCCTATCTCTCTCTTTCGTTGCATCAATGCCATCAAGGAAGGGTGGACAGGGAGGCATCGACCTATCAACCACCACACCCTCACGCCAAGTCCATGTGCACTGTGACATGCCCTCGCATGCTCCTTTCCCTCTCCTCCTCACGTTTTTGGCTATCCTCTCTCTGCCATAAAGCAAGTCAGCCTCTCCTTGGGTCTTCTCTTTGCTACTGATCTGGACCAACAAAGAAAGAGAGAGAGAAGAGAAGATGCCAAGCAACAACCTGACCCGAGTCCACCCCCTTTCTTATGCTCTTCACCTCCACCATGTGAGCCCTTCCCCTCCCTCTCCCTATGCTTAAAGCAAGCAAGGTACCACAGGAGAGCACCTCAACCACCCCCTCCAACCATCTGGATCGAGATCCTGCTGCTCACCTTCCTCCTCCCCAAGCTTGCCACCCAAACCCACCATGTCCATGTCATCTGTGCCGGTTCACCGTGCTCCACCGTTGATCGCGTGCCTCCGGAGCCTCGCTGCCGTGTCTTGGAGCGTTCAAGGTGCTCTTGGAGCCTCCCGTTTCATGGAGCGAGCAGGAGACGCAGCAGAACAACCACATCATCCCCGCGCACCCGGTGTTCCGCCGATGCTCGTCGTCGCCCCTGTTGCATCTTTGGCAGGCAAACCGCCGTCATAAGCCCCTCCCGGTGAGCCTCCTTGTTGTCCCATCTCTCTGGCCATGCCTTGCATCGGCGCTGCCTCGCTGCACGCCGCCACTCCAGCAGTCGCGCCAGCACGCGCTCGCAGCAGTAGCAGCCGCACGCACTGCAGGCTAGTTTTTCCTCTCTGTTCTTCGTGGAAGAGCGCCCTCTACAGTCCACCTTAGGCCCGACATTATGAACAAAAATTGTAGTCCTTGATCCCCTCTTTCCAACGCACTAAACCATGGACAAAATGAAGCATCCTGTAGCTCGCAATTTTCCTCGAAAAACAGCATCAGCTAGTAGCAATCTATCGCGAAGTTGCAGTACACAACAGCAGTTTTCGTTA
Source organism: Avena eriantha (assembly GCA_910589775.1). NCBI lineage: Eukaryota > Viridiplantae > Streptophyta > Magnoliopsida > Poales > Poaceae > Avena > Avena eriantha. The sequence continues at coordinate 32,432,877 of OU342746.1, read as the reverse complement.
GATTCAGTTTCGGTGTAGCAAGCTTATGTCAACACGAGCATCAGATCTTGTAGAATCAGCAGCCCAGCCCAGTTGTTCACCACGTCGCATTCGACCTGGGCCTTCACCTTGAGGTCCTGGGTTCCAATCCTAACCCCGCACCACAAACATTGGCGTCCTTTTCCTTTTCCTTTTAACCTAGAGCCGGCCCACCTGTCAGCCCCCAGGAGCCAACTCAGCCCCGCGGTCCCACTAGTCGTAGCCTGTGGGTAGATTCCACCTAGTGCAAAATGTCCCAAACCCTTTTCTAATTAATAAATCCAGAATATTGATACATCTTCATAAGTTCATATCTATATAAATATTTGGAATTTGACAAAAATTTCAAAATAAACTATGATTCAAATTTAAATATAAATTCAACCATAAATTCAAATTTGACTAGAGTCAACCCTAACTAGTCAAACCTGTGATATTTGACCACTTTTGTATTATTTGCATTTAATAATAATTTAAAATCTATAAATCCAAATTTTTGCAAATGATATATGTTTTCTGATCAGAAAAATACCAGAAATTCAAAATGCCATCCAAAATATTTTTTGAGCAATTTCAAAATTTGAAATTATTTAAATGCCAATAAATACCTTTTCATAATAAATCTATAACGTTAATTCCCGGGTTCCAATCCTAACCCCGTACCGCAAACATTGGTGGCCTTTTCTTTTTCCCTTTAACCCAGAGCTGACCCACATGTCAGCCTCCCAGGAGCCAACTTAGCCCCGCGGTCCCACCAGTCGTAGCCTGTCGGTAGATTCCACCCAGTGCAAAATGTCCCAGGCCCTTTTTCTAATTAATAAATCTAGAATATTGATATATCTTCATAAGTTCATATCAATATAAATATTTGGAATTTGACAAAAATTTCAAAATAAACTATGATTCAAATTTAAATATAAATTCAACCATAAATTCAAATTTGACCAGAGTCAGCCCTACTAGTCAAACCTGTGACATTTGACCCCTTTTGTATTATTTGTATTTAATAATAATTTTAAATCCATAAATCCGAATTTTGCAAATGATATATGTTTTCTGATCAGAAAAATACCAAAAATTCAAAATGCCATCCAAAATATTTTTTAAGCGATTTCAAATTTCGAAATTATTTAAATGCCAATAAATGCATTTTCATAATAAATCTATAACTTTAATTCCTAACTTGACAAATAATATGTCTAAATCAATCAGCGCGACGAGCCCGTTTTGATTATACATTCCATGATATGAATCGAACCATGCATCATATAAATACTTAAAAACCTAGTGGTTTATGCAAGTAAAACTTAACCAAATAATTAATAAAATGATTCTTTCTTTTTCCTACATCTCACCCATGCCATGCTATATTATACCAAACAATTGTGCATCATTTTATCATGGCATACCTTGTTTTGCTTGTCGCATATATTCATATGGTTGCTGTAACATCCCAAAACTTAATGCAAAGTTAATCAAGATCAAATCTACCTAAATTAGGGTTAACAAAAACTTTTCTATTTAAGATAATTAAGCATTCATATATGTGTGCATTTAAATTAGGAGTTGTTTTGAATTGCCATGTTGGAGTGATCCATTGGTTGTAAAATGATTCTAAGGTGAATTAAACATTATCTAGATCATTCCCAAACAAATCCCAAAGAAAAAGAAATCAAAAAGAATAAAATAAGGACATGGTCATTTGTGCCATTTTAACTAACTAGGACACTTTGGGTGTTCCTAGGACTCAAATGCCAACAGAGACAATTGTGGTTCTTTGCACCCCTTGCTAGTACAAGTAGTGTTGTGCCAAGGCCCACTTTGTGATCTCCCAAAATCATTCAAACGCTAATTTTAAATGACATTTGAAAATTGAATCTAGTGTATGTATCAAGATCACACTATTTCAAAAACTACTCAAATGAACTCCATTTTAAAATCCCAAGCAAACCTAGATGCTTAAGCATAAGATACATCACTCCACCAAAAATCAACTCAAAATTTAAACAAAAGTTTCTTGCGGCCATTTGATCAAACACCTGGTGGGCACAAATCAAACAAAAACCAAAACACTAGTGTGAGCAGTGTTCTGGCCAAACTTGTCCCCCACATTGCCACCAAACCCTCTCCACTGCTTCCCCTACCCTTTCCTAGCCCAGCCAAGCACTGTGCCCACGACCAAACAGTCATTGACATCAATGCCGAGCCCACTTGAGCACCTCACCGGCGACAGCACGCCACAGCAGCCGCCAGCCTCGCCCACCTTGCCCAACGTGTTGCTCGTGGTCCACCTCCACCACCAGGCCAGCCCCAGGCCGCGGACAAAACAACGAGCAGCCAGGAACCGTCGCTCCTGGAGCTTGTCTGCCATGCCGATGCCGCCCGCAGAGCACGCACGGTCCCCCGCTCAACCAGACCATGCCTCGCTCCCGCCACCCACCTACATGATTAGCACTGCCCCAGGAAGCTGCAAGACACGCTCGTTTCCTCGACCATGACCCGTAGTCGCCGGCCACCACGAAACTCGCCGTCGACAGAAACATCTTGCGCGCCGTGCCGCTTGCTTATACCGACCACAATCCACTACACACGCACCTCTGTGACACTCGCCAGGGCACCGCCCACCGTCCTAGTCCATCGCCCAAGCCCCTAGTCCGTTGTATCGTCGTCACCGACGAGCTCCGCCCATGCCGCACTGCCGCCTCGTCGCGCCTATTTAAGGAGGCCTCCCCAGCATGAATTCCTCACACCATTCCCATCAACTCCCCCTCAGAACCCTCCCAGAGCCCCACCAGAGCAAGCCATAGTCCACAGCGCCGGAATTTCGCCGGAGTCTACCGCGGAGGGAGAAGAAGGGAGCCGTTGATCCAGGCCATCTCCCGGGACGCTGCCAGTACCAGGAGAACCGTCGTCGTTGACTTGTTCGTTCATCGGCCTTGCCACACTAGCTGGAGCCCTGGTACATCCCCAGTAGACCCCCACCTGCCACCTAGGGTCCGGTCTCGCCGGTGACGAGTCCGTCATCGACGATGACCGTGGACCGTCGATCTGTGTTCTAATCATGTGGCCCAGATCGTCCTGTACCGCTTCGGGTTTTAAGTATCGCTGACATGTGGTACCCCCTTTCAGCAGCCCTCTGCGCTGTTGAGTGTTACTGGGACGGCCCATTTAGTTTCCCGCGCTGACCCGTTTAATTCAAATTAGGTTTTTCTATTTAGACTTAAAATCAAAATTTTCCCTTAGTTCAAAAATCAATTCAAAGAATTTTACAAATCCAAATGGAGTGATTCCAATTTTGTTGGAAAGGTAATGAAATTCTCTATCCAAGCCCGTTGGATTTAAATCTTTTAGAGTTATAGATCTCTCCTAGTAAAAATAATAAGACAGAAGCTTTTGCATATTCAAACATTTTTCTAAAATCAACCATAATAGCTTTTGAGTTGATTCCAACTCTCAAAAATCACATTTAAACATACCTATCTGAATATGTAATAATATTAAGGTTTGCATGCAGTGACTTTGGACTAGTACCAAAATGATGCTATATAGGCATTTCTAGTCACTTTAAATCATTAAATATTAAACTTAAAAAAATGTGATCCAACCTTTAAATCACATTCCCATATGTTAGAATGTGTGGTGATGACATGTGTCCACATGATCCCATATTTTAATTGGAGGATAGTAAATCCTGGTTAATTTCAATGAGTAGAAATTACTTTTCTCAAATAAAAAGATTAATGCTAGTTAATTAAACCTTGTGATGCTTGTGATGATAATAAAGCATCAAATGTGTGCCTTAGTATGCTAAGTAGACTACTTAAGCATTGTTTGGTGATTGTGTATCCCGTATGTATTTATAGACGATGGTACCGACCAAGCTTTCGAGGAGGAGGAGTTCTACAAAGAGGAGGAGGAAGAAAACTTCAACCACTGCACCAACCAAGGCAAGCTAGCACTATACAAGTTAACCCTTGCAAGTTTTACTTGCAAGCCTAGCATTTCAAGTAAACTGAGCAAGCCATCATTAACAATGCAAGCTAGACCTTGCAAGCTAGATAACCTAACCAAATGCATTAGGCATGCTTTGGTTATACCACTTCGATTATTACCTACCCCAAGTTTTATTTCCAAGCTTTACTTTCTTTACTTTATTAAAGTCCTTTACGGGTTTTAAAGGTAGCATAAAAAGTAGAAAACTTGACCTATCTAGATAAACTTAGATGTCATTCTATGGCATGAGATTGATCTTAGCATCCCATATTAGTGAACACTCTTAACTTAGTAGTTTAGAGCTAAACTAGAACTTGAGTCACTTTAGATACGAATACTTGGTGAAAATGAATTGTGAAAACCTTGGAATGATGAGTCATTCTATTGAGATGTTTTGACATGTGTTGAGAAACAAAAATGGTTTAGGATGATGAAAATATTGAGGCATGAGCCTTAACCCTTTTACAAAACTGGTGGTTGGGTTCGGATGCGATACCATTCCAATTTTACCGTACAACCACAATACCTGAATTGGGTAAGGCTTAGCCGGAAGTTTATATGCATTAGTATTAGTTCCCTCGTGGGAGAGGTTTGAGCTGAGGCTACCTCTCAATGTTGTCCACCTATGTAGTTCCCAAGATGACAGATGGTCATGGTTGGGAGGCCATGCTCATAGGAGAGGTGCTTATACTAGGGTGTGTAAAGGAAAGGTTATGTTTGATAATCAGCATACTAAGTATGATGATTCAAGGTTATCCCTGACAGATGTATCGAATCTTGTGGTAAAAGTGTACCACCTCTGCAGAGTGCCAAACTATTCGAATAGCCGCGTCTACGGTTATGGACAGTTGGAGTGGCCATACTGTTCCGTTGTCAGATGTTTTCAAAATGACTTATGATATGAATGATGAATCTTGACTTGACCACAACAGGGTTGTGAGTATGACACTAGCTTCCCAACTTAAGTGATTCTAGAACTTTATTTTATATTTCTTTGTTACTGAACTCATCTTAGATTTCAAACTTAACTTTACAAAAAAACCTAGAGTTAGCATTTCCCACTAGAACTACCTTACTTGTTAGTGATATTTTGCGAGTACTTAAAGAGTACTCATAGCTTTTGTCCCTGGCTCTTACTATGGCCAGACTATGAAGGAGACTACCAAGATGAAGGACAGCAGGACGGCTATGATAACTAGGACTATTTTCCATTGTCAGCATTGCCTGTGACCCTAAAGATGGACCCCACCGATACGCTTATTAATTATTCCACTACTTGTTGTATTAAGACTGGATCATGAGATCCTTTATTCGTGTAAGACCTTATTATGGTTTGTAATGGATGATGTACTGTGATATCGAATCTGTTATGTCTCGCAAAAATGGTAATCCTGGGATTGTGATGTATGGCATAACAGGCATTTGGGATAAAAAATCCGGGTGTTGACAAGTTGGTATCAGAGTCATCCTGACCATAGGAGACCCTAGTTAGAATGGACGTCCAAACAAAAACTTAGTTTCAAAACCAAAGTAGTAGTTATGAAAACTATTTCCTCTCTTACCCTTGGGAATTCTTTCTCTCAAAAAAACTCATGTTCCTCCAATTCTTACATTACTACATAAATATTGACACACTTGATCACTTCACTAACTTCCTCATCCTTAATTCTTATAGATGGACACTCAGTTCACCAAGTTCTACCATTTGGGCAACGGAGGCGAGCTAATCTTCGAGAGGGATCTTGACGCACTATCGGAGTACTTGGGACGCCCACATCTGGAATTCCTTGGAGCTCAACTTCCTGGACCCCCAGGAGGAGATTTACAGTGGCTAGTCACCGCTGATCTTCGACGAAGTATAGAAGCACCAACGTCCGGGAGGATTCAGTTCTCCGTAAGAGAGAACAACTGGCTAGATGGATTAGCCAGGGCAATGCATGAAGCTCTCGCACGTCTGTGTGCCCTGAGTGTCAACCAAATCCAAGGAACCCGCTTTGTTCACTATACAAGGCGTGACTTCATGGGAATGCCAATGGAGATGCCAAGTCACCCGGAGTTGAAGCGTCAAGTGGAGAACCTTGACTTCCTATTGTACGACCGCCAAAAGGAATTGGACAATGCTAGGGAGTTCGCCAACCACAACCTTGCCATTGCCACCCAGAATGCCCTGACTTTCTCATTGCTTGTCAAGGACCGTCAGTCTCTTTGCCGCCAGCGCGAAAAGAAGGATCGCACCATCGACCGTCTTCGCAAGAAGGTGGCCGACCTCGAGAAGACCATCAAGGAGCAAGAAGCTCAGCTTGCAGCAAAAGAAGAAGAAGAGGAAGGTGAAGACATCCAGGGAGATATGGACTCTTACCTCAGCAATGATGATGACTTTCTAGAGGAGGATGTCGTGGACTTCCACACCGACGATGAAGACTCCGAATTTATCGATGATGAGTAGATACACTAGAGCACTATCGTAGCATGAGGAGTATCAGTCCCATTGTATTGTAGCTTGCAGAATGGTTCTTAAAACCATCTGTTTTCCTTTGATGTTGTGGTGTGTGTGTGTTTGTATCGTGTGCTTGTTTGAATGAATGAAAAGAAGTTAGTAGCAAAAACCAGAGTCAAACTCAAAGTTTTAGCTTTGAAACCAAAACCATGAACCTTAGAACTTTCCCTCTTACCCCTTTATCTATCTCAATCTTCAGATGACTCGTGGAAACCCAGAGGGAGCAGCTCATCGCAGGACCCAATGCTGCAGATGCTGGTTGCAGACCGTGAAGCAAGCAGGGCAGAGCGCCAGGCCAACTTAGCAACTCTGTAGTAGATAGCTCAAATGGCCCAAAACAACCAAGGGCATGGAAATCAAGATCATCAAGGATCCAAGCTGAAAAACTTCCAGAAAACCAATCCCCCAATCTTTAGCACTTCGGAGAACCCACTAGATGCTGATGACTGGTTGCAGACAATGGAGAACAATTTGGAAGTACCCAGAGTTGATGACAACGAGAAAGTTCTCGTTGCCACCCACTATTTGGCAGGAGATGCAAGAGCCTAGTGGAACAGCATCCACATGGTGAACCATGGTCAAGTGATGACATGGGAAGCCTTCAAAATCAAGTTCAGCCGCACCCACGTGCCGCAGGGTCTAGTCACCAGAATGAGGGATGAATTCAGAGAGTCGAAGCAAGGCAGAATGACTGTAGTGGAGTACCGTGACAGATTCTTGTCCCTTGCCAGGTATGCACCTGATGAGATCAACACGGAGGTCAGGAAGAATGAGAGATTCCTGAACGGACTACATGATGAGATGCAGACTGTCCTCGTCAACATCCACTTCGAGAATCTCGAAGAGCTAGTCGACTCTACCATTCAGATGGAAGGGAAGATTAACCAGGCAAACGACAACCGCAAATGACGTATGATGCACCAAGCTAGATCCAACAACCACCAGAAGTACCGTCCCAACTCGTCTGCAGTGTATGCACCGAGGAACAACCGACCCCCAACATCTCGCCCAAGCTATCCCAACCAAAGCGGAGGCAATGTGAAGTCCGGAGGAAACAACAACAACAACCCCGGCAAATCCAGCAATTTCAACCGTGCACCTCCCAAGAGCAACAACAACAACAACGACACTGCACCCAGAACTAGAAGCAATGTTGTGCCTGTTGCAGCTAAAGACAAGTTTCAGATCACTTGTTTCGAGTGTGGAGTGAAGGGTCACTATTCCAATGAGTGCCCCAAGAAGACTGCCGCCCCTGCCAATGTGAATGCCCCAGCTCAACAGCAGCGTCGTGTTCAACCAGGAAGAAGATTTGCCCCAGGGAACCCTCACAACCGCAACGGCCGTCTCTTCCACATGAACACCGAAGAAGCCCAAGAAGCGCCAGATGTAGTGTTGGGTATATTTTCTGTCAACTCAGTTTTAGCAAGAGTGTTGTTTGATTCTAGAGCATCGCACTCATTTGTCACCAAAGAATTTGCATGCACTAGTAAGATTCACCCAACCAATTTGAAGCATGTCATGATAGTTCAAATTCCTGGTTCAACTACAAAAGCTAGAAAAATTTGCAAAGTTGTGCCTATCAGAATACGTGGGATAGATTTTTATGCTAATCTAATAGTACTTGGAACCAAAGGATTGGAAGTAGTACTAGGAATGGATTGGATGTCAAAGCATAAAGGACGGATAGACTGTGCTAAGAAAGCCATCACCATGACCAGTAGCTCTGGAGTCACAGTAGAGCATATATCTGAAACCTTACCCCGTCAATTCAAGTGCAACAAGAGTCTAGCCCTACCCACCATAGACCAAGTCAGAGTAGTCTGTGAATACCCTGATGTATTCCCAGATGAATTGCTCGGCATGCCCCCGGATAGGGATATTGAGTTCATTATCGAACTAATCCCCGGAACCAGACCAATAGCCCAGAGACCTTATAGCATGAACCCCTCAGAGTTAGTAGAGTTGAAGAAGTAGTTGGATGCTATGTTATCAACAGGCTTGATTCAACCAAGCGCATCGCCATGGAGATCACCAGTGTTATTTGTCGACAAGAAAGATGGTGGCAACCATTTGTGCACCGATTACAGAAAGCTGAATGACGTCACCATCAAAAAAAAGTACCCTTTGCCAAAGATAGAGGATCTATTTGATCAGTTGACTGGTGCCCAAGTGTTCTCAAAGATTAATCTTAGGACTGGTTATCACCAACTTAAGATTCGTGCAACGGATATTCCGAAGACCGCCTTTACTACTCGTTATGGTTTATACGAGTATATGGTCATGTCTTTTGGATTAACCAATGCCCCTTCTTATTTCATGAATCTCATGAATAAGATCTTTATGAATTTCCTAGATAAGTTTGTCGTTGTGTTTATCGACGATATCCTTATCTACTCCAAGTCTGAAGAAGAGCATGAGCAACATCTGAGAATCATCCTTGAAACCCTTAGGGCGCATCGGTTGTATGCCAAGTTCAACAAATGTGAGTTTTGGCTGAAAGAAGTAGGATTCCTAGGACATATTGTGTCTACCATAGGAGTCTCTGTTGATCCCGCCAAAATTAAAGATATCAAAGAATGGGAAGCCCCAACCACTCAAACCCAAGTCCGTGCATTTCTCAGATTAGGGGGATATTACCACAAGTTTGTAGAAGGATTTTCGAGCATCGCCAGACCCATGACCCAATTGTTGAAGAAGGACAAGAAGTTTGATGGACTGACAAATGTGAAGCCAGTTTCCAAGAACTAAAGAAGAGATTGATTTCAGCCCCAATATTGATCATGCCAGATATCAAGAAGTCGTTTGATGTATATTGTGATGCATCCAAGATTGGCCTTGGATGTGTATTGATGCAACAAGGCAAAGTCATCGCTTATCTGTCTCGACAACTAAAGCAGCATGAGCAGAACTATCCGACCCATGACCTTGAATTAGCAACCGTAGTCTTGGCATTGAAGACATGGCATCATTATCTTATGGGAAATCGTTGTGAGATTTACTCAGATCACAAAAGCTTGAAGTATATTTTCACTCAGAAGTAGCTTAATATGAGGCAAAGGAGATGGATAGAGTTAATCAAGGATTATGACCTTGACATTCACTATCACCCCGGCAAAGCCAATGTGTTAGCGGATGCTCTTAGCAGATTGTCCTGTAGGCTAAACACCATGATCAAGGAGAAGCAACCCCAGTTTGTATGAGGAGTTGGAGCAGTTTAGAACTGAGCTTGTTAGCAAAGGATTTCTAGCTAGCATTGAACTTCAACCCACTTTGATTAGCCAAATCAAGGAAGCCCAGAAGGGAAATGAAAGTATCGACGGAATCAAACGTTGTATTGGTACACGGAAGGTACCTGGATTCACCGAAGACGAAGAAGGAGTTATGTGGTACAAAGGACGTATCTGCGTGCTAGCAGATTTGGAGCTGAAGCAAGTTATCATGCAGGAAGCTCATGATACTCTTTATTCTATCCACCCCGGAGGAATGAAGATGTATCAAGATTTGAAAGAGCAATTTTGGTGGCACAAGATGAAGAGAGAAATCAGAAGCTACATCACCAAGTGTGACATCTGTCAAAGAGTCAAAGCAGAACATCAGAGACCTGCAGGACTGTTGCAACCATTGCAGATTCCGGAATGGAAATGGGATTCTGTCGGAATGGACTTTATCACCAGATTGCCTACTTCTAGTAGGGGAAATGACTCAATCTGGGTCATTGTTGATAGACTGTCCAAGGTAGCTCATTTTATAGCTGTCAAGACAACATACCAGAGTTCGAAGCTAGCAGGGTTGTACATTGCTAGAATTTTTAGTCTGCATGGAACCCCCAAGACCATAGTATTGGATCGAGGAACCCAATTTACCTCAAGATTTTGGCTGAAAGTCCAAGAAGGATTAGGAACCAAGTTGAATTTCAGCACCGCTTATCACCCGCAAACCGATGGACAGACTGAGAGAGTCAACCAAATCCTAGAAAATATGTTGAGAGCTTGTGTGTTGGAATACGGAACAAAATGGGAAGACTGTCTGCCTTTTGCAGAATTCTCATACAACAATAGTTAACAAGCCAGTTTGCAAATGGTCTCAAGTAGGAGAGAGTCAGATTTTTGGACCCGACATTCTCCGAGAAGCCGAAGAAAAGGTTCACAAAGTCCGTGAACACCTCAAGACCGCCCAATCCAGACAGAAGAGTTATGCTGACAAGAGAAGGAGAGACCTGACTTTCAATGTTAGAGATTTTGTGTATCTCAAGGTTTCGCCATTGAAGGGAACGCAACGCTTTAGTCTGAAAGGAAAGTTAGCCCCCAGATATATCGGACCCTTCAAGATTCTGAATCACCGAGGAGAAGTATCGTATCAACTGGAACTGCCAGAAGAGATGTCAGCCATCCACAATGTGTTCCATATCTCGTTACTTCGCAAATGCCTAGAAGTGCCGGACAAGACTGAAGTATTCAAGAACATCGATCATCGAGCTATTGATATCAACAAGGACCTGACGTATTGTGAAGTGCCCATCCGTATCTTGGAAGAAGCTTATAGAACCACCAGGACCCGGAGTATCAAATTTCTCAAGATTCAATGGAGCAACCATACCGAAGAAGAATCCACTTGGGAGCGGGAAGATTACATTAGGACAGTGTTCCCTGATCTCTTTAGTTCCTAATTTTCTTTCGTAAATCTTGGGACTAGATTTTTTTAAGGGGGAAGGTTTGTAACATCCCAAAACTTAATCCAAAGTTAATCAAGATCAAATCTATCCAAATTAGGGTTAACAAAAACTTTTCCATTTAAAATAATTAAGCATTCATATCCGTGTGCATTTAAATTAGGAGTTGTTTTGAATTGCCAAGTTGGAGTGATCCATTGGTTGTAAAATGATTCTAAGGTGAATTAAACATTATCTAGATCATTCCCAAACAAATCCCAAAGAAAAAGAAATCAAAAAGAATAAAATAAGGACATGGTCATTTGTGCCATTTTAACTAACTAGGACACTTTGGGTGTTCCTAGGACTCAAATGCCAACAGAGACAATTGTGGTTCTTTGCACCCCTTGCTAGTACAAGTAGTGTTGTGCCAAGGCCCACTTTGTGATCTCCCAAAATCATTCAAACGCTAATTTTAAATGACATTTGAAAATTGAATCTAGTGTATGTATCAAGATCACACTATTTCAAAAACTACTCAAATGAACTCCATTTTAAAATCCCAAGCAAACCTAGATGCTTAAGCATAAGATACATCACTCCACCAAAAATCAACTCAAAATTTAAACAAAAGTGTCTTGCGGCCATTTGATCAAACACCTGGTGGGCACAAATCAAACAAAAACCAAAACACTAGTGTGAGCAGTGTTCTGGCCAAACTTGTCCCCCACATTGCCACCAAACCCTCTCCACTACTTCCCCTACCCTTTCCTAGCCCAGCCAAGCACTGTGCCCACGACCAAACAGTCATTGACATCAATGTCGAGCCCACTTGAGCACCTCACCGGCGACAGCACGCCACAGCAGCCGCCAGCCTCGCCCACCTTGCCCAACGTGTTGCTCGTGGTCCACCTCCACCACCAGGCCAGCCCCAGGCCGCGGACAAAACAACGAGCAGCCAGGAACCGCCGCTCCTGGAGCTTGTCTGCCATGCCGATGCTGCCCACGGAGCACGCACGGTCCCCTGCTCAACCAGACCACGCCTCGCTCCCGCCGCCCACCTACATGATCACCACCGCCCCAGGAAACTGCCACACACACCCGTTTCCTCGACCGTGACCTGTAGTCGCCAGCCACCACGAAACTCGTCGTCGCCAGAAACACCGTGCGCGCCGTGCCGCTTGCTTATCGCGACCACAATCCACTGCACACGCACCTCCGTGACACTCGCCAGGGCACCGCCCACCGTCCTAGGCCACCGCCCAAGCCCCTAGCCCATTGTATCGTCGTCACCGACGAGCTCCGCCCATGTCGCACTGTCGCCTCATCGCGCCTATTTAAGGAGGCCTCCCCAGCACGAGTTCCTCACACCATTCCCATCCACTCCCCCTCAAAACCCTCCTAGAGCCCCATCAGATCAAGCCATAGTCCGTAGCGTTGGAATTTTGCCGGAGTCTGCAGCAGAGGGAGAAGAAGGGATCCGTTGATCCCGACCATCTCCCGGAACACCGCCAGTACCAGGAGAACCGCCGCCATGGACTTGTTAGTTCGCCCGCCTCACCGCACTAGCTGAAGCCCTGGTACGTCCCTAGTAGACCCCCACCTGCCGCCTAGGGTTCGGTCTCGCCGGCGACGAGTCCGTCGTCGACGATGACCGTGGACCGTCGATCTGTGTTCTAATCGTGTGGCCCAGATCGTCCCGTACCGCTTCGGGTTTTAAGTATCGCTGACATGCGGGACCCTCCTGTCAACAGCCCTCTGCGCCGTTGAGTGTTACTAGGCCAGCCCATTTAGTTTCCCGCGCTGACCCGTTTAATTCAAATTATGTTTTTCTATTTAGACTTAAAATTAAATCTGTCCCTTAGTTCAAAAATCTATTCAAAGAGTTTTACAAATCCAAATAGAGTGATTGCAATTTTGTTGGAAAGGTAATGAAAATTTCTATCCAAGCCCTTTGGATTTAAATATTTTAGAGTTAGAGATCTCTCCTAGTAAAAATAACAAGACAGAAGCTTTTGCACATTCAAACATTTTTCTAAAATCAATCATAATAGCTTTTGAGTTGATTCCAACTCTCAAAAATCACATTTAACCTTACCTATCCGAATATGTAATAATATTAAGGTTTGCATGCAGTGACTTTGGACTAGTACCAAAATAATGCTATATAGGCATTTCTAGTCACTTTAAATCATTAAATATTAAACTTCAAAAATGTGATCCAACCTTTAAATCACATTCCCATATGTTAGAATATGTGGTGATGACATGTGTCCACATGATCCCATATTTTAATTAGAGAATAGTAAATCCTAGTTAATTTTAATGAGTAGAAATTACTTTTCTCGAATAAAAAGATTGAAGCTAATTAGTTAAACCTTGTGATGCTTCTGATGATAATAGAGAGCTTCAAATGTCTGCCTTAGTATGCTAAGTAGACTAGTTAAGAATTGTTTGGTGATTGTGTATCCCGTATGTATTTATAGATGATAGTACCGACCAAGCTTTCGAGGGGGAGGAGTTCTACCAAGAGGAGGAGGAGGAAGAAAACTTCAACCACTACACCAACCAAGGCAAGCGCACTATACAAGTTAACCCTTGCAAGTTTTACTTGCAAGACTAGCACTTCAAGTAAACTGAGCAAGCCATCATTAACAATGCAAGCTAGACCTTGCAAGCTAGATAACCTAAGCAAATGCATTAGGCATGCTTTGGTTATACCACTTTTATTATTACCTACCCCAAGTTTTATTTCCAATCTTTACTTTCTTTACTTTATTAAAGTCCTTTACAGGTTTTAAAGGTAGCATAAAAGTATAAAACTTGACCTATCTAGATAAACTTAGATGTCATTCTATGGCATGAGATTGATCTTAGCATCCCATATTAGTGAACACTCTTAACTTAGTAGTTTAGAGCTAAACTAGAACTTGAGTCACTTTAGATGGGAATACTTGGTGAAAATGAATTGTGAAAACCTTGGAATGATGAGTCATTCTATTGAGATGTTTTGACATGTGTTGAGAAACACAAATGGTTTAGGATGATGAAAATATTGAGGCATGAGCCTTAACCCTTTTACAAAACTGATGGTTGGGTTCGGATGCGATACCATTCCAATTTTACCGTACAACCACAATCCCTGAATTGGGTAAGGCTTAGCCGGAAGTTTATATGCAATAGTATTAGTTCCCTCACGGGAGAGGTTTGAGCTGAGGCTACCTCTCAATGTTGTCCACCTATGAAGTGCCCAAGATGACAGATGGTCATGGTTGGGAGGCCATGCTCATAGGAGAGGTGCTTATACTTGGGTGTGTAAAGGAAAGGTTATGTTTCATTATCTGCATACTAAGTATGATAATTCAAGGTTATCCCTCAGATGTATCGAATCTTGTGGTGAAAGTGTACCACCTCTGCAGAGTGTCAAACTATTCGAATAGCCGGGTCCTCGGTTATGGACAGTTGGAGTGGCCATACTGTTTCGTTGTCAGATGTTTTCAAAATGACTTATGATATGAATGATGAATCTTGACTTGACCACAACAGGGTTGTGACTATGACACTAGCTTCCCAACTTAAGTAATTCTAGAACTTTATTTTATCTTTCTTTGTTTCTGAACTTAGCTTAGGTTTCAAACTTAACTTTACAAATAAACCTAGAGTTAGCATTTCCCACTAGAACTACCTTACTTGTTAGTGATAGTTTGCGAGTACTTAAAGAGTACTCATGGCTTTTGTCCCTGGCTCTTACTATGGCCAGACTATGAAGGAGACTACCAAGATGAAGGACAGCAGGATGGCTATGATAACTAGGACTATCTTCCATTGTCAGCATTGCCTGTGACCCTGAAGATGGACCCCACCGCTATGCTTATTAATTATTCCGCTACTTGTTGTATTAAGACTGGATCATGAGATCCTTTATTCGTCTAAGACCTTATTATGGTTTGTGATGGATGATGTACTATGATATCCAATCTGTTATGTCTTGCAAAAATGGTAATCCTGGGATTGCGATGTATGGCATAACAGGCATCTGGGATTAAAAATCCGGGTGTTGACAGTTGCACACTTTATTTATTATGGCCTTGTATATATATAGTATATATGCTTCTATCTGACTCTTGCATCACTGAGTCGTGATTGCATTAAATTGAATCCCAAGTATTGTATAGCCTTTACTTTTAAACCCCACTGAAGCTTGTACCTCAACCCCATGAGCCATTACTACAGGACTTGTTTGAGCCATGCGAGTCGTAGAATTGCTTGTGTAGGATTTGTGCGAATCTTTGGATAATGAGGTACCTAAACAACTTAATCTAAGTAGTAATGGAATAACTAATGGAAGAGGCACCGGTGAGCGTTATCTGCTATTTGGTTCTTTAAGCTCACTTGTGTCCCATCGGACCTCGAGTACTTGATTCCTGTTCCTTGACTATTTGCACAATCCACATACGGGAGACCCTATGGATCCCCCTTTGCCTGATCTTGATTCACACTTTATTTCTTGGGGCCACAAACTAGTTTGGGGCTTTACTACTATCATGTACTTATGCCATGTTTTACTTCTTTATTTATGATTGTGTGTGGAGCACATGTACTATTTAGGGACCTCACGCCATGTTTATGCTGTATCGACAAGACCAATCACACTTTCGGGTTCCCAGTCGTTTACTACAGTCGCAAACCCTGGGGTCCGTCTCGGAACCGGCCATTTTCGTTGCGGGTAGCTTATTGGGGTGGCCCTCTGAAATGATTTATGAATCTTTTGAATGCTTTGTCATGAGGCCTCGTTGCGTTTTATTTGGTTCTTCCCGAGGTTGATCATGTGTGTGTTGCTATTTGTGCACCCCTGCAAGGTAAACCTTTTTGAAAGCCGTGTCCACAGTTATGAATCACTTGGAGCACAGTTTATTGATCATAGACAAGTATAACTAAAGTACTGCCTGTAATTTGACTAAGACATGACTAGTAAATAGTGCAACACTCATTAATAAAATTGCCAACGGATGGGATGTTCTTCAGCTTTCTCGTCGGTAAGCGAGAAGGAGGGCGAGCGATGTTTATTTATGTTGCTTATAACTGATGTTAATAATTAACGATCGTCCGTCCATCTCTAGTTGGGCAGATGTGTAGCGTGTCTCTATAGTACTTTGTAGATATTATTTTTCGTTGCAATTGTGTCACCCCCAGGTTGTCCCCTTTAGATGCATTAAGACTTGCTGAGTACCCCTAGGGTCTCACACGATAAATATTTGGTTTAGATGGACAGGTATACTCCCAGGAAGGTACTGGATCAAACAGACCGATGATGGTGGCAATGACTATCAGGTGTAGAGATTCTAGGGATGAAGATCCGTGAGATCTATGGGCAAGATGTGCTTAGTTGTGTGGCAGCTTATGCCGATTTGCTTCTTACCCGTACTCGGATCTTGTATTCCGCTTCCGCTTGATACTCTGTTCCGTGATGTATGAGGAGATATCCTAAACTATTATATCTATCTAGGATATTTGGGTCTTGCCATATGGCGTTGAATATTTCTGTTTCTATTGTTTCTAGATGGTGTGACTCTCATGTCTATTGTAAATCGCAAACATCCATACTCATTTGTGTATGTCGTGGTCGTGTTACCTGTCGCTTACGTTCCTCGATCTTGTCCCGATGTTCTTGAAAGTGGATAAGGTGGTCGGTCGGTACCATGCCCTGCTCTGCTTCGACGGGCCTACACGTGGGTGGCCTTGGACCTCTGCGGTAGAATCCCTTATCCACTTTTGGGTTCATCCAGGCTCGTGCTTAGAGTGTAATGTCCGAGGTATTAAAATTGGTATCAGAGCCATTCCGCCCTTCAGGGTCTCAGCCAAGATGGTTGTTGTCAGTCTAGAAAATATTTTGGTATCTATGTATACTAGGAAAAAATTAAATATGAGAGTAGGACTATTTCCATTTTTCTTCTTACCTACCCACCCACCCTATTTTGGTAAGGAAGTGTAACGTTTCTCTATCCTCATCTGAAAATTCAAACTAGGATTCACGTGTTTGGGGTTTCCGTAGTACCATAGGATGTGTGTGTAATTCTTTGTCTATCTATTGCATCCAACTTTGTTGTTGCAATTTGCCTTTGGTTATCAACTGTTGGTACATTCCATACTGACAGGCTTATTTGTAAACCGATGTGATCTATCTAACTCTTTGTTAACAGACACATTCTTGTTAAGGGTGTTCTTCCTTCCTGCATGCTTTCATAGTGTGAAGTTGCTAATCTCTATCTAATAAGTGGTTTTGCGCATCTAGTTGGTATTTTAATACCAAAAAATGTGGAATTTTTTCTTTGATACATCTGTGTTTCCATACTCATTTTCAGTCGTTTGTGATACACTACTCACCTTCTTTGTCAGCATGTCCATGCTAACTCAATCTTTTGCTACCGGCGCATAATCCTGGAGTTTTCACTTCATCTTCAATTATTTTGGACTAAATGCATAACTTGCATCGAGCTGATGCTTGCGATTGTAATTTGGTTCTCGGTATAGCTATATGATACCTATCATGAGTGGAATATGGTTAATGCTATCAATTTAAACCTCCAAATGATGGCGGTTACCTCTTGTGATTTTGAGTTATACCATGATCATATCTATACCATATTCAAGTACCTTTGATAATCCGAAGATTTCTTAAATTCACTTATGTGGGATTTTCATCCGACTATCGTGCTTCATATCCTTTTGAAATTCATATCCGCAAAGGTTCTCTTTGATACAGGAGAATCTCATATATTCATCCTTGATAGCTTTGCTTAAATGTATGAGTTATCATCACTTCTTTATCCAAGAGCTCATTATCTATTCAACCGGTGATCCGATCAACTATGTGGACAACTCAACATCTCTTCTATCATCCGAAGGGCCAGATAATCTATTCTTCCAATGCATCTCTTCTAACACAAATCCTTGCTCATAATGTTGATCTTTCAAAGAGCGTTGATCTCAAAAAGTGTTTGAACATCTGTTCGATTCCTTTGCTTCATGAACTTGGTATTCTTGGAATATCTTGTTAATACGTGGTGGTATATCTTGACAATATTCTTGCATATTCTATATCAATGAAAGAACATGGAAGATCATATGTGCCTCTTTCTCTCAAGCTTTGTGAACAATGCATGTGTGCAAAGTTCTCCAAGTATCAGTTTTGACTTTTCAAAGTCGCCTATCTCGGCCATGTCGTTCTGCTAAAGACATTGCTACAATCCGGGAATCATCAAGTCAATTGTTAATTCTATCCTCCAACTTCAACCAGTCCGGAGCATATCCTTGTTTTGTCAAGTTATCATTATCGTTCGGCTGAAGATTTCCTCAAGACTGCTATATCTCTCTTGGATCTTCTTAAGAAGGATGAGAAATTCTTTTGGTCTTCCGTTCATCAAGAAAACATTTTAAACCCTCATGTTTTATCTTCTATCCTTAATCCGCCAAATGAAACGAAGATTTTCCAGATCTTTTACCATTCTTCTATTCAAGCTTTGGGTCTTATCCTTAACCATTCCGTTGAATCTTTCATGTGTATCTGTGATCTTTATTCATATCTTTTCTGATGGTCTGGGACTTCCAACATGATGAAAATATCATCATCTTTATCTACTTTGGATTCGACGAAGTGTTTGTATCACCTTCTTGTTTTCTTATGGAGCTTCACAAATTCTGCTTGTCAAGATCTCCAGTCTACATTTCTGAGAGTTGGGTTGCATGATTTTCTTATTCATATACGGAGTAATTCTTTGGGTGCATGATGGACTGATTCCCATCCGACTACTCTTATCATTTGCTCTTGTACATTGAATTGGTGGATTAATGCGATTTCACTCATTCCACAGAAGTGATAAGTGGCCTTTATCCCTCGAAACTTTTACTTCCATCATTGTTTCTAGAGTGTTCTCTCTAGAACATAATCAATAATATATTGTTGGTGATCTCGTCTATTTCAAGATGGAGCAAAATCTTCAACGATCTGGTGGAAACGAATGCAAAATCTTCTTTATCCTCTTCATGCTACCACTGCTTGACATCAGCAAACAAAGATGGATGGAAGATATATCTAACTTCTTTTAGCAATTCCTTTCTCTTGGTAAAGCCACTTGTGGTTGATGCCACCAATCGCAAAATCTATTGCAATAACCTCGTGGTTAAGGAAAGCAATAAGCATCTCTACAATAAACCCAAGTTTTCAACATTCGACTTCTTCTCAGGATTCCACCATAAACTAGCATCATCTCCGTCTCTTGAAGATATATCTGCGCACCTCAATTGCGTGATCTTTTGGTTCTTACCGGGACAAGAAGAATCTAATCTGAGAATTCCTGAATTCTAATCATAGTCTGTTGATATCAAAGAACTATATTGTTTGAAGGAAATATTGTTTCTCCAAACTTCATTTCTTAAAACTAAGGGAAGAAACAGTACTATTTTCATAGTGGTTGATAACTTCTCCAAATTTGTTCTTTCCTTCCGGCAAAACAAAGAAACATCTTCACATGCATCTGTTGATATTTAATCCTAATGATGTGTCTTTTCTTTCTCCTCGATACACCGTCTTTCATAATTCTTTCAAGAAGTGTTTCTATTATTTTATCATGTTTCTCGACAGCACCGGAGCTATGTTCTTTCTATCTTTCTCATCTCACAACAATCCTCTAGGTTCTTCAATTTCTTTGTTGCTAACAAGCAAAATGATAGACTCGCAAAAAGTCTATCAAGTTTTGCAAGGTGTAGTGGTCGCACCATTCCATTGTTAATCAACTTGGGAATGTGAGGATCACCTTCGTTCCGAACACCTGCCTCTCCTTGTGTCCTTTTTCCTTTTCCTAGGAATCTCGGGGTGAGATTCTTGTTTAGTGGGGGAGAGTTGTAGCATCCCAATTGTCTAACAATTGCAATGCTACTTGCCTAGTCTATATATTGTTATTTCCTACCTATCATTTATTGCATCATCATTATATCATGCTCATGTCACCATGCCACATTGCATTTGAGCATCATATAAAACCCCTTTCATTTGGTTCTTACCTCATTATGCATTTGTCTATTAATTGTTTTTGCCTCTTGATAATTCTATTTGGGATTTTGATATATTGTTACATGCCCAATATGAGTTGCGGGCATCTCTCTTGAAATCCTTCCACCAACTTAATTGACTACATCATATTCCTTTGGATACCCTCTATCTTCAATTCAAGCATATTCTTATATGTGAGCTTCCAATTTTTCTTTAGGTATTTTTGTTTTATCTCATATTTAAAGGGTATGCTCTAGTTCTTGCTACATGGCTAATAATGGTTTGATCCAAATCATCTATATGGCAAGTACATGTTTACCTTTGTCACCCTTCTTTTTCAAGCAAGGCATATGTGAGTATTTATTTTGTTCTCACAAAATAAATATCACATGCATGTACTCCACACATACAATAATGCACCCTTCTAGTGCATGCAATAATGGGTTCCTTCATGCATGCTTCTTTCTCTATCTAAAACAAGTTGGTGTTTGTTGCATAATTGTTTCTGCTCAACCTTGTATTTTTGCTCAAATTCCTTTCCAATCCCATCTCCCAACATATATCTTGTATGAGGACATCTTTTTTATATATTTACATGTAACTTGTCCTAAAAAAAATCATCTATCTAAATCCATTAAACCCCTTTCCTCTCTCTCTTTCTAATCTATCTTAGCAAAAACCACTCATGTATATGTCTCACCCATACACCTAAATCAACCCATCTATCCCTAGTGCCACCACCTTCTTAGCTTTAGCCGTGGGCATCACATGCATGGGAGCATGCCATGTGCCTCCTTCCCTCCCTCTCTTTGTCCCTTTGAACAAACAACCACCACCAACAACCATCGCTGCTCCCTCCCTATCTTTCTCTTTCGTTGCATCAAAGCCATTAAGGAAGGGTGGACAGGGAGGCATCGAGCTAGTAATCACCACACCCTCACGCCAAGTCCATGTGCACTGTGACATGCCCTCGCATGCTCATTTCCCTCTCCTCCTCACCTTTTTGGCTATCCTCTCTCTGCCATAAAGCAAGCCGGCCTCTCCCTGAGTCTTCTCTCTGCTACTGATCTGGACCAAGAAATAAAGAGACAGACAAAAGAAGATGCCAAGCAAGTACCTGACCCGAGTCCACCCCCTCTCTTATGCTCTTCACCTCCACCACGTGAGCCCCTCCCCTCCCTCTCCCTATGCTTAAAGCAAGCAAGGTACCACAGGACAGCACCTCAACCACCCCCTCCAACCATCTGGATCGAGATCCTGCTGCTCACCTTCATCCTCCCCAAGCCAGCCACCAAAACCCCACCATGTCCATGTCATCTGTGTCGGTTCACCGTGCTCCGCTGTTGATCGCGTGCCTCTGGAGCCTCGCTGCCGTGTCCTGGAGCGTGCATGGTGCTCCTGGAGCCTCCCGTTTCATGGAAAAAGGAGGAGACGCGGCAGAACAACCAAGTTGTCCCCGCACACCCGGTGTTCCACCGACGCTCGCTGTCGCCCCCGTCGCATCTCCGGCAGGAAAACCACCGTCATCAGCCCCCTCCCGGTGAGCCTCCATGTCGTCCAATCTCTATGGCCACGCCTTGCATCGGCGCCGCCTCGCTGCAATTGTCGTCGCTCGCCGCCGCTCCAGCAGCCGCGCCAGCACGCGCTCGCAGTAGTAGCAGTCGCGCGCACTGCGGGATTGTTTTTCCTCTCTGTTCTTCACGGAAGAACGCCCTCTGCAGTCCATCTTAGGCCCGACATTATGATCAAGAACTATAGTCCTTGATCCCCTCTTTCCAACGCACTAAACCACGGACAAAACACACCGTCCTGTAGCTCGCAATTTTCCTCGAAAAACAGCATCAGCTAGTAGCAATATGTCACGAAGTTGTAGTACGCAACAGCAGTTTTCGTCAGATTCAGTTTCGGTGTAGCAAGCTTATGTCAACACGAGCATCAGATCTAGCAAAATAAGCAGCCCAGCCCAGTTGGTCACCACGTCGTGTTCGACCTGGGCCTTCACCGTGAGGTGGGCCGACTCTGGGTTCAAATCCCAACCCTGCACCACAACCTTTGGCCTTTTCTTTTTCCCTTTAATCCAGAGTCGGCCCACCTGTCAGCCTCCAGGAGCCAACTCAACCTTTGACCTTTCATTTTTCCCTTTAATCCAGAGTCGGCCCACCTGTCAGCTTCCAGGAGCCAACTCAACCATTGGCCTTTCCTTTTTCCCTTTAATCCAGAGTCGGCCCACCTGTCAGCCTCCAGGAGCCAACTCAGCCCTGCGGTCCCACCAGTCGTAGCATGTGGGTAGATTCCACCCGGTGCAAAATGTCCTAGACCCTTTTTCTAATTCATTAATTAATCCAAAATATTGATATATCTTAGTAAATTCATATCTATTTAAATACTTGGAATTTGACAAAAAATTCAAAATGAACTATGATTCAAATTTAAACATAAATTCAAATTTGACCAGAATCAACCCTAACTAGTCAAACATGTGACATTTGACCCCTTTTGTATTATTTCCATTTAATAATAATTTTAAATTCATAAATTCAAATTTTGCAAATGATATATGTTTTTTGATCAGAGAAATGCTAGGAATTCAAATATGCCATCCAAAATAATTTTTGAACAATTTAAAATTTCGAAATTATTTAAATGCCAATAAATGCCTTTTCATAATAAATCTATAACTTTAATTCCATAATTCTGAATTTGAAAAATAATTTGTCTAAATCAATCAGCACGATGAGCTTGTTCTGATTATGTATTCCATGATATGAATTGAAGCATGCATCATATAAATACTTAAACCTGAATGGTTTATGCAAGTAAAACTTGATCAAATAATTAATAAAATGCTTCTTTCTTGTTCCTACATCTTACCCATGCCATCCTATATTATACCAAACAATTGTGCATCATTGCATACCTTGTTTTGCTTGTCGCATATATTCATATGGTTGCGCACTTTATTTATTATGGCCTTATGTGTTTGCTTTTTATTCGGATAGACATTGAGCAAGGAGAATACCAGGAGCCTCAGGAGTATTACCCAGATCCTTATTATTCCCCAATTGAACTGTCAGGCAAGCAATTCCCCATGCTTTCATATATATAGTACCTATGCTTCTATCTTACTCTTGCATCATTGAGTTGCGATTGCATTAAATTGAATCCCAAGTATTGCACAGCCTTTACTTTTAAACCCCATAGAAGCTTGTACCTCAACCCCATGAGCCATTACAGTAGGACTTATTTGAGCCATGTGAGTCGTAGAATTGCATGTGTAGGATTTGTGCGAGTCTTTGGATAACGAGGTACCTAAACAACTTAATCTGGGTAGTAATGGGATAACTAATGGAAGAGGCATCGGTGAGCGTTATCTGCTATTTGGTTCTTTAAGCTCACTCGTGTCCCGTAGGACCCCGAGTACTTGATTCTTGTTCCTTGACTATTCGCACTATCCACATACGGGAGACCCTGTGGATCCCTCTTTGCCTGAGCTTGATTCACACTTTATTTCTTGGGGCCACAAACTAGTTTGGGCTTTACTACTATCCTATACTTATGCAATGCTTTACTGCTTTATTTACGATTGTGCGTGGAGCACCTGTACTATTTAGGGACCTAGCGACATGTTTATGCTATATCGACAAGCCTAGTCACAGTTCTAGGTTCCCAGTCGTTTACCGATGTCGTAGCAAACCATGGGTTCGTCTCGGAGCCGGCCAACTTCATTGCGGGTAGCTTATTGGGGTGTCCCCCTGAAATTATTTATGAATCATGTGAATGCTTTGTCGTGAGGCCTCGTTGCGTTTTATTTGGTTCTTCCTGAGGTTGATCGTGTGTGTTGCTATTTGTGCATCCCTGTAGGGTAAATTTTTCTAAAAGTCGTGTTTGCGTTTATGGATGACTTGGAGCATATTTTCTCGATCATAGACAAGTATAACTAAAGTACCGCCTATAATTTGACTAAGACATGACTAGTAAATAGTGCAACACTCATGGAATGGTTAATAAAATTGCCAACAGATGGGATGTTCTTCCGCCTTCTTGTCGGTAAGCGAGAAGGAGGGCGAGCGATGTTTATTTATGTTGCTTATATAACTGATGTTAATAATTAATGATTATCTGTCCATCTCTGATTGGGAGGATGTGTAGTGTGTCTCTATAGTACTTTGTAGATATTATCTTTCGCTACAATTGCGTCACCCCTAGGTTGTCCCCTTTAGATGCATGAAGACTTGCTTTGTATCCCTAGGGTCTCACACGATAAATATTTGGTTTAGATGGACAAGTATACTCCTAGGAAGGCTACTGGGCCGAAGAGACCGATGATGGTGGCAACGACTATCAGGTGTAGAGATCTCGGGGATGGAGATCCGTGATATCTGTGGACGGGATGTGCTTAGTTTTGTGGCATCTTATGCTGATTTGCTTCTTATCCGTACTCGGATCTTGTATTCTACTACCGCTTGATACTCTATTGCGTGATGTATGAGGAGATATCCTAAACTATTATATCTATCTAGGATATTTGGATCTTGCCGTATGGCGTTGAATATTTATATTTCTATTGTTTCTTGATGATGTGACTCTGATGTCTATTGTAAGTCACAGACATACATACTCATTTATGTATGTCGTGGTCGTGTTACCTGTCTCTTACGCCGCTCTCTCTTGTCCTGATGTTCTTGAAAGTGGATAAGGTGATCGGCTGGTACCGTGCCCTGCTCTGCTTCGACGGGCCTACACATGGGTGGCCTTGGACCTCCGCGGTAGAATCACTTATCCACTTTTGGGTTCATCCAGGATCGTGCTTAGAGCGTAATGCCCGAGGTATTGTATTTTTGTCATCGTGCTACTACATACAAGTCACTGGTGAAAGGATCGTATGGTCACCTAGAGGGGGGTGAATAGGTGCTACTTCAAATTTTACTCTTTTTCAAATTAATGTTTGACACAAAGGTAAATTCTCTAGATATGCAACTATGGTGAATTTACCTATATGTCACACTAGCACACCTAGCTAATCAAGAACTATATAAAGTAAGGTGCGGTAAAGGATAGAAGTAACCAAAGTCAAGCACACGGGACACAAGGATTATTTCCCGCAGTTCCTTACTTTTGAGGGAAGTACGTCTACGTTTGGAGAGGGGGTGGTATCAAACCACCAACGCCACGAGAGGCCTCCCTTGTTCTCCGGTGAACCTAACCCCAAGGGGATTGATTCACGCTTCCACTATATCGGCAACCTTCAAGGTGGTAGCCGATACCCTTACAACAAGTTTGAGGCACACACCCACAACTTAATGGGGGCTCCCGAATCCAAGCTAGTTGTCACAACAATCAAGAACAAGCTAGTAAGTACCAAAACAAGAACCAGGGTTTTCAATGAAACACTAGAACAAGGGGCCCTCAAGTGAATGAGGGGGAAATGGAAATCTCTCTTGGGGAAGATGTAGATCAAGTACTCCTCCTTCGATTCTCCAAAGATCAAGGACTTTGGATGGTTGTAGATGAAGTTCTTGTTGATTTGGTGGATCTAGGGTTAGGGTACTTTTCTTCAGGAACAAGCAGCAACTCAAGGTAGAAGAAGGGGCCTTTATATAGGCCCCCTAGAAATGTAGCCGTTAGAGCCACTCAACCCAGACAGTCTGGCAGAATCGACCCGGACAGTCTGGCCAGATCGGACACTCCGGCTCTAGAACAGTGGACATTCCGGTCTAGCAAAGAATCCGGCCAGAGTCCGGGAGGTGTCCGATATGGGCTACTGACTGTTTGTGACCTCCGAAGAAACTTTTGGGTCGGACACTCCGGCGGACACCAGTCGGACATCCTGGCTAGGCCGGATACTCCGGCTAATATCTACCAGACAGTCCGGTGCAGACAATATCTAGCACTGATAAACCTTGGGGCCTTCTTTTCCTTATGTAAAGATAATGACATGATAATATTCTGCAGGCAATATAGATATATCCTGAAACATTTCAGCAGCAGATTACAACCATCCTAGTGTTGTCAACAAACATCAAAATAAAGGGAAGGGCATAAATTCCCTTTCAATCTCCCCCTTTTTGGTGTTTGATGACAACCCAAGGATTTCCATATGATAATCAATAAGCATAGAAATAACCAGTTTACAAATTATAGGAAGGCTCCCCCTAGATGTGTGACCCGTTTAAATGAGCATTTAAAAATAAGATGACACAATCTAGAAATTATAACCACAAAGATATGATATGATCATAATATAGATAGATAAATAACTAGGCATACCATGGTTTTTAATGAAGTAATAATACCGGGTACGCATGTCTTACCACACACGACAGACAACGGAGTTTAACATATGACAAAGTACATAACCAAATGGACATAAAGACACAAGCTTCAAAGAGGCAAATCGAGATAACGTGAAGCTTGTGTACCCATGCAAATCCCCGGTAGCAACCTAATATGGCCATTTCTCCCCCTTTGGCATCGAGACGCCAAAAAGGGAAAAGTGCACTACGAAAGCATCCCAAACCAACTCTAGCCACTAAAGTCATCATCCTCCTCATCCTCATCGTCATCCTCGTCCTCATCGCCACCCTCGTCCTCATCATCACTATCTTGAGCAGTTGACTTGCCATGAGGGCGAGAAGAGGAAGTCACATCCTCAAACATGGACCAATCCACATGCCCCTAACTCCAGTATCCATAAGAGAGTGTACCATCAGAAACCTGCTGAGATGAGTCATCATCCATGGGATGGTTGATCTTCTTGAGTTCCTTCATGACATTCTTGTTGGCCTTGTAAGCATCATACTGACCATGGAGGATGTCAATGTTCTGACACAGGAGCAATCTCTTCCACCAGGAAGCCTTCTTCACTTTCTTGTGCACTTCATCTTTGGAAGTGTTGAAGTGGTATGCATTGCTAGCATGCTTCATGCGAGGACCACGGGTCACAACCTTCTGCACCTCCTCAGACTCATCACTGCCATCACTGTCAAATTCATCCACATCCTCATCCTCAAAGACACCGCAAGAAGGGGGATAACCGCGGGGTACCTGAGCGGAAGGGGATCCCTTCCTCTAAAGCTTGGCAGGCTTGTGTGACACAAGGTTGTTGAAAAGCAGAGGAGTAGCTGGAGTGTGGGCTGCAACAAGCTTCATCACATATGGGGCATAGAGAGGGCACTTCTTGTCCATAATGCACTTGTACAAATCTTGATATATAAAGTCCATGACATCAATAGCACCACCATCATGGTCAGGACCGTGAATAAATACAGAGTGAACATGAGCCATGAGGTTGATTTCAGCACCTCGCATTTCATCCTTGTT
The DNA here is from genome assembly GCA_910589775.1 of Avena eriantha. NCBI lineage: Eukaryota > Viridiplantae > Streptophyta > Magnoliopsida > Poales > Poaceae > Avena > Avena eriantha. The sequence goes on along the minus strand of OU342746.1, from coordinate 32,405,352 downwards.
ACCTGCCTTTGGAGTGAGGGTGTGGCGAAACATGCAAAGCAGAATGTTGTAAAGCAGCTTCATGTTGGTGGTTTGACCACATATACCATCCTAAGAATAGATAGGAGCTAATATTGCCTTGTCATAGGATTGCCCATGAATATGCATTATTTTGGCACTAGCATTATTGGGGTTGAAGGGTAAACCAAGAATACCAGCAAACTGCACCAAACTGGAACAGCATCTAGTAGTGCCAGAAATCCACTCTAAGGGAACATCCATAGTGTCACCAAAAACAACAGTGGCATAAAACTGCTGAACCAACTCAATGTTGTAGTCCTCTCTTACTTGAAATATGGTGTGCAGTCCCATCTTCTCTGTAACCCATAGAGCATCCCGAAAGTAGCTGTGACCATGCAGCTTCTCAATCTCCAACCATTGCATGGGGCACACAGGAGATCTGAACCCACCATACACCTCGAAAAAGAGAAGGAATTGTTCATTCCTCCAGAACTGATCATCAGGAGAGGTGCGAGGTAGAGCATAGAACTGCTGGAGCCTCATCTCCACATACTCTTCAGTGCCCAAATCAGCCAAGGTAGAAAAGGATTCATATTTCATACGATTGGCATCATCCCTTTCCAGCTGCCTTATCTTCTCTTGTTTTGCTGCAACACGATCACGTGCAGACTGCCTGACCACATATGGATCCACATGAACATCTCTATCTTCATTGTAAGAACCGCGATGATGATTAGACCGAGACCGGCGAGGACGAGAGCCACCTGTGAAATCAGAGGAGGGAGACAGCATTTGGGGTAAGCACATTTGTCCAGGAGGTACTAACAAGGAACCAGCAATCAAAGGAATATTGGAGTGCACAGGTCGAATCTTCCCGGACTGTCCGGAGAAATCACCCCAGAGACTCCACCTAACCCAGACATTCCGATGCGAACACACCGGACATTTCGGTCGCACCGGAGTGTCCGTCCCATACGTGCCGGACATTCCGGCTGGAGCCATGGCGATTTTCAGGACAGTGCGGGGAGGCTCAACCGAAGCAGATCGACATTTCTAGAACTACTGCTAGGGGGTACATTGTATGCAAGAATGAAGTAACCATGGATTCTAACAAAAAGTGGTCCTCAAAAACTCATCTAGGGTTAGCCTAGAGAATGAGAAGGAGAGGGGCACTTTACTAGCATCCATGGTGGTCTTCACCAGAGGGGAAATGATCCTAGCAGTGAAGGGAAGGAGATGGCCGGTGGCAGCAGCAGGATCCGGGGTGGACGAGCTCTCCCTGTGGTGCCCTTGGTCGGAGGAAATAGTTGGGGAGGAAGAGGGAGTCGAGGAGGAGAAGGAGGACTGAACCGTCCACTTCTCCCCGGCCCTCTCATTCGATTTTGAAACTGCTTGGGCCGGAGTGTTCGAGCGACATACGCTAGAGGGTCCGGCCCGGCCGGATTGTCCGGTGTGAATCAAGCGGAGAGTCTGGTTCGGCCGAACACTCAGGTTGGTTCAGAGCGGACGGCCTGGTCCCTTCGACCAGAGACACCAGGAACAAAATTTGTGGACAAATGTGTGGCAAGAGGAGCATGATTTAAGGTAAGAATAGGCCTGGGATTTTTAGAACAGTGGGAAGAGCATAAAGTCAGAGAACCCAAATAAATGTCTAATAAAGCTCTAGACAAGATCAAAACAAGAACCAACTCTTCGTAATGAAGAGGGCAGTGGCCGAGGCCACCATGTTAGATTGTGAGGCATGAAACCGCGAAGAATTATCCATGGGTTCATAGCCTCTACTCATCAATGAAGCTCACATATCACAAATGATATTAAGAGAATTGATTTACTTCATTTTGGCATTGTGGGGGGACGGATAGCCCAATAGATTAGGACCGCACTCCCCCTATGTCCATGCCTGCACCTAAACCACAAAATGATCAAGTAATAGGTGTGTATGGAAGACGATCAAGTCAAGCTTCTTGAATCTATGATATTTAGCTCATTCCTCAAGTAACAAAATCTTGCTTCATCAAGTGGCTTCGTAAAAATATATGTAAGTTGGTCTTTGGTTGATACATAATATAGCTCAATATCTCCTTGGTCAACATGATCTCTAATGAAATGTTGACGGATCTCAATATGCTTTGTCCTTGTATGATCTATCGGATTATAGGCAATCTTGATAGCACTTTCATTGTCACATAAAATAGGCACTTTGTCAAAAAGGACACCATATTCCTTTAAATTTTGCCTCATCCATAACAATTGAGTGCATGCACTAGCAGTAACCACATACTCAGCCTCGGTGGTGGAGAGAGATATACAATTTTTCTTCTTAGAAGACCAACACACCAAGGACCTACCAAGGAATTGGCAAGCCCCCGAGGTTGATTTCCTAACATCCTTATCACTAGCCCAATCTGAATCCGTGTACCACACACCATAGTTTGGGGTATGAACCAAATATCGAAAGATTCTTTTGACAGCCATTAAATGGCTTTCTTTAGGAGCCGCTTGATATCTTGCACACACTCCTACACTTAACACAATATCGGGTCTAAATGCACATAGGTAAATCAAAGAACCAATAATGGATCAGTATACCTTTTGATCAACATCTTTACCATTTGGGTTAAGTTCAAGGTGAGTCTTGGTTGCCATGGGAGTGGGAGCTCCATTTAGATCTTTCATGTTGAACCTCTTGAGCATGTCTTGAGTATACATTCCGGTCTAGCAAAGAATCCGTCTAGAGTCCGGGAAGAGTCCAGGAGGTGTCTGATATGGGCTATTGATTGTCCGTGACCTCCGAGGAAACTTTTGGGTTGGACACTTCGGCGGACACTAGCCGGACATTCTGGCTTGGCCAGATACTCCGGTTGATATCTACCGGACAGTCCGACGTAGAAAATATCCAGCACTGATAAACCTTGGGGCCTTCTTTTCCTTATGACAATATAATGACATGATAATATTCTGCATGCAATATTGATATATCCTGAAACATTTCAGCAGGATATTAAAACCATCCTAGTGTTATCAACAAACATCAAAATAAAGGGAAGGGCATAAATGTCCTTTGAACTGGCATGCCTGTTCTTCGTGCTAGTACATACAAGGTCATTAGACATGTTGGTTTGCATTCACTGCTCTACAAATTTCAAGTCATGCACATGTCTGTTATTTTGTCATGCACATGTTCTTAGCTACTCCATACAACAATAATTGCCTGCTACCGTGTAATTCTTGCAAAATCTGAAGTCAGTGTAAAATATTAGTATGGATTCCCTACTCTACAGTTACTAAATCTATCTGGTTCGTCATGAGATAAGTTCCTGCTATTATTTCCTCCTTGACATCGTTTTGCTATCCTATAGTAGCCGTTTAAACTCTTCGTACTAATTCGATTATAATTTTGTTGTTGCCATCTGATTCTTCAAAAGCTGCATCACTAATTATTTTCTTTTTCTTGCATAGAGCTCAAAATGGAACAATAAACATGTTGGTTTGCATAGCCTATTCTACAGGTTCATAAGGGATGCCATTACTTCCTTATCCGGTGCTGGTTCGTCCTGAGCAATGGCATAACTATCCTCTATTATGTATTTCACTCGTGGTTTGCATTCCTGCTCTAGAAGTTATCTTTTGATGCCTTTATAATTTCTATCTGGTTGATTCTTAGCTATCACAGTAACTACATGCCATTGTGTAGCTCACCGCAAATTCTGAGTAACCCAACGACTCTTGCATTCCAGGAGATACCACTGCTTCCATATATATTTGCTGAAATGACCTGGCTATTTTATATTTGCTGAAATTCTAAGAAACATTTTGTTTGATTGCTCATTTCATTCTAGGCACACTTTTCTAATGCTTGTTTGTCCTGTTCTACAGATTCACGGGCGATGCCATTATATCTCGCATTTGGTTCTGGTTTGTCCTAAGCAATGACATAACTATCCTCTATTATATATAGTTCATTCGTTGTTTGCATTCCTTCTCTACAAGTTCTCGTATGATGCGGTTATAATTTCTACCTGGTTCATTCTTATCTACAACAGTAACTGCATGCCATTTTGTGGCTCAGCGCAAATTCCGAGTCACCCAATGGCTCTTGCATTTTAGGGTATACAATTGCTTCCATATATATTTGTTAAAATGACCTAGCTAGTTTTTATTTGCTGAAATTCTAAGCCACACACACACATTTTTCGATTGCTCGTTTCACGGTAGTCACACTTGTTTAATGTGGTGATTTCCTGTCCTGTTTGTTTGATGTGTTGGTCAATAATTGAACCATTGACCAGTTGTAAACTCCAGTTCATAGCTCCTGTCACATTAGTCAAATGAGTAGTTTGTCTTATTTCATATATTAACTTATTATTACTTAGTTTTAGACTACAATTGTTGCTATCGCCACCAAAGAGGGGGTGACAAGATCATGTCTCCTCCAATGCAGCTATCACACTCCAAGGAGGATGCAGGTGATCGATTGAGAAAGCAAATTAAGGACTTTGCTATCAACTCGATTGTCAACTGAAATGCCGAATTTTCTTTCTCTTGCGTTGATAATGTGTAATAATTTTAAGAAGTTTGCAGGTGATGTAATATCTAGATAACTCGCATAGGCTATGTAGGCATTTAGTTGACGTTGTCCACGCATGGCGGTAGTCGTTACCGTAACTATGTCAGTCAGGTCGATTAGGGAACAGTATTGTGCTTTGTTATTGGTCTATCTTGTATTCGGCCGACGATGAACAGTAAAAGATGCTCGATAATTACACACCTTTTATGATATTGGCATGGGCTTTAGAAAGGCCGAAACTATAAAAGACTGTAACGTGATGGGCTGGCCCACATGTGGGAACATGTAACAGTAACAGGCCATAACAGTAACATGCCAGAACAGTAGCAGGCCAGAACAGAAACAAGCCATAACAGTAACTGGCCACAACACTAAAAATCAAGAAACTTTAAAAGGATAGAACAATAATAGGCTAGAGGATTAACGGGCCATAACAGTAACAGACCACTACAGTAAAGGGCCACAATAGTAAAGGGCCAAAACAGTTAAAGGCTAGAACAGTAATGAGCCAGAACAGTACTGGCCTAAGAAAATTCCTGTCAAGGATAGTAACAGGCCGACAAAATTACCAGTCCAGAATAGTAATAGGTCGATTGTGGCCTGAATCATTAATGTCCGAAACAGTAAAAGGCCAAAACAATAATGGACCATCTCAAAGAAGGACCGGTAGTAGGTTGCCCACGACGGGCTGCAAGAACAGTGATGGGCCGACAGCAGGCCTTAACAGTACCGGACCGACTAGGCGCAGGCTACTAATGGGCCACACGGTGTTGGACCAACTTGGGCCTTCTATAGGCCGAAACAGTACCCGGCCTGAAAGTTCGTGGGCCTCTAATGGCTGCATTATTGGGCCCAATTCAAGCAGTGCAGCGCGAAACAGTAACGAGTTATCTTCTTATTGGGCTCTTCTCATGGCCTAGCCCACTTAGTAATTAGCAGGCCTTGGTTAGGCCTGGCTTCTGCCACGGTTTCTTTGTCCATTAACATTGGTAATCGGCCATTAATGGCGGCAGACACATGGCAGTTTGCATGACGTCAGCAGTCAACGCGACTAGCGAACAGATGTATAACGGAACACGTTTTCGTGGTTGAAGGGTGAAATCTGCCACGGTCAAAAAACCATGGTAGATTCTTTTATGACGGGGCTTTTACCACGAAGGTTATCCATCGTAGAAGACTTTTTAACCACAAAAAATGGGCCTTCAACCACGAAAATCACCTGTTGTAAAAGTCAACTTTTCTTTTAGTGTGTCTTCTAGAAATGATCTAGTATTATGGGCACTTTTTGCATTCTTGTAGTCGGTCAAACGGTTACTATTATTAGCTCCGCCATATTGAAAGAACCTACTTTAGCATAAAAACTTAGTGTTTATATAGGAAACACCTACCCAAATAGTTCAAGCAATATCCCAAAGTATAATATCATGTGTGAGTCATTATTTAGCTTCCAAACACTATTATTATGGGTATGGGTGACATGGAGAAGTTAGTCATGTGGTGACCACGAACTCATTGGGCATAGAGTACCCCTTCCTAAGAAGCAATAATAGGATGCATACACTAAAATATGAGGGCAAAACCTCCATAGAAGGGGTACCACCGCTAAGATGAGGGGGAAATCCTCCAAATATTTATACGATATCAAAAGGTGAGAAGAGTGAGTATGCAAAGGCTAGGCCTTCCCAAAAATCAAAACAAGCAAAAAGTGACAAAGAAATACAAAGAAACAGCAAAGGGAGGAAAGAAGCAAAAAGTGCCAAAACAAGAATGCCAAAAAGAATCAGGTAATGAGGGGCAATGAAACCAAACATTAATGATGTATCATGCTTCAACCATAAAATTAATGGGTATTGTTTGGAAGATAGTTTGTGTATCACATATGATATTCCGTACTTGCTAGCCATACACTTTTTCCAACCTCCTTTCCCAATATTCTAACCATAGGGCCGCCACTATATATATATATATATATATATATTTACACTTTTCTCTATGAGAAGAATGCAAACTATTGTTTCATGGTACTATGTGCATTTGTGTTGGTCAATATACATTGTGTTATCAAATATGATATTATGAGAGGTACTACTTTATGCTATGCTTGCTTGTTGTTATTCTCTAATGAATGAATCGTTTAACTTTTTGTGATACTTGCTAGTGAAAAGAAGCACCAAACTCCAAAGTCCATGTTAGTTTTATCACCTTCATGCTTGAGGACGAGCATAGGTTAAGCTTGGGGATGTTGATGCATGTAAAGTGCATGCATGAACTTTGTAGTTTGTTGATATGAATTATCACGTATTTGCAACATATATGATGTTATATCCATGTTTTAAATTGATTTTTGGGGATTTACCAATGATCCCCTTTATTTTGGTTATAACTCTGCAGGACAGGAAAACCCTGTTTTGTGTATTTTTAGCTTTCAGGGACCTAAACAAAATCAAATGGACCTAGGATTTTTGGAGCATCAATATTTTAACAAGAGAAGCACCTGGAGTACTTGGACCACACGAGGGGATCCCTGAGGCCCAAAAGAGCCCAGGTGGCACGCCCAGTTGGGGTGTGCATGCCACCCATGCTCTTTTGCGCCTCGGCCGTCTAATTCACTTGATTCTTTTGCCCATGGACTCCATCTGACCTAAAAACCTCTATATAAAGGACCCCTCAAGGCTTCCTCGAGGAGAGCATCACAGAAAGACCAAAACACCAAAATAGAGCCAGAACCAGTGAAGATTGGAGGGGGAAACTCTGCTAGAGCTGCCACCGGAGGGATCTCTACCTTCTCCAACGTATCCACCATCATCACCATGATGAAGAGGGAGTAGTACACCTCCGTACTATGGATTTGTGGTAGTATCTTGATCTATTTCTCTCTTTCTCTTCATAGATCTAGTACCATATGAGCTGCCCAAGATGATTATGGTCATATATGTAATTCCTATGTGGTGGATATTTATTCTATGATGTGATATATGAGATTGGAACCTATTATGTGTGAGATGTATTAATAGATGCATATCATGTACCATGTTCTTAAGTACTTGTTCTGATCCAACTTGTATGCAAGAGCATATGTGGGGAGAAGTGTGTATTAGATGGAGTAGCATGGTGGTAGTGATTGAATAGTGACAACAAATTCAAGATCTACTATGGTATTTGCCTTTGTTTTGTTGCCTCACTAGGTATAAAGTGAATTCATGTGCTATAATTATCTTGTGACAGCTTGATAATCTTGTTTGTTTAAGGTAGCATATTTGTGACTCAAACATTATGTCAAATTACCTAAGACTATACTCTGTTGATTATTAATTCAAGATTGCTTGGAGTTTTCCCTTTCTTGAGGAGTATAATATATATGTGTTGCATCATCTCTATGTTAGGACGCGATGCCCATATGAATGCTTATAAAACACAGATTGAAGTTCTACTAATATTATGTCTTTGATAAATTGTTTGTGTCCTCTATAACCCAAAAAGAAAGTAGACAAGTGAACCCATGAACCCTGGTCCATGTTAAAGCATTAGAAACACCTCTCCAACACCATTATCACACTTTATATTTTCTGCAATTTATTATTTTGAAAACACAAAAATACTTTATTCACTTGTAAACACACACAAAACCCAAATACAACTATATTTTATTGTTTTTATCTTGCTTGCCTAGTTTTACTTTGTTTACTTTATTTTCTTTATATTTATATTTCATATTACTAATACGAAACCTTGTGCTTGATAACCATGCGGTGGAGTTGGGGACACAAGCCAAAAACTTTGCTTTGCATGTTGCTAGAAAAGGAGAAGACGAATCAACCCTTGCCAATTCCCGAGAGTTTGATATAAACCCTCGAGTCACCCTTGTGGGAAAAATAAGCTTGCTACAACACTCTACACTTGGAGTCCCAACAAGTTGGTACAGACAGAGTTGTTGCCATTGGATACCAATGGAGTTTCCCATGTGTTTAGGATATAGTTATCATCACGGTATCAATTTAGTTACCCTACCCTCTGAGTAATAGTTATTCACCCATTACTTATAGAGTTACCAAGGTGTTCATGGCATATTTATCGCCGCAAAGGTATCAATGTAGTTACCCTACCTAGAGTTACCAGTCCATTATTGGTAGATTTACCCATGTGTTTTTTAGTGTGTAGTTTTCACCACGAAATCAACATAATTATCACCCTAGTATTTATGAAGTTACTAAGATATTTTAGTGCATAGTTACCCAAGCGTTCAGACTATAGTTATCCACCCATTACTTATGGAGTTATCAAGGTGTTCCAACTATAGTTATCACCATGAAATCAATGCAGTTACCTCGCCCTCTAGCTAATAGTTATCAAGCCAATGGGGTTACCTGGGTGCTGAAGGTATAGTTACCAACTTAATACTTATAGAGTTACCATGGTGTTCAGTGTATTATTACCCATGTGTTTGCATCATACCTACCATCCCCAAATCAATATACATACCCCTTCATCTAGCTAATAGTTACTCCACCCTCTTGATAATATGTATCCACCCATTACTTATGGTGTATCCTAGCTTTTTAAATTATATAGCTATCACTAAGAATTCGATATAGTTACCCGCCCTCAATAGTTACCGACCTAGTAGCTATGGAGTTACCCACATGTGTTGGGTCTGGTTGTCACTATAAATTGATATGTTGATCATCCTAGTATTTGTGAAGTTGTGCATGTTCTTTAGTATATACCCCTTGTCTGTGATAAAGTCACAAAGCAAAACGAAAAACCAGAACAAGGATCTAGCTTCAAGCCAAAACAAATCATTAATAGGTTGGGTGACTTACATAATACATTCTAGATAACTCACGTGTTACAGGTGGGTTACTTTCGGGTCCCAAAAAATCACTTTCACTAGGATTGTGAGAGTGAAATTATGTGGTTACCAATCCATTACTGATAGAGTTACCCATATATTTTTTAGTGTGTAGTTTTCACCACAAAATAAATATAATTATCACCCTAATACTTATGAAGTTTCTGAGATATTTTAGTCATAGTTATCCAGATATTCAAACTATAGTTATCCACTCATTACTTATAGAGTTATCAAGGTGTTCAAACTATAGTTATCACCACGAAATCAATATAGTTACCATGCCCTCTAGTTAATAGTTATCAAGCCAACGGGGTTACTCGGGTGTTCAAGGTATAGTTACCAACTCAGTAGTTATAGTTTACCTAGGTGTTTATTGTATATTTATCCCGGTGTTTGTGTCATACCTATCATTGCCAAATTGATATACTTACCCCATCCTATAGCTATTAGTTATTCTGCCTCTAGATAATAGATATCCACCCATTACTTATGGTGTAGCCCAGCTTTTCAACTTATATAGTTCTCACCATGAAGTTTACATAGTGCTATCCCGTCCTTAACACTTACCGACCTAGTATCTATGGAGTTACCCGTATGTGTTGGGGTCTGGTTGTCGCTGTAAAATTGATATGATGATCACCCTAATATTTGTGAAGTTGCACATGTACTTTAGTATATAGTTATCACTTGTTTGTGATAAAGTTACAAAGCAAAACGAACAATCAAGACTAAGATCTAGTTCCAAGCCGAAACAAATCATTAATAGGTCGGGTGACTTACATAATATAGTTTGGATAACTCACGTGTTATAGGTGAGTCACTTTCGGGTTGGAAAATTTTCATTGTAACATCAACATGGATCTAGCTTCAAACATCTTGTCGTGACTAATCCAACAGTGAAAACCAACCTTAAAGGGATAAACGGCGTGAGGCAAAAAAACCTTTTGAAGTTTTAGATTTTGCATTTAATGCGGATGGCACCAGTAGTTTTGTCTTTTCCTGCATATATGCAAAAGAGTCTCGACACTGCCCGTTTGTAGGATGGGTAACTTACATATTATAGCCCGGATAATTCAAGTCTTACAGATGGATATTTTTTGGGTTCAAAAAATTTTGTTAGAACATACCAACATTGGTTCTAGTTTCGAAGATCTCTTCGTGAGTAATTCAACGCTAAACACATATCACAAATCTGATAAACAATTTGTTCTACAAAACATTTTATATTTTATATTTTTAAATTTAAGTGCAATGAAGAGTGAATCTTGAATATCTAAGATAGCCTCTAGAGGTAATACTACAAGTCAAACTTGAATCATGGCACCTTTATTTGGACAGGGTAGTGTATCCTTAAGGACATACACTATACAACACAGGGTAGTCTCCTCCCTATATCACAATTATGTGTCAAGTGCTCATGTCAACTACTGCATATGTGTTGTTCAAAAAAAACTACTACATATGGTCCACATATGCTGCAGTAATTAGAAGGAAACACAATTGCAGGTTTTGTAAATTTCTATAAGCCCTCCATAGATTAACTTCTAAAGTATTAAATGACCCATACCTATATCATTAAAAGGTTTTGCATCAGATTTAGGATATACCACTCGACCAGTCCCTATATCCTCCCCCTTTTATAATCCTAGATTATAGTTGAATAATAAATGTAATGATAACTACTTGAAATCTACTAACACCAGTTTGGTCATCTCTAATGGCACAATATCTTCATAATTTCCACACGACTGCCATTGCTGCATGAATTGACGGTGGTGCTAGTCACTAGTCATCATATATTCCTATGATGTCTATCCTATACAGTATTGTGTTCACTACTGAATTCGATTGGGTTGTTGATTATTGGACTATCTTGACTGAAAAAAGTTGACACCTACTTTTCACATTACAGGAAAAAAGGCATGAAATTGAAGGACAACTGCTATTGGGGATCTACTAGTCTTGTACATGTAAACACGAGAGGGAGAGGTGGTGCTGACCAACCTAGGAGAGGTGTCGGCCTTGCAGAGGCCCTAGAGTGGTGGCCGAAAGCCGCAGCTCAAGGAAGGCGTCAGCTTTTGCTCCGGGTGGACGCTAGTAGCAACAGCTCCCCCCACCGGTTGCAGGTCGCATGGATGCCAGGGATCAAGGCAAGAACTCCACCGCCTCCCCTGCCCTCAGCTCGCCCTTCCCTCAGATCCCTCGTTGTGCCTTGGCAGTCCACCACCACGAGCGCGAGGAGGGGATCCTCTCGTGCCTCCCCTCATGGCTGATGGTTTGGGAAGAACAAGTGGAGGAGGGGGAGCGGCAGCGCTGGTTGATCTAGATGGTAATTAGAGAGATCCTCGGGGTATGCAGCGTCATGGGGTGGGGGGTGACCACGATGGGCGAGCTGCTGAGCAGAGCAGAGCAAGCAAGCAACCAGTGAGGAAGACGAGGTCATGGGCTGCTGGGTTTGTCAAGGATTTCACAGGGACTTTTTTTGCAAAACGGCCAAAGCGGCCAATAATTCAGGCCAAAGGGAGTAACACTGAGTTCATAGATTTATAGTCAATACACAAAAAATTTAGGGATCCAAATTTCTCCTGCTACAGCAGCAGATCTCTGAAATCCCTAAACAGTCTCCTCCCACAAAAACATGATTTTGTGAAGTTTTTCTCCTCTGCTTGAGATGCTCAGCCACACCCAAGGGCCAAATCCCACCCATTTCTTTTCCTCAGAATCCGATGATGCTTATGTTACAGTAAGTTGTATTCTATATTCTACATCAGGAGATAAACACAACAAGTTACGGAGAAATGAGCTGTTTTGCAAGAGGCGTGGCATTACAAAACCACCTTATGCAGCTTCATCAATTGCACAGATACTTCCACCTCAAATAAATTTGGACTTGTACAGTGGAGGTGGATACCAGATTCCGAAAATATGCATGTTCTCAAAAGTACAAGATTACAGGAACTGCTGCGCAACAAGGACAAGCATAGCTGCCTCACCTAATATCCTAGTTGAACTATACACTACAAATAATCTCACTTTGTCTTGATAACTTGTGACTCTCGTTTTGATCACTTTAATCCTCTTGTTGCAATATCAACTGGAAAACTTCTCAGTTCACATACTGCAAAGCAGCTTACTCCAAACAAATAACAAGCCGCCCTGAATCAGTCACTCATTCTGCACAAAGGTGGTGAACATGGTTTAAATGATTAGTCCACAGATACCAGTATCATGCAAGGTGATGTTGTAACTAACTGAAAGAACAATCATAGAACAATGCCACAATCATATATAACTACCCTACTCCATCCAGTGCCTAACTCAAGCCAGGTCATTTTTTTTATCAGCATTAACAGTATAGATATGTATACACTTTTTTGGATGTGCAAGTCGTGCAATACCTTTGCCTTTTAGAATTAGGCCCGTCAACTGGGTCACGGTTATGTTGATGTGAATTCCTAGAATCACTTGGCACATCCCTTGCACTGTTTAAGCTCTCAGACACGGCCTGCATCCAGTACTGATGTTACCATCCATCAAGAGATAATTGCATCAAGTAACAGGAATTTCATTTACCTGTGAAGGAGTACTTCTGCTATTTGCTGGGGCGCTCTGAGGTTGATTTTCAGCTTGGGAGATAAAAGGCATAATTTCACGCACCAAATTTGCAAAGCGTATCCCCTCATCGCTGACTCCTGACACTTCGGGTGCTAGATGGTTTCTAGCATCTACCAGCTCAGCAGACGCCACTGGTACATGCTGACTTGTGCCATTTGCTCGGGGATTTTCTCCAGAAAATAGTGATCCAATCCACTGGAGACTGTCCATCAACTGAGAAAAAGGACCCTGGCCGTTCTGCTGCCCATGAGAAGCCTGAGATATGTTCCCCACATTGACATCAACCTGTGGTCCCAGATTACCTGCAACAAAATCCAGCCATGGTGAAAACGGCATAAGAGGATAAAGCCTTTTTCTTTTGGAATGCCAAAAGGTCAACATGTGGACCAGAATACCGTAAACAAAAGAATGAATAATCATAAAAGAAAAGCATGCATTCATTGAGGCAACCGTCTAGAAAACAAATTATGGCTCACGGAAGGTGGTGATAACTCAGATAGAAACTATCATGCAACCAGATTTGTCAGATATGATCTTCCCCATATCCTAACCAGCTTATTCTTTCTCAAAATCGGTTACAGTATGAAATTTGATGCCAAAACTTGTTGGCCTGCCATAGCAAACAGACTAACCAAACCAGCACGTACATGATGTCAAAACTAAGGAAAGGAGGTACAGACTTCCTGTGACGCCACTTGTCCGGACACCCAGATACCCCTTTTACATTCTTTCCATTCACTCCACTGGCGTGCCAGAGCCCTCTAACTAGTGACAAGCATCTGAGTGGTGTGCATTTTCAATATTATCTCTTGACGGAATTGACAGGACGCAGATTCAGATCGGATTAGTCATGAACCAGATTGCATTTCTAGTAGAAACTTCATGTTTAAAGAACGAATGCAAACAATTAAAAGGTAAAAAACAACACAGATGAAGTGAGGAAACTCATTCACCTGCTTCGCGAGCTTGAGATGGCTGAGGATTCGGTTGCAGATTAGCATGGGTGTCACTATGATCAGGTTCATTTGGAGTTTGTCCATTTTGTGCATCACTACCATTAGTATTTACTCTTTGTTGCATTCTGGTGACCATTGGATAGATAACACCAATTCCCCCACTAGAAGAACCTGATGGAGGGCGACTGATGCCAGCAGGCACAGCAACAACTGTTCTGAGTGGAACCAGTCTAACTCCAGACCCAACAGCAAAAGGAGCACCGCCTGCAACTCGCGCAAATGCCTCCCTAACGTTTGAATGCGAAGCATTGCCAGTTCCATCTGTATTTTCTTGTGCTGGCTGTGCCCCAACCGATTCACTTGGGTTAGTACTTGCTACAGGCACAGACCCACCTAATGACCAAAAAGACTGGCATTTAACCATTATTATCAACAAAAGTAGCAGCAGAAGAGAAAAATGAACACACTAGGAAGTTATCTAGATGCATCAATTATTTATGAGTTAAATACAGTCACAGTCCCTGTACTTGTCGGGCTGGCTCAATTTAGTCCTCGTATTTGGAATCTGCTGAATTTTATCCGTGTACTTGTGAATTGAGCTTGATTTAGTCCTATTCAACGTTTGCCGTCAAATCTGTGCCAACGCGGACGACACGTGGACTGGAATCTTGCAAGAACACCCTCTAGCATCTAAGAAAATTGCAAAAAGCAAATGGACGTTAGACACCGATCCTTTTTTCTTTTTTCTTTCTATTCCTCTTTTTCTTCTTTTTTCCTTAGTTCCGTCATCTCCTAATCTCCCTCGTCTCCCCCATCCCCATCGTTCCTCCCTCCTCCGGCCGGAGCTCGGTGAGGTTTCTCAGCTCCCTATAGCTCGCACGCCGCCCCTCCCCTCTACTTCAGCTCGCACGGCAGCGCCCCTGCCCTGCAGCCCGGCTGGCGGCACACTGATGGTCTGCGAGCGATGTGCGAGGCCGCGCACCTGTTCACCCGCATGAGCACGCCTGATGGAGACAAGAGGGGCGCATCTCCGCCGCTTGCAGAGAAATCCCACGTGCCAGGAGGTGCGGCCGCCTTTGTTGTGCGTACATATTTTTCCGAGCACCGCCCCCGCCATTGCTCCGACGAGCGATTGTCGCCGGAGTAAGCTCCTCCGTCGGAAGAGGACTACCCTATATGTCCCACGGAGAAAAGACTCATCTCGTCCGTTCACGACTCCATGAGGAACAGGACCAACGGAGCAAGTCGTGTAATGTCCGTCTCCTACTTTTTAAGCCATAGCCCCAATTATGGTCTTTTTTGCAATTTTTCGGATGTGGTAGGATGTTCTTGCAAGATTATAGTCCTAGTGTCATTGGCGTCAACTCAAATTCGACGGCAAAGATTGAATTGGACTAAATCGAGCCCGATTTACAAGTAGAAGGATAAAATTCGGCAAATTCCGAGTACATGGACTAAATCGAGACAACACGACAAGTATAGGGACTGTTGGTGTATTTAACTCATTATTTATTTAGACCCATATAATAATAAGCAAAAGAGAGAACTATTTAAGAGAAGGGGAGGGAAATCACAAGCCCCCACATGGACAGGATAAACCATATCCAGATTCACTTCCTCTGATCCACTGTTCACTAACTTTAACCTGACACACCCTAGCCTGCTGGTTCTGATCTATTTAATATGACACAATAATCCCTGATTCTGATCAGCGTTTACTAACTGGCATAAAGTTATAACACCATAAACTGATAAAAACAAGTTTCATGGACTCTGCAATCTATTACTGACTAATTTGAACAGACGCGCCTATCCCTGCATGCTCTGATTGATTTAATACGCCAGATATAAACCATCACCGATCTGATCTCACAAACTGGCAGTTGCAACAATGTGGCAATATCAAACCATTATCTGGTAGAGGTTTACACAAACAAACTTTCAAACGAAACATTCACCCTGTCTGTTTTTTATTTACTCAGTCCACTAAGTTACGACTCAGTCTAAACAATAACACTGCTTGACTCTTACAATTCATGTTTCCACCACTGACTGTAATTTTAAGATTAGATAGCTGAACAAACCTTCAATACACACCAAAGCAAAAAAAAATATGGTGTGGAACAAAAAGTAATTTCAGATGGATACAGGGGCAAAAATAAAAATTCATGTGCTGATGATGCTCCAAGAGGAAAACTGAAAGGATAGAGTAATAAAGCTTTACTCACTTGCACGGACATGGATATCAGCATCCCTTGGCTGCAGAACAGAGCCCTGCGAACTAAGACTAGAGAACATTGGACCCATTTGAACAGATCTTGGTCCTGGAAAAAAGGGAACAGGCTGGACAAAAATGAGTTAGCAAAATGCATAAACAGAATAAGGGCCTTACCAACCCATTAATTCTAAACTAAAATTCAAAAAACTTACAGGAACCATAAGAGGGTTTGGCCCAGACGGAGATATAAAAACAGCAGGTCCAGAATTTATGACAGCTTCTGACTGAAAAGAGCGAATAGATCGGTACAAATACAAAATCAATTTCCAATCTGAAATAAGGTACATGTCACAGAAACCTACAGGCGCAGGATTGATACGAAGCATCATTGTTGTGCGACCAAGTTCTAGAAGTAATGAACCAAGATTCTGGAGGATAACACCATGTCTCATTGCGCTTTGTTGAAGGTTCCTCCGTCTTGTGGAGTCACTTACATTCCCAAGATCTCCCAATTGTGTCGAGAGTTGCTGGAATGGAACATGATTTCAAATTACGATACTTCTAAACACAGGTAAGTGAATATTACAGACAGGAAGCATTCAACTTCCCTTTATGCATACTGAAGTGCAACATTATAACACACATCATACAATAAATTGATTCATTTTGATGCCGCTTTCAAGAAATTAATGCATTTCGATGTAAATTTAGTTTTTCTAGCTAACTAGATGATTAGCTATAAAATAAAACCTTAAACCTCTTTATCTAGTTTATTTATCCACTTCAAAATAAAATCAAGTATACCAACATGGCACCATTCAAATAGCTACTCCTATATTACTTTAATGACGAAATATCTGAGGTTCACTATCACTGAGGATTAGGTAAATAACAAATAAACAGCATTCTCAACACAAAAAGAATAAACAAAAACAGCTTGCACTATTTATAAAGTGGCTAAAGTGCTAAATACTAGCATTACTGCATTAGACACATGAAACCCAGAAGAAACATGTGACTTACAGATAGCAATGCTCCAGCCAGATCAACAAGAAGCTGTCTAGTTGAGTGCATGTTTTCAGCTAGCGATGCTGCAGTAGGTAGTCCATGTTGTGCAGAAACTGAATCAGGCTGGTTTTCCTGATTTTGATTGCCACCTACATGAGCTCTTTGTGTAGTTCTGGGCTCACTAGTACCCACAGTTTGTGCTGCAAAAGAGAATGGAGGTAAATCTTCACAGAACAAACTACATAATTGATTTTACTCGCAGAACTGAAGCATATGCAAACCATTTCCGTTGAAGCCTTCCCTCCTAAAAGAATCCCTCATAAAGTTAATGTACTGAGAAATAGTGGTCAAGGAATCAGGAATGACCTGCAAAAGATGAACATGTTAGAGCCACTACATCCTAAATTTCACCATGTGCCATATGACAAGGATTAAAGACAAAGCAAACATTCACATTTGGCAGTGATGATCCAAGTGCTACTTCAGGGAAAAGCAGGGATGGCTGCTGTTGATCAAACTCAGCCCTGACACCATTTAGGAATGAAGATTGCGTAGGTTCAGAAGGTGCTGATCCACCCTGGCATTAAAACAGTTGATCTTAAACAAGTTTAAGTTCCTGAAGTTCCCATCTAAAGTACTTTAAGAATGATGGATTACCGAAGCTAGTGGGCCGTTCAACATGCTTTGGAGAATCTAACAAAAGAAGAATACATGCAATTTGAACAAAACCTCAGTCGCTGTCAAATATAGAGGTTTTTGAATAAGAACAGGTAAAATATATAAAGCATGTACAATTACCTGGGCAATGCTAGAGAATTCACTACCCTGGTCCAAATTGACAGCCTCCAGTACAATGCTGCGAGCCACTGTGGGACCATGACGGCGAGCAGAATTTGATGCAGCAGCTGCAAAATATTGACGTTTTGAAGTGAATAGAAGCTATTCCGATAAAAAAAGTTGGTATTTGGAAGATAACATCAAAGAGTGCTTCCTAAGATACAGAATGAAACCATAGTGTTACTGTGCCACAATGTTTTGTATAGATATGCAACAGGCTGTAACAATCTACAAACTGTAACTGCGGAAGTTTCTACAGATTATCGTCCATAGCAACCACACGCTGAGGGCAACATGCTCACAGTATTTACAGAATGGTCAATACATGATAAAATTTGTCTATAATAGTTGATGCTACACACCACACTACTGTATCTGCATTTGGCCATTATATCACTGGAACTGTATGTGCCAACATACCTGCCTCACTGCACCATTATAGATTGGGAAATTTTGCTACAGGACACCGTTATTTTCTGTCGTTTGCCCAAACACACTGCACAATTGTGTCTTTGCTAGGTACCATTACAATTTTGCGGCACGTTTGCCAAAACACACCGCAAGGCCAAAAAGGGAAAGTTTGGCACATTTTCTTCAAACCTGGCCATAACATGGTCACCCAGATAAAAGTGCCAAAACTTTCCATTTTTGGCCACGTGATGTGTTCTGGAAAATGTGCCACAAAATTGTAATGGTACCTGACAAAGACACAATCGGATGGTGTGTTTTGGCAAACGTCGGAAAATAACGGTGTCCTGTAGCAAATTTTCTCTTATAGATTGGACATTGCAACTATGTGAAGACACATCAAAAAGATAATAACATCATGCGAGAGATTCAACATATAGCACGAACTGTACTTGTGACTGGCAAATGTTTACACGGATCATACAAGTATTCAAGGACTTTTTCTGGAACACAAGTATTTCACAGACATCAAACTAAGGAAGAAGAAACAGCACACGAAACAAAATTCAGCCACAGATACGAAGATACCAGGTTTTTAAAAGAAGTTCCTGCTAGAGTTTCAATAATCTTTAAAATAGTCAATAAAACATCCACACTACACACTTGACCAATTTCACAAACCTTCATTTCCTGCATTTCCTGATGTAGCTGGCTGGCCTGGTTGTCTAACAACAAGATGCAGTGTATGGCCATCTTCAACATCTAAAAACTACTGTTAAGGAGAGTTCAATCTAAGTGCAACTTAGAACACAGCACTTAAACCATCTGTTCGCATGATCCATGGACATTTTAGTTAGTTTTTAGCAACTTCTGAGAGGAATAAGTACATGAATGAATAAATCATCTTTGAGGCTTTGCTTAATGGGTACTGACACAAATAGTATAAGGAAAGAAATTGATAGTTTGCTGCAACAAAAGTACAGACCTACTTTGACAATATATACCAAAAGATCTCAACTGAAGCATCACAAAGTCCATACAATTTGACCGTTATCCTCTGTAAAAATAATTAGACAATGTAAAACTAACGATACAAAGTACATGGAATAGAAAATTCCATAACAATGTACAGTATATAACCTCATTTCTTTATGATAGTGCGTTCACAATGGGTGAATCTTCAATGGCGAACCGCCAGACATATTCCACATTGTGCAAAAGATCCAGGCAGAGGCAAGAGAATGGGGCATTGGCAGGCACTGCGTGTGTACATCAGGTTTTGCCAACTTCAGAGAATGTAACATGACAGTTGGGTTGTATGGCATTCATAACCTAGGTCCTAGGCTTGTAACATAGCTATCGCATTTCTATTAATGCATCTAGAGGAAAAGCTTTTGCATTATATCAAGAGAAAATACTGTGCACTGGATGACATGTAATGATCAAGGACGTCCAAAATGATGTCCGTCTATTGAGTAAAAATAATTCAAGACCAAAACATATAAGATTGCAATTCGAAAGAACATGAGGATACGATATGCAGAGAGAAGTTCATCATCCTTTAAGACTCTTCCACGACAAATCAGACGTTGCTGTTCAGACAATATCCCAGTTACTGTAGCTATTTTGTCTTTTAGCAAAGGAACTGGCACCTGTAACAAGACAAAGGATTAACATGATCACACGATTTGCCATATTTAGAGAAGATAATAACGACACCAGCTATTAAAAAAATGCATTGTCTGTTTTCGACATTTCACTATGCATAGCTTTTGTTACTCTCTTTCAAAATAGATGGAGAAGCAAAGTAATGCTTATGCGCTAATAAGTTGCAACTGATTATTAATCTTATTAGTTACTCATTTTCCTCGTCACTCCAACAAGTATTTTATGTGATAATACTTTTATTAGATTGAGTTTAGGCACATAAGTTATGTTTGCATGGTAGTGCTGTATGGTTATACAGTTGGCACTATATCTGTCATTTAGTTTTCTCAGTATCACAGTGGATAATGGTCCTAGAATCGAGGTTCATGTGTAGAATGTGGGTACAGTTCCAAGGAGCGAGGGTCAGCACTCAGCAGGCCATGCACCAAGGACTAGAGGGGGAGAAGGTTGGGGGAGAGGATTAGATATTTAATACTCCCTCCATCCCAAATTAGTTGTCTTAACTTTCACTGAAATGCGTCTGCATACATGTGAATCTAGACAAAGCTGAGACAACTAATTTGGGACGGAGGGAATATTTTATTCTCGTTCATTCATAATCGACAAGGGTACATGGTGTACTTTTTTTTATAGTGAGGACTCAAATTGACACCTAAGAACAGAATCCCAGCTTTCCTAACAAATTATATATTTATCTTCCTAACTAAACCAATCTCTTTCCTAATTAAATAGATATCCATACTAATTAAATAACCTACTATCTTACATCCATATTTAATTGACCACAATACTGTTCAGGCACACTGTTCACATAAAAGTAATTCCTGCATGCGACGACTGCTTGGTCCTAAATCAGCACCACTGGACCGGGACCCAAGCCCCAAAAATATCATTTACCTTGATTAAAACTTCCTCAAAAACCGCTGTTCGCACACAATGAACTAGACAAATGGCTCATAGGGACAATACGTGATCTTTTCGAGAATATTCTGAATTGCAGAATACAAGACCCCTATGAACAACACATAATACTACTAAATCAAGACAATCTTAGAGAAAGATAGGAAAAAGGAACTAATTGCAACCTCTAATGTTTGGCATAAAGCCATAGTATTAAATGGCGTCGAACCAACATATTATACTCAACTCAAAAGGTGAAATATGGATGTATTGGTAAGTTATCAAAATTAATTAGGGAGATTAGAACAAATGTTCCATACTGTCATGTACAAATGTCTTGTCAAGAGCGGAGTGTTACAGTAATTTGCTCTGAACAAAAACAGCAGGACATCACAGGAACCACAACGATTATGAATAAATTTTGCAAAGAAACAGCCAAGTGTTTCCAACAAACAGCAGAAAACAACAAAAGCAATGCAAACAGCACATCATTTGTTGCCAAAGAGCAACTTGTAACCAGAGCTTTTGATACGAACATTCATTATCAACTTACACATTTATTCACACGCAAATTGTATGTTTGAGAATCCAAGGTTTTAATTTTGATCTCTATTGTAGTCTCTGTTTCCTCCACACACTGTGACATATGTACATCTGAAGAGTTGCACTCCATAATAATCTCCTGAAATGAAGAAAACAAAATTACAAGAAACAACAAGTAACAATTCGTCTATGAGAAGTGTGATTTATTCATCAGATAAAAGAAAATCAACTGCACTTGTTTCAGCGACTAAGTTGACAAGCATCCGTGATTATAAAGCTTTGGAATAGCACAAACAAGCTGCAAGCATACTAGAGCAAATAATTATAAATCATAAACACCACCATGCTGCTTTCAGTATATAGCGACTCGTCCTATTTAAGAAATAACTAGTACAGTAAAAAAAACTATATCTATAAGTGGCCTGTTGGTTCATTGCTGTTTCATAATTTGCGTGTGTGCAAACATATGGAGGAATTTATTCATGGAGATATGGCATTTTCTTCAAATACCAACAACGAATCCATTCAAATGCACTTAACCTATGAGAGACAAAAATTCACAATTCAGATGACAAATAAAGGTTACATAGTACCTCCCTTTTGCATAAGAACAAGACCATATACCCTAGCATACCTCCTGACATGCAAACCACAAACCAATGAGAGCAATCGATAACCACAAAGAGCCACCAGGCAAGAGATGCAACACGGAGATTTCCAACACAGGGATTTGCCTCAAAACCCAATGCAATAACACCCCTCCTCTCAGTAACTATAACACAAATCACCTTGTGGTAAACACTTAAAGACTAATCGTTGCTATGACCAACAGAATTTCCTCTAGTCACACACACAGATCTCTTTGGGCTCTACCATTCACCACCTTGTAACCCAGAAACAGCAATCCACGCCGGCCCAATCCCAGTTCAACCCAAACAATCAGGCAATTTGATCACAAACAGCCGGCGTGTACACCCGACGAGTCGCCCCTACATGGAGGGCAACCCGCCCTTCCCCCACCGGAGCACGGAGTCCACCCACCAGAACACGTGGAGGCGGACACCGAGGGTACGTTCCACACAAACAGCACCGTATGCGGGCAGAACTAATCGAACGAAGCAAACGAGGAGCGCGCATCTTACCTAGAGTCGACGGAAGAATCCACGAATCTAAGAACCCGAGGGTCGGAGTAAACCCTAGGAGATGACCGTGCGTGGAGACACGAGAACAGGAGAAGATGCGACGGAAGAGGCGAGAAGGACGAACCAACAGGTCCGAGTTGTATAGAGCAGGGAGGGCGTTTTGGGAAGGTGGATCGATCCCTTTCTGCGTTTCTTTTTTATATGGTTGTGGCTAGGTCGACCCGTTTTAGTAAAAAATAAGTCAGTTCAGACAGCCCACTAATATTACTATTTTGGAATAGAAAAAACAAATGAGTTTCGATTTTATTCTAAAAAATATACGCTACTCACCTATACTGCACACACTCTATCCCACGTAAATCTGAAAATTTAAAATGTCTTCTATCTCAAATCATTTATCCGATTTAAGATCCGGTTTCACAATTGGACTTATCGTGACGAGATATTCGAAACTAGATCTCATATTAATATGTTTCGACGAATGTTTTAAAGGATGTAACTTTGTGGAAGTTACATGTAACTTTGTGGATGTTACATCCAATCAAATTATATCCAATTTACATGAAAAGTTATATCTGAGTTATCAGAAAGTTACATCCAGCAAAAAGTTACATCTAAATTAGAAAAAAAACCTTACATCATCTAGCAAAAAAAGTTACATCCCAGTTAGCAGAGAGTTACATCTAGCAAAAAGTTACGTCCTCAAAAAAGTCTCGAAACATATTGATATGGGATCTAGTTTTGAAGATATCGTTGTGACTAGTCCAACGATGAAAGCGCAATCTAATTTGGATAAACAGTTTGAGCTAAAAAACATTTTAAATTTTCGAAATTCGTAATTAAATACACAAGTGGAAGCATGCAATGGCATGACCTCATGTCTTGTCAAAAAAATGCACAAGCGGAGGCGTGGGATGGTGATGGTGCGGCCGCAAGGTGTGATCTCGGTTTGCGCCAGATCAAGGTCAGTCTAGAGATAGATTTTACGTTTGTATATTGTGTATCCGAGGGCCACCTGCCCACCGCAACTAGACCCTCTAGGACTTGTGTGGTTGCTCGGGTCAGAATTTTTCCGTTTTTTGTGATTTGGCCTGCTGGGTGTTGCATGGGGGATATTGCCCTCGGTTTAGGATGGGCTGTTTATTTGGTTGTCTGTATTTTCGTTTCCCCACTAGAAGACCCTGGTTTTCTAGATTGGACTCTGTTGGTGCCACGTTTGGGAGCCGCATCCGACCCGATGTGCTTACCTCGCATGGCAAAATGATGAGCTTACCAATAGCCATCAGGGTTTAAGATCTTACATGATCGATCAACATGAATCAGAACAACTGGTAGTGGATAATCCACATGATTAGGCCGACGATGATTATGTCTTTGATCATACTTGCACCCTGTATAGGTGGAACCTGCTCGTGTGGATGAACTTGTTGACGAACTGATGGCGGTGGAGTAAAATTGATCTTCATATCTACTGACGGTTGTTCCTTCTGGGGACGCTTTGCTAAGAACTTGAAGTAGGTTTTTTGCGCATGTTCTAGAGTCTTAAACTCCTTATGGAGGTTGCGCCGGTAACCCATCACTTGTTGGCTGCAGTCCTCCCATATATTGTAGATTCCTGGCTTCTTGGCGTAATACACCACGTACCAGTTGTATTTCTGTGAGACATAACACACATGCAACATATAAGGATCACAACTAAAGTAGACAAATCAAGTTCACAAACACAAGGCATAAGCATAAACTAGTTAAGTATGCAATGATCATATGGACACAAGCATCAGCAGTTCTAACCTACGAAGTTAGTGATCCAACCGATCACGACCAACATCTATGGTGAGATCCTACCACCATATCAAAAGCGGTGCAATCCTAACACCACATAAGTTCTCTATCATATGAGGGGTTAGTATATACCACCTCATAATAATCAAGTATAAGTTTTCATCAAGTCACTAGCTATTTCAAAATATACAACTTCTTCATCATGCATGCACTACCGCCACCATCTCCATGATCAGGGAGCAAGCACTACACGTAGTAGTGCTTGGCCCCCAACCCTGTTGTCGAAGAGGTGGTTGAGCGCCACCATTAGAGCCTCGGGATTGTACCCTTTGGCTGTCATGACGACGTCATACAGAGCTGGGTGCACATCAGGAGGGGAGTAGTGGTGATGGCGGTCGCCACCGCTTTCACGGCCTCGGTCATGCATGTGATGGCGACAACGTCCTCCTCCCCCAGCAGCGACCTCTTCCTCTTCTTGCAAGGATCGAAGCCACCTGCAACATAGGCATTTGTGTTGCCGCCTTGACCAACGCTGGCAGCGGGAGAACCTAGCCAAATTCATATCTTTTTAAATAATTCGAATTTGAAAAAAAATCAAAATGAAATATGAATCAAATTTAAATATGGATTCAAATATGTTTTCTGATTTTAGCAGATTTGACTCTATCTAGTCAAACTTCTGACTCTAATTTTAATTGTTCTGCAATTAAATATTGTTTAAAATTTATATTTCCAAATAATCCATATAATAAATTTTTAACTTTAAATCCGTAATTTCAAATTCGACAAATAATATATCTAAATCAATCAGCGCGACAAGCCCGTTCTAAATATGCATTTCATGACATGAGTTGAATTATGCATCATATAAATATGAAATATTCAGTGTTTATGCGAGTAAAACATGCCTAAATAACTAATTAAATTGCTTTATTATTGTTCCCACACCTCACGCATGCCATGATATATTATATCATTCAATTGTGCATCATTCCATCATAGCATACCTTGTTTGCTTGTCGCATATATTTATATGATTGCGTACTTTATCTATTATGGTTTTTGTGTGTTTGGCTTTTATTCTGGATAGACGCCGAACAAGGGAACAATCAGGAGAACCAAGAGTACTACTCGGATCCTAGTTACCCTACTGCTGATCCGACAGAAAAGAAATTCTCCATTCTTGCATACATATAGCACTTATGCCCCTATCTTATTCTTGCATCATTGATTTATGATTGCATTAAATTAAATCCCAAGTATTGCATAGCTTTTATTTTGAAACCCCACCGAAGCTTGTATCATCAATTGTAAACACTCGCATTTTTAATCCCAGATACCTGTTATGCCATACCTCGCAATCCCAGGATTACCATTTTTACGATACATAACAGATTGGATATCACAATACATCATCCATTATAAATCATAATAAGGTTATACACAAATAAAGGATCTCATGATCCAGTCTTAATACAAACAAGCAGCAGAATAGTAAAGCGTAGTAGTGGGCTCCATCTTCAGTGTCATAGGCAATGCTGACGATGGGAGATGATCCTAGTTGTCGTAGTCGTCCTGTTGTCCATCTTCCGGATAGTCCTCCTCATAGTATGGACACGGGAATAGCCAGGGACAAAGCCATGAGTACTCTTTTAAGTACTCGCAAACTATCATTAACAAGTAAGGTAGCTCTAGTAGGAATACTAAGCTCTAGGTTTATATGCAAAAGCTAGATTTATCTTAAGCTGAGTTCAGAAGTAAAGAAAGCTAATTTAATGTTCGAAATCACCTAAGTGGAAACTTAGTTTTCATAGTCACGACCCTGTTATGGTCAAGTCAAAGTCACAAATCATTTCACAAGTCATTTTGAAAACATCTGACGACGGAACAGTATGGCCACTCTAACTGTCCATGGCCGCGGACGCGGCTATTCGAATAGTTTGACACTCTGCAGAGGTGGTACACTTTCACCACAAAATTCGATACATCCGTCAGGGATAACCCTGAATCATCATACTTAGTATGCGGATAATCAATCATAACCTTTCAATTACACACTCTAGTATAGGCACCTCCCCATGAACTTGGCCTCCTAGCCATGGCCATCTACCATCCTGGGCACTGCATAGGTGGACACACATAAAGAGGTAGCCTCAGCTCAAACCTCCTTCGCGAGGGAACCCATACTAATGCATATAAACTTCCGACTAAGCCCTACCCAATTCAGGTATTGTGGTTGTATGGTAAAATTGGAATGGTATCGCATCCGAACCCAAACATCAGTTTTTATAAAGGGCTAAGGCTCATGCCTCAACATTTTCATCATCAAATCCTTTGGTATTTCTCAACACATGTCAAAACATCTCAATAGAATGAAGCATCATTCCAAGGTTTTCATAATCATTTTCACCAAGTATTCTCATCTAAAGTGATCAAGTTTTATGCTTAGCACTAGCCACTAAGGTTAAGAGTGTTCGCTAATGAGGGGTGCTAATCTTCAATCTCATGCCATAGAATGACATCTAAGTATAACTAGATAGGCCTAGTTTTATACTCGTTATACTATCTATCTTAAAAGTAAAGAACTTTGGTAAAGTAAAGAAAATAAAGCTTGCAAGTAAAACTTGGGATGGGTGTAATTCAAACTATATAACCAAAGCATGCCTAAGGCCTCTTGCTTAGGTTAAAGCTTGCATAGATCTAGCTTGCCTTGGTTGGTGCAGTGATTGAAGTTTTCCTCGTTTTCTTCGGTGTAGAACTCCTCCTCCTCGTAGACTTGGTCGGTACTATCGTCTATAAATGAGTACGGGGTACACAATTACCAAAAAATACTTATCTATTGCTATTTAGCACACTAAGGCTCACACTGGATGATCTAGCATCATCACAAGCATCACGTGAAATAAAGAACTAGTTTCATTTCTCTTATTTGAGAAAAGTAATTTCTACTCATTGAAATTAATTAAGGTTTAATATTCTCCAAATAAAATATGGGACCATGTGGACACATGTCATCACCACATATTCTAATACATGGGAATGTGATTTAAAGGGTTGGTCACATTTTATAAAGTTTGAGATTACTATTAAATTAATTTAAAGTGACTAGAAATGCCCTAATAGCATTATTTGGTACTAGTCCAATGTCATTGCATGCAAACCAAAATATTTTTACATATTCATATAGATATTGTCAAATGTGATTTTTGAGAGTTGGAATCAAATCCAAAGCTATTATGGTTGATTTTTGAAAAAAAATTGAATATAGAAAAGTCTTTATCTTGTTATTTTTGCTATATGTGATCTCTAACTCCAATTGATTTAAATCCAACGGGATTGGATAAATATTTTAATTATCTTTCTAACAAAATTTGAATCATGCAATTTGGTTAAGTGAAACTCTCTGAATTGATTTTTGAATAAGTGGATAGAATAGGATTTTAACTAAATTGGAAAATCAATTATTTAAATTTTCGGGCCAGCGCGGGAAAGCTAACGGGCCGACCCAGCTGCATAGCACTGCGCAGCGCGCGGTTAACAGAGGGAGTCCACTGGTTAGTGACTGTGCTAACGCGAAACGGTACCTAAGCATCTGGACCGTGCGATTAGAACGCAAACCAACGGCTGAAGTTCATCGTCGCCGACGAACTGCTCCGGCGAGAAATCAGACCTAGCGCGGCGGTGGGGGTCTCGTGTGGCTCACCTGGGCTCCAGCTAGGGTCGGCGATGGAGGCAAATGATCTAGTAGACGACGACGAGGCGAGGCGCGGTCACGGAGGAGCGTGGGGTGGTCGGAATCGACGGCGCCCTTCTCCTCTAGCAGCGACGCGCTCCGGTGCAATTCCGGCGCGGTGGTAGAAGTGGGGGAGTGGCTCTGAGGAGTGGGAAGTGGCTTGGTGTGAGTAATGGAGGCTAGGGTGATCTCCTTTTATAGCCCAGTGAGGGGACCGAGCGGTGCGGTGGTGAGCTCGACAGTGGTGTCGCTACAGGCAGCTATCGGCATGGGCGAGGGCATAGGATGGTGCGGTACTCCCTGGCGGTTCTCACGGACTTAAAGGCGCGGCGTGGGGCGGCTTGGTTTGGTTTGGCGTGTGCGGTGCTCTGAGCGGAGGCATTGGTGTTTGCGGCGGCGTGCGACAGCTGCAGGTCACGCGGCGGCGAACGGGGTGTCTGCTGGGGTGGGATAATCATGGCGAGGTTGCGCATGCGCGGTGAGGGCAAGGCACGAGCTGGCGGGGCTAGTCGGGCACGGCGCACTGGCACGCTCTGGACACGGCGCAGAGAGGCGGTGTGTGGCGGTGCTAGTGTGGTCCAGGGCTAGGCTTCGACCGTGGGGTGGACAGGGGTGGCGGTAGGCTGCGGCGATGCTCCTGGACATGTTGGATGGACACAGGGTGGTCTATTGTGAGCTGGCTGTGGTCGGCCGGTGATGACCACATTCGGGCGGCACTCCACTGTACAAGTGGCGAAGGGGGAGCTGGTCTGAGGCTAGGTTAGGCTTAGAGGGAATAGGGGAGTTAAGAGGGAACCATTTGGTCAATGATCACTGTACCAAGCAGTGAAGCTAGGCTAGGGATTATTTTGTGCATGCCAAGTGTTTGATGAAATGGCCGCATAAAATTTATTTTTGATTCAATTTTTTTGAATGATCTTAGATTAATCTTGAGAGATTAGGTTTGCTTGGATAAGTCAAGGTGAATTTATTTGATGGGTTTTTGGAAAAGTGGGATGTTAGCACATACACTTGATTCAATTTTCAAATGTCCATGAAATTGATTTGCTAGATGTTTTTGTAAGTTTGTAAGTGGGCCTTGATACACTTTTACTTGGTCTAGTAAGGGGTGAAAAGAAATAGAATTTTTTCTGTTAAGAATTGTCTTCTAGGAACACACCAAGTGACCTAGTGGTTTAAAATGGTCAAAATGACCATTTGGTTTATTTATTCTTATTTGATTTCTTTCTCTTTTGATTTTGTTTGTAAATGGTCTAGATGATGTGGCATTCACCTTTAAACCATTTCATAACCTTTAGAACAATCAAGCATGGCATATACACTCAATTCTATACTAATGCAAACACACATGCATTCATATTCATTTTTTTAATAAAAGTTTTTGGTAACCCTAAATTGGGTGATTAGGATTTAATAACCTTGATTAAAGTTTTGGGGTGTTACAAACCTTCCCTCCTTATACAAAATCTCGTCCCGAGATTTAAGAAAAACTAGGAACTAAAGAGATCTGGAAACTCAGTCCTAGTATAATCTTCCCGCTCCCATGTAGCTTGTTCTTCAGTATGGTTGCTCCATTGAATCTTGAGAAACTTGATACTCCGGGTCCTGGTGGTTCTGAAGTCTTCTTACAAGATACGGATGGGCACTTCGCGATACGTAAAATCCTTGTTGATATCTATGGCTCGGTGATCGATGTTCTTGAAAACTTCGGTCTTCTCCGGAACTTCTAGGCTTTTGCGAAGTAATGAGATATGGAACACATTATGGATGGCTGACATCTCCTCTAGAAGTTCCAGTTGATAAGATACCTCTCCTCGGTGATTCATAATCTTGAAGGGTCCAATGTATCTGGGGGCTAACTTTCCTTTCAGCTGAAAACGATGCATTCCCTTCAAAGGCGACACTTTGAGATACACACAATCTCCGACATTGAAGGTCGGGTCTCAACGTCTCTTGTTAGCATAACTCTTCTGTCTGGATTGGGCGGTCTTGAGGTGCTAACGGACTTTGTAAACCTTCTCTTCGGCTTCTCGTAGGATGTTGGGTCCGAAAATCTGACTCTCTCCTACTCGCGACCAATTCAAGGGGGTATGACACTTCCTTCCATACATAAATTCAAATGGGGCCATTTGCAAACTAGCTTGATAATTGTTGTTGTATGAGAATTCTGCGAAAGGCAGACAATCTTCCCATTTTGATCCATACTCTAGCACACAAGCTCTCAACATATCTTCTAAGATTTGGTTGACTCTTTCAGTCTATCCATCGGTCTGCGAGTGATAAGCTGTGCTGAAATTCAGCTTGGTTCCTAATCCTTCTTGGACTTTTTGCCAAAATCTTGAGGTAAATTGGGTTCCTCGATCTGACACTATGGTCTTGGGGGTTCCATGCAAACTGACGATTCTAGCAATGTACAACTCTACTAGCTTCGAACTCTGGTAGGTTGTCTTGTTAGGTATAAAATGGGCTACCTTGGACAGTCTATCAACTATGACCCGAATAGAGTCATTTCCCCTACTAGATGTAGGCAAACCGGTGATAAAGTCCATTCCGACAGAATCCCATTTCCATTCTGGAATCTGCAATGGTTGCAATAGTCCTGCGGTTCTCTAATGTTCTGCCTTGACTCGCTGACAGATATCACACTTGGCTATGTAGCTTCCAATTTCTCTCTTCATCTTGTGCCACCAAAATTGCTCCTTCAAATCCTGATACATCTTCATTCCTCCGAGGTGGATAGAATAAAGAGTATCATGAGCTTCCTGCATGATAACTTGCTTCAGCTCCGAATCTGCTGGAACACAGATACGTCCTTTGTACCACAAAACTCCTTCATCCTCGATGAATCCGGGTACCTTCCATGTACTGATACGATGCTTGATTTCGTCGATACTTGCATTTCCCTTCTGGGCTTCCTTGATCTGACTGATCAAAGTGGGTTGAAGTTCTATGCTAGCAAAAAATCCTTGGCTAACTAGCTCCGTTCTAAACTACTCCAACTCTTCATGCAAACTTGGTTGAGCTTCTTTGATCATGGTGTTTAATCTACACGGCAATCTGCTAAGAGCATCCGCTACCACATTAGCTTTGCCGGGGTGATAGTGAATGTCAAGGTCATAATCCTTGATTAACTCTATCCATCTCCTTTGCCTCATATTCAGCTCCTTCTGAGTGAAAATATACTTCAGGATCTTGTGATCTGAATAAATCTTACAGTGGTTACCCATAAGGTAGTGACGCCATGTCTTCAATGCCAAAACTACGGCTGCTAGTTCAAGATCATGGGTCGGGTAGTTTTGCTCATGTTGCTTTAGTTGCCGGGACAAATATGGTATGACTTTTCCTTCTTGCATCAACACACATCCGAGACCAATCTTGGATGCATCACAATACACATCAAAAGGCTTCTTGATATCTGGCATAATCAAAATTGGGGCTGACATCAATCTCTTCTTGAGCTCTTGAAAACTTGCTTTACATCTGTCGGTCCATTCAAACTTCTTATCTTTCTTCAACAATTGGGTCATCGGTCTTGCGATGCTCGAAAATCCTTCAACAAACTTGCGGTAATATCCCGCTAATCCGAGAAATGCTCGGACTTGAGTTTGAGTGGTTGGGGCTTTCCATGCTTCAACATCTCTGATCTTGGCGGGATCGACAACGACTCCTCCTGCTGACACAATATGTCAGAGGAATCCTACTTCTTTCAACCAAAAATCACATTTGCTAAATTTGGCATACAACTGATGCTCTCTAAGGGTTTCAAGGATGGTTCTCAGGTGTAGCTCATGGTCTTCTTCTGACTTTGAACAAATTAGAATATCGTCAATAAAAACAACGACAAACTTATCTAGGAAGTTCATAAAAATCTTATTCATGAGGTTCATGAAATAAGCGGGGGCATTGGTTAATCCAAAAGACATGACCGTATACTCATACAATTCATGTCTGGTGGTAAAGGCGGTCTTTAGAATATTCGTTGCACGAATCTTGAGTTGATGATAACCAGTTCTGAGATCAATCTTAGAAAACACTCTGGCACCAGTCAAGTGGTCAAATAGATCCTCAATCTTGGGTAGTGGGTACTTGTTCTTGATGGTGACGTCATTCAGCTTCCGTTAATCCGTACATAAACGGTTACCTCCATCTTTCTTATCCACAAGTAGAATAGGCGTTCTCCATGGCGATGCGCTTGGTTGAATCAAACCTTTTGCCAGCATAGCATCAAGTTGTTTCTTTAGATCCACTAGTTCAGACTGGTTCATACTATAAGGTCTCTGAGCTATGGGTCTAGTTCCAGGAATCAGTTCAATAATGAACTCGATATCCTGATCCGGGGGTATACCAGGCAATTCATCTAGGAATATGTCGGGGTATTCACAGACTACTCTGACTTGGTCTAGTGTTGGTTGGGCTATACTCTTGTTGCACTTGAATTGACGGGGCAAGGTTTCAGATACATGCTCTACCAGTACTCTAGAGCTACTGGTCATGGTTATGGCTTTCTTGGCTCAGTTGATCAATCCTTTATGGTTTGACATCCAATCCATTCCTAGTACTACTTCCAAACCTTTGGTTCCAAGTACTATTAGATTGGCATAAAAATCTATCCCATGGATTCTGATAGGTACCGCCTTGCAAATTTTCCTAGATTTGGTGGTTGAACCGGGTATTTGAACTATCATAACATGCTTCATTTTGGTTGGTTGAATCTTACTAGTGCATGCAAATTCTTTTGTAACAAATGAGTGCGATGCTCCAAAATCAAACAACACTCTTGCTAATACTGAGTTAACAGAAAACATACCCATCACAACATCTAGCGCTTCCTGAGCTTCTTCAGCGTTCATGTGGAACAGATGGTCATTATAGTTGAGCGAGTTCCTTGGGGAAAATCTACTTCTAGGCTGAACACGGCGCTGTTGCTGAGCGGGTGCATTCACACTGGTGGCGGCTGCAAGCTTCTTGGGACACTCATTGGAGTAGTGACCCTTGACTCCACATTTACAGCAAGTAATCTGTGACTTGTCTTTGGCTGCAACAGGCACAACATTGCTTCCAGTCCTTGGGGTAGTATTGTTGTTGTTGTTGTTGGACTTGCTTGTTGGAGTTGCTGAGGTTGTTGTTGTTGCTTCCTCCGGACTTCATATTTCCTCCGCTACGATTGGGGTAGCTAGGACGGTTCATCGGGGGTCTATTGTTTCTTGGGGCATATCCTCCAGGCGGGTTGGGGCAATACTTCTGAGGATGGTTGGATCCACTCTGGTGCATCATTCTACGCTTGCGATTGTCATTGGCTTGGTTGATCTTCCCTTCCATCTGGATGGCGGAATCTACAAGCTCATCGAGATCTTCAAAACGGATGTTGACTAACACCGTTTGCATCTCATCATGCAATCCGTTCAGAAATCTCTCCTTTTTCTTGGCTTCAGTGTTGATCTCATCAGGGGCATATCTCGCTAGCGACAAATTTTTGTCATGTTACTCAACTACCATCATCCTACCTTGCTTTAGTTCTCTAAACTCATCTCTCATTCTGGTGACTAAACCTTGGGGCACATGGGTGCGACTGAACTTGATCTTGAATGCTTCCCACGTCATTACTTGACCGTGGTTCTTGGTACATGTGCTATTCCACTAGGCTCTTGCATCTCCTGCCAGATAGTGGGTGGCAAACAGTATCTTCTCGTTGGCGTCAACTCCTGCGACTTCCAAATTGTTCTCCATGGTTTGCAGCCAATCATCAGCATTTAAAGGGTCTTCAGACTTACTAAAGATAGGGGGATTGGTATTCTGAAAGTTCTTAAGCTTGGATCCATGGTGATCTTGGTTTCCATGGCCTTGATTATTGTGGGCCATCTAAGCTATCTATTGCAGGGTGGCTAGATTGGCTTGGCGTTCGGCTCTACTAGCTTCACGGTCAGAAACTAGCATTTGCAGAATCTGCAACATCGCGTCCTGTGATGAGCTGCTTACTCTAGGGTTTACACGAGTCATCTGAAGATTGAGATAGGTAATGAGATAAGAGGGAAATTTCTAAGGTTCATGGTTTTGTTTCAAAAGCTTTAAACTTTGAGTTTGACTCGGGTTTTGCAAACTAACACTTCTCATTCATTCATTCAAGCACACCATACAACACACACAACAATGGAAAATAGATGGTTTTAAGAACCATTATGTGAAACTACGATACATTGGGACCGATACAACTCCTTCCTACGGTAGTGACCAGGTGCATCTACTCATCATCAATGAAGTCAGAATCATCATCATCGGTGTAGAAATCCATGGCATCATCCTCCAGGTAGTCGTTGTCATCACTGAGGTACGAGTGAAGATCTCCTTGGATGTCTTCACCTTCTTCCTCTTCCTTTGCTTCTAGTTGGATTTCCTACTCATGGATGGTCTTCTCGAGGTCGCCCACCTTCTTGCGAAGACGAGTGATGGTGCGATCCTTCTTCTCGCGTTGACGTCGAAGTGATTTGCGATTCTTGACGAGCATGGCGAGAGTCTGGTCCTTCTTGGCGGCAATGGCAAGGTTGTGGTTGGCATAGGCTCGAGCATTATCCAATTCCTTCTATCTATCATACAACAGGAAGTCAAGGTTCTCCACTTGGCACTTCATCTCTGGGTGACTTGGCATCTCCAATGGCATTCCCATAGAATCACGCCTTGCATAGTGAGCAAAGCGAGTTCCCTGGATCAAGTTGATGTTTTGCCCACACAGACGAGCAAGAGCTTCATGCATGGCCCTGGATAATCCATCTAGCCAGTTGTTCTCTCGCACGGTGAATTGAATCTTCTCAGAAAGGAGTGCTTCCATCTTGCCTCGGAGGTCTGCAACTATTAGCCACTGTAGATCTCCTCCTAGGTGATCGTTGAGTTGAGCCCCGAAGAATTCCGGATGCGGGCGCTCAAGATACTCTGACAGTGCATCGAGATCCCTCTCAAAGATCAGTTGGCCTGTGTTTCCCAATTGGTAGAACTTGCAATACTTAACTTCCATCTATAAGAGTTTAGGTTGAGTAAGTTAGTGAGGTGATCAAGTGTGTCAATTTTTATATAAGAGTAAGAAGTTTTGAGGAACATGAATTTTTTTGAACGAATCTTGAGGATAAGAAGGGGAATAGGTTTTCATAAATACTCATTTCCTTTATTTTGAAATTATGTTTTTGTTCGGACGTCCATTCTAACTAGGGTCTCCTATGGTCAGGATGGCTCTGATACCAACTTGTCAACACCTGGATTTTTAATCCCAAATGCCTGTTATGCCATACCTCGCAATCCCAGGATTACCATTTTTACGAGACATAACAAATTGGATATCACAGTACATCATCCATTACAAACCATAGTAAGGTTTTACACAAATAAGGATCTCATGATCTAGTTTTAATACAAACAAGCAGCGGAATAGTAAAGCGTAGTAGTGGGCTCCATCTTCAGTGTCACAGACAATGCTAACGATGGGAGATGATCCTAGTTGTCATAGCCATCCTGTTGTCCATCTTCTGGATAGTCCTCCTCATGGTATGGCCACGGGAATAGCCAGGGACAAAGCCATGAGTACTCTTTAAGTACTCGCAAACTATCATTAACAAGTAAGGTAGCTCTAGTAGGAATACTAAGCTCTAGGTTTATTTGCAAAAGCTAGATTTATCTTAAGCTGAGTTCAGAAGTAAAGAAAGCTAATTTAATGTTCTAAATCACCTAAGTGGGAACTTAGTTTTCATAGTCACAACCCTGTTGTGGTCAAGTCAAAGTCACAAATCATTTCACAAGTCATTTTGAAAACATCTGACGACGGAACAGTATGGCCACTCCAACTATCCATGACCATGGACGCGGCTATTCGAATAGTTTGACACTCTACAGAGGTGGTACACTTTCACCACAAAATTCGATACATCCGTCAGGGATAACCCTGAATCATCATACTTAGTATGCAGATAATCAATCATAACCTTTCAATTACACACTCTAGTATAGGCACCTCCCCTATGAGCTTGGCCTCCCATCCATGGCCATCTTCCATCCTGGGCATTGCATAGGTGGACACACATCAAGAGGTAGCCTCAGCTCAAACCTCCTCCGCGAGGGAACCCATACTAATGCATATAAACTTCTGGCTAAGCCCTACCCAATTCAGGAATTGTGGTTGTAAGGTAAAATTGGAATGGTATCGCATCCGAACCCAACCACCAGTTTTTATAAAGGGCTAAGGCTCATGCCTCAACATTTTTATCATCAAATCCTTTGGTGTTTCTCAACACATGTCAAAACATCTCAATAGAATGAAGCATCATTCCAAGGTTTTCATAATCATTTTCACCAAGTATTCCCATCTAAAGTTGTAACACCCCGTCCACTCCTGGGCCCGGGGGGTGTCACTCCTTGCAGCTTAATAGGATATCTAGAATGGCCCCACAGACCAATACTAGTCTTTTCTGCGCACTTTGTCCTCACTCGTGCACACCCGGTTACCCACTTCCTGGTCGGTCACCCATCCTAGAATTGCTCTAGGCCAAGCACGCTTAACCTTAGAGTTCTTTTCAAATGAGCTTCTAGAAAAGAAGTTGCAACTTGTTAGTATGAGTATTCTATCAATCCTATTAAGCCATGTGCCTGGTCTCACAAAAGTGATCAAGTTTTATGCTTAGCACTAGCCACTAAGGTTAAGAGTGTTCACTAATGAGGGGTGCTAATCTTCAATCTCATGCCATAGAATGACATCTAAGTATAACTAGATGGGCCTAGTTTTATACTCTTTATGCTATCTATCTTAAAAGTAAAGAACTTTGGTAAAGTAAAGAAAATAAAGCTTGCAAGTAAAACTTGGGATGGGTGTAATTCAAACTATATAACCAAAGCATGCCTAAGGCCTCTTGCTTAGGTTAAAGCTTGCATAGATCTAGCTTGCCTTGGTTGGTGCAGTGATTGAAGTTTTCCTCGTCTTCTTCGGGGTAGAACTCCTCCTCCTCGTAGACTTGGTCGGTACTATCGTCTATAAATGAATACGGGGTACACAATCACCAAACAATACTTATCTATTGCTATTTAGCACACTAAGGCTCACACTAGATGATCTAGCATCATCACAAGCATCACATGAAATAAAGAACTAGTTTCATGTCTCTTATTTGAGAAAAGTAATTTCTACTCATTGAAATTAATTAAGATTTGAATTCTCCAAATAGAATATGGGATCATGTGGACACATGTCATCACCACATATTCTAATACATGGGAATGTGATTTAAAGGGTTGGTCACATTTTATAAAGTTTGAGATTACTATTAAATCAATTTAAAGTGACTAGAAATGCCATAATAGCATTATTTGGTACTAGTACAATGTCACTGCACGGAAACCAAAATATTTTTACATATTCAGATAGATATTTTAATTATCTTTCTAACAAAATTTGAATCATGCAATTTGGTTAAGTGAAACTCTCTGAATTGATTTTTGAATAAGTGGATAAAATAAGATTTTAACTAAATTGGAAAATCAATTATTTGAATATTCGGGCCAGCGCGGGAAAGCTAATGGGCTAGCCCAGCTGCACAGCACAGCGCATCACGCGACTGACATAGGGGGTCCACTGGTCAGTGACTGTGCTAATGCGAAACAATATCTAAGCATCTGGACCGTGCGATTAGAACGCAGATCAACGACTGCAGTTCATCATCGCCGACGGACTGCTCCGGCGAGAAATCAAACCTAGCGCGGCGGTGGGGGTCTCGCGGGGCTCACCTGGGCTCTAGCTAGGGTCGGCGACGGGGGCAAACCATGTGGTAGACGATGGCGAGGCGAGGCGTGGTAACGGCGGAGCTTGGGGTGGTCGGAATCGACAACGCCCTTCTCCTCCAGCAGCGACGGGTTCCGGTGCAATTCCGGCACGGTGGTGCTCGCCTTGCTCCGGGAAGAATTGGGGGAGTGGCTGTGAGGAGTGGGGAGTGGCTTGGTGTTAGGAATGGAGGCTGGGGTTGTCTCCTTTTATAGCCCGGCGAGGGGACCGAGCAGTGCGGCGGTGAGCTCGATGGTGGCGTCGCTACAAGGAGCTATCGGCGTGGGCGAGGGCGTAGGACGATGCGGTGCTCCCTGGCGGTTCTCACGGACTTAAAGGCGTGGCGTGGGGTGGCTTGGTTTGGTCTGGCGTGTGCGGTGCTCTAAGCGGAGGCAGTGGTGTTCGCGGCGGCGTGCGGCAGCTGCGGGTCGCGCAACGGTGAACGGGGGTGTCTGCCAGGGTGGGGTGATCATGGCAAGGCTGCGCATGCGTGGTGAGGGCAAGGCGCGAGCTGGCGGAGCTGGTCAGGCACGGCGCACTGGCGCGCTCTAGACACGGCGAAGAGAGGCGATGCATGGCGGTGCTAGTGTGGTCCAGGGCTAGGCTTCGACTGTGGGGTGGACAGGGGGTGGCGGTAGGCTGCGACGATGCTCCTGGACATGCTGGATGGGTCCGGGGCGGTCTGCTGTGAGCTGGTCGTGGTCGGCCTGCGATGACCATATTCGGGTGGCGCTCCACTGTGCAAGCGGCGAAGGGGGGAGCTGGTCTGAGGCTGGGTTAGGCTTAGAGGAAACATGGGAGTTACGAGGGAACCATTTGGTCGATGATCACTGTACCAAACAGTGAAGCTAGGCTAGGGATTATTCTGTGCATGCTAAGTTCTTGATGAAATGGCCGCATGAAATTTATTTTTGAATTTTTGATTCAACTTTTTGAATGATCTTATATTAAGCTTGAGAGATTAGGTTTGCTTGGGTAAGTCAATATGAATTCATTTCATGGGTTTTTGGAAAAGTGTGATCTTAGCACATACACTTGATTCAATTTTCAAATGTCCATGAAATTGATTTGCTAGATGTTTTTGTAAGTTTGTAAAGTGGGCCTTGATACACTTTTACTTGGTCTAGCAAGGGATGAAAAGAAATAGAATTGTTTCTGTTAAGAATTGTCTTCTAGGAACACACCAAGTGACCTAGTGGTTTAAAATGGTCAAAATGACCATTTGGTTTATTTATTCTTATTTGATTTCTTTCTCTTTTGATTTTGTTTGTAAATGGTCTAGATGATGTGGCATTCACCTTTAAACCATCTCATAACCTTTAGAACAATCAAGCATGGCATATACACTCAATTCTATACTAATGCAAACATACATGCATTCATATTCATTTTCTTAATAAAAGTTTTTTGTTAACCCTAAATTGGGTGATTAGGATTTAATAACCTTGATTAAAGTTTTGGGGTGTTACATCAATCCAATGAGCCATTACTACAGGAGTTGTTTGAGCCATGCGAGTCGTAGAATTGCATGTGTAGGGTTTGTGCGAGTCTTTGGATAACGAGGTACCTAAACAACCTAAACTATGTAGTAATGTGATAACTAAAGAAAGAGGCATCGATGGGAAATAACGGTTATTTGGTTCTTCTACACTCACTTGTGTCCCGTAGGACCCCGAGTATTTGATTCCTGTTTCTTGACTATTCGCACTATCCACATTCGGGAGACTCTATGAATCTCCCTTTTCCCGAGTTTGATTCGCACTTTATTTCTTGGGGCCACAAACTAGTTTGGGGCTTTATTACTATCGTGTACTTATGCCATGCTTTACTTCTTTATTCACTATTACGCGTGGAGCGCCTATACTGTTTAGGACTTGTGACACGTTTCTGCGGTATCGACAAGCCCAATCACACTTT
The DNA here is from genome assembly GCA_910589775.1 of Avena eriantha. Lineage (NCBI taxonomy): Eukaryota > Viridiplantae > Streptophyta > Magnoliopsida > Poales > Poaceae > Avena > Avena eriantha. Next base: position 32,365,416 of record OU342746.1, on the reverse strand, counting down.
TGGGTTCCCAGTCGTTTACAGTCGTCTTCACAAACCTTGAGTCCGTCTTGGAGCTGGCCAACTTCGTTGTGGGTAGCTTAGTGGGGTGCCCCCCTGAAATAATTTATGAATCCTATGAATTCATTGTCGTGAGGCCTCATTGCTTTTTATTTGGTTCTTCCTGAGGTTGATCGTGCGTGTGTTGCTATTTGTGCACCCGTGCATGGCAAATCTTTCTGAAAGCCATGTCCGCGGTTATGGATGACTTGGAGCACAGTTTCTTGATCATAGACAAACATAACTAAAGTACCGCCTTTAATTTGACTAAGACATGACTAGTAAATAGCATAACACTCATGGAATGGTTAATAAAATTACCAATGGATGGGATGTTCTTCCGCCTTCTCGTCGGTAAGCGAGAAGGAGGGCGAGCGATGTTTATTTATATTGCTTACATAACCGTTGTTACTAATTAACGAGCGTTCGTCCATATCTGGTTAGGCGGATGTTGTGGCGTGTCTCTATAGAACTGTTTAGCTATTATCTTTCACTGCAATTGCGTCACCCTAGGTTGTTCCTTTTAGATGCATTAAAACTTGTTGAGTATCCCTAGGGTCTCACACGATAAATATTTGGTTTAGATGGACAGGTATACTCTCAAGAAGGTTACTAGGTCAAAGAGACCGATGATGGAGGCAATGATTGTCAAGTGTAGAGATTCTGGAGATGGAGATCCGTGAGATCTACGGGCGGGATGTGCTTATTTTCAGGGCATCTTATGCCAATTTGCTTCTTATCCGTACTCAGATCTTGTTTTCTATTTCCGCTTGATACTCTCATGTGTGATCTATGAGGATGTATACTAAACTTTTATCTCTATCTAAGATATTTCACTACAAGAAAAGTTTCCTTCCGCAACGACTTGGCCCGACGTTCGTCGTAGAAGGTGCGTCTTCCGCGACAAAATTCTTGGCTCGACCGTGGTTGACGGAGAACTTTTTTTTGGTTTCATGGCCCTATACTACGATGGATCCGCTAAAAACATGGAGGGAGCTCGGCCAGCACGTGGCAGAAGCAAGAATTTCATTTCCTCGCGCAATGTTGACTCGCCGAAGTCTTTTGAGGCGTGTGGGTCCCGGACGTAAGTGTCTCTAGCGGACCATACTTTTCGGTCGCGCCTCCCAGATTTGAACTTGATAACGTTGTTTGATGCGTCTACCGTTTAGTCAGGCTGCTAGGGCCCACATGTTAGCCTCCCATTAGAAGGATCATGTGTATGATGGATTTTTTTCCTTCGCTCGTGCTATCCTGTTCCGAAGTTGATAGCGCTGCTCGATGCATCTACCGTTTAATCAACCTCCTGGGACCCACATATCATCCTCTTATTAGAAGAAACATGTGTATGATGGAATTTTTTCCTGCACTGGCTACCCCATTCCGAAGTTGATAGCGCTCCTTGACGCATCTACCATTTAACCAACCTCCTGAGCCCCACATGTCATCCTCTCATTAGAAGAAACATGTGTATGATGGATTTTTTTCCTTGGCTCACGCTACCATGTTCTGAACTTGATAGCTTTGTTTGATGCATCTATCGTTTAATCACGCTGCTAGGCCCCACATATCATCCTCTCATTAGAAGAAACGTGTGTATGATGGATTTTTTACCCTCTATCGCGCCTTCGTGTTCTGAACTTGATAGCATTGCTTGCTGCATCAACTGTTTATTCAGGCTGGTGGGTCCCTTATGTCAGCCTCACATTAGAAGAATCATGGGTATGATGGAATTTTTTTCTTCTCTAGCGCTATCCTGTTCCGAACTAGCAGATAGCATTGCTCGACGAATCTGCTGTTTGCTCACGCTGCTGGGTTCCCCATTTTAGCCTCTCATTACAAGAAACGTGTGCATGCTGAACATTTTACTCGCTCGCACCTCCCTATTTCGAACCGGCAACGTTGCTCGATGCAGCATCTGTATAAGATCGCGCTGCTAGGTCCCACATATCAACCTCTCTGTAAATGAAGCATTGATTGCTCGATGCAACATCTGTATAAGGTCTCTGCTAGGTCCAACATGTTAGCGTCTTTGCAAATGCAAAGTGTGTATGATGGACTCCGCTGTTTTGACCTTGGCAACATTGCTGGGTCCTAGATGTCAGCCTTCTCTATATAAGAAACATGTGTATGCTAGAAAAAATATAAAAGAATGACAGAGATTATACTATATATTATATATTTATATTGAAAAAACTATGAATCTAACTCAAGACTTCAACAAATGGGAACCGCGTGTGCTTCCACTATGCCAGAACCATCTATGCCACTACTAGAAAAGATTACATTTAGAAATGTTGAAATCACTTAAAATGAAAAGACAGCAACCCTGACAACTTGCCATAAAAAAATGCTAAATGCTCTGTATAAATACCATATGGGTAGGAGAAGCTTGTCCTATACTTTATTAGAATGGCACGAAAATACTAAATTAAGACGATTTTGGGCAATAAAAAAATAACTTGGGTCTAATCTTGTGAACCAATGGGCTTCTTATCGTGGGCTCCTTACCGAAACTTCTTCAGTGCGGTTCATGCTTAAAAAACCAAGTAACAATGTGTTGAGGGTTGGCGACCCACGGCCAACCTGAACCCGGAAGGATAAATTAGCGAGGTTTTGGGCCACAATTGGGTAGAATGTAGTACAATTTTCTAATAACCTCCTCACTGAAAATTCAATGTCCTCAATATGTCGGGGGTCGGCAGTCCACCTGACCTGGTAGGCTAAATTTGCAAGGTTTTGGGCCAGTGTTGGATCGAATGTGCAATCTTTTTGCTAGGTCCTTAGTGAAAATTCAATGTAGTTCGTACCCCATCCTCAAAAAAATGTAGTTGGTACCCTAAAAAATATATACTCTGCTCACCATGAAAGGCTAATTAAGGTTTTTTTTGAAACAAGAATATGGGAAGTTTTTTGTCCGAAGTGGGGTTGAAATATTCATTTTCATAGGCTAAGTAGTAAGATATATTGTACTGAAGGTCGATGGTCCACCTGACCTGGCTGTACCTACGCCAAATCCAAACGAATGAAGTTGGAAATGGATAAAAGTGACCGATATTGCGCTTATTATACATAGCAAACACAGCGAGGAACTTGGGCAGGGCAGGATTCGAACATGGAAAGTACCGGAGGGAGTTTGACTGTTTGACATAAAATCGTGTCATATCAAGTCTTACAGCGCGCAATCATCTTCTCAGCAAAGCATATATTTCGAGATGGTTTGGGTGGCTTTGAATCAGCCTAAGTGCCCAATCGATTTGATGTACTCAAAACCATGTAATCATGCCATATAAACTGTTGGCGATAGATACACGATGGCCTTGACTTGCCCAGCCGCAGATAGCTCGGGTAAGCACCAGCTTAAACCGATCACTCGAATTTGTAACCTTCTGTATGATGAAATTCGTACATGCCGCAATTAGCGCCAACATGTGGCATTGTCATCATGCAACAAGGCTCAGAATTCGCACATTTAGTTCACAGTTTCGAACACAATAATACAACCAGCTTGTACACTAGCACGAACACTACAATGTCAGCACATCAAAGCTTGACTTGTTCATGTCACATCAGAGCTTGACTTGTTCATTTCACATACAGAAGAATGAGCAAGGATACATACTGTATTGACCAAGTAATTTCACGGTAGCGCCAAAAGTATGCCATGTATCAGAGACAATATGGGGTCTGCGTAAACAATTTTTCTTTTTTGGAAGGGTGTGCATTAACTTTTTTTTAGAATATCGGCATAAACATTTGTGGTTATCATCCTAGGGCGTCTCGGCCTACTTTGGCGTACTGAGCCAAGATCAATTATGGCCCAGTTAAGGTTTGTTTCGTGGCCCTATAAGAAGTAGTGACCTACTTTTGCCTGTTCACTAAGAGGAAGGAAGGAATATTCCTCTCAAAACACAAAGTTGCACGAGATGCGATGGTTAAAAAAACTACACGAGTCACGTATATACAAGCCAGTAACAGTACTGAAAACTATAGTACAGAAATCACACTACGAAATAAGCACGGCTACATGGATTATACCATGGAAGGCAATACTAAATACAAAAGCATGGCAGGCTCATATAAACTGATTCAAGCTGGACACTAAAACTAGTGTACTAACAGTCAACTTTTGAACCACGATGCAAAAAAAGATGACACAATGATACACCAGAAAGATCCATAGCTTAGTCTAGGGACGGCACAACGAGCATACCACACCTAAACTAGGCCTAAACCAAATTGCCGCCTGTCGCACACAGTTCCAACCATCTTTGGGAAGGCTGATAACTGCCACATACTCACCTTTAGTTGGCTGTAGGTTGCAGCGTTTAATATGAGGGAATTGTATTCCACGAAAGCTCTTGTATGTTGTGTACACACAGTTTTTCCTCATGAATGAGAACAATGTGCCATCAGCAGCCTTGCATCCGCGTTTCTTCATCATCTTGTCAGTGATTGGATAATTGAGACCAAGAAACAGAGAATTGTCCCCTAGGCTGTTAACCTGCCTCCAAACGATGATCCCTAGGTCCAGCAGAGCTAGGATCCTCTTCAAAAATGTAGACATGAGAGGCAGGATATAGGCATAGGTTAGTCCTATTTTGAGCACGTGGAATGATTTCACCCTCTTCGCCATGGGAAACCGCCATGCCATACATTGTAATTATGATCATCAAGCGTTCTACATCAACCGATCGAGCGAGGAACCACATGCCTGGCCGATCATTCAGAATAGGTGCTGGGATTACAAACAAAAGCTCCTTGTTTCATGCAACATCCGAATTCGAGACAAAGAGTGTATTACTGGCATACATATTCTAACACCAGCATTCTTCATTGTTCATGCTAATAGTGTGAATAGGCAAATCCTGACAATAATATTACTCAATAAATTAACAACATTAGGAATTGCATTTCTTACTTTGCTATTCCGAATATTTGGATTTCTTGCTTATCTTAGTTTCCTAGTTGTTGTAAGTTTCAAAAGAGGAAGCACCACTTTTTTTGGATATAGAGGCATGTCCATTTGAATCCTATAGGATTAGATGCCTACAGTATTTTGGATCAATTGGTGTTTGATTCCATAGGAAAGCCAAAGGAATTGTACAAAGATGTTGGAGTGGATGGATATTTTCCTCCAAAATAGAGTGCAAAGGAATCCTTTGAAGGAATTCCTAAAGATTATACTCTTTCGAATCACATAGCATTTTATAGAGAGAAAAATCCTAAGGATCCAAATCCTACAAAAATCCTACACAATTCCTTTGAATCCCAAGGCAAAATCCAAAAAGGAAAGATTGGTGTCCTACAAAAATCCTATGTGATTCCTACAGTCCGAGGAGGGCCTGAAAGTACAAACAGATAAAGAAACTCGGCTTCACTGTGTTGCGCTCACAATTGAGATGCTGGTTAATAATACCTTTCATATTCTGACAATGAACGAACTTTACTAGTGCAGGGACACCATCATACACTATATTTTTGGAAGGCATATTACTGGCACTAATTCATTACTGGCAATGGTTCATTCATTTTTTTAGGACATAAAGCGTGTGCTCATTCAGTCATACGAAAGGTAAAACATAAACAAGGTAGTTAAATAACAACTTCACTAAATCACTCACAATGTATCATCATGGAACTAGAATTACCTTCCGATGTGGGATCCCAGCAGTAGGTGCAGCCTTGACTTGTGACTGCAAAAATGAGGCCACCGTGTTCAATGACATCATAGTACTGTCGTCTTCCAAGACCTGAATGCTCCAGACATCTACAAACTTGGCTACCACCTTCCAGGTAGGCGATTTCACCGTCGAACAACGCGAGGAACTTATAATCTGTGTAACCCCCAACTTCTGTGGGCACTCCGCAGATTACGATCTTCAATAGCTCAAGAGATACATCCCACGACTTATTGAACTTTTCTCCATACCTGCGGATTTGCCAAAAAAACTTTTGAAATGTGAATGAGTTCAGAAATGACTACATATAACTGGGGGAACCCTAGCTGGCTAGTAGCATTACATGTTATATACTAGATGTGAGGCGGCCACAATGTCACAAGTATCCGTCGATGGAAGGTCGATTTCTCGATAGGTATAGATGTTTTCTAGGCACTAGGCCCCGCGCTGGTCCACCACGGAGAGCCAGTCGCTGTTCATGTCAACCCAGAATTTTTCGTGCATGAAGGGCATGATGGTGGTGCACCGAGGATGGTCGAGGGGCACCACGTCATAAACCATGTCATGCAGACGATGTACGCTCGTATCGTCATAGTGCTCGTCGAACCAATAAGCAGGCTGAGGCATCAGTAGGCAGGGTTCATTCCAATGGTGAATAGTCCATTTCGTACCTTTGTTGTTGGCGATATGATCGTACAGTAGCTTGCAGCATGTGGCTAGCCTGACGGTGCTGGAAATGTCTAGACGCTGAATGATGAGGTCGACATCGTCCGCGCTGAGTTGATCCCACTTGCATCACCCGCTGAGCTTCGAATCGGCCATCACAGCCGGATAGATTTAGGGGGATGCCAAGTGCGGCTGGGGTTTTCTGTAGGAGGAGGGGAGCGTTAGAAGAGAGAGTGTGGGGGAGATCATGGGCGGAGTGGGGACTGGGGAAGAATATGGAGAGGCAAAGAAAAAAACTAGAGAGGAGATTTTACTTGCTTGCTTTGTCTAGTCAACAGCAGCATCGAGGACACCGCCACCTAGACTTCACTGTATGTTAGACTAGCACGCCACGCAGCTAGTAATTTGACAATACTCCTACTTACTACGTATCAGAGGTACAATATTGTCTAGTCACATCAGTTTGACCAGATGGTTTTCTTTTTATAGCTTTCATTTTAACATAGTGTACTAGTATTTTCAACAGAAAATAGGAGGATGAACTACTACTAGTAGTAGCCACAACATGGACACATGTACTTTCATCGTGTTCCCCTACATGCAGAACTCGTAGCAAAGAACCGAAAACATATACACTGGATATAATGCATAGTACGGGTGTGTCCGTGGTATTTTTGGCATGTTGCATGTGTTCATATATGTTCTAGTACAAGGTACATGGAATTACACGTGTACATCATGCAACCGCGCAGCAAAATGAGAGACGTGCACAGACACCAAATTTCTCTCAAGTCAGGCAACGTGCATGACTTTGTGTGGCTATGATTCACTAACATGTGGGCCCTATTAAGGTCGGATCCACCTGCCAGTGAGAATCTACATGCACCATGCGCTTGGAGCCACCAGGTACATCCATGACAGAAATTACAATTTGCAACTAGTTGCACCGGCAACAAGCTGTTGCACGTGGCACTTCCCAGTTTTCAAAAAATGTGAAATAAATCATGAACATAGGTCATATTTATATAGTTCATCTATAAATTTCCATCCCAAAAATATTACTAGTACATGGCCTGGCCACCACAAAATGAACAAATGAACACAAGATATTATTCGCTTCGGTTTTTTTCATTGACACAGGTCACATAAGATCTTATTGTGGGACTGGATATTGTAGATGCATAAGATACAACATAGCCAATGTTCCGGATTTATTTCACGTTTTTTGAGAACTCGAAAGTGCAACAAATAATAAAGGGGTGCGGGCGCAATGAGTTGCAGAATATTTAACCCGCACTAACTGAAACTATGGCTTGCATACGAAGGAGTTTGATCAAATCACAGGCCTTGCACGACATTGCGGCGAAATGAGTGTTAGAGTATAGCAAGTTAATGGCTGAGGCCATACGATACAAATAAGGCGAAGGAAATAATTCAAGATACACAAATCCCTATTCCATATGATCTCCCTTGAACCGTTAATTATGCCGATTCCAATCCTTCACGTTGGCCAAGCTTGGGACAAACCACAACGGAGTCTGCCGCCAATTCCAGCCAATGTTTTTTAGGGAAATTCTAGCCAATGTTGGTTGAGAAACCAACAATGGCGTCTTGAGCATTTATACTGATGCGGCATATTTCAGGACAAATATTAAATCCACCGAGACTAACTGCATGCGGTGAGGTATACACATAGTTGCTCCTCGTTTGATCTCCAGGGCCAAGTCCTGCCGCGCCATCTGGAATGATAATTGGATAGTTCAATCCAAGGAAGATAGAAAATGCTCCAAGGTCTAAAACCCTCTACCATTGCCTCGGTGGAATTAACCTACTAGTGTCAATCGAGAACACATGACAACAAAACCCAGTAGAATAGGTGTGAATATTGCGACCGTGATGATAACCAACATTTTCAGCCACAGGATAAGTAGTGTCACACCGCCTAGCACTAACACCCATAGTATTGATCAGAATAAGGCTACCACCATCAGGAGATCTTGCTAACCACCACAGATCAGGACTGTACTCATGATTACCGTCTAATTCAGGTGGCCCCAGAAGACGCACAGGACCTTGCAAGGAAAGCACATTCAGAGGTCAGCTGAGCAAAATTTGAATGATGAAGCTTGAAAATTGAAGGATGAAAATTTTACCCCATGCCCGAGGATCCCATGCATAAACATTGTCAATCTGAGTTACATCATAGATAACTCCATTGTGGATAATTACATCGCGGTAGCTGAACATGCTGAACTGGTTCTGAAGAACCATACACATACCATGAGAACCATCAAGGAAGGCAATTATAGTGTCGAAGATGGCCAGGACAGAGAAATCCTTATAGTTCCCAGCAGCTGTGGGAACTCGGCAAATGGCTATCTTCAGTAGATTAGTAGGTTGACCAACCACGATAAACTTAAGTACCTCGGGTGTGGCCTCAAAATCGAAGATCGCTGGTAGAGAATCTAGCGATGAGTGAACACATTCACAAGCTCCCAGTTCCAGGCGAGGCCAATAGTGGTGACCCAATCTCCATGGGCACCTGCCCACTTCTTACCCTCACAATCTGGCATCACATCATCGGAGGAGGATCTGTCCAGCGGCGTCAGCTCGCACAAGGTCCACCCGAACTTCTTCTGTAGATTCTTCTTGCCCCTGCCGCAATAGTAGCTGCCCCTCTAGAACTGCTTCATGCGATTGTCGCGGTAGAAGACATTGTACTCACGCGGTACCTCCGTGGAGTGAGAGTGAAGAACTCAGGGAGACCAAACGGATGAGATTTCGATAGGGATGCACTATGTGTTGCTGAGTAAAGATAACATTTGCAGTAGGCAACGAGGCTCGCGGTGGTGATGACGTCACATCTAGCAGAGATTTCTTCAAGGGGGCCATCGGAAAACATCCTAGAAGTGTCACTATCATCGATCGATTGGGCTATCTCGGGGAAGAGCTCGAGCAGGTGGGGGCGATGGCATTTGGTTTTAATTGGGGGTTTTGGAGGAGAGAGCGAGTGGCAGCTGGCAGGGCGAGACGGAAAATAGTCTATCAAACTAGGCGCCAGAGCTGATCCTAAAGCGGCATGGCCGTGTTGGCGCGTGCCTGTATTGGTGTGCGAGTGGTAATGGCCGTCACCGGGACGCTGGAGGTGAAGTGAGGATGGAGATCGAGGCAAAGAGAAATACAGAATGAAATAAAACCAAGCATGCCTTCTTTCTCTCTACTAAATCTACAGTGCCTATCGAACTGGGCTACGGAGATGCTCTGAAAGCGGCATGGCGGCATTGGCGTGTGCTAAAGGTGTGCGAGTGGGGATCAACGAGAAGATGGAGAGAAAGAGGATGGAGAGCAAAGGAAAATAATAGTAGAATAAATCGATTGCTGCCTATCGAGCGTGGTTTTTATCTGTTCTCTGCGTTTCCTAGTGCCTATCGAGTAAATAGTTCAAGCCTTTCTAGGAGTAGTACATCATAAGCTAGCCTAGTATGGGATGGAGCTGTACTGTCCTCTCAAATAAATGGTCATGGTAGAGAGACGGTTTGGAGTATACTCGGAGCTCCTCTTGCCGAATGTAATAATCCTTGGATCTTCTACATTCATCATCTTGTGCAGTCACATTTGGAACAAGTACTAGTGTACTACTACTACTGTAACTAATAAACACATAAAGGTTCCACCGGTAATTAAGGAACCAAAACTGGAATACTACTACTCTCGAACACTTGTGTAGTACAACAACAAAATGCTCACAAAATGGGCTACCAGTACGGCAGTACCATTTGTACACCCACACGCTACCACCTCAAATAAGCTTGCCTGCCACACCGCCAATTTTCTCTCCCCTGTCAGCCTCTACACCCCCGTTACCGGACCCAAAATCGAACATCTCTCAGTTTAATAAAGAAAAAAAGTCGACAATCTCTAAAAAAATCAACCATCCACCAAAAGAAAATCCATTATCTAATGATTCTCTTCATTATGAACGTACGGTCGCAATTGCTCGAGCGTCGCGCGGGAGTAGTAGTCGTCTGAGCTACTGGTTGTAGCTCCGCGAAAGCACGCACCTGGAAGCGGCAAAAGAATTTATTCTCTGTTAGTGACGGAAGAAGATCGACGATATACAATACCAAATCAATAAGTAAGTGGTTTTATCCGTCTGACCAGTGAGAGCCGACATGAGTGGTGAATAGCTTGAAGCACAGCAGAACAGGTGCCTTTAAGGCATACAGTACGTACACCTATGTTCTGATTTAGGATGGTCACATAGTGCTACATAACTTAGACTACTCCAGTAACTTACACATGTACCTTCATCATAGTGGGTAACAACATGTGTGTAGTGCCACGCAAAGGCCTAATTAATTAGGTTGTACTCCCTCCGTTTAGAAATATAAGACGTTTTAGCTTTGTGAATCGAATGTATCTATACGTCTTTTAGTGTATGGGTTCGTAGAGCTTAAGAGTGAACCTATACACTAAAAGGCGTCTAGATACATTCATTTCACAAAGCTAAAGCGCCTTATATTTCTGAACAGAGGGAGTAGAATCATATACTATTAGTCTTGGTATGTGTGATGTTATGGTAACTAGCTAAGTTATTACGTCACTTTCTTTTTTCATTATTTAACTCTGAAAATACATTTAATTCGAGACAAGTATCTACGCATACTTGTAGTTCAAGTTTGTCAAGATGCAAAATCTTAGGAAGAAGTTGAACCTCTTGTCAAAACTTTCTGTGGTTTCTGGTACAGATTATATAAATTGAGTGTCCGATGGGTGTCTCCGAAAGCTTTTTCTTAAAACTTTTAAAGCAACCTATAATTTACTTGTAGTTCAAATTTGACCTAATTTTTATGAATCTACATAGAGTCATTCAAGTGGTGGAGTTAGCTAGAAAGTTTGAAAACTCATAAAACATAGAAATCGTTAGTACAACATGTTGGTCCACTATATATACTAGTAAGTTGCACGTGCTTTGCACGTGAGACTCAGATAGTAGACGTATGACATATTATCACTATATACAATTATAATTGGTAAAGCACAAAAAAATATAAATTCGATCAACATCTATAAAGTATGGGTGTATATTTGGTCCTTGTACTTTGTGTCATCATGTAGAAGTCAAAAATTATTAGCTACCTAACTCATGAAGTTTTTGATAACATGGTCTAGAGAAACAAGGGAGAAAATTCTAGTATGATGGATAAGTGTTTTTAGGTTTGTGCATAGCATTCATTATGCCGAAGACTATCAATAGAATCTTCTAGATGCTAGAATGGAAAAGAAGATCCAACGGCTAGAAAAGCTAGGATTCACGAGTCTTGATCCAACGATCAATATTCAAAGTTATTCGTACACTATATAGTGGTTTGTAATGAAGACTATCAATATAATCTTCAAGATGCTAGAATGGAAAAGAAGATCCAAGGACTAGAAATATTGGGATTCGCGAGTCTTGATCCAACGGTCAATTCAAAGTTGTTTATACACTATAGTTGTAAGATCATGTAGAAGTCAACGATTATAAGCTACTAGTAAGTTACACGTGAGACTCAGATAGTAGACATATGACATATCATCACTATATAAAATTATAATTTGTAAAGCACAAAAAATTATAAATTTTATCAACATCTATAACGTATGGGTGTATATTTGGTCCTTGTACTTTGTATCATCATGTAGGAGTCAAAGATTATTAGCTACCCAACACATGCAATTTTTGATAACATGGTCTAGAGAAACAAGGGAGAATATTCTAGTATAATGGAGAAGTGTGTTTTGAGGTTTGTGCATAGCATTCATTATGCCGAAGACTATCAATAGAATCTTCTAGATGCTAGAATGAAAAGAAGATCCAACAGGTAGAAATGCTGGGATTCGCGAGTCTTGATCCAACGGTCAACATTCAAAGTTATTTGTACACTATATTCTCACACCAGTGGTACTGATTACTACAAGAAGATGCATCCATCTACCTCCAAAGAGACATTTAATTAAAGAAAAATCTATCGCACTTACTTGTAGCTCAAGTTTGAGCTATTCTTCGTTAATTTGTCAATATGCAAAATCTTAATTAGAAAGGAGTTAAAAACCTATTGTCAAAACTCTCGGTTGTTTTCTGATATATTAACTGAGCCCCCAATGGGTACACCTCCACAAGTTTTTGTAATTCTTTAGAAGCAACCTACAATAATTTAGTTGTTGTAGTTCAAGTTTGACAAAATTTTGATAAATATAGGCATGAAGTCATTCAAGTGGGGCAAAGTTAATTAGCTATATAGGGAGTTTGAAAACTCATAAAACATGGGAATTGTAAGTAAAACACGTTGGTCCACTTAATATGTCTAAAAGAATGGCTTATGGCATTGAGATCCATATTCTTTATACTTTCTTTACATAAAAGAACCATCTCGTCATCACTCGAAAAACTGAGGATTTTCTTTCCTCATAGTTAGAAACTCACACCGACGACATTGTTTACTAGAAGAAGATGCACCCATCTACCTATGAAAATACATTTAATTCAAGAGCAATCTATCGCACTTACTTGTAGCTCAAGTTTGATCTAATTTCATTAAATCGATAAGAAGTCACTGAAATGTGCAAAGTTCCTAGTACTAAAAACTTGGGCATTACGTATAAAAAACCATTGGTCCAGTTTGTGTGATAATTGGGGTGGTTACATTTTCTTTTAACTATGGTAGGTCTCGTAGGAGAGAGGTGCTTGAGAGTTAACACGATCGATGGAAGTACAACTTACATCAAGGACCTCATAAAAAATTAAAATTGCATCCAAGTCCATCCACTTAACACAATGACCCTAAATTTGAATAATGAAGTGTCTGTGTTTTGTGGTTTGCTAGCGTTCATCGTGCTAAAGACTATCAATAGAATCTTTCTTGATGCTAAGGGAAAATAGAAAATCTAACAGTTAGCAATGTTTGGATTTACCAGTCTTGATCCAGCGGTCAATGTTCGAAGTTAATTCGTACACTATACAATGGTGGTATGGTATTGTAAGAGATAAGACAAGATAAAGATAAGAAGTACCACGAATGGCCGATCTAATGGTTGGTCTCGTTGGAGTGAGGTGCTTGAGAGTTAAGACGGTCAGTGGAAGTACAAGTTACATCAAGGACCTTATAAAAATGAAAATTGCATCCAAGTCCATGCATGATTTAGCACAAGGACCCTGAAACTGAGCAATGAAGTGTGTGTTTTGAGGTTTGCACATACTAGCGTCCATTGTGCCAAAGACTATCGGTAGAATCTTTCTAGATGCTAATAATGGAAAATAAGATCCAACGGTTAGCAAAGTTTGGATTTTCCAGTCTTGATCCAAGGGTCAATGTTCAAAGTTTGGATTTGCTAGTCTTGATCTAACGGTTAATGTTCAAAACATGTTCAAAATTGCCTTCCCTCCCGATGTTTGGCCGATTGAATAACCTCCCCTCCCGATGTTTGGGAAGCAAGTGAAAATTTCAAAAACCAGAAAACTTTGAATTTTTGTCCTGCCAAGGACCAAAGTGGTTTCCTTCCTATGTACCCCTCATCCCTATTCAACACCAACGCACGGCTGTCGAACACGCAAGAGACATAGATTCGCCATACCAAGGCACATGTGCACAGCGCCACGTTGTGGACGAGAGAAGAGAGATCAGCCAGACCGGTGCGCGAGGTGAAAGGGGAGGAGTGATGGAGCATAGGGAAGGAGAGAGAAAACACACGATTTGTTTTGCGTGCATAGGTCCTGAAATTTACTACTAGTAGAGTGTACACTGTAATGCCACATGAGTACCTCATGTCAGAAACCCATCATAACTTTGCTCTGACATGGAACCGCCTTCAACTTCTCTTCGCTGCTGCCCTCTTCCCCTGCCAACGTTTTATTCTCTCAGCATGTACATCACGTGGACAGAGGTGACCATATGTCTAAGCAAAGAAATATACTACTCCCGCATTGTGGAAAAAAAGCACACCTTAATAAGGCTCAGATAGTAAACATATAACATATCATCACTATATAAAATTATAAATGGTAAAGCACGAAAAATTATAAATTTTTATCAACATCTATAAATTATGGGTGTATATTTGGTCCTTGTACTTTGTATCATCATGTGTAGAAGTCAAAGATTATTAGCTACCTAACACTTGAAATTTTTCGTAACATGGTTTAGAGAAACGAGGGAGAAGATTCTAGTATGATGGAGAAGTGTGTTTTGAGAGGTTTATGCATAGCGCATTCATTGTGTTCAAGACTATCAATAGAATCTTCTAGATGCTAGAATGGAAAAGAAGATCCAATGGCTAGAAATGTTGGGATTTGCGAGTCTTGATCCAATGGTCAACATTCAAAGTTATCCGTACACTATATAGTGGTAAGATAAGATAAGATAAGATCATGTAGAAGTCAACGATTATTAGCTACGAGGCAGAAGATTCTAGTATAATGGAGAAGTGTGTTTTGAGGTTTGTGCATATCAGTCATTATGTTGAAGACTATCAATAGAATCTTCTAGATGCTAGAATGGAAAAGAAGATCCAACGGCTGGAAATGTTGGGATTCACGAGTCTTGATCCAATAGTCAATATTTAAAGTTATTTGTACACTATATAGTGGTAAGATAAGATAAGGTAAGATATCTCTATCTCTACTACTACTATAGTGGAGCAGTTTTGAATTGGATCCATAGCACCAATCCTGACCGTTGGGCTATTGGATCCAATGGTTCAGAGAAGCTGGATTCGTGTTGAATAGTACCTAGAGAAAACTCCACCATGTATGTTCTAGAACCATCATGTCACCACCCCCAAAATTTCATAGCACAGTAGACTGTATTCTCTCTACTTACTACTATAGTGGAGCTGTCGTCGTGTTGATGACAAGTACGCCATGAGGGGGTCCTCGAGGCGTGTGGAAGAGAGGTGTTCGAGTCGTACAGGATTCCGGGACGGTGAGCACACAAGTTTACCTAGTTCGAATCCACCGGCTTTGGATGGATCCTACTCCTGCTAGAAATCCAGTAATACGGCAGAGCCGGAATATGGGTTACAAGGGTTTTGCCTGTGCGAGTTGAGATTTTAGACTATTGTGAGGGTGCCCTAAGTCTCTCCCTAGGACGGCTTATATAGATATCCGGCGTAGGGTTTACAGGAGATGTGGGCTCCTCGGATTTCTCATCCGAGAATCCCTGTTATGCCTATATCCACGTTTCCATGATCAGTGAGCTGTGGAACATAACCGAAAGGTATCATTACAACATCCGAAACATAACGAATTACAAGACTTACATAAATTCCATTATGGCTACATCATCAATAGCAGCGGAACATCGTCAAGCGCAGAGCCCAATCGTGCCTCAACCTACAGGCAGCTGACTGGGAAGACGGCTTAGCTCGATGTACGTCACCATAATCTCCTGAAAATCTAGCCAAGTAAATAGCCAGGGACAAAGCCGTGAGTACATTGAATGTACTCGCAAAACCACCAGGATGAGTGAACAAAGGATATGCAATTATGGCTATGGCGAGATAGCTCTATCTGGGGTTGCTTTTGAAAGCCTAAACTAACTTTGTAGTTATGGCATCTCCATATCTTTGTTGAAAAAGAGTTTTGAAAACATGCTTCTGTTTTGTAAATCAAGACATCTCCATATCTTTGTTGAAAAAGAGTTTTGAAAACATTTTTGTAGTTAAAACCCTTTTTAAACATCTTCGACCCCTTGGGTCAAAACAAAGCCTTCGAACTCGGGTTCCCCCGGAACCTTCGTCCTTTTTGTACTTGTTTACCAAACAAGCACAGTTTAGGTACTCCTAGCCAACACCTTTACAATCGTCCTTGACCGTGGACACGGCTATTCGAATAGGTTATGCTCTGCAGAGTTTGCGCACTTTCCCCACAAGAATCAATACATCCGCAGGGATATAACCACGGCCCACTACCACTATAGATGGGGGTCCGGATAATCAAACCTAACCTTTCGCTTGTCAACCCTAGCAAAGGCATGCTTTTCCTCTTAGGTTTGTTCTCCCTGGCAACGAGTATGTGGCTCCCAGCCATAGTCCTTCCTTCCGTACACGCACATACCCAAGCCGCAACTTGGCGTATACCTTAAATTTGGTGACTCCACTTCCTTCCGTACTACCTAAGTCATACCATCCGCGAGAGACCCATTTGTTGCAACGGACTCCTGTTAGTTCAGGCTCACTCTTGCCGAAGCAAGCGACAGGCTTCAGATCCTTGATCTGGTGGCGCCCGCCCGGAATTCCAGGGATTTCTCCCTATAAGCATGGTAGAAGTTGCCTCGGCTAATGCGGACAACTATGAGTTAAGCCCTAGCACCTGGGGTAATGTGGTTGCGCGGATAAAATTGTTCCAGTAAAGGCGTAGAACATCCCATCACATTTTCACTTCACATGTCATCACCATTTATTTTGTTAAAACCTCCACTGGGAACGATGTCTCTTCCAAGGGTTTTACAAAATCCATTTTGAAACATTTGTAGTGGGGAAAATCCCAAAACAGTTTATTTTCTCAAAACCGGGGTTTCCAAGGAGGTAGGATGCTAACCATCATACTCTCGGTCTAAAGGGGATAAAATGATAGGTTCATCGGGGTGGTGCCTCGAAGGACACGAAGTCATAACTTGGAGGAGCCAAGTTACTATCGCAGTATTTGTAAAACAAAACATGCAGGTAGGTAATGCAATTTACAAAGAGGATATAAAACAGGTAAAAGAGAGTAGGACATATATCAGAGTTCAGGAATGGTGGCTTGCCTGTGATCAGCAATAAGTCCCTGGACTTCTTTAGATGACCAAGAATACCCAATAAAATAATAATAAGTCCCTTCCTTCTTGTCGTTAGACACTCACACTATCGTCGTCATCGGGTACACATGCAAGCAGACAATGTCCACAATCAATACAAGGCAATCAAGCATCAAACCATACAGAAATAATCATAAAGAGTACTACTGGACTAGGGAGGTTTTGGAGAAGTTGGGTATGGGTGGTGGAATTTACTAGATTGCCACTGAGGTATTTTCTCTTGGAAGATAGTTGTCTAGGATAGATATAAGGAACTTGGATTAGGGATCTGTGGTCAGTAGGTTATCAATGGATAACCATGATATCTTCAGATGGGTCTTGGCAAGACAAAACCAACACAAGTGGTTTCACTTGATTGTCAATTTCCTTGATTTAGTTATGGTTTTTATAGTGGATTAAATTCTAGTTTGAGGAAATAATTTACCAGAAAAGTTCTGGAGCTCCAAAAATTATTTCCTTGGATGGTTAGGTAGTACTTGATGTACCGAACCTCCCAGAGTTGGAATCAAGTCAAAATAATTACCAGAATGCCCTCAGGAAATTCCCAAAGACAGTTCTGCATGATTCTTCTCTTTTTCACCAGATTAAATATACAGGAGTTATTGAGTTGATTCCAAGGGCATATGCTAGGAATGTCCAATACCTTCTGTAGGAATTGGATTCACCCTTTTTCTAGTAGCCAAACTCCTGGAGTGATTTAATTAGTGAAAATACCCCTTACAGAAGTATTTAAACTACTAAAATTCAACCAGAGCTCAATAAATTCTGAGCTGCTGGAGTGGGACAGATACTGATCCTAGGAGGTACTGGGAAGTGGAATTAGGTCAATACCACACTTGGTTTGACCTGGAGAATTTATCTAAGGAAGAAAGCAACTGATTTTGTTATTTTTGTTAAAGGCAGTATATTGTTCCACTTGGTATGGGACCTGTGCTGGATGATAGGTATTTCAAATACCTTCCAGTAGGATTTTGGTTCAACACCAATGGATAAAGCTAGCTCAAAGAGGAATTTAATTAGTGCAAAGTATACCCTGCAGCATAATAAATACCAGTAATTAAAGAAAATTATTTTGGATATGGGGTTGCCCCTGCATGTTTGAGAAAACATCAGAGTACCACCAGAATTTTTAATCTAGGCAATTGGACTTGGTTTACCATTTTTTTGGATTTAAAACAACTGGAGCTTCTCTGGAATAATAGGTTAGCTAAAAAGAAAAAGAAAAGGAGGTGCAGCGGGCCGGATCTGGGGAGAACTGGGCCGGCCGGGAGGGAATAACGGCCCACGGTGCTCAACGGGGTGCGCGGGAGCCAGCGTTCGAACCTGCCAAGCGGGGCCCGGCAGTCAGCGAGAGGGGGAGGCCGAAACGGTACTGGCGAATCTCCGCCGTCCGTTCAAGTGACGATGGATGGCGTAGCGTCGTCGTCCACCCGGGGCTCGCCGGCGACGAGTCTAACCCTAGCAGTGGGTGGCGCGGGGAGGGGAGCTCACTAAAGGGCTCGGGGAAGGTTGGGGATGGTGCAGGGCGACGCGGTCGACGACGGCGAGTAGATCGGTGGGCGGCACGACGGCGGAGGCCCACAGAAAGCAGCTCGTGCGATGGTAGCCGAGAGTGACCTTGTCAGAGCTCAATGCCGACGACAGAGGGGAGGGTCCTGGGCAAAAAGAAGAGCACCGTTAGATGCAGGAGAGCAAGGGGATCACATGGGCTGACATGCGGAAGGAATAGAGTAGAGGGGGAAAAGCCTTGCTCGATTTTTGGGAGGAGGCCGAGAGCTCCTCTCCTTCTTCCTTCCGACAACACATAGCAGGGGAGAGGGTGGGGTGCTCGGGGGAGGTAACAGGTGGAGAGGGAGCAAATGAGGGCAGGGGCAAGCTGGGGGAAGGGCTGCTGGCCTTTATACCAAGAGGGAGGATTAGATGGGGTAAATTACCATTTTGGACAAGGGGGGGGCAATGCTGGCCAGGGATTGGTCCAGAGGGAGGTGGAGAGGGGTAGGATGGGTATTTAAGTCGTGCTGGATCAGAGAGGGAGGGGTGACATCAATGGTAATTAAATGGAGTGGATCTTTGTAAGATTTGGGTTTATCTCTCTCTCTCTCTTACTGACATGGGTATACCCTACAGGTACTCGAGCTTGGTATATACGGTCTAAATACATAAAGGCCCACGATGTTGCCAAGGCCCAAATGAAGGACTCGAGTAACCTACGGACTCTCGATTGCTTGAAGAACAAGAAGAAGCTAAAGATAGAAAGTTTGAAGGGGAAAACCCTAACTTGTAACCGACTCGACCTGCTACCCGAGACCTAGCCTACCTATATAAGGGCTAGGAGGGGGCGGCGAGGAGGACACACGCAACCCTAGTTTCCATAACCCTCGCCAGATTGCATCTGCGCACCATTGTAATCTTCGATTCCTTTGATAATTCCACGAGCGAGTAGGGACCTCTACGAGGCCTAAACCTGGGTAAATCTTTGTCCCCTGTGTGCTTGTTTGCTAGCCGATAGATGTCTCCAGCGCTCCTTCCTTCTGCAAAACCCAAGTCCATAACAATGGGCATTGCTGAATTAAACCCTCGTCAATTGGCGCCGTCTGTGGGAATTGGGAGTGCTGATGTTGCGGCTTCTTCGGTCCCATCAACCGCGATCTATAACTCCACAACAGCGGAGATCCGCCAGCTCTTCGGCGTGTTCGACTTCACCGTCCACACGCCGGCCACTCGCCCGGCCTTCGAGTCCGTGGGCGACGGAATCAGCCTGGCGATAGGGAGCTTCCGCTTCCAAGTCGGTCAGATGGGCACGCTTCGCATGCCTGATCAGCCGACGGCACCATCGATTGGCCCAGCATCATGGTTCCCTCCATCGATCGGCACCCTCAGTGAGCTCAACGCCCCGACAATAGTCAAGAACACGGTCAGTGACAGCAATCGCGACTCCGATCTAAGCGACCTGGCCACTGAAGATGGAACCTACGGTTCCGGATCTAAGAGTTGTGGAAGCAGCAGCTTCCCCAATCACTTCATGTGTGCCGTCATCAACGCAGGTGACACCTCTGCCAACCGCGACAATGGTGGCAATCGCGGTAACGGAACCGACCCGCCTAACGGCGACAACGGTGGCAATCGCACCCCCGTCGACAATGGAGGAGCAGTCGAACCTCCAACCATATTAAACTAGCAAACCGGCGAACGTGTCGTGATCAGGCTCAACGAGCAAGAATGGGCTCGCTGCCGCGAGGCCCTACAAGGCGCTCCTTTACCCTTCGGATCCCCGCAAGAACTGCTGATGGGCTATCACTGGCTCCTGAAGGAAGAATTCAAGCGCCAAGTACAAACAATCGCGCAACTCGAGGTGCGCAAAAAGGCAGCAGACGAGTCGAGCCTTCGTCGTGCTAGGCTCTCCTCCCACAGAGGATCCTCCTCAAAGGGCAACGAGTACCTCGCCAAGAAGAGGCAATCTCGGATGGCCCATCTCACCGAGCAAGAACGCATAGAAGCTGCAAAGGTCCTCGACTTCAGCTCTATGACGGTCGACACCCGTGGCAATGTGGTCCCAAAGAAGCCGTAGGCTGCGGTGACAGCAGCCACCATGTACCTCCTTAACAACCAGCCACCAGCTGGAGATCCTCGAGCCGCCATGCACTGATCTACGATCGCAGGCTTGGGATTAATCAAGGCCGCCCTCGACAAGGAGCCAATGCCAGAGCCGAAAAAGTTCAAAGCGCTACTCCTCGCCCTCATCTAGCGACGACAGTCACGATCTGTCTCGACGTCGCCGCTCACGGCGACACGACCGTGACTATGATGCGCATGACGACCTCACGCAACGCAAGATCGATAAATCAAGGGCGCGACGTGCTCGGTCGACTGACTCAGAAGAGGAAGATGTGGAGCTCTGCGGCGCCAGATGCTTCAGCATATCCATTAGGCAGAAGCGAATGCCTAAGGGGTTTGAACTCCCGTCGGAAAACCCGAAGTTTGACGGCCTACAGGACTCGAAAATCTGGCTGGAAGACCACATCTGCTCCGTCAGGCTCCATGGCAGCAGTCGAAGCACGGCCATGCAATGCTTACAGCTGCAGCTGCAATGCGCTGCCCGAACATGCTCAACAACCTCCCACGCAGATCCATTCGTAGCTGGGATGAGCTGGTTTACAGCTTCCTGCGCAATTTCAAGGGCACGTACAAGCGGCCTGATTCAATCGAAGAGCTAAGATGCTGCCAACAACGATCGGGCGAATCGCTACGCTCCTACATCCAAAGGTGGTCCGTCATCAAGAACTCCACAGAGAACATCTCGGAGGATCGCGCGATTGACGCATTCAACGATGGTGTCCGCCGCCTAGAACTTAGGGAGGAGCTGGGCCGCTCAAAGCCCAAGACCATCGACCACCTGATGGAGATCACGAATTGGTGGGCCGATGGAGAAGATTCAGTGAAGAATCACGTTCACTCTGACGATGAGGCGGAACTCGAGCACAGACACGATCGCCGAGGCAAGCGTCGTATGCGCATCTACGATGACCGCGACGATGTCAACATGGTCGTGGCTGGCTACGCCGAAAGACGCGACGATAACCGCAACAACGGATACCGTAGCGGCGGATACCGCGACTCTGGGAAAACCACGCAAGTGTGGCAACACCGCACTCGCGACGAGGCACCCGCGACCTCCATTGAGGACAAACTGTCTAGGCCATGTACGGTACACTTCTACATCGACAAGCATGATGGAAAGAAGAAGTCCAGCCACCTCCTCAAGGATTGCCGCGAATTCCTCAAGCTACATGAGGGATTGGTTCGGATGAACCGCAATGCAGTCGAAAGAGGCTACGAGCCGCTCTAGGTGCCGTGGCACATGGCGCTCCGCCACCACCACCCGGGCCACCCCCGAATGCAGCTGCGCCGGACCAGCACCATGGAGGCGAACTGTACCCACGAGCCATGGGCACCATGATGATCCAAAAGGGACGCCCCTCGAATCGGGTGCAGAAGGCCATCACTCTCCAAGTCAACCTGGCCACACACTCGCCACCATCTACTACTGAGTACCTCAGCGGAAGCGAGTCCTGCATCACCTTCGACAAACACGATCATCTGCCTCAAGTACCCCGTCCAGGCCATTGCCCCCTTGTACTCGAGGCACAAATCGGAGGTTTCGACATGAGCCGTGTCTTCATGGATGGCGGGGAGCGGCATTAACCTTATATTCGTGAGTACCTTGCGAGCAATGAGGATCCCTCTAACTTGCTTGGAGGCCTCGGACACAACATTCCACGGCATCATCCCAGGGAAAGGCGTATACCCCTGGGCAAAATCAACCTCGACGTCATCTTCGGCACGCCGAAGAACTTCCGGCGCGAGCGCATCAACTTTGAGGTCGTCGACTGGCCCTCACAATACCACTGCAGCCTCGGGCGCGTCGCGTTCGGTAGGTTAATGGCAGTGCCACACTACGCCTACCTGCAAATGAAAATGCCAGGTCTGAATGGCGTCATCACGATCAACGGGAGCTTCGAGAGATCCGACAGTTGCGACAGGGAATTCAACAAAATTTCCTAGTCCTTCGGCATGTAGGAAGAGCTCGCAAAGCTGAAAGAGTCGACAGACAACAGTCTGCCCCCCTGAGCCGGCCAAGCTCACCCGATCTATCATTCGACTCATCGGTGCACACAAAGAAAGTGCATGTCCACCCATCGGATCCCACCAAGACGGCCCTCATCGCCAACAACTTGAGTCCCACATAGGAACTCGCGCTCGTCGAATTCCTTTGTGAGCACTGGGAAATTTTTGCCTAGTGTCCTGCGGACATGCCAGGAGTTCCTAGAGAATTCGCCGAGCACGCACTCAACGTCAACCCCGACGCAAGGCTAGTCAAGAAAACAATTCGGCGATTGTCTGTAGCACGAGCACAAGCAGTTGGAATGGAAATCAATAGACTTCTCGACGCCAAATTCATACGCGAGATCAAGGAAAGCACTTGGCTCGCCAACACGGTGCCGGTATGAAAAAAGTACACGGATATCCTACGGATGTGCGTGGACTTCACCTCTCTGAATAAGCACTGCCCAAAGGATCACTTCCCGTTGCCGCGCATCGACCAGATCATCGATTCCACCGCGGGATGCGAGCGCCTCTGCTTCCTCGACGCCTACTCAGGCTATAATCAGATTCTAATGAAGGAGGAAGATCAAGAGAAAACAGCGTTTACAACGCCCTTTGGTGTGTTCTGCTACAACACAATGCCCTTCGGGCTAAAGAACGCGGGAGCCACCTACCAGCGGTGCATGCATGCTTGCCTCAAGGAACAACTGGGTCGCAATATTCAAGTCTATGTCAACGACATAGTAATCAAGACCAAGGAGGAAGCCTCCCTAATCGACGATTTGCGCGAATCCTTTGCCAACCTCGACCGCTACCGGATCAAGCTCAATCCGGACAAATGCGCCTTCGGCGTGCCATCTAGGCAACTACTCGGGTACCTCATCTCCGCGAGGGGAATCGAGGCAAACCCGAAGAAAATAAAAGCCATACTGGCCATGGAGAAGCCGGAAAACATAAGGGGCGTTCAGCAGCTGGCTGGGCAAATCGCGGCCCTCAGTCGATTCATCAGTCGGATGGGTGAAAAGGCGCTGCCCTTCTACCAACTCCTCCGCAAAGCTGAAAAATTCGAGTGGACCAATGAAGCGAAAGAAGCATTCGAAGACCTCAAGCGCCTGCTATCCACCTCGCCAGTACTAGTGACCCCACGGGAAAGGGAACCACTGTTGCTATATATCTCCGCCACCAACTAGGTGGTCAGCACAGTGCTCATCACCGAGCGAGCTGAGGAAAACAAGGTCCACGGAGTACAACGCCCAGTATACTACCTCAGCGAGGTCCTCACGCCAACAAAACAGTGGTACCCGCACTACCAGAAGCTGGCGTACGGTGTCTTCATGACCGCCTGGCGACTGCGCCATTACTTCTAGGAGAACCCAATCGTGGTGGTCAACGATGCCCCGTTGGGGCATATCCTCAATAACCCCGACGCCACGGGACGAGTCGCGCTTTGGGGAATAGAATTGTCTCCACAAGACATCACATACGAAAAGCGCGACGCAATCAAGTCGCAAGTTCTCCCTGACTTCCTCGTGCACTGGATGGAGACCAGCTCTCGGACAAACAAGATATGTCCTACCTCTGTACAATGCACTTCGATGGGTCCAAGCGGAAGGACGGAGCAAGCGCAGGTGTCATACTGACATCACCTCAAGGGGACAAGTTGAAGTATATCCTGCGAATGCAGTTCACAGCCTCCAACAATGAGGCTGAATACGAGGCCCTGTTGCACGGAATGAGGATGGCAAAAGCCTGCGGCGCCAAGAGGCTCATCATATACGGCGACTCCAAGTTGGTCGTCAACCAAACAATGCATGAGTGCGACGCATTGAATGACAACATGATCGTGTACCGCGACCTCTACGACACACTCGAAGGAGACTTCAACGACTGCGAGCTGCGGCACGTAGGTTGCGAAAGCAATGAAGAGGCGGACACACTCGCCAACATAGGCTCTACTTGCGCCCCATACCACCCGGGGTATTTCTCGAGCGCATCTACGAATGCTCCATCAAGCCAAACGCCGCAGAGAAGAAAACAAGCGTAGCAACGGACTCGGGGGCTACGCCGCCCAATGAGTCAATGGCACTCGATGACTTGGATTGGGACACATGACTCAAGGGACCAATGAGCGTCATGATGATTGAGCAATCCTGGATGCAGCCGTACATCACGTACCTCCTCAGCAAAAGGCTCCCAGACGATCCGACTGACGCACGGCACATCGCGCGGCGATCCAAGGCATTCGCTGTTGTCAACGGCGAACTGTATAAATGTAGCATCACAGGAGTACTCCAGCGATGCGTCTCCACGTCCGATGGAAGAGCTGTTCTCCTTGACATCCATGAAGGGACCTACGGGCACCATGCCGGCAGTCGCGCCCTCGTCGCCAAAGCTCTACGAGCTGGATTCTATTGGCCTACAGCCATGCGCGATGCCAAGGACATCGTCCAAAAATGCAACGCTTGCCAACGATTCGCGGATAAGCCGCATGCACCGGGAGTAGAACTCCGGCCAATTCCATGGGCCTGGCCCTTCGCGCAATGGGGACTCGACAGGGTAACTCCCAAGGTCCTCACGAGGAGGCTACGTCTACCTCTTGGTCGATGTCGACAAATTCACCAAGTGGATTGAGGCCATGCCAGTGACCAACCAATCAGGACACAGTGCAGTTAAGTTCTTCGAATCCATCGTCTACCGCTTCGGAGTACCGCACAACATCATCACCGACAACGGGACGAACTTCACATCCAAGGAGTTCCAAGAATTCTGCGAGAACCTGGGGATTAACATCAGCTACGCCTCGGTAGTGCATCCACAGACCAACGGTCAGGTGGAAAAAGTAACCGGGCTCGTCTGCGGCGGCATCAAGAAGCGACTCCTCCGGCCACTCAAACAAGCCGCGGGTTGCTGGCCAGACGAACTGCAATCCGTACTCTAGAGCCTACACACAACTCCAAACAGTGCCACGGGCTACACATCATTCTTTATGGTGCACGGAGCCGAGGCAGTGCTACCCGCCGAGGTACGGTACAAGGCGTCGTGCGTGGTCGCTTACAGCGAACAAGAGTCATCCCTCGCACTCGAAGACTCCGTCGACCTCCTTGATGAGGCAAGAGAAATCGCCGCGGAAAGATCAACGATCTACCAGCAGAACCTGCGCAACTACCACAGTAGGAGGCTACGCCCCAGATCCTTCGTCGAAGGCGACCTGGTCCTGCGATTGAAGCAGCAACGGCATCTCAAGCTCGAGTCCCCTGGGAAGGACCATACATGATTACATAAGTAATCCCAGGTGGCGTCTATCGCCTTCAAGATTTAGAGACAGGAGACACATACTCCAACCCCTAGAACGTCACACAACTGCGACGCTTCTACCCTTAGTCGCTTTTACTTTTAGATCACAAATAAGGCACTCAGCCAAGGCTACTTAGCCACACATTGTACTTCGTACTGTCCTTCGAATAAATAAAGCTAAGTGCCCCCAAAACTCTGTGTTCTCCTTTATTTTTCCAATTTATCTACTCAGGGCTGCGCCACCCTATATACATCTGTTCTACGAACCAAAACACGATATCCTAAGTAGCCGGCACATCAATCGAAACCCTTGACACAACATCAACCCAGCTGCAACGCACCTGACAGGTTGACAAGGGACTGAGATAAGAACATGGCCAGGCTAACGAAAAGGACTTGCATAGTGCAACACACTTCATGCTAACAAAGCTCTTTATACATATTCGACAATAAATTATATACAACATTTATACGAACTTTACAACACGGGTACACTTATGTGAAGGATACAAACTAAGCTACTACTGCAGCAAGAGAACGTTGGTTTGTTCCTCAAAGAAGTCGACGATCTCTTCTGCTGGGCGATCCATAGCCTGGTAGTGCGGCACCATATCCCAGGCAGAACCTGCTGGTGGCGTAGACGACCCAGCCGCAATTGCCGCAACATCCACGTCAGGCCTATCCAGTCGCACCATCAATAGAGCAGCCTTGGCACCAACCACCAACTGTTGCCTCACGCACTCGCAAACCGCGGTCAGGTCTTGAAACTTGGCAAGGAGGGCCAGCAAGCTTGATGGAGTATCATCCAGCGGAAACATCGTCCGATAAATGTTCTTCAAGCATGACTGCGACTTCTTCAGAAAGTACAGCACTCGCGACGCACGATCCTGTAGGGTCGCCAACGCAATCGCACGATCATGATCAACCCAGAAGTATCCACTCTCTTGAAGTTGCTCCTGGGTAAGATCATGCATGCGAATGGCAATTCTATCCTTCTCATCCTACGGATGACGCGCGCTGACAACTACACGAAGCAGCAACAACAGCATAACTACAACGCACCATCACGAGTGACTACAAGGAAAAGATAAGAGCAAGCAAACTAACACTTGAATTGGTCACCCAGCTGCGTCACCTTGCCAAGCAGATACTGCTCTCGGGCGGCAGCTTTCTCCGCCTTCGACTTCCATACATCCGCGTTACCGCGGAGCACGGGCAACTCACGCTCCAGCTGCTTCACGCGGTCATGCAGTCGCGAAAGCAGCGACAGTTCATCTACCCGGGAGCGCAGCGTTGCCAAAGTATCATCAAGAGGCGGCGAGTCCTGAGTTTCCCTTAAAGGATCACTTGATGAACCCTACCACAAGTCAAGATAGAAACAAATAAGGCGACCAAATCAACACAAAGACAGAAGATTCAATTGCATTCAAGACTAGCAAAAGTATCAGCAGATACACTTGCCAGCAGGCATGTTCTTAACAAAGGACATAAACTAGTTAACTATTACAAAGCTACTAAGGAGCGGTTGGCTTCTTCGACTTCGACGGCTTCGGGGGCTTCCTCGAGTCCGTGGCAGTATCAGATGCCACTGACTTTCCGCCAGCCCCTGATGCCGCAGCTTTCGCCGCCTTCTTAGCGCGTTGCAGCTCCTCAGAATACTTCGCAATAGTGTTTATCAGCTGAGGCCCATATTTGCCATAGGCAGTCACGAAAGGAGCGAAGACTACCTGCTGACCGTCCGCGCTAATAGGCATCGCCTTCGACACCGCGGCAGGATCAATCTTGACTCCGTGGGCCTGCACCACGGCAAGCGACATGGACGCGCCAGCCGCGCGGAGTGAGTTCTTGAAGCTGGAAGGCACACCCCCAGCGAGTGACTCCACCAGCTCGTCCACGTTCTCGATTAGCTCAGCCTTGGGCATCAGCTCCTCCCGGAGGCAACTGAGAACGCCCTTGGCCTTGGAGAGCGTATCCTGAACAGCAGCACTGCGGTCTTCGACTGCCGATAGTGCACCTGCCAGAGCATCATCGCGACGAAGGGCCTGGGGGTCGAAGCTCAAATCGCCAGCATCTGTACATAAATCCACACATGGACAAAGCATCAGTGCCAATGGCAAAAAGTCGAGCAGAGAAGGATAACGATATCCAAAGCAAACTACCTGAGAGGGCCTTGGTGATTGAGAAAAGCTGTTCTTCGAACAACTTCTCCCTGGCTGCAAAGGAGGCACGCAGCTCCTCTTCGTGCCTTTGCGCCTCGTCACGCGCTGCGATTGCCTCATCGCGACCCTTCACAGCCGCGGCGAGTGTCTTCTCCATGCCTTTGCGCCTCGTCACGCGCCGTTATGTTCAGCTACAAAGCAAAAGAGATTGACTATCAGTCGACCATATTAAAAAGGAGAAGAAGAGGAAGTGAAAAAACACTTACTTTCGACCACGCGATGACGCGTCTCCAGCATTGCATGCTGGAGGCCCATCGCAAGCACTTGTTCCGCCAGGTGCGCGGCTTCCTTCACAAGGAGCTATCGCACAACAAGGGATCAACAGAAGCAATAGATAACATCAACTGCAACATTAAAAGAAGAAAATCTACACTTACATGGTCCTCCAATGACTCCGAAGATGTCTGCTGAACCATCATCCGGGCAACCATTCGATGCTCCCCTGCATGAGGAGAACTGGAAGAGTTGTGCCCGGAGTGGGCCGCCAATGGAGGGGAAGGAGCACGCTCGACCTCTTTCTTGGCCTTTGAGGTCGCGACTCCTGATTCTTTCAAAAATTGGACGTCGCCAGAAGACGACAACGCCTCTTGACTGCAAGATAAAACCCACATCAAGAAAGGGCAAACCCAGAGACGAGCCAACAAGGGCAAAAAAGAGAAGAACAAGTAAACTTGAAAATTTACCAATCAAACTTGTCAAAGTCAAAAGTGGCCTCCCCCGACTCTAACGAGGACTCCTTGGGCAATCGCATCTTCTTGCGAGAGGATGGTGCCACGGCGCGCACAGGAATGGCAGGGATCGGCGACTCCGCACCAACACCTGCACCTTCCGGAGTCGAAGGAGACGACGTATCGGAATCCTCGCCGCGCGAACGCTTGCGAGTATCTGGACTACCGGACTCGGGGGCTTCCTCCTCCACATCAGATGGGACGGTCAACTCTGACTTGTCCTCTTCCAAGGCTTCGCGAGGGATAACCCCCTCAGGAAGAGGGGGCATACAAGGTGACACCGCCCAATCCTGCATACAAACAACAAATTCAGCAAAAAGCAAGTAAACAACAGAGAAGCAGTTGACAAACTTAGCTACTGCGTAGCACAACTATACCTCGGGAGGAGGATTAGTAGCATCAAATGGAAGAACAACTAGCTCACTGGGGAGCACATCCTTGACGGTGTACTTGGTGACCAGTCGAACCCTCTTGTCCACCTCACTCGCGGACATGCCATCGACAGACACGCGAGTGGCATCGTCAGCGCCAGCCCACTGAAACATGGGGTGGACTCTGGCCTGCAGGGGCTGGACTCGACGGCGCAGCCACATGCGAATGAGAGCGCAACCTCCCTCCTCTTTGCCTATGCGACTCTCGAGGTCGCAGATGCGCTCGTACAGCACATCTGTCTCCGCAGACTCGCTAGGCATAATCACATTCTTCCAGGAGCGCCTCCTCTTGCACGGCGTCGCGGGGTCGAAGGGCGCGAGTCCGAAGTGGTCTCCATCGGCCTTCTGGTCGCGAATGTAGAACCACTTGTCCCTCCACCATTGGACGGACGCTGTGAGTTTGATATTGAAATAGGTGGTGGATGGGTCGACGTGAATTCCGCAAGCACCTACATCATATACTAAGGAGCCAGAAGCAGATTGGCGCTTCAACTTGAAGATGCGCTTGAAGAGGCCGAAGTGCGGCTCGATTCCGAGCCAACACTCGTAGAGGGTGATGAAGCAAGAGATATGGAGGATAGAGTTCGGGGACAGCTGATGGAGCTGAAGCCCGTAGAAACAAAGGAGGCCCCTAAAAAAGGGGTGAAGGGGCAAGGAGAGACCGCGAATGATGAATGCCAAAAACATCACTCGAAAACCAGCGGGAGGAGAAGGAAATGTCTCACCACCGGAGACGCGTGCATCGGCGACTGCGTCGGACAGCACTCCGTCTTGGCGAAGAAGACGGAGATCTGATGACTTGATGATGGAGGGATGCCACACGCCATTCGTGACGCGGGTGCCCGTGCCCTTCTTCTTCCTGCCGGCGGCGGTGCTGGTGCCCGCAGCGGCGGAGCCGCCTTTCTTCTTCGCCACAGCAGGGGTAGCCACAGAATCGGCCGCAACACCTCCCTTCTTCTTCCCCATTGCGCGTCGGCGATGCGACCGAAGGAAGTAGCTCGGAAACGAACGGAGCTGGTCCAACGTCATGGAAGAAACGAGCGCAGAGAAAGCAGAGGAGTAGCGGTAATGGCGATGGAAGCAAAGGATGAATGAGAGCAGATGAGAAAATTACCGTCGCAGCACCGCTACTTAACCCCTGGAAGATGCAATCCAATGGCTCAGAAAAACCATACTGGACACGTGGCAAACATCGTGCTGGACACGTGGAGGAGCCGAAGCGTGAACCGTCCCTCCACTACTCCCATTACACGTGGAAATCGAGGAGGCGTAGTTAAAATAAAATATTATGCACACCCAGTCAAATCAAAGTCAGAGAGTGGGACCCACTGTTCGTCACGTCCCGTCAAACTCGCTCACGCGGGAAACTGAGGTCATGAAATCGTCAGCACTGACGTCATCAAAGCTACGCAATAGAAGACTTTGATTACTTTAGTCCTTGCTCGAGTCTTCGACTCCACCAAGCACTCGGGGGCTACTCCCATAGGGAGCGCTGGTCGCGCACCCTATGACTTTTTCTTCTTCTTTTTCAGGAACATGGACTATCAATCCAAACCCAACCACTCGAAACATGGTTCGACTATGGACATGGGTTACTCCCATAGGGAGCACCCGAAACAAATTAGACTAAAACAAGCGAACAAAAGACGACAGCAGTCGCAAAAGTTCTTTAGTCCCTGCCTGAGTCTTCGACTCAACCAGGCACTCGGGGGATACTCCCATAGGGAGCGCTGGTCGCGCACCCTATGATTATTTGTAAAAAACTGTGTGTTGATAACATCCACACTCGAAGCTCATGGCGACACCGCCTCATAATTTTTCCCTACAAAGAGACTGCGTCTCCTGGGTCACCCGAATCGTCTCCGCGATGATAAAATTCGGATGCCGCGCTTACAGCGTGAAGGTAAGACCTGAATAAGGCCTGGCAACGCATTAGCTGCGCACTACCAGAAATGTATCCATGCCTACAGATACGATGAACATGCCTTGACGGACGCGTCGAGTGCTCACACCCATATAACTGGAATT